>JAMGZG010000025.1:0-600000 GCA_024713935.1 Morchella eximia | reverse complement strand
AATCTGGGGTTATTCTAGCCAATCCTCTCTCAAGTTCTACACTCGTCTGCAGATTCCAGTAGGATAAGGTCTCGGCGCCTAGCTCTGGGGCGTTGATCATGATCCGCCGAGATCAACGCTGATCAACGCCCCAGTGCTAGGTGCCGAGACTTTGTCCTATTGGTATCTACTGAACCCCACGGGAGAGTTTGCAACTGGCGTAGAAGTGATGTAACTGGCGTAAAGGTGACTACAACTTGCGAGAGGACTCTATTAGAGAGAACTCGAGATGCTGTTGAAAAGATTTAAAGGCGGTTGGGGTAGATAGTTGACCTAACAAGCAAGACTCATAGTAATAAGCAATCAACAAGTGAGTAGTTATGCCTGTTCAGACTCCCAGACTCTCCTACAAGCAGCGGATATACATACAAGCACTTGGATTCAGGGCCGGTTGGGCGTTACGCAAAATAGCCAAGGACCAAAGCATCAGTGTCAGCGTTGTCTGGTGGGTTTGTAAAGGCCCCTCAACACCTGAAAAAAAAAAAAAAAAAAAAAGGGTCGCCCTGTAAAAATCACAACCCCCGTACGATCCAAACTAGTATTCCATGCGCTGCAAAACGCCGAGAATCGCCGGAAATGCCTCCTTGAGGTTGCACTGGATTGCGGGTTTGATGCTCGTCAAACTACAATCAGAAATGAAGTATGCTGAATGTATGTGGTCAGCTTGATACTTTATTGACTCCTGTGATGATGATTGTTCTAAAGCCGACGACGACGACGACGACAACCCTCCCCCTACTCGCACCGCTCCTACGGCGTCCCCCTCTCCACCCCAGCACCATACCCGGGTAACACCGTAGTCTACTGTCCCCCCCCCACCACCACCCCGTACCCCCCAGCACCTGTATCCGCAACCTCCTCCTCTACCCGCGCAGCGGCAAGGAAGGAGCGCCCGGCGCCGGCATACGTGCCGCTGTGGCGCTGCGGGCCGTGTAACGACACGATGTCGGTGCTTGTGCGCGACGGGCACTGCCGCGCGAGGGCGCATGTGAGGGCTGTGAGAAGGGCGGGGGACTCGCGTTCCTTGGCTGCGTCGCGGGGGGTGGGAGGCGGGGAGGGAGAGGGTGGTGCGGGGTGGGGATGCGTATCAAGGGGTGGAGAGGGGCTATGGTGACGGGAAGCAGGCGGGCGGGACTGGTAATGATGACGCGCGGCGGGCGAAGAAGAAGGGGAAAGTACGGAAGCGGTGGGAGGCGGGAGGCGAACGGGGGTGGGTAGGAGGGGGAGGAGGAGGAGAGGGGAGAGGGGAGAGGAGAGGTCAGCTTGCGCGCTTCCTAGCTACCTGCCTAGTGGCTAGAAGCAGCTTCCGAGATTGTGTTGTGTTGTGATCTTTCCGTAATTGCGTTCTATGTATTGCGAATGATTAGAATTATCTCCACAACCACCACAAAGAGAGAGAAAGAAAAGATTTGCTTTTATTTCATGTGATTTCTTATGGGCCTCTATTATTTTAATCCTCAATTGAAGTGGTTAATTTCAAAATTTGGGTTATTCTAGCACCTAGCCAATTTGTGTGTGTGTACTTGCGACATACGCGCGCGAGCGTCAGGATTGTTTTGAATAACCCCACTATCGCTTTCTGCCGGCCATCGAAACCATCTCACCGTGACTGCCTGCCCAGACCTTGGCCGGTGGGCGTAGCAACCTCTACGTACGCTTCGCATTATTACATCCCTCACAAAATTCGCTATGATGATAAACAGCCCGCCAACGGCGCGAGTAGCTGTCCTCGCACTACATAGCTATAGACTCGGCGTTGAATATGTATACATGTGGTTTCGACACCGACAAGGAGGGTTTTGGTTTCTGTGCGGAGTCTTGATGGTGACATGGTCGGGAGTGCCCCCGCGTGTTGTGTTGTTGTGCTGCGCGGCTGGTGGTTGTTCCGTGTATGTATATACCGCTATCATACAGTATTGAAACGATCACAGAGCATCACTCGTCCACAGGTTATCACTCGCCCACACTCCTCTACCTACTACAGTGATTTTTTTTTTTGTGTAATGTACGAAGTGCGTGCGACTCAGCTATGGAGTATGGTTTTCTGTTGTTGGTTTCTCACAACTTGCATCGGCGATTGGGCAGCAGTGTTATTTAGCTTCGGTCTGTTGATGGCGGAGGATTGTCTTTATTTCCGTGGATGTTGAATTTTATTTTGTCTTCCAGTAAACGATGGGCTTGGAAATGTCTAGTACCAATGGCTAACAGTGTTTATTTTGATACTTTTCGAGACAAACGGTTGTTTCATCAGCTGGCTTGGGCATCAAGGCATTTTTGAAAAAAAAAAAAAAAAAAAAAAAAACCCATGCCTTTGGAGTAGTTACCCACAGAGTATCACTCGCCAAATGGCGGTTTACCCGGGTGAAATGGTTTTTCTTCTTGACCTGGCCAGCTAATCATACTATGGCAATGCCAAACAATCAAGTGTGCTGACCCACTGTACGACCCCAGGGTTAGGGCTCCTTCAGGCAGCCAACACCAACGCACCACGCGTGCATGCTGCAGGCAGGCAGCCGCAACCGCCGGCGCCTGTTATATTTCCGAACGTCAGCTCATCGCCCGCTATCTCTCTACACATACACACACTTGCCCACAACAGCTAGGAGATATCTGCACACGCCATGAACACCCCCCGAAGCAAATTCCGCAACCAGCAGTACCGTCCGCCTGCGCCTGCAGCCGCTGGGAGAAGCAGCAGCGACCATCCCATGTGGCGCTACGGCACCCCTCGGGAGAACTACGAAGACGACAAAGACGACGACGACGACGACCCCTCCCACGGTGTCCTCCTCGATCTCTCCGCCCCACCTGCACCCCCCGCACCCGCCGTACCACAACAATACCTAAAAGCAGACACCCCCGTATACCCCACCCTCTCCCTGCCCCTGCCCCCGCCCGCGCCGCCATCAACAACATCCTCCACCCCGTCTACGCGCGCAGCGGTAAGGAAGGAGCGTGCGCCGCCGTCGTATATGCCAATGTGGCAATGCGAGCCGTGTCGCGACACAATGTCGGTGTTTCAGCGCGACGAGCACTGCCGCTCGAGGGCGCATGTGCGGGCCGTGAGGAGGGCCGGGGACGCTATTGCTGGCGCTGCTGTTGGTGGTGGTGGCGGTTGGGGGCGTGCTAGTGGGGGGAGTGTGTATGCCGAAACAGAGGTAGACTACCACCGCACCCCCGAGCAGACACCTCCACGGCGCACCGTTCCCGCCCCGCTCCCCCCTCCCGACGGGAATGTCTATGGCGGGGCTGGAATAGACCTCCAGCCGACGCCCCAGCGGGCACCTGTATGGAGCTCCTTTCCCGCCCAGGTCTCTGCTCCTGTGAGTAGCGGGAGTGGCTTCGCCGGAATGGAAACAGCCCATCAGGCCACGCCCCTACGAGCGCCCGTACGGAGCTCCTTTCCCACCCAGACGTCTGTTCCTCCGAGTGGCGGGAGTGGCTTCGCCGGAACTGGGGTGGGTGGCCAGCCCAAGCGCAAGTCTCGCTCCGCTCGCATCCCGCCCTCTTTTCCCGATGGGAATGTCGACGGCGGGAGTGGGATAGACCTCCAGACCGCGCCCAAGCAGGCACCGACCCGGGATCCCGTTCCCGCCCCGCTCCCCGTCTCCGAGAGTGGCGGGAGTGGTTTTGCCGGAGCTGGAGTAGATGGCCAGCCCACGCCAGAACTGGCGCCTAGAGCTATGCGGGGCACCGCCCCCGCCCAGCCCTCTGTTCCGCCGAGTGGGGGGAGTCCTTTCGCCGGAGCTGGAATAGACAACCAGCCCACGTCCAGGTGGATGCCCAAGCGACGCACCGCCCCCGCCCAGGCCTCTGTTCCTGTGAGTGGCGGGACTGGGACCGACGTCCAGCCCACGCCCGAGCGGGCACCTGTCACGCGCACCGCCCCCGCCCAGCTCTCTGTTCCGCCGAGTGGGGGGACTGCTTTTGCCGGAGCTGGAGTAGACAACCGGCCCGCGCCCAAGTGGCGGCCCGTCTCTGTCCAGCTCCCCTCCTCCGACGGAAATGTCCACGCCGAAACAAAAGTGGCCCACAAGCGCACCCCTGAGCGGGCAGCCACATGGCGCGCCGCCCCCACCCCTCTCATGCCAGATCCCGCCATATCCCTCACCACCACCACCACTAACTCCACCTCCTCCTCCTCCTCAGACTCCGACTCGCACCCATCAACCTCAACCCCTTGGCACCAACCGCAACCGCAACCGCAACCGCACCAGCCAGAGTTCTACTGCGGCCTCTGCGCCGAGTATTTCTCCATCGACGCGCGCACGCTGGCGGGGCACGCACACGACAGCGGGGCCGGGGGCGGCGGCGAGGTGTATACGTGTGTGTGCTGCGCACGGTCTGTGCATGTTGCGGGGCGGGAGGCGCATGTGAGGGGGGCTGTGCATCGGGAGTTGGAGGTGCTGTATCGTGGTGGGAAGGGGGCGGAAGTTGCTGGGGATGTGGGTGTGGGTGAGGGGGTGGGTGGGCAGTGGAGGAAAGGGGAGGAAAAGGCGCATGGGGGAGGGGAGGAGGAGGGGAGGCGCGGGTATGAGGCGCGGCGGGCGAAGAGGAAGAAAGTGCCGAGGCGGTTGGAGGCGTGGGAGGCGAGCGGCGGGGGTCAGGAGGAGGAGGAGGAGGAGGAGGAGGATGTCGCGCGTGTAGTACCTCCGGCGGGGTGGTTCGGCAGTGGTCTCAGCAAAGACGGGGGGGAGAGTCTAGTTCTGGACAAAGAGCCACTATCCAGCATCCTCGGCGACGCCGGAAACCCCGCAGAGCAGTCAGCGCCGCCGGAAGTCAACACAAATTACTACAACCCCCGCCCACACCTCACCACCACCGACAAAGGCCTCACCGAGCTCAATACCTGGGCAAGCCTCTTCCGCCCCTTCGACCGCACCGCCGGGAACAGCACAAGGCAGGAGAAGCAGGAGCGGAAGAAGCTAGCAAAAGCCCAGAAGGCGCGGGAGGAGCGGGAGGCGAATGGCGGCGTGGTCAAGTGTGAGTGGAGGTGTAATATGTGCAAGGAGCCGTTGCTGGGCGAGGAACTGGTGGCGCATAAAGCGGGGAAGTGCGCGGGTGGTGCGGTGGAGGGAGAGGAGAAGGGGGAGGAGCAGGAGAAAGAGAGGGAGGTGGAGGTGGAGGTTGTGCTGCCGCAACCACAGCCGAAAACGCGGGAGGCGAACGGCGGGGAGGTGAAGTTGGGATGGGAGTGTCATACGTGCAAGGAGTCCTTTCTCGACGAGGAGCGGGCGGCCCATAACTGCGGGTGGGAGATGGAGCTGGAGGCTGTTGCACCCGCGCAGCCTGTACGGGTGCGTCGGTCTACGTGGGTACCGGTGCGAGAGCCGCAGCCGGGGGCGCGGGCGGAGAAGAAGGAGGCGAGGAAGCTGGCAAAGGCGCAGAAGGCGCGGGAGGAGAGAGAGGCGGATGGCGGGGAGGTGAAGATGGAGTGGAAGTGTGATGTGTGTAAGGAGCCGCTGCTGGGGGAGGAGCTGGTGAGCCATAAGGCGTGGCATTGCCGGGGTGGTGCCGGTGGGCGGGTGGGGGGAGAGAAGGCGGTGGAGGGGGTGGAGGCGGGACAGCAGCTTAATCCGTGGAAAAGGAGGGCGAGGGAGAGGGTGGAGAAGGAGAAGGAGAGAAAGGAGGAGGAGGAGGAGAAGGAGGAGGAGGAGAAGGGGAAGGGGAAGGGGAAGGGGAAGGGGAAGGAGAAAATGGAAGAGGAAGATGAGGTTATTATACCTGCACAGCGTCCACAGGCGGGACAGCAGCTTAATCCGTGGAAAAAGAGGGCAAGGGACAGGGTGGAGAAGGAGAAGGAGAGAAAGGACGAGGAGGAGGAGGAGGAGGAGGAGAAGGGGAAGGGGAAGGGGAAGGGGAAGGAGAAAATGGAAGAGGAAGATGAGGTTATTATACCTGCACAGCGTCCACAGGCCGGCCCCAGCTCGTCTTCAAAGGCCATGCCTGTACGAGAGCCACAGCCACAGCCACAGCCACAATCACAATCACCGCCGGCGACTGCCATCCCCGCACCACAACCAGAACTAGCACCGCCGCCGCCGCCGCCTCCGACAGCCACACCACAACCGCCTCAGCCTCAGGCGTCAACGCAATCCCCCGCTGCCGCCGCCACCGCCACCGCCACCTTAGTCCCCACACCCTTCTTCTGTGCCCCCTGCAACAAGACCCTCCCGCCCGCCAACCGCGACACGCATCTCGCCTCGCGCAAGCACCTCAGAAACACCCAATCCCAATCCACTCCTACAGACCCGCATGCCCCCACCCCCGCACCACCATCACCAGCACCCACACCATCCGCACCCCCGCCAGCACCAACATACATCGCCCCCCCGCCGCCGCCCCCGCGCCGCCCAAACGTCCCCTACGACGTCTTCCTCTGCGAGCCCTGCAACAAATACTACGGCGTCACCGGCCGCCCCGCACACCTCGCCGGCCTGAAGCACCAGCGCAAAGCCGAGGCATGGCAGTCCCGCATGCGCGACACACACGCATGGGGCGGCGCGGGCGTGTCTTCACCCCCGGAGCCGCCGGCAGCGGCGGTCGACACCTTCTTCTGCGACACGTGCAAGCGCAGCTATGCGCTCCGCGGGCAGGCGGGACATTACATGGGGAAGAAACACATGGACAAAGCTGCACGGGCTGCCGCAGCACAGAACCCGTCCGCACCGCTTCCGACGGCGGCAGCAGCATCCGTGGAGAAGGAGCTGTGCGAGGTGTGTAAGGCGGAGTACTATCCGGCTAATATGCCGACGCACCGCAAGTCGAAGGGGCATCTGCAGAAGGCCCTGGCTGCTGAGGCGGGGATATCGGAGGCGGAGTCGCAGTGGGTGAAGGTCTTGACGGTGGCGGGGCTGCCGGAGGCGGTTTTGGTGTCGCGGAGGGCGTGAGTGTGAGGAGCCAAAGGGCTTGGAGGGTATGTGGGGAGCGAGATGCGTATGCGGAATGGGAAGGTGGTGGAGGGGGGGGGTTTGCGATGGGCGGTGAGGGGGTGCCTGTGGTTGGGGGTGTGCTGTTGTGAGGTGTGGAAGGGGTGGAAGGGGGAAGAGGGAAGAGGGCAGAGGGAAGACGGGGAGGTTAGCGCACTTCCGAGGTTATGTTGTATTATGTCATTGTGATATTTATATAATCTCGTTCAATATACTTAAACTTTCCTTCTGCAGCCAGGTCCCCACTATACTATAGCTCCTTTCCTCTCCCTTTCCTTCCTTTCCTTTCCTTTCCGCCGGCCGCCCCATGTAGATCTCACCGCACCATGATCTCCTTGGTCTACAGAAATCTCTGTTATAATAATTATAAGCCAGCTATGGTGTCGTACGGCGTGATAACACAGAAGGCTAGCCCGCGGCAAATAAATACAGATAATTAAGCTGATAGGACGGCACTGGTTCTCGCCGTGGCGTACAGCGCTAAATGTGCTCAAGCTGTGCGTATGTCTGCCAAGCCTGCGTCATGTGGTAGCACTCGGTCACGGTCAGTCACTCGCCCCTTCCCGTGACAACGTCGAGAGCAGGAATCTTTTATTTTTTTCTTGTTTAATTCTTTGATTGTCCAAAGCAGGGGTGAACCCAGACCGCCGCTCCCGCCAGATATCATCAACATACCGTTTACCTGTAGCGGGAATCCTGTTTGGCGTATGTTTTAAGTGTCTCCATACTCCGAAACACGTTTGGGCGGGGCAGTGTTATTTTGGCTGCTATATCTCGCTGCTGCGGGGTATTGTGGCATGTATAGAAAGTTCTGGTGAGCTGGAGAGGTGGGGTTGGGGGGGTCGGTTTGGGGGGTCTTGGTTTACGGGGGTTCTGTGTCCGCGGAGGGGGGAGGGGACTGCTGTGAAGAAAGTGTGGGGGGTGTTGTGTTGGGAAGAGTTGTGATTGCGTAGAAGGGGGTATTTATACCGTTTAGCTTTTCTTTCGTCGATCTGTCTGATCGGGCTGTGGAGGCGGGGGACGTGCTCGGATACGATTGCTTTTAGCGTACTACGGAGGGGTGAAATCTTATATCGTAATACCTAAGAGATTAATTACATATTGTGCTCTTACTGGATGATATGGCTAGCGATCTTGGTGTCCCGCTGGAGGATAACATCTGGAATATTAGAGTGGACAATACCCAGCAGGTCGCAGAACATCTTTTTGGCTGGGAGGAAGAAAGCCTTATTGATAGGCACTGGAAGAGACATGAAGGGTGGTAGATTCATTCACCAACTATGACTCGGCATTGAGATATTTTGAAAAGATGCTTAAAAGACCTTTTTTATCAGTCACAATGTATCACTCGCCTAATAAACCTTGCCCAGGTAACAGATACGTCTTGGGCTAGGTCTCATGGACATATTAAGAAATGGAGGAACAGGCATATCCGTAGGGGATCCGGGCAGTCTCGAAGAACGGCAGCTATTGTGAAGTCTGTGGTAGCCATAGAAGATGATAAATCCGCTGGCTAATATAACTACCCATTCACACAAATCTATCCAGCCCGCGCGTTGTGTCCAGCAATAGCTCAAATAGATATACAGGCAGTTTTGCCGGAACGACCAAAGATGGTCAGCGACGAAGAGTGGTATTTGCTGTGGCTTCGGTTGGGGGTTCTGAATAAGGGAGCTGGTGGTTGTGGATAAGTGGGTTGTTGGTTGTGGTTGCGAGACTTGCGGTTGGGCAAGAGTAGTTGAGGACAATGCTGCGGGAACTGGGTTCCCAACGGGGAAAATGACAAATCACCCGTTTCTTTATATCGGGAAAATTTATTTTCCCGTTCATGTCGGAAAAATATCTTTTCCCGTTTATTTATCATTTCTTTATCTTCTTGAACTATTATTCCCTTTATTTCACTTTCTTTCCGCGTTATTTCACCATCTCTAGTAATCTATGGTTCCATTATGAAATGGAAACCATAGGAAGTAGAGAGTAATTTCCTATGTTTTTCACTACTTTATAAAGAAAGCAAGAGTAGGAAAATCCAATTCATCATCCTTCTCAAGAAAGATCATCCGGCCAACTAGGTCTGAACACCCTTTAGGCATAGATCCAGACCCCCAAATAACAAATGCGCCTGGTCATAAAGGTTTTTCTAATTTCTATTGGGACAGGAATGAGATAGATAGGATAGCTTGGTCACCCCAATCGCCAGATTTAAATTTGATAGAGATGTTATGGAGTATGATGGAGCGTGACTTGGGGGAGACATGGGGCATGATTGAGTATTTACAGCTGCCGAGAAATGCTCTCAAGGTTGGTTGGGGTAATATTACGGGTGACACTTTAGATAGCTTGGTAGAAAGTATGCCAGACAGGCTACAGGCCGTGATTGATGCTAAAGGCGGACCTACAATGTATTGAATTCGAAAAATGAAGCACTTACCCCACCCCCAAGTACATTTATGCACGATCACTGTCTGTAGCACACCAGGGTTAGGGTCCGTTCAGTCAGGCCACCCACCCACCCACCCACCAACTTCCCCACACCCCCGCAACGCACCATGCATGCAGGCAGGTTTCCGTAGCCACAGCGCCAATTTCCAACGTCAGCTCATCATCAATGTCACTCCCGTCTCTCTTATATCTCTACCGTCTCTCCCCCACCTCCTCCAAACTAACCACCACACTACCATACTAAACGACACGACAGGCACTGCATAACTAGGAGTACGTCTCCGTATCTCTGTATACCGCATACCTAGCCAGCTGCTACACTGCCCCCCACCCACGCAGAAGACATGGACACCCCCCAAAGTCGCTTCCGCACACTGGGGCACAGTGGCTACGGCTACGGGGAAGCACCCTACAAAGAAGCCTACGAAGAGGCCCACCACGATGAAGCCGACAACGACGACGACAACCCCTCCCCCTACTCCCAAGGCGTCCCTCTCGACATCCTACCGGCCGTCTACCAACCCCCATACATAGACAACACCGCCGTGTACCATACCCCCCCCGCGCCCGACCCTGCACCCACAACTCCCTCCACCCCCTCCGCAGGAACAAGAGCGCCAAAGAAGGAGCGCCCAGCACCGCAGTCGTATGTGCCGCTGTGGCACTGCGACCCGTGTAGCAAGACGATGTCGGTGTTTCAGCGCAACGGGCACTGCCGCTTGACGACGCATCTTCGTGCTGTGAGGCGGGCGGGGGACGCTATGCCTGCCGCCTCTGCGAGTGTTGCGTCCAGTGTCTCCACCTCATCCTCATCCTCATCCTCCTCCTCATCCTCATCCTCCTCCTCCTCCCCGCAACAGCAACAGAAACAGCAACCGCAACGGCACCAGGTGGTATTCCACTGTGGGCTATGCGTAGACTGGTTCCCGGTCCACGCGGTGTCGGGGCACGATGGTGCTGGGCGGGGCGAGGGGTTCACGCAGCCGGCGGTGTACACGTGTGTGTGCTGCGCGCGGAGCGTGCATGTTGCCGGTCGCGACGCGCATGAAAGGGGGGATGTGCATCGGCGGCGGATGGGGGTGCTGCACGGGAAGGGCAAGGAGGGGGGCGGTGGGGTGCAGGTGGATGTGGGTGTGGGGGGGCAGTGGAAAAAGGGGGCGGGGAAGGCGCGTGGGGGTGTGCGCGGGGATGTGGAGAGCGGGTCTGCGGGGGTGAAGGTGGGGCGCGGAGATGACGCGCGGCGGGCGAAGAAGAAGGAGATGATGCGGAGGCGGTTAGAGGCGTGGGCGGCGGACGGGGGTGGGCAGGCGCAGGAGGAGGAGGAAGAGGAAGAGGAGGAGGAGGAGGAAGAGGAGAAGGAGGAGGAGGAGGAGCACGCTGCAGGGCGTGTATTGCCTACGCCGGGGTATTTAGATGGGGGCATGTCGGGGGATGAAGGTGTGCAAGTAGTTGTCGACGCAGGCCTCGACATGCTCAACTCCTGGCCTAGTGCCATCCGCCGTGGGGTGCACCCAGGCTGGAATACGACGCGGAAGGAGCGGAAGGAAGCGAAGAAGCTGGCGGAGGCACAGAAGGCACAGAAGGCGCGGGAGAAGCGGGAGGTGAACGAGCACTTGGTCGGGTGCGAGTGGAGGCGCTGTGTTTGTGAGAAACCGCTGCTGGGCGAGGAGTTGGTGAGCCATTTGGCGGGGCACTCCCGGGGTGGTGGGGGTGGGGATGCGGGGGGGGAGGAGAAGGGGAAGAGAACGGAGAAGGGACAGGAGAGGGAGGAGGAGGAGAATGAGGACGATGCAGAGCGTGTGGCGGCGTTAACACGGTGGTTGGGTAATTTGTTGGTCAAGAAGGGGGGCCGAGGACCAGGGAGCGCCTCCCGCTTTCAGCAAAACACACGCTGGAACACACCACAGGGGAAAATGGAGAAGGGGATGGCGGAGGCGCAGAGGAGGAGGGAGGAGCGGGAGGCGAACGGCGGTGTGGTGAAGTTGGAGTGGAAATGTAATGTGTGCAAGGAGCCGCTGCTGGGTGCGGAGCTGGTGAGCCATAAGGCGGGGGGCTGCCGGGGGAATGCGAGGGAGACATTGAAGGGGAAGGGGAAAGAGAAAGACGCGGCGGAGGAGGAGGAGGAGGTCATTCTACCTGCACCACTGGCACAGGCGGGCCCCTCGTCTTCAACGCCCAAGCTTGTACGAGAGCCACAGCCACAGCCACAGCCACAGGAACCACAATCACCATCACCGCCGGCCACTGCCACCCCCGCTGCACAACGAGAGGTACGACCGCCGCCGAGAGCCACACCCCCACCCGCACTCGCACCAGCCCAGCAACCAACATTCATTGGCCCACCCTCGCCACCACCCCGCCACCGAGCCATCTGCCACGAAGCCTTCCGCTGCGAGCCCTGCAACGTCTACGTCGCCGTCAGCACCCGCAGCGCACACCTTGCGGGGCGCCAGCACAAGCGGAGCACGGAACTGTCGGCCACGACCTGGCGTACCGTGCGGGAGGAACGACCTCCTCCTACCGCACCATCCTCGTCGGCGGCGTCGGCAGTTCCGTATGCGGCAATGTCGGCGGTTCCATCTGCAACACCACCACCACCACCACCACCACCACCAGTACCAACACTCATCCCTCCTCCCTCGGCACCCCGCCGCGGCCGACCCGTCCCCTCCGAAACCTTCTTCTGCACCCCCTGCAGCAACAGCTACCCCGTCACCCGCCGCCCCAAGCACCTTGTGTCCATGAACCACAGGCGGAAGACGGAGTTGTGGCAAGCTCACATGCGCGACGTACATGGGCCGCAATGGAGTCACGGGTCAGAGCAGCTACCTGTTGCGCCGGCGGCCGTAGCGGCCTTCTTCTGCGATACATGCAGCCGGAGCTACGCGCTCGCGGGGCGCGAGGGTCATCTGGCGGGGTTGAAGCATGCGAGGAGGGCTGCACAGACTGCCACCGACGCCGCCGCTGCCGCCGCCGGGGGGGTGCAGAACGGGGAAGCGGCTATACCTGCTGCAGCGGTGCCGACGGCGGGGATGCAGAGGGGGGAGGAGCCGGCGCGTGTGGGGACGGGGGAGGAGCCGGCTGCAAAGGGGGTGGAGGAGGAGGAGGGGTGGGAGTCGCAGTTTGTGACGGTGACGGGGGAGCGATTCCACTGTAGAGTATGTGGGCGCGAGACGCACCTAAAGAGCTTGGTGCACCATGTGAGGGGTAAGAAGCATAAGATGAATGTGAGGTTGGAGAAGGAGAGGGTTTTGGCAGGGGCGCAGGGGTGGGTATAGGTGGGTGGTTGAGTGACTGTGGGGGGGTGTGCAAAGATGAGGGTGGGAAGGGAGAGGGGGAGGGGAGAGTTTAACGTGCGCACTCTCTAGTTAGGTAGTGGCTAGAAGCCGCTTCAGAGGTTGTGTTGTGTTGTGTCTTGTTGTGATGTTTCTGTACGTAGTCGCGTTCAATATACCTGAGCTTTCCTTTCATTTCCTTTCTGCTAGCCGTCTGACATCCTACCGCACCGTAATCTCCTTTCTCTGCAGAAAACTCTATTATAAGCTACTTGTTGTAGCCAGCGCGACAACAAACAAGGCTGGATCCCAACTAGCCCGCTGCGAACAACCAACGACAATTAAGTAGGGATGGCGCTAGTACTAGTTCTCGCCATAACATACAGTGGCTAAATGTGCTCATATTTGTGCGTATATGGAGTCCATGCCAACTAAAGTCGGTCGCCTGCCTGCGTCTTGGCGTTGCTACTGTGGGGAGCGGGTCATGGAGTAGCACTCGGTCATTACCTATCACTCGCCCCATCCCATCGCAACGTCGAAAGCAGGAATTTTTTGTTTAATTGATTAATTGTCGAAAGCATGGGTCCTAAGCCCCCGCGCCCATCTGGCCCGCTAGACATAGCCAACGTGCACATATCGACTACTTCTAGGGGGAGTCCTGGATAGCGAACTCGGGGTTTTGGCAGTGTTGTTTGGGCTTCTATAGCTAGCAACATGTAGCTGTTGTGAGGTGTTTGAACATGTATAGAGAGTTCCGGCGAGCTGGGGAATGGGGGGGTGGTGTTTCGGGGTTTTTGGGTCATGGGGGTTGTGCTTGCGAGGAGGGGTTGCGGCGGAAATGGGTTCGGCGCATTGTGAGGCATGCTTGGGGGGGGGGGGGGGGTACTGTGGCGAAGGTATGGGGGTATGGTGTGTTCGGAGGGGCTAGCTGCGGTTGTCTGGAAAGGGTGTTTGTACCTTTGGCTTTCTTTTTAGGGGATTTGTCTGGTGGGCTGTGGAGGTATAGAAGTGGGGGCCGTGCTGGGATAGTGTTGCTTTTAGCGTACAATGGAGGAATGTAATCATATATCGTGTTGTGCATGTATGATATGACTCTCGGTGTCCCGTTGGCGGGCGGCATCTGGGGTGTATGGGCGGCTGGAGGTGTTCCTCGCGGAACATCTTGTTCGTTGGCCGGAAGAGAGCGTTATTTATTGGCCGTACCGGAAGACAGAAGAGGGATATAGTCCGGGCGTCCCCCTGTCTTGTCCTATTACATCTGTATTATATAGCGAGACCCACGGGCGTTTGGAAGAGTCTGTAGATGACAGTTGGGGTTTAGGTGGTGCCAATTATGATATGGGAATGACATAAAATCAGTGAATATTATGTGATCAGAGTGGGATATACTAGTCACAGGGTATCACTCGCACAGTGAGGTTTACCCGGGAAATATAGTTTTCCTTTACCCCGAATAACCATATGGGGAGACCAAGAGATAGAGGACTGACCCAACATACCCGACGTAGAGGACCCGGGCTGCTCCCACTAACAGTAGGCTGCTTATGAAGCCTATACCGGGCATAGCAGATTATAATTGATGGTGACGTTGATACGGGTCTATCTAGCCCTTTAGGTCTAGGTATTTAGTACCTATACTACCGCGCCGGCGGACCCACCCCCGAGATTCTCATGATACTTGTGTTTATATAAACACAACATTCCCCTTTCTAGCCCAAGCTGACCGTAACACATAAACCGTTTTGTACCTGTATTTCTTCTTCCCAGCGCGCCGTATGGCTTGGAAATACGAGTAAACTGATAGTCGCGCTGCCCTAGCTGTTCTTCTATAAATACTTGAATGTTGACAGAACACGCCGCCACGGTCCAAATACGCTATATTTGAATCCTTTGTTCCGCCTCCATAATTTGCTGCAACCCAAAACAGAAAGGAAACCTAGGTTGTCAAAGCGTGTCCCTGCACCTGCCACATTAACAGAAATACCCAGTATGATATATTGGGTCATCGGGTATATCTGAGCATAGGCAAACAGCAGCAGCTTTCTGATTATGCTTTCTAGCAATACTGCTACTATTTTCTACATCAAATATTTGTACTCTATTGTTCCAGTACATGACAGTGAAACGAAATATGATTTTGACATCAAGACTTTGATCATTTCTCTATCACGAATCCTGTTAACATGCTAAATGTCAAACCATGCATTTTCAGGTTCCTATCCTGTATTTCATTTTGTAACTTGAAAAAACACAATTAGTTGATCAGGTTACATTGCGAAATTTTAGCGTAACGGAGTGGTACCATTATACCCTATCAAATCATATGGAGTATCCCTCTGTTGCGGGTCCCTTGGGGTGCTCAATTACTTGCCGATGATCACTTACAAAGAACTATACTTTATTGATAGAACCTCCCCTCCTGTTCCCTTTCTCTTTCTTTCCTCTTTATGCAACCTTTTTGCAAGTTATCTTTTGTATAATATTTTGTCTTACGTTACATGAGTGGTCTAGCTTGCTACGTGTATCAAGAAGACTATCACCATAATCTAAAGCTATAGTCCCTCTGGTATGATATACGAAGGGAGCCTAATAGTATAAAGCTTCGTAACCTTTGTTTAGAAATCTATACCTACTTCTTTCATCTCGGTTGTGTTTCTTTGGTCTATAGTATCTTGTTGCATAGAACCAGGTAATATACCCTATATATTTCTCTACAAACCTTTATAGTTCCTCCATAATCAGCTGCAAACTAAAGTTGAAGACAAACCTATGGTGTCAAACATGTCTCTACACCTCCCTACCTATCACAAATAAGTAGTGTGGCTTATTACGTAACGGTGTATATATGAGCATAGGTAAACAGCAACCTGTTTTTAATACCTTGAAGCCTCTACTCTAGCAATACTATTCCTATTCGCCCTTTTATTTCACAATATCTTCCCACCATATCAAGAAACCACGTCTCCACCCTATTGTTCCAGTATGTGACAGTGACGCGGAATATGATTTCGATACCAAGATCTTGATCATTTACCCAATAATGTCAAAGATCCCATGAGTAACGTCTCGGCATCCTCAGCCTCACAGCCTGCATTTTCTAGTTCTTATGCCAGGTAGGCGAGTAGAACGAGCTAGCCAAGACTTAGTGATTTGTATGAGAATATACCCCCAATTATTCATCCTGAATACAAAGTCTATATCCCGACTTACTGTTAGGTCTAATTTCAAGTACAAACATGAGAGCTCGAGCCTAGCTCTAGGGCTCGAACACCTCGAGCCTTTGTCTCCAAAATCCGAGCCGGCTCGCGATCGTGCCCATCACTACCATCGATCTACCCAACTGCCTTCAACAACACCTCGAGTTCTCTCTAACGGAGTCCTCTCCCGAGGATCTACACTCATCCGCAGATACCAATAGGTTCAGGAAGGCCTCGGCGTTGATCAAGACACGCCGAGACTTCGTGTCCTAGTTCTTCTGCTGCACGCCTTGCACGTACCACACTACAGCGACCGGAATGATCTATGGAAAAACAGGGGGGTGAAATTGTATGGCGAAATATCTGTGCACCATATAACTGTTTTTTCCTATCGCTGTACACCCACACCCTCCGTACCCACCAACCCAGCACCACACCCACGCCCACATATGCACGATCACCGTACCACACCAGGGTTAGGGCCCGCTCAGAGCTCCCCACCCACCCACCAACCTCACACCACCACCCACAGCACCACCCACACACAACGCACCATGCATGCATGCATGCACGCAGGTTTCCGTAGCTGTACCTATTTCGAACGTCAGCTCATCATCATCAATGTCGGCCTCTATATCTCTCCCACCCCCCGCCTCCCCTGGAACCATCTACACGCCTACCACGCCACTTGCAAACTACACGATAGGTGCTCTATAACTACATGTAGGAGCACGTATACCGCACACCTAGCCAGCCTGCTGCTACACCACCTACTCACCATACTAGCTAGCAAGACGCCATGAACACCCCTCAAAGCACACTGACCCAGCACCATGCGGCCGCCGGGAGAGCTGGCTACCATACATATGCGCACGACGCCAACGCACAGCAGTACGGCATCGGAGCGGAAGAAGAAGGAGAAGAAGAAGAAGAAGAAGAAGCCTTCCCCAGCGACGACGAATTCTTCCCCTACTCCCACCGCTCCCACGGAAGCGTCCCTCTCGACAATATCTCAGCCGCAGATCCCGCCGTCTACAGACCCTCCCCATACATACAAGAAACCGCCGTGTACCGTCCCCCCGCCCCGTACCCCCCAGCGCCTGTATCCACAACCTCTTCCACCACCACTACAGGAAGGGTAGCGGGGAAGAAGGAGCGCCCAGCACCAGCCTATATGCCGCTGTGGCGCTGCGAGCTGTGTGGCGATACGGTGTCGGTATTTATGCGCGACGAGCACTGCCGCGAGAGGAATCATCTTCGTGCTGTGAGAATGACGGGTGCGGGGGAGTCTGTGGCCTCTCGTGGTCGGGGGAGTAGTCGTGGTGGTGGCGGTGGGAGTTGGGGGAGTGATGATGGTGGGCGGAGTGTCTATGCCGATACTGAAACGGGCCATCAGCGGAGGAGGGTGGAACATGAGCAGCGGGCGCATATGGGCGCCGCCGCCGTTCCCGACGTGTCAGAGAGTGTTGTGTCCGGCGGGAGTATCCACACCGAAGCAGAAACGGCCTACCAGCCCATGCCCTCGTGGGCGCCTGGGAGGGGGGATATGTATTGGGAGTTGGAGATTCTGAATGGGTATTTGCATGAAGAGGGTGTCGGGGGGCGGTGGGAGAGGGCTGGGCAGGAGGTGCGCCAAGGGGTGGGGGGGGAGTATAGTGATGCGGAGCAGGGCGGTTCAGGCGGAACTGTTGGCATGGATGACGCGGGGCGGCGGGCGAAGAAGAAGAAGAAGAAGGTGCGGATGCGGTGGGAGGCGTGGTTGGCGGACTGTGGGGGGCAGGAGGAGGTGGAGGAGGAGGAGGGCGATACGGGGCGTACAGCGGCGCCCCCGGCCGGATGTTTAACTGGTGGTTTGGAGGAGGAGGCGGATCCTGAGAGCCTAGTTGTAGATTCGGAGCCACTATCCAGGGGTCAGGCCGGGGACGCCGAAAACGCCGCAGAAGAGGCAGAGCAGTCAGTGCCCCCGGCCCTAGGAACCACGACCAAAAAACATAAATACTGGTCACAGCTCTATAGGCCACACCTCACCAGCAACGCAGGACCCAATATGCTCAACTCCTGGGCGATCAACTTTCGCCGGATAGAGAAGAAGGAGAAGGGGAAGGGAAGGGAAGAAGGGGAAGAGGAGGAGGGGGGGGAAGAGGAGGAGGAGGAGGAGGAGGAGAACGATGTGGAGCGTGTGGTGGCTTTGGCACGGTGGTTGGGTGATTTGTCGGTCGAGGAGGGGGTGGAGGCAGGACAGCAGCTTTTGCCGCGGGAAATGAGGGGGAAGGAGAGGGAGAAGAAGGAGAGGGAGGAGAAGGAGAAGAGGAAGGAGAAGGGGAAGGGGAAGGGGAAGGGGAAGGAGGAGGTTGTTGTGCCTGCATCACTGCTACAGGCACGCCCCTCGTCTTTAACAGCCATACCTGTACGAGATTCACAGCCACAGCCACAGCCGCAACTACCATCACCGCCGGCGACCGCCATCCCCGCGGCAGAAATAGAGGTAGCACTGCCGCCGTCGCCGCCACTGACAGCCACAGCCACAGCACCACCCGCACCCGCACCCGCACCCGCACCCTCACCACCGTCCCAGGCACCAACCCGCTCCGCCAGCCCCAGAATCTTCTTCTGCGCCCCCTGCAACACGTCCCTCACCCTGTCCTACCGCATCGCCCACTTTGCCTCCCAGACGCACCTCAAAAACGCTCAATCCCAAGCCCGATCTCAATCCGCCACTCCCCAATTTTTCACCCCCCCAACTTCACCGCACGCATTACCTGCATCACCCCCACCAGCACCCGCATCACCCCCACCAGCACCTGCACCACCCCCACATGCACCTGCATCACCACGCGCATCACCTGAACCCCCCGCCACCCCCGCCACCCCCACCAGCACCAACACACATCCCTCCTCTCCAGCCAACCCCCCGGCGCCCAATAGTCTCCTACGAAGTCTACCTCTGCGAGCCCTGCAACGTCTACGTCGCCGTCAGCATCCGCAGCAGACACCTCGCGGGGCTCCAGCACCAGCGGAGCGCACAGGTGTGGGCCTCGACTATGCGTGCCGTGCGGGGGGGACCGCCGCCTCCTGCCCCACCACCGTCATCGGCGGTGGTGATAGCTCGTTCTGCGGCAACGTCGTCGACAATTCCATCTGCAGCACCAACGGCCTCCGCGGTACCCTCTGCGGTACTATCCACTGCGAGCAAGACGTTCTTCTGCGACCCCTGCAATATGAGCTTTGAGCTCGCTGACCGCGCGGTACACCTGAACGGGAAGAAACACATGAAGAAGCTTAGGACTGCCGCCATCGCTCATGAGGAAGTGCAGAGGGGGCCGACAGCCACACAACACACGCCCGGGGGTGAAGTGAAGTGCGAGTGGAGGTGTAACGTGTGCAAGGAGCCGCTACTGTGCGAGGAGATGGTTAGTCATAAAGCGTGGCACTGCCGAGGCGCTGGACCACCCACACCCGCACCTGCACCCCCACCACCACCCCAACCGCCAACACGCTCCACCACCACCACCTCCACCCTCTCCAGCACAACCTTCTTCTGCGACCCCTGCAATAAGAGCTTTGCGCTCGCTGACCGCGCGGTACACCTGAACGGGAAGAAACACATGAAGAAGCTTAGGACTGCGGCCATCGCTCATGAGGAAGCGCAGAGGGGGCCGACAGCCACACAACACACGCCCGCCGTACTATCACCACCACCACCACAACACCCAACCGCAGCATCCACACCAAGACCAGCACAACAAGAGTTCTGCGCCGTCTGCAACGCTTTCTTCTTGGTCTCCGACATGGCCACCCACCGCACGGGGAAGACGCACCTGCTGAAGGCCGCAGGGCCGCAGGCGCCGCTGCGCGTGGGGAGGGGGGGGAAGCCGGCTACGGTGCGTAGTGAGTTGGAGGAGGAAGCGGCGGCGGCGGCGCGCGCGTGGGAAAGCCAGTGGGTGAGAGGACGGGGGAGATGTCTCGTTGCAGAGTATGTGAGCAGGAGAGGAGCGTGCAGGGCGGGCGGGGTGGGGGGGTGTGGTGTTTAGGGGGGCGGCGGCGGGAGGGTGGGAGGGAGTGTGGTGTATGTTTGTATGGTGGGGGGTAGGAGAGAGGATGGTGGAAGAGGTGGAGAGGGGAAGGGGTGAGGTTAGCATGCGCGATTCCTAGTTAGCTAGGTAGCTAGAAGCCGCTTCTGAGGTCGTATTGAGTTTGTTGTCGGCGTTTCCGCAATTGCGTTCTACTAACGCACCGCGAGTTATTCAAAATTATCTCCACAACCCACAAGCAAGAAGAGAGTATAGTTACAAGAGATTTGATCTTTATGTGGTTTAGTATATATCTATTATCCTTAAGCTTAATTTGATATGAGCTCGATTTAGTTATTCTAGCTAGCCAATCAGCCAATCATCTGTGTGGTTACGACGGGAATAGCCCTCGCTAACAGCACCAAGACTCAACCATGGCTTTCTGTGGATACCGACAAGTACGATTCTGCTTTCTTATCGGAACAGCGCGAAAACTTGAATCGTGGGTATAATGCCAAAAGTCTCGCGAGGGCGCCCGCATGTTAGCGTTGTAACCAATACTGCATACCGCTATCACACCGGTTCCCCCACTCGGACCATGATCATGGCATAGCACTCGGTCACAGGTCATCACTCGCCCCAACCCACACTCCACCCGAATTTTCCTTTTTTTTTTGTTTCATTAATTGCATGCAGACCTTAGTCTATGTTAATATCGCACTACCCCAGAACTAACCCCATCCGAATCAAGGCTGAGATGAACCCAAGCCACCGCGCCCGCCCGTCCAGAAACAAACAAAATACCCCCTAAGTGCAGTAGGAGTCCTTGGTAACTCCCGGAGCGCAGCTGGTTGGTTTTTGTTTTCGTTGTTCGCAGATCTCGCGCCACGTTTGGCTCGGGGCGGTGTTATTTTCGCTTCTATATCTAGCCGTTGCTAGGTGTTCTAACAGGGGTTTGAATTTTGGCACGCTGGGAGCCCTCCCCGGGGGGGGGGGGGGCGGTTTCGGCGGTCTTGGGTTGAAGAGGTTCTGTACCCGCGGAGGGGGTTCCAGCGCGGTCGACTCGGCGGAAAGGTCCGCTTGGGGAGGGGGGGAGGTCTGAGACCATGGTATGGGTGTGTGGTGTGTTGGGAGGGGCTAGCTGCGGTTCCCTACGGTACAATTCTTTGGATGTAGACAGGTAAGTCATCTCCCGGCAGAGGTAAACCAGGGTTGAACAGGTTAATATCGACCACTTTGAGGGTTTTCTGATGAACTATCCCAGGAGGAAGGTAAAGCTTGGATACCAGCTCAGGCTGCCTAATATAGTTAGTGTAAAAAAAACTATCTCCAGCGAGAGGTAAACTTGCTCCCCGCCCTTACAAAATTGCTCACTTCTAGTAGTAGATATATCGAACTTGTAGTATAGTGGATAAAGTGTATGGAACCTCATATATGTGCTCAGGTTCAACCCATACTGACTTTTATTCTTTTATTGTGCGAAATAGTAAGGATTATCTATTACTGAGGGTAAGGATAATTCATCCCTCCTGGCACACTATTCTTTTGTAACCATCTCCCATGAGGGATAAATAAGGTACAATTTCGTGACAGCCAAATTCTTGCACCTCAACGCATAGGATAGGTGAATTATCTTTTCCAAATTGTACCATAGGGGGTTGTCTGGAAGCTGCGTTTCCACATTTGTATTTTTGGGTGGTCTGTCTAGTTAGGCTGTGGAGGTATAGAAATGGGGGACCTGCTCAGATAGTGTTGCTTCTCAGCGTACTACGGAGGGATGTAATCACAAATCGTGTTGAGCCAGGATGATATGTCTAGTCTTAGTGTCCCGCTGGCAGAGAACATCTAAGATATTAAAACAAAAGCGTCCTTCGTCGCAGAACATCTTGTTCATTGGCAACCAACCAGGAATCAGCGATTAGAAGGGTTGAAACCGGTTGTATCCGGAGGTCATACCATACCGAACGGGCCCTGGAGTTTTGCGGAGGAGCGGGGTTTGGGACAGGTGCTGGTGTAGGCGCCCTAATGGAGAGCCTTCCTTACATCTCCAACTGAACTGAACTAAACTGGACTGAATATTGGTTTTCCAAACCGGTTTCAGAACCAGAACCGTTCTGTCTTTTGGTTTGCAGGTTCATAAACTAAATGTGTTTTCACAGTCCGTTGCTTGATTTATCAGGTGCAGTTGAGCCTGCCAAAAAAAACCGTTCAAGGTCAGGAAATAGGTCCTCTATGTGACGGGTACCTGCATGATAGAACCGTTTAGTAATCCGGCTTGAACTGGTTTTTGATTGTGATGAACCGTTCAAACCGAAATAGCTCAAAGACAAAAACTGAACCGAAATATTAGGCAAACCGGTTTTGGTTGAACGTGAACCATTGGAAACCCTGCCAGAAATACCCGACCACGCGGTCCACCGCCCCTCCACGGAAGTCCTCAATGAACAAACATGCATAAGCCACCAGCAGTTCTCTTTCCGTCTCATTTCTTGTGATGTGCGGATACGATCGAGTACAGTTGGGCGAGGTTCTTTTACGAAAATTGACATGACTTATTTAGGAAAGGCAAAGAGAAAAAGACAACTACCTGTATGTACCGGTAGTTGAGGGTAAGTACTGCGAATCCTTTTTTGGAGAATCCTATCTCCAGTAGCATATTAATATTGCTCTTAGCCGTTAGGGGTGTAGCACCTCGCGACCGTGAGCTGTTAATGTAAGGTTATGGGTATTAAACAAACACGAATATTAAAGGCATTCGATGGAAGGAACTCCTTCTAGAACCCCCCCCCCCCCCTTCATTCCATCTCCTCCGGGCCTTCCAACTCGATAAAAAGCAAATTCGGTGTAGTTTTACCAACAAACCCCGTTACCTCTCTTGTCCGGTAATGGATCTCCCATACAAATTTAATTCCTCTGTTATAGGAGGGGATCAGCATCGACAGCTGAAGGGATAGTGGTATTTCTATTTACCTGTTCATACCGACAGATCATGCTCAGGTAGCGTTACCATGTCGTAGCAGTACATGCTCTATCACATATGATCATTCCAACCCAACCCTAGCGGATCAGATGATAGGAATAGTCTTCCGAGCGGCAGTTGGCCGGTGAGGTCCACAACGAAGCAAAAACAATGAAGAGTGCCACCCAGCAGAGATTTGTACTGCCGCTCCGCTGCCAATCATCGCCTGTCATTTGCGAAATTTCTTTTCGTCCTGGCCTTTATATATGTATCAGGAGAATGTATGCACGATCACTGTACCACACCAGGGTTAGGGGCCGTTCAGGCCCCCCACCCACAACAGCACCTATTTCGAACGTCAGCCCATCATCAATCTCAACCTGGATATCTCTCCCACCTCCCCCCACCTCCCACCTATTCCCGAACCGCCTACACGCCTACCACGCCATACTACATAGCCAACTACTACACCACCCTACTATACTATAGTAGCTAGACGCCATGAACACCCCCCGAAGTCGCTTCCGCACACTAAGACACCGTGCGGCCGCTGGGAGAGCCGGGGGTGAAGTGAAGTACGAGTGGAGGTGTAACGTGTGCAAGGAGCCGCTACTGTGCGAGGAGATGGTTAGTCATAAAGCGTGGCACTGCCGAGGCGCTGGACCACCCACACCCGCACCTGCACCCCCACCACCACCCCAACCGCCAACACGCTCCTTCACCACCACCTCCAACCTCTCCAGCACAACCTTCTTCTGCGACCCCTGCAACAAAAGCTTCGCACTCCTCGGCCGCGCGGGTCATCTAAACGGTCAGAAACACATCAAGAAAGTCGAGTCTGCCAGAGCCGTCGCTGCCGCCGTAGAAGCAGCAGCAAAAACACAGAAAAAGAAGACAATCGCAGTCTCACACCCACCCGCCGCTGCACCACCCGCCACACTACCACATCCAACCGCAGCACCACCAAAAGTGTTGTGCATCAACTGCAACAATTCCTACCACCCTGCGGACATGGCGCAGCATCGCACGAGCAAGGAGCACCGTCAGAACGCCACCATGCCAGTGCGCAAGGGGATAAGGGGGAAGCTGACTACGCAGGTGAGGGTGCGCAGTGAGGAGGAGGAGGAGGAGGAGGAGGAGGAGGCGGAGGCGGAGGGGTGGGAGTGCCAGTGGGTGACGGTGACGGGGCAGCGGTTCCGTTGCATCGTGTGTGAGCGGGAGAGGGGCGTGCACGGCTTGGAGGCGCATGTGGGGAGTGAGCTGCATTCGAGGAATGTGAGGGCGGCGAAGGAGGAGATATTTTGGGGGGCGGGTAGAGTGGGTTGGTGTAGTATTTAGACCCGGGGGGTGGCGTGTGTGTGTACGGTGGGGGTGGGAGGGGAGAGTGGGAGAGGGGAGAGGGAGAGGTTAACGTGCGCGCGTTCAAGCTAGGTAGTGGCTAGAAGCCGCTTCCGAGATTGTGTTGGGTTCTATTGTTGTGATGTTTGATCCGTAATTGCATTATATGTATTGCGAGTTATCAAAATTATCTCTACAACTATAAGAAGAGAGTATAGTAGAGGAGATTTGATTTTATGTGGCTTAGTATGCCTCTATTATCTTAAGCGTTATTCTAGCTAGCCAATCTGTGTGCTTGCAACGCGATCTAGCGTCCGAATAATTTTGATAGCCCACAATCGCATCTAGCTTTCTGCCGGCCAAGGCGGTGTTATATTGGACACACGTATATCTCACCGTAACTCCCTAGCTAGACCTTGGTCGCAACAACCTCTAGGCTAGCTATGTAGTGTTGTATTACAGCGAAAGCTCGCTATAGCGGTACGCTGCGGACCGGATTTTGGTACCGCTATAGTGAGCGTACCGGTTTAGAGAATGTCAATGATTAATTTCCTAAAAATACAGATGATCGTAACGGTTCCTGTATGTCCCCTTCCCCAACACCCGCTAAGCAGACCCTTTGCCTTCCTTTTCCTCCCCTACACCCGCTAAGTAGACCCTTCGCGTTGCGTGAAAAATGCGGAAATCTTTTGTTGAGTTTGGTTGCCTAGAGCCTGGAGTCGCATTGATTCAGTATTGCGACGCATTTTTTGGAGTGTGAGAACTGATCTATTTCCTCCATCTTGAGTTGGTTCTAATGTGTCCCCATGGAGTAGATAGTAGCGTTCAAGGTTGCGAAGCTGTTCAATAGCCTGTTGATGCGTGATGATAGGCTCCTCTTGAACTTCCTCTTGCTCTTCTTCTAGTTTTTCTGCTAGGTCAAGCGGACAGAATCTCTCCAGAATACGGGCTTCAAGAGAGTCTGGATTGTCATCTACATGTTCTTCATTCGGATTGATGAACATGTCAAGGTCTGCCCCATCTTCAATAAAGTTCCGCTCTTTTAAGAGATTGATGTTGGCCTCAATTTCGCCCCGGATACTTATCAGTTCCTCTCCTATAATTTCTTTCTCAACTGTAGGCTGCCACTCTTCAACAAAATCAGTGCCTGCTCCATCCGCCGCTGCAACTCTTTCCTCTAAAGGCCAGTGTATTTCCGGATTCACTGACTGTATCCGGGTTGCGTTGACAGGGGATAGGAAGGATGGCTCAAAATACTTGACGGTGCTTTTGGTAAAACAGTTGAAGATCGTTGACGGTTTGAGATCGGTGTACCATGCTTGTACACCCCACTGAATTGCTTGTAGAAGATTTACTTTTGGTAGATCATCGTTGGGTGCCAGTTTTTCTATCTCTTTTACCAGATAGCGGACATAATAGCGGCGAGTATATGATTTCCAAGTATTAATGATCCCTTGGTCAAGGGGCTGCCAAACAGAGGTTGTATTAGGGGGAAGCCAAACGATACGTGTATTGGTTAATGCATTTTCTCCACCGATTTCTCTCACAGCTAATTCGTGTGCGGAAAAGTTGTCCATAAGAAGGACAACCCTACGACCTTGCATACATCGATCGAACCAAAGAAGATACTCTTTCATAATATCATGCTTCATCCAAGAAGTACTGTTATGGCGATAAAAAACCCCGAGATGCCTCCGATCTACATGCTTAAAACATCGTGGATTTTCGTACTTCCCAATAACCCATGGCTTCATCTTGTGTGATCCAGTTCCATTGGTTGTTAATCCAATGGTAACCCGAAGTTTGTCCTTTTTGACACCCTGTAGAACTTCGGTACAGAGCCGTCTGTCTGGCTGCATGCGGTAATAGTAACCTGTTTCGTCGAAATTGTAGATATCTTGTAAGTTATACTCTCTGAGTATAACCCTAATTTGATTCATTTCGTTTATACCTAAAAGACAAGCACTGGTAACGGCGTCGCCTGCTTCACCATGTTGAACGTGTTCCCGAATGTTGTAGCTTTTCTTGAAAATAGCAAGCCAACCATCCGAAAACTGGGGTGCAACGTGGTCTGCATTAGATTCAAGTTAGTATAATTGCATAGCAGTAGAAATTTTACATCAACTCTTATTAATTAATATACTATTACTTACCAGGGTACAAAACACTAAAGAAATGCATTGCTTTCTCCTTAAAAATGAGTCCCGTAATTACGGTTCTCTTCTCCATACTCTTGTGCCACTCGTACAACGCTTCGTTGAGCCTAGGAAAGGCAACGGCTCGGCGCTTTTTGATATCTGGTCGGACTGGTGCGGGTTGTCCTAAGAGATCTGCGGAGCGTTTCACGAGAATGTCACTAATGGTTGACTGGGAGATTATTTTTCCGTTGAATTTTATTTTGAACCACTCCGCAATGTCCTTCCAGCTTGGCTGCTTATTGAGACGGGCATATTCATTATTTACCCACTCGCATATCGCATGCTTCTCCGCCTCAGAAAACCCTTGTCTCTTTCTCTTTAGAGGTGGCGGGTGTAGGGGGCGCGCAGAACTTGAAGAGGGCGTCAGTAGGGACGACATTGTTGTTGGTGGAGAAAATACTGTCTACAATCACCAACGGGTTGGGCATCAGACGGCTTGCTTTCAAAATTTTCCGTATTTTAAACCTAACCCTACGCTCTCTATAACGGTATCACACCAAAATATATCCAACTATTCTACCGGTACTCTTATAGTGAACTTACCAGTCCAGCACACCAAAATTAAAGGGGACCGAAACCCTTTACCCTTACAGAGAGATTACCTTTATAACGAGTACCGCTATAGCGAGCTTTCGCTGTACATTGATACAGAACTTCCGCTATGATGACAAACGGGCCGCCAACGACGACGCGTGTAGTGCTCCCTAACAGCCCAGGCAAGAGACAACTATGGGTTTCGATACCGACAAGTATGATTCTGCTTTCTCATCGTAACAGCGCGAACCTTAATCATGGATACAATGCCCAAGGCCGGTCGAGTGTGGCCTGCATGTTGGCATTGCAACCGTTTCTTCTTCCGCACTATCATACAGGTACCCCACTCGGATCGATCATGGCGTAGCACTCGGTCACAAGTCATCACTCGCCCCATCCCACACTCCACCCACCACAAGCCGAATTAAAACAGGGATGAACTCAAGCCGCCGTATCCGTGGACGGCTCCCTACCCGTCCCGCAGGATATAACCAACACCCCGCATCACTGAAGTGGGAGTGAGTCCTGGGTAACTCCCGGAGCGCAACTGGTCGGTTTTGTTTTGTTTCTTTTCACATCTCGCACGAAGATGGGATGGTGTGTTTTCGCTTCTATATTCACTGTTGCGTGTTTTTAACAGGAGTTGAATATCCGACGCTGATCGTGGGGTTCGGGCGCCTTTGATTAATTACAGGAGTCCGGCGGTTGTTGAGGTAGATAGTATCTACGACGACGGCGTGGGGATGCGAAGGTTTGTGGTTGTCGAGGTGTTTACGCCTTTTTGGCTTTTATCATTCGTTAGCGATCTGTCTGGTAACCAGGAGAGATATAGAACCTGTAGGGCCCGTATGACGGCATTTAGTGTAGCAGCCAAGAACGCCGGAGAATCAGTTTTCTGATCGAAAGTCACTCTACTTTATTAATGAACGGAAGCGGTAAGCCATCGCAGAATACGCCCGGTGTCTCTCTCGTCCGTGACGCTCACAGATATAAAGCCACGCGCTTGAAAGGTCCGTAGATCACAGCTGGGACTTAGATAGAGCTAACTGTGATTAGGGGAATTAAATAATAGAGTATCATGTCGCGAAATGGGAGCGATAGTTTCTCTTCAGACAGGTTTTTCTTGCTTGTCCTACCTTTTTTCGCGCTTTTCCTGTGTGTGAATCTCTCTGTTAAGAGTACATTACAGCTATGGACGTACACGAATGGGATATGTCCGGAGTTGTAAAGAGCAAGTTTCTAATGCCAATGATAAAGGTCTCATCCTGACTGTTTGGGGAAATGCCAATGCTAAGCGATACTTCTGTAGCTTTTAAACTTGTAATATTGTAAACCGGAATGCATCCGCTGAGTGACTGGTAATGCCACTAAGATGAGGCAGAATCCTACCCTATTGTAACGGTAGCCATGTATCTTGGCTAGGTGATAAATTGGAACATTTAGAGGAGGTATTGTGCAGTGGGATTAGGATTTGTAATGGGGTTTTCTGTTATATTCTTTCAGTTTCTGTTACTTGGAGGTAATAGTCATCATCGTACTAGGGTTGGATATATAAGGGGGCGTTGTCTCGTGCTTTCAACTGTTTTCTCTCTTTCCTTCTTTCTTCACGAAACCACTGTATTCTACCCTACGAATATTATTCTTGTTCCACGCTACGTCATGGGGTTCAGTTTGGTTGTCAAATCAAACAGAGCCGCCCCATAGTCCATAGACTTGAATATCCTCTACTACGTCTTCGCCTCGATTGTATTCCTTGGCACTATACATCAGCAAGATAGCATATATATCAGAGGTCTCCCAATAGTCTTCCGAATCTCCTGAGAGTCTCCTGACAATCAAAAACGGATTTTGATTCTCCTGAGACTCTGGAGACAGATCAAATCTTGCTGATGTAGTCCCTCGGCCATAGGCCCACGTTATACCAGCTTACCAATTAACTCATCAGGTAACAGTTCCCAGCAATCTATAAGAGCTTCCACCATGGTAGGCTGATTTACTTGAGGTGATATAGTATCATATACTAAATGAGAGTAATGCTGATGGTAGAGTCTCTTGAGATATACCCAAACATACTCAATAGGGTTCAAATCAGGTGAATAGATAGGCCAGTCCTCAGGAACTTCAACCCCATCCTGCTCCAACCATTGAGTTGTAAGGTTAGCGGTATGTACCCTAGCGTTGTCATGTATGAAGATTGGTCGGATATCCTTCTCCTGTAGCTCTGCGAAAGAGTCCAGGAGACAGAACTCAAGAGTCCTGACATATGCCTCTGCATTTGTCCTCCCCCCTTCATCCACCATAACCCCATTACAGGTCTCCTTCAATTCTCCAACAAAGCATACCCAAATCATCTTTGTCACCACTCCTGACTTCCTAACACCTTTAAAACACTCGGGAAGGCATTTTTCCCTTGCAGTTCTGAGTGCGCAAGAGACATATGGATCTACATATTTCTCAACACTGCACTCATCACTCCACACCACCCTGCCTCACCTTCTGATATCCCAATGTCTGTGTGCAATGCACCACCGTAGCATTCTTCTTGTATCATATAGGATCAGCTTGGGTCTCTCAGCCATAATGTACTTGTGGACAACAAATATAGCTACCCTCCTCTTGATTGTTCTGAATCAGCAAAAAATGGGATTCGCCAGGACGAATCCGCGTGCCCAAATATCCAAATTCGTCTTCGGTGTCCAAAACCTCGTGTATTGCTCACAAAACCCCATCCCGCAGCTATTAAAATGTGACACATAATTTTTTAGCACCTCGTAAGCATACAAAATTTGACATGTCGTCTTTTGGCGTCTAGTAAATATACAAAATGTTATATGTCGTCTTTTAACGCCTAGTGGGAGTCTTAAATATGACATCTCGCGATACAAATTGGCGAATATGTGATATTCTGCCTAAATCCCGGCGATAGCTCTGAGCTCGCTAGCAAATATCGTCAGGTTTGACATCTTGAGGATTCCCACCGGCTTATCTACCTTCTTAGCTGCCTACCTGCTGCCTTCGTGACTACCTTCCTCTCGACATCTACCTCACCTCCTACCTCAACTCATACCTCACCTCCTACCTCACTTTCTACCTCAACTCCTACCTCATCTCCTAGCTCACCTTCTACCTCACCTCCTACCTCACCTCCTACCTTGGTACCTCCTACCTGCAGCGATGCTTACTTCCTACCAGCAGGGATCCCTGGATACGTATTTATTTACCCGTATTTTGACGTCTGTACTGACACCACTACAGACTGCTAAATAGCAGCAAATTGACGCCCAAATTGACGCCCAAAACGACACTAAAATATCGACTAATTGCACCAAGTCGACACTTAGATCAGCATCAAATCTACGCTCAAATCTACGCTCAAATCGACGTCTAACGGTGCACAAAATCAACGTCAATTAAGCTGCTAATAAGTAAGAAGATAGGTAACAAGGTGCGGGGATAGGCAGGTAGGCAGCGCAGAAGTAGGTAGGCAGCGCGGAGGTAGGTAGAGTGCTAGCAATTATGTACATAGAATTAGGTAGACAGATAGACAAATATATTTAATTGGCGCGCGTAAACCATGTCCTAGTCAATGTACCTCTTGCCGAGTGATCTCATACTGTCAGCAAATACTGCTAGTGAAACCCGTTCACCGTGCCAAAAATACTAGTTTTGAGACGACATCAGACGGCGTTAGGCGCCAAAAGACGAATTTGCATCTATACCTGTCGAGACGACGTCCTTTGGCAAAGAGGCTCACTGGCTCCATTTTGGTACACTCCAGCATCGGTCTACAGGTAAGCGAAAGTCTCGGGGCATCTGGGATGTCTGGCTCATCTCGGCGCCCAAGTGCCCCAAGACGACACGTCGTTTTTTGCTGATATAGTTGAGAGTTTGACTGCGAATTCCTGGGGGAGTTGCTCATATGATATTTCTCTCTCATATTTACTGCAGATGTGAAGCTGTCTATCATCTCCAACAGTCGTCATTTTGTGTCCCTCATGCCTGAGTTTGGATTTAACCTGACCAGTCTTCTTATACCTTGCCACGTTATACGCAAGGGTTGACTTTGGTAGTTTAAAGAGTTTGGTAATGGTGGAATAGGGGGTCCCAACACGCTTCATTCCAATTCCGTAGCATAGCAGCACCTCTGGCCACTCTCTTCTAGCTGTTTTGCGTCCTTTGCTCGGCATTGGGGTATCGAGCGACTTCGTTGCCGTTGTCTTGGGTTGTGAAAAAGATTGCACGTGCGCGTTGCATCGCGCGCTTGACAATCACGATTGGCACCGCGTTGTACAATGGTTTACGTATATCCCCAATTTCTTTTTGGCATTCCGAACGAATTGAATAGGTTCCTCTGCTGAGCTAGTATAGGGGACTATTTTACTAGAGGCTAGCATTTCGTCGAAATACTCCCGGAGAGCATTTTATTTCAGTGGGAACAGCGAATACATTGGTCTCCATGGACGTTACTTTCCTTCTATAAGGGGAATAGCGTTGTCCATTTCAGGGTTATTTTCGTAGATCTGTCCGGAGAGTTATTAGGTATCGTGGAGTTGGATTAGTAATGAGGTTTCTGTTGGATTCTATGAAGATCTGTGGGTTGCATAGTAGGAGTCACTTGAGATTAGTCTGCACAGGATGTCCTTGGGTATATTAGAGGGCTCTCCCTTGCTTCGTTTCACTTTTCTTTCTTTCCTTTCTTTCCTTACGCAACGTCTTCATTTCTATACAATATCACAACGCTTGTTCGAACCTGGTATACCATACCACGCTGAAACACTTCTGTACTTACGCTGGTTACCAATATATACACTGTTACTTCTCTCCTTCACCGAGACGTCTGTTCCTCGCTTCATTAACTCGAAACCTAGTACTGTCGCCTATCGTACCCTGGGGAATACTGGCTATCGTTGCCACTTGAGATTACATTGCGTCATCACCTGCACTGTACGTAATGTCCGCCTCTGACCTACCTACATGGGTACCACCTAATAACATGGAAGAATTCCAACAACAATACGAATAAGACGCCTCCGCCCTATTCAACCACCTCACCACCAGAATACAGCGCCTTCCTGCCGAGAGGGATAATGCTCGCAACCAACTCACCGCCGTTAAAGAAATCATCGAGAACTTGGAAGAGCAAGTAACACAGCTCAACCTCGACCTCAATGTTGTCCGCGCCACCTTCGCCGTCCCTGCTCCCCTCGCCGCCACCCCACAGCCAAACTCTGGCCCCAAATTCAGGTCTAAAAAGTTTCCGGACCCTGAAAAATTCGATGGTAACCGTTCTAAGCTCCCTGTGTTTATCACCCAGCTCTGAATGAAACTAGAAGTCAACAACGATCGGTTCTGCAACGAGGCAGCCAAGGTTATTCACGTTGTCAGCCGAATGGAAGGAAGGGCCCTAGACCAAGTCATCCCTCTTGTCAACGCCAACCCCGCCGCCCCTTTCTCCTCCGTCGCAACCTTCATCGCTCACCTGGAGGCTTCGTTCGGAGACACAGACCCACGAGGAACCGCTCGCCGCCAAATCGTCGCCCTCGAGCAAGGCAAAGGAAACTTTGGCAACTATTACTCGCAGTTCCTCCGAATCGTGGCCTACCTGGACTACAATGAGGGAGCGAAGATCGATGCCCTGGCCGAAGGATTATCCGAGCACCTCAAGGATGCCATAAGCTACCGGACGAATAGGTCTAACACTGTGGAAGGTTACGCAACCACGTTCATAACCATCGACAACCAGATCCAGGGCCGTGAGGCCGAACAGAAGGCCATCCGTAATACGATGGGCCAATTTACCGCTCCTGCCGCCACCGCACACCCATCCTACACTGCTGGAGGCTTCGCCCCCATGGACCTCTCCGCCCTCTAGGCCCGCTCCACCCAACGATCCGCTCCCAAACAACACTACACCTTTTTCAATGGCCAACGAAAAACCTCCACTGCTGAGAAGGAATGGAAGGGGGAGAATAACCTCTGCATGTACTGCACGAACCTCGGTCACGTCTTTGCCAACTACCACTCTGCCAACCGCCCATGTAGTGACCAACCCACTATGAGGGGTGCTCTCCTTGTAAATGCCTACACCCCTGCTGACTCTGCCCCCCCACCGATTGTCAGCCCCGCCTCCTCTGAGTCGGGTTTTCAGTAGTACCGGGCTCGATCAATGGCCCCTGCCCGGGACCACCTAATGATTTTACTTTTTCTGCGTTCTCTATCTCTGGCTTCTCGGTATCGTCTGTGGAGGATAAATTGGATGGTGATCATTTTGTTGCTTCTTGTAAAATTGCAAACAATAAAACTCCTATTCAAACCTACGCATTGATTGATACCGGTTGGTCCGGGTTCGCATTCATTGATGAAACGTTCGCGCCATAACAATTTCCCACTACTCCTCCTCAAATCACGTCGCACACTCAAAGTCATAGACGGCCGACCCATATCCTCTAGGGAAATCACGCATCTATGCTACTTACCAATGTGCATCGACACCCACCATGAAACTATCCCTTTTTCCATCACCAAACTCGGCTCCTACCCTCTTGTACTAGGGATCCCCTGGCTCCAGCTGCATGACGCCACACTACGGTTCAAGGATAATAGTACACTGTTCGATTCCGACTACTGCAAGAGCAAGTGCAACTCCTACAAGAACGCCGCCCATGTTAGGAGAGTTGCCCCGCCACCCCGCTTCCACTTTGTCAGCTCAGCCGCCCTCTGCCGCTTTGTCCGAAGGGGTAAACCCTAAATCTTTAGTATAACTATGGAAGAAATCGACCAAGCTATCGACAAAACCCAAAAGGACGACTGGAGAACCAGAGTACCAACACAATACCAAAGGTTCTATGACATGATGGATGAAAACCTAGCTAACGGAATGCCACTGCGTCGGCCGTACGACCACAAAATACCGCTCAAAGAGGGAAAAGAACCATCTTTTGTACCACTCTATGGCATGTCCCGCGATGAACTGCAATCAGTTCATCGCGGGACATGCCATAGAGAAGTACATACAGGATAACCTAGAGAAAAGGCTTTATACGAGCTAACTCTTCTCCCGCCGGTGCCCCTGTCCTATTCGTGAAGAAAGCTGATGGAACTCTCCGTCTCTGTATCGACCAGTGCGGTCTACAAGTGCTAACGATAAAGAATCGGTACCCCTTACCACTCATCCGGAAAACACTCGATCAATTATCCAAAGCCTAATGGTACACTAAATTGGACCTTTCACAGGGATACAACCAAATCTGAATGGCTGAAAGCGAAAGATTTAAGACAGCTTTCCGCACAGGATATGGTCATTTTGAATATACGGTAATGCCTTTAGGCCTCACCAACGCGCCGGCCACATTCCAGCAGTTTATCAACGACTGCATCCGCGAGTACTTTGACATATTTTGTACAGCCTACCTCGACGACATCCTGATCTATAGTGACAGTCTCGAAGAGCAACAAATCCACGTCGAGAAAGTCCTCGAAGCCCTGAAGGTAAACAGGATACTGCTGAAACCGGAAAAATGCGAGTTCCACAAACAGAGCACCACCTACCTCGGCCTCATTATCGGACCGAATGGCATCCGAATAGACCCCAGGAAAGTGGATACGGTGCAGAACTGGACGGTACCCAAGACGGTTAAAGAGGTAAGAGCATTCCTTGGATTCATCAACTTCTATCGCCAATTTATATACGGGTTCTCCAAACTTGCCTCTCCGCGGGGTAGGTTGACAAGGAAAGACAGATCATGTGCATGGACAAACGAAGCTCAAACCGCGTTTAACGCTCTTAAGGAAGCCTTCACCACCGCCCCCATTTTTGCCCACTTCCATCCTGAGAAAGAAATCATCGTGGAAACTGACACCTCAGATTATGTCTCCGCTGGTATCCTCTCCTAGTACGATGAGAATAATACCCTTCGGCCTGTTACTTACTTCTTCAAGAAACACTCCCCCGCTGAGTGTAACTACGAGATTTACGATAAAGAACTATTGGCAATTATTCGATCATTTGAGGAGTGGCGTCTGGAACTCGAGGGAGCCACGCACCCAATTGACATCATATCAGACTACAAGAACCTCGAGTACCCCATGAACACTAAACAGCTTAACCGGAGGCAAGCACGCTAGGCAGAATACCTTTCAAGATTCAACTTCGTTATCACATACCGACCGGAGAAGCAAGGTGGGAAACTGGACGCACTGACAATGAGATCAGGAGATCTGCCTGGAGACAGGGATGAAAGACATTTGCACCAGAGTCAGGTCGTTTTGAAGAAGGAGAATTTAGAAGCAAAGCTAAGTTTGTTGGCGGGTTCTTTATCAAACGAACCCGCTGAACAGAATGCTTCACTGGACAAACTATTTGATGAAGGATACGAAGCTGACCCATTCCCGCAAAAGATACTAGAGATGCGAAGCAAAGGCAAACAAGAGTCGAAGGAACTCTCACTGGCCAAATGCACTGAGAACGAAGGGCGAAAGCTTTATCGGGGTAATCTCTATGTCCCAGAATACGACCCTTTGAAACTTAAAATCCTGAAACTTTACCACAACACTACTTCTGCTGTACACTCCTGACGTGAAAAGACCTTTGAACTGATCAGTGGGGACTATTACTGGCCTCGTATGTGGAGATATATTGGCCGCTATGTCCGGAACTGTCATACCTGTCGGCGAAGTAAACCAAGCACCAACGGAAAACTCGGTGTACTCCGACCCCTACCAATACCCCAACAACCATAGCAGGAAGTATCAATGGATTTCTTCACTGCACTGCCAGAGAGTGAAGGCTACGACGCCATCCTGGTAATCGTGGATCGACTGACAAAAATGCGATACCTCTTACCCTGCAATAGTACTGTTAACGCGGAGGACGTCGCTCAACTATACCTATTTCATGGATCGGTTGATGGAGTCGTTGGGTTACACTGAGTTGGATTAGTCAGGAGGTTTCTATCGTGTTCTTTGGGTTTCTGTTCGGTTGCGCGGTGTGAGTCATGGAGGATTAGTCATCGCAGGATTTCCTTGGGCATAATAGGGGGCTCTCCCTCGCTTCGTTCCTGTTTTCCTTTCTCTTCTTCTTTCCTTACGCAACGTCTTCTGTATTCTCTATACTCTAACGCTTGTCCGTACCTGGCATGCCATACCAGGTAGGACCACTTCTATATCTACGCTGGTTCTCAATACATACGCTGTCACTTCTCTTCTTCACGAAGACCTTCGCACCTCGCTTGACCTCGCTTGACTAACTCGACAGCTACTACTGTCGCACATCGTACCCTGCGGAACACTCGCCAACGCCGTCCCTTGAGATTACGTTGCGTGATCATCCGCACCGTACACTATGTCCACCGCCGACCCACCTCAGTGGGTTCCTCCCAATAACGTGGAGGAATTCAAACAACAATTCGAACAAGACCCCGCCGCCCTTTTCGCCCACCTCGTCGAAAACTCCCAGCTTCGTAGCGTCCAACGAAACGAAGCTCGCCAACAACTCGCCGCCGCCAACGGAATCATCGACAACCTGGAAGAGCAAATAAATCAGCTCAACCTGGATCTCAATATCGCCCGTGCCGCTGCCGCTGCCCCTGCTCCCATCGCCGTCGCTCCCCAAAATGCCGCCCCACAATCCAACGCCGCCCCCACCTTCAGGTCCGAAAAGTTCCCGGACCCTGAGAAATTCGATAGTATTTGTTCCAAACTCCCTGGGTTTATAACCCAACTCCGGATGGAACTCGAGGTCAACGACGACAGGTTCCGCAACGAAGCAGCAAAGGTGATCTATGCTGTTAGCCGAATAGAAGGAAGGGCCCTAGACCAGGTCGTCCCTCTCGTCAACGCCAACCCCGCCGCACCTTTCTCCTCTGTCGCCGCCTTCGTCGCCCACTTGGAAGCATCGTTCGGAGACCCAGACCCCCGAGGCACCGCCCGCTGCCAACTCGTCGCCCTCAAGCAAGGCAAAGGAGACTTTGGCACCTACTACTCCCAGTTCCTCCGAATCGTGGCATACTTGGACTACAACGAGGGGGCAAAGATTGACGCTGTGGCCGAAGGATTATCCGAGGACCTCAAGGATGCCATGAGCTACAGGACGGACAGGCCCAACACTGTAGAAGCCTACGCGACCACCCTCATGACAATCGATAACCAGATCCGGGGCCGTAAGGCCAAACAGAAGGCCATCCGTAACACGATGGGCCAATTCACCGCTCCCACCGCCGTCGCACACCCATCCCACACTCCCGGAGGTCTCGCACCCATGGACCTCTCTGCCCTCCAGGCCCGCTCCACCCAACACCCCGCTCCCGAACAACGGTACACCTTCATCAATGGTCAGCGCAAAACCTCCGCTGCTGAGAAGCAATGGAGGCGGGACAGCAACCTCTGCATGTACTGCGCCAACCCCGGTCACGTCTTCGCCAGCTGCCCCTCTGCCAACCGCCCCCGTAGCAACCAACCGGCTATCAGGGGCGCCCTCCTCGCACCCGCCCGCACCACCGACGACCCCGCTTCCCCACCGACCACCAGCTCCGCCGCCTCCGAGTCGGGTTTTCACTAGTCCCGGGCTTGATCAATGGCCCCTGCCCGGGACCACCTAATGTTTTTCCTTTGTCTGCGTTCTCTATCTCTGGCTTCGATCGTCATGGAGGATAAATTGATGGTGATTATTTTGTTGCTTCTTGTAAAATTGTAAACAATAAAACTCCCATTCAAACCTACGCATTGATTGATACTGGTTGCTCCGGGTTCGCATTCATTGATGAAACATTCGCGCGCCATCACCACTTCCCTCTACTCCCACTCAAATCACCTCGCACCCTCGAAGTCATAGACGGTCGACCCATCTCTTCCGGCCAAATCACCCACCTATGTTACTTACCTATGTCCATCGATGCCCACCATGAAACCGTTCCTTTCTTTGTCACCAAGCTTGGCTCTTACCCCCTTGTACTAGGAATCCCCTGGCTCCAGCTGCATGATGCTACTCTGCGGTTCAAGGAGAACACTATAAAGTTTGATTCCAAGTACTGCAAGAGCAAGTGCAACGCCTCCGAGAAAACCGCCCCTGTCAAAGCAATCGCCCCGCCACCCCGCTTCCACCTTGTCAGCTCAGCCGCCCTCTGCCGTTTCGCCCGGAGAGGCAAACTCCAAATATTCAGCACCACTATCGAAGAACTGGACCAGGCGATCGACAACGCACCGAAGACCGACTGGAGAACCAAAGTGCCAACACGATAGAAAAGGTTCCACGTCATGATGGATGAAGACCTCGCCAACGGAATGCCCCCGCGCCGGCCATATGATCATAAGATACCGCTCAGGGAAGGCAAAGAACCACCATCTGGGCCACTCTACGGTATGTCCCGCGATGAATTGATTGCGCTTAGGAAATACATACAGGATAACCTAAAGAAAGGCTTCATACGAGCTAGCTCCTCCCCTGCCGGTGCCCCTGTCCTGTTTGTTAATCTCAAGGGCGATAGTAGATTCCGCAGAGGCATATATGCATAGAAGCTGAAGCCTGCTTACTCAAGCGGTGCGGAAGGTCTCGCGAGAAGAGAAGTAACAGATGTATTGAGAACCAGCAGAGAGAAGTGGTCCTACCCCAGACAGATGCCAGGTACGACAAGTGCATACAAGATAGAGAGTACAGAAGACGTTGCGTAAGGAAAGAAGAAGAGAAAGGAAAACAGGAACGAAGCGGGGGAGAGCCCCCTATTATACCCAAGGACATCCTGCGATGACTAATCCCCAATGACTCACACCGCGCGATCGAACAGAAACTCAAAGAACACGATAGAACCCTCCTGACTAATCCAACTCCGCGTAACCCAACGACTCCATCAACCGATTTCCGCGCGATGCCCTCCTGCGAGCCTGGGTCTTGACCTCTGTCTCGAGCGGCCCCGGTTTCCCAGGGTATTGTGCGTGGAAAACATCGACTGCGGCGGTGTCGTTATGGTAGGCGGCGGGTTCCCAGGTAGGGTCGGTGTATCCCGTCCACTTGACGAAGTATTGTAGACCGTTATTCCTCGTTTTCCGCGAATCCAGAATCTCTTCAACCTCATATTCTTCCTCCTGTTCGACGATGACGGGTGGTGGCGGTGGTTGTACCTGACCTGGTACGGGGTCCTGTGCGGCGGGGTCCAGTAATGACACATGGAAGACAGGGTGTATCTTCATGCTCCGGGGGAGATTGACTCGATAGGCGTACGGAGAGATGACTGCCTTGATGGAGAACGGTCCGAGTTTCTTCCAGTCGAGCTTCCTCGAATTACGGGTGGTGCGGATATTCTTAAGAGAGACAGCACCATATAACCGACGTATATATTGGGGCGTTCGCTTCGCGTTGGTTGCTTGCTCCTGCTGGTCTTGTGCCGTTCGGATGTTGGTGCGTAGGTATTCATGTAGCTCCATAATCTTTCCGGCGAAGTCTTTGGCGTCGAGGCTGGGTGGTGTCTTGTCGGAAGGTTTGATTGTCACTGTGAACCGTGGGTGGAAGCCGAAGTTTGCGAAGAAGGGTGTGGCTTTTGTGGAGGTGGAGACCTGGTTATTAGCAGAGAATTCAGCCATAGGGAGCCATTTGACCCAATCATCCTGTTGATAGGATACGTAGCCTCGTAGATATTGCTCCATCACGGCGTTTAATCTCTCGGTTTGACCGTCAGTTTCCGGGTGGAAGGCAGTGGACATTCTTGCTTCGATCCCGAGGTGTTTGCATAACTCTTTCCAGAATTTGGCGGTGAACTGTGTGCCACGATCGGAGGCGAGCATGCCAGAGGAGACCATGGAGCTTCCAGACGCTTTCGCAGGTACAGGACATCCCTGCATTAACGGTTGTGTTGCAGGCAGGAGGTGTCAGATCTTCGTTAGTCGATCCACGATCACCACGATCACGTCAGATCCTTCGCCTCCCAAGCCAGTGACGAAATCCATTGACACTTCCTGCCAGGTTGTTCTGAGATTGGTAGGGTCGGAGTACACCGAAGTTTTCCGTGGTGTTGGTTTATTTCACGACAGGTGCGACAGTTCCGGACGAATGCCAATGAAGTTACGATACGGGCCAGTAATAATCCCTACCGATGAGTTCGGTTTTTTCACGTCCGTGTCCTGCAGAAGGGCATCGTGGTAAAGCTTCGAGGATTTGGAGTTTGAGGGGTCAGATTCGTGACGTAGATGTTACCGCGATAAAGTTAGTCGCCCTTCATTCTCGCATTCGCCAACGATATTTCCTTCGATTGCTGCTTGCCTTTGTTTCAAGATATCTAGTATCTTTTAATGGGTCAGCTTTCAGATCCTTCGTCAATAGTTTGTCCAGTGAGAGATTCTTTTTCAGTTCGCTTTGATAAAGAACCCGCTAACAAACTTAGCTTAGTTTCCAAATTCTCCCTCTTCAAAACGGTCTGGCTCTGGTGTAAATGTCTTTCATCCCCCTCTCCAGGGAGATCTCCTGATCTCCTTGTCAAGGTCCGTTTTCCACCTTGCTTCCTACCTGTACTTGATTATGAAGTTGAATCTCGAAAGGTATTCGCCCAGCGCTTGCTCCGATTGAGTTGTTTTACCATAAAGTATTCGAGGTTCTGTGGTGATATGATGGCGACAGCGCGGTTCTCGAGTTCCGGGCGCCATTCCTCGAATGCTCGTATGATTGCCAACAGCTCCTTATCGTAGATCTCATAGTTACACTCGGCAGGGGAGTGTTTCTTGGAGAAGTAAGCAACGGGTCGGAGGATATGGTTATCGTCGTATTGGGAGAGTATGCCAGTGGAGACGTAGTCTGAAGCGTCAGTTTCCACAATGATTTCTTTCTCGGGGTCAAAGTGGGCGAGAATGGGGGCGATGGTGAAAGCTTCCTTGTGGGTATTGAACGCGGTTTGAGCTTCGCTTGTCCATGCCCATGCTCTATCCTTCTTCGTCACCCACTCACGGCAGCGAAATTTGAGAACCCGTGATATGAACCGGCAAGAAGTTAGCAAGAACCGGCGAATGCCACGCCTTTGACCGCCTTGGGGACTGTCCACCCTGAACCGCGGCCCACTTTCTCGGGTCCATTCGATGCCGCGGTTCGATAATGAGGCCGGCGAGGTGGTGCTTTGTAGCGTGGAACTCAGATTTCTCCGGTTTCAAAGCAGTATCCCGCTGGCTTTCAAGGCTTCGGCGACTTTCTCAACGCGACTTGGTGTTCTTCGAGGTGTCGCTATAAATCGTGATGTCGCCAAAATAGGCTGCAGAACATATCGAGGTATCATGCGACGCAGTCGTTGATAAAATGTTGAATTTGGCCGGCATGAGTCCGGCACGACCGCAAGATTCAAAGTGACCATATCGGCGGAAAGCTGTCTTCCATTCTTCGCCTTCGCCATTCGGATCTGATTGTACTCTGGCGAAGGTCCAAATTGCACTATCGCCTTGACAGTTGGTCGAGTGTTTCCTGATAAGTAGTGGGTACCGATTCTTTATCGTTAGTTCGTTTAGGCCACGATAGTCAACACAGAGGCGGAGAGTTCCGTCGGCTTTCTTCACGAATAGGACAGGGGCACCGGCGGGGGAAGAGCTAGCTCGTATGAAGCCTTTGTCTAGGTTATCCTGTATGTATTTTTTGAGGACAATCAGTTCGTCGCGGGACATGCCATGGAGTGGTCCAAACGGTGGTTCTTTTCCCTCCTTCAGCGGTATTTTGTGGTCATAGGGCCGGCGCGGTGGCATCGCATTAGCGAGGTCTTCGTCCATCATGCAGTAGAACCTTTTGTATCGTGATGGTACTTTGGTTCTCCAGTCATCCTTCGGGGCCTGATTGATAGCCTAGTCGATTTCTTCCATGCTTGTGCTAAAGATCTGAAGTTTGTCCCTTGGGGCGAAGCGGCAGAGGGCGGCGGAGCTGACGAGGTAGAAGCGGGGTGGCGGTGTAACTCCCTTGACAGGGGTGGCTTCCTTGCAGGAGTTGCACTTGCTCTTGCAGTAGTCGGAGGTGAACTGTATGCTATTATCCTTAAACCGTAATGTAGTGTCATGCAGTTGGAGCCAGGGAATCCCGAGTACAAGGGGGTAGGAGCCGAGTTTGGTGACAAAGAAGGGAACAGTTTCGTGGTGGGTGTTGATGGACATGGGTAGGTAGCATAGGTGCGTGATTTGCCCAGAGGATATGGGTCGGCCGTCTATGACTTCGAGAGTGCGGAGCGATTTGAGGGGGAGTAATGGGAAGTTGTGATGGCGCGCGAATGTTTCATCAATGAATGCGAACCCGGAGCAACCAGTATCAATCAATGCGTGGGTTTGGATGGAAATTTTATTGTTTACGATTTTACAAGAAGCAACAAAATGATCGCCATCCAATTTATCCTCCACGGACGATACCGAGAAGCCAGAGATAGAGAACGCAGACAAAAGAAAAACATTAGATGGTCCCGGGCAGGGGCCATTGATCAAGCCCAGGACTACTGAAAACCCGACTCAGAGGAGGCGGAGCTAGCGATCGGTGGGGGAGCGGGGTCATTGGTGGTGCGGGCAGGTGCGAGGAGGGCGCTTCTCATAGCCGGTTGATTGCTACGGGGGCGGTTGGCGGAGGGACAGTTGGCGAAGACGTGACCGGGGTTGGCGCAGTACATGCAAAGGTTGTTGTCTCGCCTCCATTGCTTCTCAGCAGTGGAGGTTTTCCGTTGACCATTGATGAAGGTGTAGCGTTGTTCGGGAGCCGGTCGTTGGGTGGGGCGAGCCTGCAGGGTGGAGAGGTCCATGGGGACGAGTCCTCCAGCAGTGTGGGACGGATGTGCAGCGGCGGTGGAAGCGGTAAATTGGCCCATCGTGTTACAGATGGCCTTTTGTTCGGCCTTTCGGCCCCGGATCTGGTTGTCGATAGTCATGAGGGTGGTCGCATAGGCTTCCACAGTGTTGTCCGTCCCCAGAAATCATCGCATCCTCGAGGTCCTCGGAAAGTCCTTCACCAGAAAGATCGATCTTGCCCCTCATTGTAGTCGAGGTAGGCCACAATGCGGAGGAATTGAGAGTAGTACGTGACAAAGTCTCCTTTGCCTTGCCTGAGGGCGACGAGTTGACGGCGGACGGTGCCTCTGGGGTCTGGGTCTCCGAACGATGCTTCCAAGTGGGCGACAAAGGCAGCAACGGAGGAAAAGGGTGCGGCGGGGTTGGCGTTGACAAGAGGAACGACCTGGTCTAGGGCCCTTCCTTCCATTTGGCTAACGGCATAGATGACCTTTGCTGCTTCAAGATGAACCTGTCGCCGCTGACCTCGAAGTTTCATCCGGAGCGTAATAAACCCAGGGAGCTTTGAGCGGTACCATCGAATTTCTCAGGATCCTAACTTTTCGACCTGAAGACGCGGCGTTGACCGCGGCGAGAGGAGCGGAAAGGGCGGGCGGCGGCGGTGGCGCAGGCGATGTTGAGGTCCAGGTTGAGCCGATGATTTGTTTCTTCCAGGTTATCCATGACTTCATGCGGCGAAGTTATGATGAAATTGCTTGCCGAAATGACACGGAGCTGAGTTTTCAAGCGCGCGAATAGGGCTCTTGTTCGAATTGTTGCTTGAATTCCTCCACATTATTGGGAGGACCCATGCAGGTGGGTCCGCATGACATACAGACGCGCGGATGACGACCTAACGAATCTCTGGGCGGCGATAAAGTAGATTCCGCAGACGATATATACGACAGAGAAGCTGTCGAAGTTAGTCAAGCGGTCAAGCTGGAAGGCGTCTTATATAAGAGAATAACAGATGTATTGAGAATAACCAGATATAGAAGTGGTCTTACCCAGATGCAGATGCTGACGGACAAGCGTTAGAGTATAGAGAATACAGAAGACGTTGCGTAAGGAAAGAAGAAGAGAAAGGAAAACAGGAACGAAGCGGGGGAGAGCCCCCTATTATAGCCAAGGAAATCCTGCGATGACTAATCCCCAATGACTCACACCGCGCGATCGAACAGAAACTCAAAGAACACGATAGAACCCTCCTGACTAATCCAACTCCGCGTAACCCAACGACTCCATCAACCGATCCATGAAAGTTAAGAAAGCTGACGGGATTCTGCGCCTTTGTGTTGACTATCGCTGCCTAAACGAGCTAACGATCAAGAACCGGTACCCCCTACCAGTCATCCGGGAAACACTCGATCGACTGTCTAAAGCAAAATGGTACACCAAGTTGGACCTCCGCCAGGGATATAATCAGATTCGGATGGCCGAAGGCGAAGAATGGAAGACAGCTTTCCGCACTCAATATGGTCACTTTGAATACACGGTAATGCCCTTCGGCCTCACCAATGCACCGGGCACATTTCAACACTTCATCAACGACTGCGTCCGCGAGTACCTCGATCTATTCTGCACAGCCTACCTCGACGACATCCTGATTTATAGCGATACCCTCGAGGAATACCAAGTCCACGTCGAAAAAGTCCTCGAGGCCCTGAAGTCAAACGGAGTACTGCTGAAACCGGAGAAATGCGAGTTCCACACACACAGCACCACCTACCTCGGCCTCATCATTGAACCCAACGGTATCCGAATGGACCCCAAGAAAGTGTATATAGTGCAAAACTGGACGGTTCCCAAAACGGTCAAAGACGTACAAGCATTCCTCGGGTTTGCCAACTTCTACCGCCGGTTCATATATGGGTTCTCCAAGCTTGCTGCACCTCTGAGTAGACTGACGAAGAAGGATATTACATGGGCATGGACAAGTGAAGCTCAAGCCGCGTTCAATACCCTCAAAGAAGCTTTTAGCACCGCCCCCGTCCTTGCCCACTTCGACCCTGAGAAGGAAATCGTCGTGGAAACTGATCCTTCAGACTACGTCTCCGCCGGCATACTCTCATAATACGATGACAACAATATCCTCCGACCCGTTGCTTACTTCTCCAAGAAGCACTCCTCCGCCGAGTGTAACTACGAGATTTACGATAAGGAACTACTGGCAATCACACGATCTTTTGAGGAATGGCCGAACTTAAGGTCAAGACACCCAATCGTCAAGTTATATCCCACCATAAGAACCTCGAATACTTTATGAAAGACCAAACAACTCAATCGGAGGCAAGCACGCTGGGCCGAATATCTCTCAAGATTCAACTTCGTTATCAAGTACAGGCCAGGGAAGCAAGGTGGAAAACCGGACGCACTGACAAGGAGATCAGGAAATCTCCCTGGAGAGGGGGATGAAAGACAGTTGCACCAGAGCCAGGTCGTCTTGAAGAAGGAAAATTTAGAAACCAAGCTAAGTTTGTTGGCGGGTTCTTTATCAAACGAACCCGCTGAAAAGAATGCCTCACTGGACAAACTATTTGACGAAGGATACAAAGCTGACCCATTCCCGCAAAAGATACTAGAGATGCGGAACAAAGGCGAACAACAATCAAAGGAAATCTCACTGGCCGAATGCACGGAGAACGAAGGGCGACTGCTTTACCAGGGTAACCTCTATGTCCCCAACTACGACCCCCTAAAGCTTCAAATTCTCAAGCTTTACCACGATGCCCCTTCTGCTGGACAAGCAGGACGTGAGAAGACCTTCGAACTAATCAGCAGAGACTACTATTGGCCCCGCATGCGGAACTATATTGGACGCTACGTTCGGAACTGCCACACCTGTCGGCGAAGCAAACCAAGCACCCACGGAAAACTCGGTGTACTCCGACCCCTACCAATACCCGAACAACCCTGGCAGGAAGTGTCAATGGATTTCGTTACTGGACTACCGGAGAGTGAAGGCTACGATGCCATCATGGTAATCGTAGATCGCCTAACAAAGATGCGACACCTCCTACCCTGCAACACCACAGTCAAAGCCGAGGACGTCGCCCAACTATACCTGCGAAACGTCTAGAAAATCCACGGTCTGCCTACGCATATCACCTCCGACCGCGGCACACAATTCACTGCCAAGTTCTGGAAGGAATTATGCAAACACCTTGGGATCAAAGCAAGAATGTCCACCGCCTTCCATCCGGAAATCGACGGCCAAACCGAAAGGCTCAATGCCGTAATGAAACAATACCTACGAGGCTACGTATCCTACCAGCAGGACGATTGGGTCAAATGGCTCCCTATGGCCGAATTCTCTGCTAACAACCAGGCCTCCGCCTCCACGAAAGCCACATCTTTCTTTCCAAACTTCGGCTTCCACCCTCGGCTCACAGTGACGATCAAGCCATCCGACAAGACACCGCCCAGCCTCGACGCCAAAGACTTCGCGGGGAAGATGTTGGAGCTACACGAATACCTACGCACCAATATCCGAACGGCACAAGACCAGCAAGAGCAAGCCACCAACGCGAAGCGAACCCCCGCGCCCCAATACAATGTCGGCGATATGGTCTTTGTTTCAACCAAAAACACCCGCACCACCCGCAATTCGAGGAAGCTCGACTGGAAGAAGCTCGGACCGTTTCCTGTCAAGGCAATCATCTCCCCATACGCCTACCGAGTCGACCTACCCCGGAGCTTGAAGATACACACCCTGTCTTCCATGTGTCACTATTGGACCTCGCCGCACAGGACCCTGTACCGGGTCAGGTACAACCACCCCCGCCACCCGTTATCATCAAATAGGAGGAAGAATATGAGGTTGAGGAGATTCTGGACTCGCGGGAAACAAGGAATAACGGCCTGCAATACTTCGTTAAATGGACAGGATACACCGACCCTACCTGGGAACCCTCCGCCTACCACAACGATACCGCCGCAGTCGATGTCTTCCACGCACAATATCCTGGTTTCATGGATCGGTTGATGGAATCGTTAGGTTACGCGGAGTTGGATTAGTAACGATGTTTCTGTTAGGTTCTATGGGTTTCTGTTCGGTTGCGCGGTGTGAGTCATTAGAGGATTAGTCATCGCAGGATTTCGATAATAGTGCGCCTCGCTTCGTTCATGTTTTCCTTTCTCTTCTTCTTTCCTTACGCAACGTCTTCTGTATTCCTATACTACACACTGTTCGCACTCAAGATACCATACCGCGAACCACTTCTATATCTACGCTTGGTTCCCAATATATACGCTGCTACTTTCTCTTCTACGAAGACCTCTGCACCTCGCTGACCTCGCTGAATAACTCGACAGCTCCAACTGTCGTGATATCGCACTTCGCGGAATACTACCCATCGCCGCCCCTTGAGATTACGTTGCGTCATCATCCGCACCGTACGCCATGTCCGCCGCCGACCCACCTGCATGGGTCCCTCCCAATAATGTGGAGGAATTCAAACAGCAGTTCGAACAAGACCCCGCCGCCCTATTCGCCCACCTCGCCGAAAACTCCCACCAGACGCTCAACAAAACGGTTTCGCTAACAACTCGCCGCCAACGGAATTATCGATAACCTGGAAGAGCAAATAAAACAGCTCAACCTGACCTCAACATCGCCGCCGCTGCCGCTTGCTATCATCGCCGCTTCCCCAAAATGCCGCCCCACAGTCCAACGCCGCCTTCGCTTCAGATCCGAAAAGTTCCTGACCGAGAATTCGACGGTACTGCTCCAAGCTCCCGGATTTATCACCCAACTCCGGATGAAATTAAGTCAACGACGATCGGTTCAACGAACGAGGCACGCCATTATCTACGCTGCCCGAATTAAGGCGCCCTAGACCAGTCGCTTCTCTTGTCAACGCCAACCCCGCAGACCCTTTCCTCCGTCACCGCTTTTGTCGCCCACCTGGAAGCTTGCTCGAGACCCAGACTCGGCGCATCGCCAACTCGCCGCTTCAAGAAGGCAGAAGCGAGACTTCGCCACCTACTATTCGCAGCTTCCTCCGTGACGCGCTTTACGGACTACAAATGGCGGGCAAAATTGACGCCTGGCTGAAGGATTATCCGAGACCTCAAGGACGCCTATGAGTTATAGGGACGGACAGGCCCAACACCGCGGAAGCCTACGCGACCACCCTCACGACTATCGACAACCAGATCCGGGGCCGAAGGCCAACAAAGGCCATCCAGAACATCGACGCGCCAATTCCATCGCTTCCCCGCCGCCGCACATCCGTCCCACACTGCTGGAGGCCTCGCCCCCATGGACCTTTCCGCCCTGCAGGCTCGCCCCACCCAACGGCCGGCCCACGAACAACGCTACACCTTCATCAATGTTCACCGGAAAACCTCCACGGCTGAGAAGCAATGGAGGCGAGACAATAACCTTTGCATGTACTGCGCCAACCCCGGTCATGTCTTTGCCAACTGCCCCTCTGCCAACCGCCTCAGAAGAACTAACCGGCCATGAGGCGCCTCAGACCTGCTCAAGACCACCAACGACTCCCCCGCCGATCGCTAGCTCTGCCTCCTCCGAGTCGGGTTTTCAGTAGTCCTTTGATCAACGGTTCCCTGCCCTAATTCATCTAATGTTTTTCCTTTGTCTGCTTCTATCTCTGGCTTCTCAGATCGCTCATGGAGGATAAATCGGATGCGATCATTTTGTTGCTTGTAAAATTGTAAACAATAAAACTCCCATTCAAACCCACGACGATTGATTGATACTTGTCTGCTCAGATTCATTGATGAAACATTCGCTACCATAACAACTTCCTCTCCTTCCACTCAAATCACCGACCTCGAAGTCATAGACGGCCGACCAATATCTTCTGGTCAAATCACCCACCCATGCCATTTGCCAACGTCCATCGATGCCCACCATGAAACCGTCTTTCTTCGTCACCAAACCAGTTTACCCTCAGATTAGGAATCCCCTACCCAGCATGACGCCACTCATGCTTCAAGGAGAACACCATACAGCTTTGATTCCGAAGATTGTAAGAAGAAGCGCAACGCCCGGTAAAGCCGCCTTGTTAAAGCAATCGCCCGCCACCTCGCTTCCACCTCGCCACCGCTTTCGCCCGGAGAGACAAACTCAGATATTCAAAGACCACTATCGAAGAACTGACCAGGCTATCGACAACGCGCCAAAGATCGACTGGAGAACCAAAGTACCAAAGCACGATACGAAGGTTCCACGTCATTACGATGGATGAAGACTCGCCAACGGAATGCCCCCACGCCAATTATACGACCATAAGATACCGCCGGCGAAGGCAAAGAACCACCGTTGGACCACTCTACGCAAGATGTCCCCGCGATTTAACCGATCGTCCGAGAAATACATACAGGATAACTTGGAGAAAGGCTTCATACGAAGCTAGTTTCTTCACGCTTCGTCTCTATTTGTAAAGAAAGCCGACGGAACCCTCCGTCTTCGCGTTGACTATCATACCTCAATGAGCTAACGATAAAGAATCGATATCCCTTACCACTCATCCGAAACACTGACCGACTATCCAAAGACAATGGTACACCGTTGGATCTCCGCCAGTACAATCAAATTCGAATGGTCAAGGAGAAGAATGGAAGACAGCTTTTCCGCACCCGACACGGTCACTTCAATACACGGTAATGCCCTTCGCCTCACCAACGCTACCGCCACCTTCCAACACTTCATCAACGACCGCGTCCGCGAAGATTTCGACATATTCTGCACAGCCTTACCTCGACGATATCCTGATTTACAGCAACACACTCAAGAACACCAAGTCCACGCCGAAAAGTCCTCGGCCCTAAGGGCGAACGGAGCGCTGCTGAAACCGAGAAATGCGAAGTTCCACACGAAAGCACCACCTACCTTACTCATCATCGAACCCAACGGCATTCGAATTCGACCCCAAGAAAGTAGATACAGTGCAAAACCTGACGGTCCCCAAGACGGTTATGACGCATAAGCATTCCTGATTCGCCAACTTCTATCGCCGGTTTATATACGGTTCTCCAAGTTTTGCACCGCTGAGCGGACTCGACGAAGAAGGATAAAACATGGGCATGGACAAGCAAGCTCGCGATTTAATGCCCTCAAGGAAGCATTCACTACCGCCCCCATTCTTGCCCACTTTGACCCCGAGAAGGAAATCATTGTGGAAACTGACGCTTCAGACTACGTTTCCGCCGGCATACTCTCCCAATACGATGATACCCACACCCTCCGACCCGTCGCTTACTTCTCCAAGAAACACTCCCCTGAGTCAGAATTCACGATCTACGATAAGGAACTGTTGGCAATAATCCGAAAGATTCAAGAATGGCGTCTGAACTCGAGGGTGCAAAGACACCCAATCGCTGTCATATCGACCACAAGAACCTCGAGTACTTTTATGAGTACAAAACAACTTAACCGAAGCGCGTAATACCTTTTCACTATTCAACTTTATCAAATATCGACTGGAAGCAAGGCGAAGCCGGACGACTAACAAGCGAGATCAGGAGATCTCCCTGAGAGGGGATGAAAGGCATTTGCACCAGAGCCAGGTGGTCTTGAAGAAGGAGAATAACCAAGTTTGTTTTACGGTTCTTTATCAAACGAACCCGCTGAAAAGAACGCCTCACTGGACACACTTATTCAACGGAAGGATATAAGATCGACCCATTCCCAAAAAAGATACTGAAATGCGAAACAAAGGCAAACGACAATCGAAGGAAATCTCACTGGCCGAATGCACCGAGAACGAAGGCGACTTTCATCATGCAAGAATTTATATGTCCCTGACTACGACCCCCTGAAACTCCAAATCCTTAAACTCTACCACGACGCACCTTCTGCCGGACACCCGGGACGCGAGAAAACCTTCGAACTAATCGGCAGAGACTACTACTGGCCCCACATGAGGAACTATATTGGACGCTACGTACGGAATTGTCATACCTGTCAGCGAAGTAAACCGAGCACCCACGGAAAACTCGGTGTACTCCGACCTCTACCCATACCCGAACAGCCCTGGCAGGAAGTGTCAATGGACTTCACTGGACTATCGGAAGTGGGGCACGACGCAATCATGGTAATCGCGATCGATTGACGAAGATGCGACACCTCCTACCCTGCAATACAACCGTTAACGCCAAGATGCTCAACTATACCTCAAACGCCTGAAACCCATGGCCTTCCTACTCACATCACCTCCGATCGCAGCACGCAGTTCACTGCCAAATTCTGGAAAGAGCTTGTGAAACATCTCGGAATTGAGGCAAGAATGTCCACCGCTTCCATCCGGAAACCGACGGCCAGACCGAAAGATTAAACGCCGCGATGGAACAATACCGCGAGGCTACGGTCCTACCAACAGGATGATTGGGCTGGCCCTATGGCCGAGTTCTCGCTAATAACCAAGTTCCGCCTCCACAAAGCCTACACCTTCAGAACTTCGCTTCCACCCTGCTCACCGCGACGATCAAACCTTCCGACAAGACACCACCCACCTCGACGCTAAAGACGCTGCAAGATGATGGAGCTACACGAATACCTACGCACCAACATCCGAACGGCACAAGACCAGCAGGAAAGAAGCCACCAACGCGAACCTCGACCCCAATATAACGCTTGTGATATGGTCTTTGTCTCTGCCAAGAATATCCGCACCACCCGTAATTCGAGGAAGCTCGACTGGAAGAAGCTCGGACCATTCCCCATCAAGGCAATCATCTCCCCGTATGCCTATCGAGTCGACCTTCCCAAGAGCATGAAGATACACCCCGTCTTCCATGTATCATTATTGACTCGCCAAGATGCGACCAGACGGCCAGGTACAACCACCTCACACCGTTATCGCTTAACAGCGAGGAAGAATATGAGGTTGAGGAGATTCTGACTCACGGGAAACAAGAAATAATGGCCTGCAATACTTCGTTAAGTGGACAGGATAATCGAATCTACCTGAACCCGCCGCCACCATAACGATACCGCCATAGTTGACGCCTTTCCACGCACAATACCTTTAAACCGGGCTCAAACGGCGATAAGACTAAGGCTCGCAGGAGCTCGCCTGAAGCGCTACTTTCATGGATCGTTGATGGAATCGTTAGGTTACGCTGAGTTGATTAGTAACGATGCTTCTGTTGTGCTTCTATGGGTTCGTTCTTGCTGTGAGTCATTAGAGGATTAGTCATCGCAGGATTTCCTTGGGTATAATAGGGGGCTCTCCCTCGCTTCGTTCATGTTTTCCTTTCTCTTCTTCTTTCCTTACGCAACGTCTTCTGTATTCCTATACTACACACTTGTTCGTACCTGGCATACCATACCAGGTGGAACCACTTCTATATCTACGCTGGTTCCCAATATATACGCTGCTATTTCTCTTCTCTACGAAGACCTCTGCACCTCGCTTGACCTCGCTTGAATAACTCGACAGCTCCTCCTGTCGCATATCGTACCGTGCGGAATACTACCCATCGCCGCCCCTTGAGACCTGGGAAACCGGGGCCGCTCGAGACGAAGGTTAGGAATCAGGCTCGCAGGAGCTCGCGCTTGAAGGGGGGGGCTACTTTCATGGATCGGTTGATGGAGTCGTTGGGTTACATGGAGTTGGATTAGTCAGGAGGTTTCTATCGTGTTCTTTGGGTTTCTGTTCTGTTGCGCGGTGTGAGTCATGGAGGATTAGTCATCGCAGGATTTCGTTGAGTATAATAGGGGGCTCTCCCTTGCTTCGTTCCTGTTTTCCTTTCTCTGCTTCTTTCCTTACGCAACGTCTTCTGTATTCTCTATACTCTAACGCTTGTCCGTACCTGGCATGCCATACCAGGTAGGACCACTTCTATATCTACGCTGGTTCTCAATATATACGCTGTCACTTCTCTTCTTCATGAAGACCTTCGCACCTCGCTTGACCTCGCTTGACTAACTCGACAGCTACTACTGTCGCACATCGTACCCTGCGGAACACTCGCCAACGCCGTCCCTTGAAAACCTACGGAACGTCTGAAAAATCTATGATCTCCTTATGCATATCACCTCAGACCATGACACACAATTCACTGCCAAATTCTGGAAAGAGTTGTGCAAATATCTCGGAATTGAAGCAAGAATGTCAACCGCCTTCCACCCGGAAACCGACGGTCAAACCGAAAGGCTCAACGCTGTAATGGAGGAATATCTACAAAGCTACATGTCCTATCAGCAGGACGACTAGGTCAAATAGCTCCTTATGGCCGAATTCTCCGCTAACAATCAGGTCTCTGCCTCCACAAAAGCTACACACTGCTTTGCAAACTTTGGCTTCCACGCATGATTCACTGTGACCATCAAACCCTCCGACAAGACACCGCCTAGCCTCGACGGCAAAGATTTCGACGGGAAAGAATTGGAGCTTCACGAATATTTACGCCTCAATATCCGAACGGTACAAGACCAACAAGAGTCAGCCACCAACACAAAGCGGACCTCCGTACCCGTATACAATACCGGCGACATGGTTTTATCTCAGCAAAAAACATCCACACCACCCGTAACTCGAGGAAGCTTGACTGGAAGAAGCTCGGCCCATTCTCCATCAAGGCAGTTATATCTCCATACGCCTACCATGTGGACCTACCCATGAGCATGAAGATGCATCCCGTCTTTCAAGTGTCGCTATTGGACCCTGCCGCACAGAACCCCGTACCCGGCCAGGTGCAACCGCCCCCTCCTCCCATTATCGTTGAACAAAAGGAGGAATATGAGGTTGAGGAGATTCTGGACTCACGGGAAACAAGGAATAATGGCCAGTAGTACTTTGTCAAATAGACAGAGTACACCGACCCTACCTGGTAGCACGCCGTATATAATTACGATACCGCCGCAGTTGACATCTTCTACGCACAATACCCTGGTAAACCGGGGCCGCTCACAACGAAGGTTAAAGTTCAGGCTCGCAGTAGCTCGCGCTTGAAGGGGGGGGCTACTTTCATGGATCGGTCGGTAGAGTTGTTAGGTATCGCGAAGTTGGATTAGTAATGAAGTTTCTGTTGGATTCTATAAAGATCTATCGGTTGCGTAGTGGGAGTCACTTGAGATTAGTCAGTGCAGGATTTCCTTGGGTATGTTAGAGGGCTTTCCCTTACTTCGTTTCACTTTTCTTTCTTTTCTTTCTTTCCTTACACAACGTATTCATTTCTATACAATATCACAACGCTTGTTCGAACCTGGTATACCATACTAGGCTGAACCACTTCTGTACTTACGCTGGTTACCAATACATATACTGTTACTTCTTTTCTTCACGGAGACCTCTCTTCCTCGCTTAATTAACTCGACAGCTCCTACCGTCGCCCATAGTACCCTGCGGAATACTCACTATCGCTGCCTCTTAAGAGTTATTAGGTAATCAATCGGCTGACTCTTTCCAGAATCAGTTGACATTACCCTGATTCTCCATCAGTATAGCACTGACGAGAGCCTTCTTTCCCAATCCCCTCATACAAAAGTGGTATTACTCGATCGTTATATGTGTTTTGCGTAAGGACTTCAACAGTTTTATGATCAGCTTTTCGGAGTCTTCTTCTTATGTATCATACATGGTCATGAAACATCTCCCGATTTGACATTTGATGTTGTCAAAGGTGATCATGTTCTGTCCCCACTGTATCGTGAGTTTATGCTCTTTGAGTCATCGATATAGTATTACTAGATCCTCTCTAATGAATGAGCCAACCTCACAGATGATATCTCTGTCTAGAAGGTCGCCGATACGGAGTGTGGGAGGGTGAGTGATATCAGTGTCCGAATTAGACAAAGGGTGAGTGATATGAGTGTCTGAATTAGACAAAGGGTGCTATCACTTATTGTAACGGCAGCGACGTGTTTCGGTTATGCAAAGTGGTAGCGTACAAAGGGGAGGAATTGCGTAATGTGGTCGGGATTCGTAAAGCGGGTTTCCATTATATTCTTTCTGTTTCTATTACGCGGGACTATTACTCATTGCCGGGCTGAGGTGTGGATATATAAGGGAGTGTTGTCTCGTACTTTCTTCTGTTTCCTTTCCTTTCCTTTTCTCTTCACGCAACCTCTGTATCTACTCCATGAATATCACGTTTGTTCTACGCTACGTCATAGGGTTCGACTGGTCTGTCATACCAGGTAGAGCCGCTCCATAGTCCATAGTCCTGAACACCTACTGCTACGTCTTCGCCTCGGTTGTATTCCTTGGCACTATAGTCCCTTGTCCATAGACCCACGTTACACTCACTCGGTATTGAGAAATTTTGAAAAAGATGCTTCACCGTGAAGACTTTCTTTTAGTAACACAGTATCACTCGCCCAATGAGCTTTACCGGGAATTACGTTGTTCCTTAACTCGGCCTAAGGAAATAGCAAGAGATGGTTGACAGGACCTGAGTAGCATGTCGGCAGAGGCTACAGGCTACCCCAAGTAACTGCAGGCTCATTGTAAAGCCTGTGACATCTACAGCAGATGATAAATCCCCTGGGTAATCGCACCACACACTGATAGAAATCCATCCGGCCCGTGCTGTCTAGTTAATACACCGCCGCGCCGGTGCGCCACCGAGATCCTCAAATCATGACTTTTGTGGTACTGAATATTAGGTTCCCGTCTGTAGCCCAGCCGTGGTATATACAGCCATTTCTAACCGGTATTTCTTCTTCTTTGCGCGCGCGCCGTACAGTTTGGAAGAAGTAAAACCAGTGATAGTCGCGGTGCCCTAGTTGTTCCTCTACAAATACCCGGATGTTTTCATGGAACATGTTGCCATTGTCCAGCATCTTCTTTCTTAGAGCTGTCTGGTACACCTCGGTAGTCTATTGTCAATGAAAGTAGAAGGGAGACCTACATAGGTAGTCAAGCATATCTGCGCACCTGCCGCGTTATCAGAAATACGCAGTGTAGGATACCCTGGCATGGGGTATATCTGAGCATGCCTACACTGCCGGATCTTGCTTCAGCAATAGCTGCACATCATGCAATAGACACTTAGCGGTGCGAGTTTTCCTTTCATATTATAAGACTATACAGACCTTATTCTTTCCTAACATTTAATTCTTTGCTTATGCCAAGAGACTTTGTCACGGTCAGATTACTGCTACTTCCTACTCCCTATAATCCCTGCTCCTGGAGCTCACAAACAATCAACCTTAAAGCCTGGCCATAAACAGGCGATACGCAATGACGTAACCAGGGTGTAAAATTACTACCTTTATTACAAGCGCAATTAATTATCCTGCGAGCACGCTTGTCCCGGTACATATTCACTACTCCTACCCACTCTCGCGCTCGTAAAAGGCCGAACGGCAATGCTGTGCGTGAGACAGTGCTTATCTTATCCCATCGATTATGCCGCACCAATTTTCCCATGATCATTCGCTGGGCACACTACCGGCTTGAAACTGCTATATGAGAGCAGGTAACACTACAAATAGATCGGCTAGCTAACTACCTTGTAAAATATGACGGGGTCTTAAATGTGTTCCATTCCATCCAGAAGGTTGTGAACCTATTACCGCTCAGACAAACCTTTAAATAATGAATACTATGATGACAAAAGACTACGACTGTAGACCCCTAAGCCCCCTAAGGTTGAGTTGGAGTAGTCTCTATGAGCTTTATCCGCAATCAACATTTGTTTTTCTGCTTTCAACCTTTCCTCCTGTGCAACCGCAAGCGCCATCCCGGCCTTCACTGTTTCGGTCTTTGCCTTGATCTTGCGGATCTCCGCTACCGCACTGTCCGACTCATCTTCGGCGCTACGTATAGTCTCTTCCCTTAGCTGTGACGTGGCTAAGGCGTTGCGGGTTAAAGCCTCGAGGTGCGCGAGCTCGGTACTCTTAAGGGCCGTATCTGCAGCCACCTTTAGGACGTCTAGGGCTCTGTTTCGTGACCCTTCTGCCATGGAGCTCCATTGGGGGTGATCGAAGAGATCAATCAGAAGATCTTTGTATGCTTCCACATGGTCTTTGGGGACTACCGGTGGAGCATTCGCGGTTGTCATCCTGGTAGTGGTACGTTTCTATTTTCACGGGCTACTGTTAGAACAGTTGTAATCGAATTTTAGTAAGATTTTAAACTCACCTTTCTTGCAGCGCTGTGGTGTTGAAGTGGGGAGGTGTGCGTACGTGTGTGTGTATTCGAAGTGGTGTTAGATCTTATATTCCTCTACGTTGGTTGGCACATGCGCTGTTGTTACATAAGCGAGGTTGGAGGCCTAATACGCTACTCTACTATTTAAAGAACCGAAAGGGTGTGGTCAACACGGGGGTATGGTAAATCTCAAATATACGCCGGAGTGATGTACGATACGCAGGGAGTTAATCGACTACCTCTTTTAGTTTCTATACAAAACCTTTGAATTAACCATACCCCCCGTCTATTATCAGACGTTTATGAAGAGAGGGCGGCGGCCTCGCGCACAGACCTTGGTTCCTCGTTCTACACATTACGGAAGTAGAGTACCGCGAAAACTCGCCCACTTGATTATCTCCGTGCAGGGTTTGAATCTCCGGACAGGAGCTTGGCTCGCTGATCGTGCCCTTGACAGGAAAGAGCGAGTGATGTCTCATGAGCGGGAGGTGGGGGCGGGTATTCGTGAGGCTTCGAGTAGGTGATGAGCGGTGCTGAGCGGGTGTTCGTCGAGTGTTCCTTGCGCGCGTGTTAGTGACAAAGGCCCGTTAACTGATGCGAACAAATAGTGCTACCAACTTTGCAATCCATCATGATTACTGAAGTACTGCGTGACCTCACGGAGAGTGAACATAATGCGAACCAGAGCAGTCAGTCGAGCCAGGGCAGCCAGTCAAGCCAGGGCAGTCGGTCAAGCGAGGGCAGTCAGTCCAGCGCGAATGTACGGAAAGGGCCAAAACCAAAGTCAGTTAAGGAGCGGAAGCTTAATTCTAAAGATGTTCGACGCATCAGGCCATCCTATAGCCATCAACAGAAACTCCGGGTTCTAGTGTTTCTTTTTACCCATCAGATCCCTAGCGAGATAGAACCAGGAGCGTTCCGCTACCCCACGCAAGAAGAAGCATCAGAGGTTTTCGGTATTCTTCAAACAACAATCAGTTACTGGGTTTGCAATAGGGAAAGAATAGAAAAGTATGGAGGGTCATCCAATTTTAACACTATCCTTACCGCTCCCTCAATATGTAGATGGCCAGAACTTGAAAGCTGTTTATATAACATTTTTCTTGGCAGAAGAGAAAAGGGTCAGCCTATCTATAGAGGCTGGTTTAGAGTTCATGCTATTCATATATTCCGAAAGCAATTTCCCAACTCCTCACCCTTATTTTCCGCTTTTCCAACGGTTGGTTTCAAAATTTTTAAGCCGTTATAAGATCAGTCTTCAGTGTATTACAAATAAGGCACAAAAAATTCCGGATTACAGAAAGCTAGCAGTCAACTGAGTTCGGTTTAATCGACGAAATTCACAATTCCCAGTTGCTACTTGTATGAATGCAGCTGTAGCTCGATCCATCGGACGATTTCTCCTCGGTGATATCTGCAACTTCGGCGAAACTTCTTTGCCGTTCGAATATTCTAGTGGACGTACATACGATAAAGTTAAGTCAAAGACGATATGGGGAAAAGAAACCAGGAATGTATGGTACAAACAGCATGTCAGTTTAGTTTTCTGCATCTTTGCATACGGGTTTAATCAGGGACCACTTATGATTATCTTTCAGGGCAAAAATCAAACATATGTTAAAGAAGTGAGCAGCTAGCACCCCGGTATTTTAGTTGAATTCAATGAGGAGGCATATATAAACGAAGCTCTGTTTCTCAAATGCATCAAAGTATATCTTCTACCAGCACTTGAAAGATAATCTACACTTTAGTACAGTTTTTATTCTATCGTCTGTATCCTGCGGAATATTGCACTACACGCCCACTTGAGATTATCCTTTTTATATCAGAGCTTTTCGCGTCCGCAGAAACAGGTTACCATACTACAGAGCGAGAAGCACTCGCATTATTAGGAGCAATAAATAAAGTTTAGTGGCTTGTGCTAGAATCGCTGTACCCAGTCAAGATCTACACCAATAATCAGACGCTGCTCTCGGTTCTGAAAGAGGATGACGCAAAGGTATGCATTATAGGTTGGCAGATGCAGCTGTCAGAACACGACATAGAGATCCATCACATGCTTGTGTCACCAAATATGATAGCAGATGCGATGTGCAGGCTGAGTATTTGGTAGAAGGGGGAATGTAAAGGGATGGAAGTATTGGTAGTGAAGATAAAAAAAAATAGAAGGATTGTATAGATTATGAATGATATGGTGTGATGGAAGAGTATAAGCTGAGGGGAATGTTGCCAATTAGCAAGATTGCCGGTAAAGCGTTTGAGAAGGAGTTATTGGAAACTGATAAGGTAAGAAAGTTGCACATATTGAAACACCAATCAGCAAGTTTCATGATCGTCGATACAGAGATTTCAGGCTGAGCACATGGGCTCTTATACCGGGAAAAGAACGGAGATACGCCAATTTGTATAAGAAACAGAAATATCAAAGATATACTTTGGTGGATGCATGATTGATTGGGGCATTTTGCGGATGCAATGACTTTGAAGAAGTTAATTGTCAACAATTACTGGCCCATACGCAATCGGAATACCGCGCAACAGTTGTGGCTCTAATTTCAGAAGTCAGGAAGTGCATTAGATGGCCCTAACAAATCTACAATAATGACAGCTCACAGTTATTAAACAAGACGGTAAATCAGTTGCTAGGAGGGGGGGGGTCAAAGAGTTCCCGACACCTAATTCGTATTTGCAATCAGTGATGACTGCGGAACGCTATGTACAATTGGTGGTAATGGGCCTATGTAAACTAATATCGACCTCCTGAAAAAATCAATACATATGAGACGAGATGTTATCTGGAGTCACACATGTGATAAACACACGATTTATACGGGGACATGATTACACGCCTAGTCAGTTGCTATTCGCGTTTAACGATGGAGGGACGAGGCTGGATGCCAAACTAAGCAACTAATTAGCCTCCGTGGTTATATCAGAGGTGATATGTGAGATAGTGAGCAGAGGTGACATGAATGGGGAATTAGTAAATCACTACTTGGGTGAAGACGTAGATTTGGTGGTGCTAGGTACTCTTATATAAAGTAAAGGAATGTAGCTTCTTAGGCAAGGATGCACTTTAAGGACTGGCTGTTCGAAAATATATTTATTTTAGACCGGACAGACTATTCAATTGACCGGCTAAGCCTCGGAAAGTAATATTTGAGTAGCTTTTTCATGATTTGCGCTCCACCTAAAACCTCTCAATCGATAACAAAATAAAAAGGAATGAAAGACATCTGAATATATCCTCTATTGGAGAGGATTTGTTGAACATATTTCAAACAAGGTTTGCTGTGCGAAGCTTCTCCTACTCTGAACATCAACACCGCCCGTATTAAGCATTCTTGGTGTGCCCCTTTCCAAACCTTATTCCTGGGTAGTTTACAAAAATATATATAGAATTATAAATCGTCCCATGTATTGAAAATTGGTCCCTATCCCACTCAATGAGATTCCATCTTCGGTTCAAAGCTGCCGTCACCAACCCCAGCTTGTTCAATAACGGTGTCTACAGAACACGTACCTGCTGCGTTCTACCGGGAGGTAACCGGGTTAGATATAAACGGAAACTGAGCGACCCTCTTGGTCTGTGGTAATTCTGTTATAACCTCTCGGTGGGAAGAGGCCGTTGCTTCCTGATGGGAGCAGAGGAGAGCTTTCGTAGACTCATTATTCCCACGCAGCGCAATATCAAGCAGGGTTTTGCGGAGGGTCGATAGTGAGCTGGTGTTATTCAACTGGTCCAATAATGCCTCCAGCGTAGAGGCATCCCCGAACTCTGCGACAAGATGTATAATACGTATACCTTCGATGGCTTTACCCTCCGTCATCCAGTCTGGAAGCAGAATACCAAGTAGAGTATTATCCTCCTGGTGTTTCTCTAGGCATTGGCGAACAAGGGTGAAGCCCGGGGTTGCCCCGCGAGAAACGAGCAACTCCATCATAGGGCGGTGATCTCGACGCCATGCAAGAGTGAGTGCGTTATCGAGGCGCGTTGTTGCCCTGGTACTAGAACAATCCCACTTGTCCAACAGTGACCTCAATGCGTAGAGGCTACCGTCCTCTACGACAAGATTTATAAGAGGTATACCCCCGACGAATCTATCCTCGGCTGTCCAGTCCGGAAGCAAAATATCGAGTAGATCATTGTTTTTTACATGTGTGGTGAGGCAGTAGCTAAGGTTGATCAAGTCCGGGATTGCCCCTCGAGATAGGAGCAATGACACCATCTCGTGATCACCCTTATCAATAGGGATGTCTAATGGGTGGCGTTCCGCACTGCGAGTAACCTTACTAATGTCACCGGATTTAAATCCCCGATCGATCAACATTGATAGGATATCGCCGTTCCCGGTGCGAATTGCGGTGTACAAGGGCTCAAGCATTAGGTCTCGATCGTCAAGCTCCGTATACTCCGTCACTTCACTTCCCCCCGTCACCTCAACACTTCTCACCGTCACCCCAGTTTTCTCCGACACCTTAATTTCCTCCGCTGGGTACTCGTACATATCCAAAAGTGCCTCGATGAGTGGCTTGTTGCGATCTTGTATAGCACTGCATAGGAATAATACATATTGATCGGCATATATGCCTTCAGGTGTCTGTAGCATAGCTAGTAACCCGCTCAAGCTGTCAACAGGAAACTGGGGCCCGGGTGGAAATCTGCCATTTAACGAACCCGTATGACGGTACCATGTTGCTCTATATAGTGATTTCTTATCAACCGGAAGATGCACGCGGGATATAGCCTTTTCCTGAGCGAGGGGCTTATGGGATAATTGAAATTCGGTATAGGGCAGTGAGAATACTGAGGCTGTTGATCCACCGGAAAACGACGACCAATGTGTTGCACCTCTCTCCAGCGAGAAAATGGACATTCCGGGTTCATCAAGTTTCTTGAGATTCCGATAAGGTCTTGCCTTTCTTAGAATCGACTTCAGCGATATCCTTGTAGCTGTGGAAAACATGGAAGGTGTATTGCTTTCGGGTAATGGCGGATTCCCGACTGTCTGAGTTGGAATATCTGTATCAGGAGGTTGGGAGTCTGAAGGAAGTCCGGCGAGCGGAATAGGTCCTTGGGGGGCGGGCGATGTCAAATGCCGAAGGACGTCGTTTAATAAATCGACAAGGACCTCAGTCTCCGAAGTTGATTCGCTATGTTCACAGTAGAATGAGTTAGTGAACTAAAGATGAGATCAAGTCATTGCGGCTTCCACTTGAAATTTTCCCTCTACTCTTCCCTTGGTCTCACTTGATTCCCGGGAGTGAGGGCGCACGTTTTCATCATTTTCTAAAACACCACACGAGAATATCCTCGAAGAACTAGAAAACATGAAAATTCGTAGACGTTACCTTATCCATATAGTAAGAAGCATGGTTATCGTCGCCTTGTGACGCTGTAGACGCCGTAATAATTCAGAAATCCTTCCATTTGCCTGAGCCCAACGAACTCTACCGTAAATGGTCATCTCCGAAGTGGGCGCTGGTATCAGGCGATCGACGGTCCGTTCAAGCTGCGAGAAGGTGGCCATGCAAGAGCCTAAGGTAAGTGATAAGTGTCCGGTATCCGTAGCCACCGCTCCGAGCGGTGTTATCTGGGTTGGCTTTTCTGTATATTTTCGTAGTCTCCTGAGAGCGTACTGAACGTCACGGACTTCCCCTAGCATCTCTTGCGCAACGTCGGGGGCGTCTTTACAGTTAGATACAAATGTCTCCAGCGTCGTGTAGACCTTTGCGCCTGCTAGAAGAAGGCCAACAATGGCGGAAGCTACCTCCATAATATCGTCGCTGTGTGTTAAATTATGGGAATAGATAGTTGTATGAACAGATGAAGTGTGGGGTCCAGACAGCAGCCGCCTTTAACCAAGGCTGATACGCCAAGCCTTATCAGAGCCACCTCATTATTGGATCAAAAGTGACACGTCATACGTAACTCAGGGCCTATCATACTGTATCTCATATATCCATAATGTTCTTGGGCGTGACCAGAGTTACATGCCATAAAAACGGTGGACTTTGCGGCTTTTGTATGTATGCAATTGCGGTCTTGTTCAAAATTCTCTATTACCGGGACTCGCTGGTAACGTTAGCACTACGTCTACCATTGCCATGTTGCGGAACTGACAATACTCAAGATGTCGGAATTGAAGATCAAGTTAATGGTAATAGGCTGGCAAAGAGAGAATACATGATCAGCGGACACCTTCCCTTATCCCTCAAGGGTGCAGTAAACGCTGCCCCCTCCTGAAAAGCACAAGGTAGTGTCCCTTACTCACAGATTTTGTTACCTCTCTTCTCAAATTACAGATTCTCTATACGAGTGTCCTACTATAGCACTACTAGAATTAGTGTTAATTCCTATTATCATTGGTAATTTTACTTTTGTAGCACATTAACCACATCAGGTTCGGTACAATATCACGATTTGGCCTGACGGACTAAAGGAGATATAGGCCCTTCTGGGCACAAATTCAAAAGGAAGAGCAGGATTGAAACACAAAATGAGTTCCTCTATATAAGGGAGTCTCCGTGTTAGCTTAAGGTAGCAATATGCACTCGCTAGTCATCTCAAGCCTCGCTTAAATTTATTGGCAGTCCGGCCTTGGCGAGTAGGACCAGTGAGGATCGAAAGCCTAGCTAAAATATTTAGCATTTATATTCCTTAATCACAGCCTGACTCAACCATCATCAAAAGCCTACTGTATTTGTTCCAATTGTTATAGTTGCTCTGACCGAGCCAGTGACGTCCCTGGCAAGTACGGCCACTCTGCAAAAGTGTTCATGATTCCGATTTCGGAGTGAGACATTACTCCATATGTATGTAACCGTGGCGGACCATCAAGAACCCCCCAAGAGAATACTTTCCCAGTGACCAATGGCGCCCAAATTAATGAAGAATAAGATCAATGACCTATCTTCTTTTCTGTACGGCCACAAGCTATATTATATATTTTTCGTTGTTTTGGATCTCAACTTAAATAACATCAGTATTACGGGTGCGCCACAGTGTGCAGTGTGGCGTACCCGTAATGTTGATGCTATCGATGTTGAGATTGAAGGCAACGAAAATATATAATATAGTTCGTGACCGTACATAAGAGAAGGTAGGTAATTGATCTTATTCTTCGTTGATTCCGGGCGCTATCGGTCACTGGGAAGTTGTCTTTTGGGTTTGTTTGACGGTCCTTGCATATAGAGAAACGCCCCACCCCGAAATCGGAATCACGAACACTTTTGCAGAGTGGCTGTACATACCAGTCATGGACGTCCCCGGGTCAAATGAAGGAGTCAGATAACCCTGTAGTGTACGAAGCTAAGTATACTAGCCAGAGGCATCCATGGTTGGTACAGGTAGTAGTAGAACTAGTGGAAGATTTAGGTGCGCGGAAGTCGTGACCCCCAGTCAAGTACCTGTACCATAGCTCATCAGGTGCTAAATATTACTGTGCGGTCGGCTCGGATTCCAAACTTCATTTCAACCAAGTACCCGTCGGTATATATCTTAACTCATCAGCAAGTACGATATTACCCTTCTATGTAAGAATTCCAAACATTGTGATCTTGTGACATTCTTAACCCTCCAAGTTGGCGAGTATATATGAGAGTTGTCCGGAAATTCCATATAGGGAACGGGATGTCGAATATACCTATTAATTATCCGAAGGTTTGACCCTGGCCTCCATGATATCGGTCCCCCAACACCAAAACAAAGAAAAATATTGGTCACTATGCCAAAAGCACTAGTTTCCATGTTTTTCACACAAAGTTTTCGCTCTTATTTTGAGGCAATTGTTATCCCTTAGACCGTAGCAACGTTTCGGTCCCATTTGGGACCGTAAAAAAATAGCTCTTTAGTGCCATGAAACACAACCACAATCCATCAATAAATCTTGCTAATTTAGTATTTTAATTTATAGATGGGTGACACTAGGTTATTAGTGTACTGTACTATTTGAGAGATCTCAATGTATGGGGTTGCTTCGTTTGTAGGCTTGGCGAGGTTTTGTAAACGAGGAACTGTTCAGTGTGCTTTGCTGCCTCCCAGTTTTGGTGTGAGAATGCGAGGTTTGGAATCAAGTCAAAAGAAATGTGAGAGGATAAATCTGGCATGGTCACAACATCTTGTAATGATTGTGTAGTGGATAATTTTCAAAAGAATGCCGGCGAGTGACTATCTATTTGGCCGAATTCTAATTCCACAATCTACATGGACCTAGGAACATTTCATCATGACAGCCAAAAATGGAGCTTCGCATAAATAATGCCTTTGGTTAAGAAACATCCCATACAACAGATAATTTTTCTAATTTTTCCTAATTTTCAGGGAAGGCCCTTGAAGCCTTCGAATACCAAATTATAAGAAGAAGAGGGGCATTGGGGGGTTGATTGTGAAGATTCACTGAGATCAAGGTAAAGGGACGTGATTTTGGGTCCCAAAAGGGACCCGTGACAGTCTAATGGATAGTACTGAAATGAAGTGTGATAGTAATTGCGGACATGTTCTATTAACAAGACTACTTCTCTACACTGCTTGCAAGGACTTCCGACTCGAGATATCGTTAACGACGAGATTCCGTTTTATACGCTCGTCATTACCGAAAAAGAGTCTGCTCCCTGACCAGTTGGATGCTCTCATGGTCCCTTCTGAGTTTTAGCGAAATCAAGGCTTCCACCATGGAGAGCGGAATCTGCTTGAGACTGCGGGGGCGCATCTATAACGTTCTAGAACAGCTCCAGTGGTGAATCTCTTTACCAATACGGTACGAAATAGACCACTTTGAACCCGTAATTCGCTCAGGACCGCCGAGATCTTTCCATTCCCTCATGATGCGATTTACTGTTCTTGTCTGATTACCGGGTTCGTGAGTAGCCTACAATAGTAATGCGTGATCTAGAGACCACAACTAACACACTGATAAAGTGATACGTCGCGATGTGAGTGATAGCTCATGAGGATTTCCAGCAGCATTCTATCCTTGTTGAAGAGTTGAGAGTTGACGGACGTTGCCACTGATTGCTGTTGAGTTGGCGGTTCGATAGAAAAGCGGTGAGGTTGTCTGGCTGAAGTGTGGTCTTTTACACTGGACTCTTACGACCGAGGAACGCGCTGAATCGTGCCTTGAGAAAGCTTTTCTCCGCCGAGACAAAAGGAAACCACTCTATAAATAGTTCTCTCTCCGGTCTCATTTTCATTGATCGCCGAACACCCCCTTCACTGTCCCTTCACTCCCCGCCTCAAAACCCTGGAGCCGTTCACACCGCAGGTCTTGGCAAGCGCCTAAGGAACCTAGGCCTGGCGCCCCGCAGTGGCCAAAGAGTGGGCCTTGGCATCCATAAGCATGGAAAAAGAAGGGCGGCGGAAACTTAGAAAGGAATGACACCCGGATATTGTTTGCGGGCTTTTTTCTGTGGTATATAGCTTGGTGGGTTCCCACACACTTGTCTTTCTTTCTTTTCATCACCACCAAAGCTACCACCCCACTGAAACTAACTACCGTCAACAACCACCGCTAACTACCACCAACCTCCCCACCACCACAACACCCCAAAAACCAACAACCTATCCTGCACCCTAAAGGTTTATCAGGACAACTTCACATGCCATCCGGACATCCCCCTCCCCCTCGTGCAACGTTTCTTCTTTCTTTTTTCTATGTTCTCTGTGTGAATGAGGGGGTGTCCAGGCTCCCGGGGAAGCCGTAGATAACGGCTCATTGTTCCGGAAGTCTTCCATCTACACCTCCGGAGGTCCCTTATCTACTTCTCTTCACCATAGCGTCTTGGTCCGCCAACGTCCCCCGTCACCTCTGGAGATGTTATATCTACTGCTCCGCGAGGGCCATGGGGGGCGGGGAAAGGGGAACTGCGACAGTAGAGACTCTCACCCTCACCGGTTTTGCGGGCGTCCCCAGTAGTGCCCCGTAGTGTCAGGTGTATGACTCCCGGAGGTGGGTTACAAAGAAAAAGGTCCGCCTCCGGAAGAGAAACTCCACCCCGGACTGCCGATATCGTTCCGCAACACTCTCTAATCTACCTATGAGGGAGCCTTACCAATATTTGCCCAGCCTGAACTCTTACTGCGTCTGCGCACGGGAGTCTGGGACGAGTGAAATTAGGTGAGAGTCGCTACTAACCAGGTCTGCGGGCTTTAAAGGTACGGTGCGTCAATTTCTTCGCAAACATCACCGGTATCGTCGCCAAGCGCCAGGAACATAATTTCCGCACGGGATAGCAGCCAGCTCGTTCAATAAGGACGAGTATCGTCGTGGCTTCATAAAGGCATAGGGCTGGGCTGGGTCTGCATACCAACTAAATACCCACACGCAGACCCCGCCCAGTCCGGGAAGGTAATGCCTGTTAGTACAGGTAAGGTGCGAGATGAGCAACTCTGGCTCTGGCTCCGGCTCTGGCTCTGCCGCTGTGTTGTTCAGAGTGGTACCTGGAGAGGAATCGGTCGTGGTTCGGCGCTCCGTTCTCTTTGCTTTTCTTTTCTTTCTTTCTTTTTTTTCTCTCTCTTTTTTTTTTTTTTGGGGGGGGGAGGTAGGAACAGCGCACGTGGGTGCGGAATCCACCAAGTTTGTGGATTGTACAATAAAGGTGCGTCAATCTATCCTACAGCATTACCGGGAGGCATCACCGGGCGGCAGCGACCGCACTTTCCACGAGCACCAACACCTGCCGCCAGCTCGTTCAACTCGGACAAGTCTACTCATCATCTCTTAGCGGCTCCGGACTGGACTTTGTCTGCTTACCACTCAAATACCCACACGCACACACAATCCAGTCCGGAAAGCTGGTGATTGCGTGAAGTCCAGTAAGCCACGAATCGCTCTAGCAAGGCCGGGAAGGGGGCCGGGGGGGGGGGGGCGGACAGGAATCGGACAGCCAGCGCTAGCAAGTCGGAGCTTTGATATGAGGTAAGAAGCAGGTAGGTACCATGCAGATAAGTCCAGAATCAATAAAGTCTGCGGGCTTCGAAGGTGCGCCAACTTCATCCCCGAATAACCACCGGGAGGCATCGAAACCTGATTTCCACGCATGCCGCTGGCAGGTTCGTACGACGAGGGGGTAGGTGGGAAATTCTCATTATCTTACCTGGGCAGTGGTCGCAAACCACCAAAACATCCACATGCGGACTTCTGTCCAGGCCGGAGGGATTATGAGATAATGGAAAAGGAGCTTGCGTGTGCAACGATAGCACCAAGTTGAGCTTGAGATGTACTGGCAGTTGGGACTATCTGGAGATCCGCAATGCGTATGTAGGCTGGTAAATACAGCGAGATACAGAGAGGGGCATCACTGGCTAATAACCAGCTACATGTCTGTAGTCTTTAATGTTCGCTGGTATCCCAAGAACGGTGTTGTTGGAAAGCGGAGGCCTACCAGCACGAGCCTCTACACGGACTTCCGGAGGTACTGAAGGTAGTCCTCTAGCCTTCTGACCCTTTCTGACTCCGAGATCAAGGTCCCGAAAAGGGCGTGAGGCTCGAGCTGAGGGTCGGAGGAGAGTGTGTTAGTCATTCCCGACCTCTTTTAGAAAGACACAAACCCCCTATTTTGGGCAGTGGGTATCCCGCCTGTACGGTACGTCACAGTCCTATATAGGGTTAGGATCTTTGTGATCCGTATTGTGGCCGCAAGAGCCTGTCGCAGTGCAACCAGCTCCATCCCCGGGGCTTTTGAGGCTGAAGGAATATCTGGTATTGTAGGGCTGGAGCATTGGGGCATATGGGGCGTTATGGTTGAGTATCTAGGAGTTCATATAGTTTAAGCAGCAAGTGGCGCTTCTCCTCTATATGTCGTCAACGATCAAGACACCCCTATGACCGCAACCAACACCGAGTTGCCTCGTTGAGCTATGTTGACTGAATCCTTTATCTGGAGCAGTAGCTTTCCGCCACAAGCCCACTGCCTTCAGTAGCGGCAGCTACTCTATTTGAAAAACCCCAGATTTTCAAGATACGCCTTTAAACCTTTGCTCTATATTCATGGATGGAGATTATAGATAGGCAGAAAATCGCCACATTGAACCCTAACCCTACTCCAATGTCAACAGGGCCAACATACGGGTCTCGCATTGTTTTCTTATTTTATTCTAGAGATAGAATATTTTGTTTAAGCTCTATGCACTGTAATATTCACAGTCCTCGTGTTTTGAAAAAAATCCGATGCAGACCTTCTCGGCGGTCGAGTGATAACTCATGACCCTCGTTGGATACGGTTGCTCTAGTAGCCCGTACGTTCTTATCTCGGTATATAAGCTGCTTGACTACTGCTACAGCACCGTCACCCTCGCACAAAAGATCACTGGGTTGTCCCTTACCTGGCTATGATTTCGCAGATGATCTGGCAGTCGATTTGGAACATTAGGTAACCAATTCCTGGAAGAGGCGACTTTTCCATTAAACCTGCATATTCGTATGTGCCAGAAGAGACAGGGGGTGCTAGCCGACTGCCTTCGACTGTTGGATCGTGATGTACAGTCGGCCATCCGTCTGTCGCGCCTCACAGCGAGAATGTTAATATAATGCGGACTGCGGGATGTCAAGTGATAATCCCAGACCACTTAGATTTAGGAAACCCCCCCAGTCCATGACCACCAGAGATAATTTCATTCGATTTGTAAGCCCGAGAATAATCACCCATGGGCTTGTATTGGCACTGTATTTGCTATGATTAGAGGAGAGACGGCCCATGAACCGAGAACATCATCGCGAAGCAAGCTATTCCGCCATTCTTGCTTCTCGAGAAACATACATAATGGGGGCGACCGGTAATTGCGTTATGACCAGTGTTTGCAATGGTTGAAACCAATATGGGAACGCAACCGTATAGCTACCTGTACCACAAGAGACTCAAAATCGTACTAACTATTTAACCACCTCTTCCAAAATGGTTAAACCGGTAATACCGTTTATCTAAATGATATGTGGGTTAGGGTTCTTGGCGGTTTGTTTTTCCGGAGGGGCAAAGGTTCTACCGAAGGCGACGGAAAAACAATATTCCGTACCATTTAGTTAGTTGGTTTGCATCGGTTTAGGGTGCATCATGTTCCAGCATAACCACCATCACCTGAAGCTCAAACTGTACTAACTGTCTCGCTATTACTTAGTTCTGTACCGGTTTGTACCGCTAAACCCACGTCCCATTGCAAACACTGGTTATGACCGGAAGAGCCGCTGGACTGGTGGTTAGTTTTTCTTCTGGATAATGGTCTATACTGTGTCGTATACCTCGCGCTGGAAGGGGCGAGTCCATGCGGTAGAGTGTTCTTGGTTATTGACGATGTTACCCCCCGAGGACTAGGGCAGTTCGTTCAGCAAAAATTGCCAAGTAGGAACTACATCAGGTCACCCTGGTTTGTGTTCCTCACTTTTCCGTTGGTTCGTCCGCATGATCAATGTCCAATCGATAACACAATTCATCGCGCATATTGGGATTTACCCCTTCACGTGCAAACTGCCTTATCCCCTGATCAATTATACCCCTAGACCTGCTCTATCCCATACATCAACCGCTCTTATGCATCATTCTGCCGAACAGTACGCACTATTGGTCGACTATTCAAGATACCGGAGGTCAACAGACGGTGTACCATCGGCCAACTCGAGATACAAGGTTAATGCGAATGGAGGTCAACGCAACTGAAGATGACTCTGATATGTACCTAAACAAAACTCAAGGGTGTGTGTACTTAGTGAGATCGTGAGGAATTCATTCAAGAGTACAAGGCACTAAAAACCTTCGCCGAAAGCCATAATAGCTAGCTCACCATTGAGAATATAAATTAACTACCGAGTATCAGCACCCTACGCTACGACCCAATCTCTATTACGGGCTTTCACTTATATGATCAGGCTATCGTGGTATGCTACATGGAGTACCACTATTAAACCTCCGATAGATCAAATTGTCGACAGGTATACGCACCGTTCCGTTGCCGGACGGCCGGATACGGGCGGTCGATAGCCAATAGAATAGAGCATATCTACCAAGTTCAATGACACTCGCAGTCTACCTACATTACGAGCTCTCGTGCCGCGAATAGCCTCCTCCTAATCTACTCCTTTCGGGGGTCCGGCGCCTCCACCCCTTACCCTGCTTCCGAACTCCGACGACCCCCCCTCACTAGCGCAGCTGCGAACCGCAACCGCGCCGGAAGAATGACAAGTGGTTCATTCAGCGGGCGCGAGGAAAGCCGTCGAAACCTCGTCTCTGGAATACAATACGCACCTGCATGCGCGGGGGGGTTGCTGGGGGGTGCCCTCGGTGGGAGAGGTTGCTTGTTGCTGGCATATGGGATCATAGGATTGTGAGGTGGCTCTACATGGAACGTTTGAGTACTCTCCAGAATGGATTACATACATATAGTGGTTTGGAGCTGATCTCTGGAGCTTTCCGGGAAGGGGTTGCACCGGTTGAACTCTCCCCTGTAGGTTATCCGTCTGTGAGAGTGGGGGGATATTGTGGCAAACTTGTCGGCGGTTGGGTCTCGCTACATGAACTTATTTCCCTAGCCACCCGAATATGATTATACAATGAAAAGGCCAGCGTTGTCAATAATCTGGCACAAACTAGCTCCCCGGCTTCCCAAAAACATTCACCGCCCACCGTTATAACAACATGAAACAGGGACGACGTCCTGCCTGGCGAAATTCCGGAAGAACAAGCAATTAATCTGTCCTCACATTCTAGTGAGCGAGTGCTCTTCATAAGTAAAATAGAACTATAATCTTCACACCCCCCACCGCCGTCACTGTCCGCAAAGTAGTGTATAGTACCAGCAGGAGACGCATCGTATCCAGCGACAGTTTCCACACGGTCTACCTATATACCGACAAGACTCGCGGGAGAGGAAAGCCCCGCATATGCCGTTGCCCATACCGGAGATTAATGTAAGAGCGCAAGTCCCACGGCGGAAAGTCCTATGCACAGTGCGCAAAGCCCTAACCCTACCGCAACTGAGATTACACAAGCCCAGCCAGGGCACGAACACGAACGGTGATGACCAGATGCAGTAACACGTCCTAGGGTTTCACCAAAGGTAGTAAAAATGCTCTGTATTAGATGATTCAGCCTGTAATAGTTTGGGGCGGGGAGAGCAAGGGGGACCGCTTGCATGTCCGAGGTATGTATGGCGCAATGATCCTCGACTCCCGCTTGGGCTTTAGACCGTACTCGTATGTACTCTCTACCAGCAGAAGACAACCCCCCCTCACGTAACACCCACATGTATGTACCGACAGCAGTCCACCGGTCCAAGGGCAGACTTGTGTGCCGCCAAGACAGATGGTGGAATTCGGCTGGTAACGCATTTTACTGTGCAACCGCCCAATACCGGGTAACCGCCCGCGTGCGCCCAGGGTGTGCCCGGCGCGCGCCCACCAAAACTTGAGTCTCGAGGTAGTGAAAAAATCTGTCGAACAACCCAAAAATGCCAAGATACAGGGAAAAACAACTGGAGGAGAGGGAGAAGTTAATACCGGATGCTTTATCACATCATAATGCCTCTACTAAACCCTCTATGTGCGCCTCTGTTGACACTTTTGGTATTCCATGGACCACATTAAGAGATAGGCTAAATGGGGCGCCAAATTGCCGAGATACACACCGCTCAATGCAGCTACTTTCTGAGCATGAGGAGACTACTATTGTGAGGTAGTGTGAGCGGATGAATGACTGGGGCTTCCCATTAATGTTATCCCTGGTAAAAGATATGGCTGCCTATTTGGTATATAAGGAGGCGGCTAGGCAAGCATGGGTTAGCCCGCTTCCTGCACCGAAATCCGGAACTAGCCTGAAAATTCAGTGTTAGACTGTATAAGCAAAGGGCATTGCCCACTCTGATGACCGCAAATGGGTGACAGCTATTGAGGCAGTCTCAGCGGTAGGGGTACCGGTACACTCTATGGTAATTAACAAGGGTGTGGAACACTATGAGCTGGTATATGGGGGTTCAAAAGAGCGGCGATGCAGCCAAATTCTCCTACTCCCCAAAGGGCTAGACTGATTCCAAATTCAGCATGGAATGGCTGGTTGAAAATTTTGACAAGCATACTGGGGATATCTGAGTAACCCCGCCGGGTTTTTGAGGCTTTTATTGACTAGTGTTCAGAGCTAAAGTTGCATATCGCCTACTGATCTTGGATGGTCATACCAATCATGTAATATTTGAGTTTTTCAGCTATTGTTTGGATAACAAAATTATATAATTTTGTTTACCGCTGCAATCTACACACCTTTTGCAGCCATCGAATTTCGGTTGATTCGGTCCTATTCAGCGTCATTATGTTAATATTTTGAACAAAAACATGGGGGAGAGAGGCTGAGATATGGGGATCAATAACGCCAACTGTCTAAAGTGGGTGAAGACCATCATTAATGAGGCGCATTTGGCTAATAATATGCAGTTACCTATTTGAGGCTAGAAGGTGCATACACTAAGAAAAACATCCTCACAGCCTGGGACAAAGCGGGTGTAGAGCTATTTAATCCCAGACGTGTTTTAGCTTATATCGGTGCTCCGCTGACAAACGTCACCTTTCCTATTTCAGGATCCACCACCCCCCGCACTACTAGAATGGCTAGATCAATTACTAAAGAGGCTCTTAGCCTAATAAATAGCACTAGTGATAGTGCAGTCAAGTTAAGGAATTCGATTGAGCAGATGGATAATAGCATGCAGATTTCAATTACAGAAAGGGAGATATGTGAACACATTAGTGCACATTGCCGGAAATCTGTTGACAAGAAATTTGCTAAAGCAAGCAAGCACAAATGACAGAAAAGTACTTGGTACGGCAAGAGTTATTACTATTGAAGATTTAGAGAAATTAAGGGAGGCCAGAAATACAGCTGATGCTAAAAAGGTTGCTAGAGTTGTTGCTAGAGATATCAAGAAGAATTTGACTGGGGACAAAGAGTCTCTAATTCCTAAAATTGAAAGGGCAAAAGGCAGAAAAAAGGTTACCGTATCAGACGAAACTATTATCCAGTATTCAAAGTCTAATTTATAGGGTGGTGGTGTAGTGGTAGAGGAGAAACTAAAACAGGCAAATATTAAAGATTCTTCGAAAATTCAGACCCTCTCAGTACTCTGAAAACCTAGAGGATTTTGCAGGAAAAAAGCTTGTAGTAGATAGTATATTTCATATTCTTTTTATATTTATTGGAAATTTATTGCTAGTTGTATACACTTTTCTTTCTATAATCGAATAATGAGTTTAGTTGGGCAGTTACTTGCTACAGTACAGTTGCGGCGTGAAATACGTTAACACTAACTCTGCTGCCTCCTCATCCTCTTTCCAAATATTTAATACAAGGGAGAGTTGGTCTTCCTATAATCGGTTGCTGAATTGGTATAGTCTACCGTTCAAGTAAACACAGTATTCGAGTAACTAGGTTAGTTGTGTCATCTATGTATGAGTAGCGCAGCAGCAGCAAGGCGGCCGTCTCTGGAGATTCTAGTACGCAAATATTGTTAGCTTAGTACAGCTCAATATAGCCTCTAACTGATAGGATAAATAGTCAAAAACTTCATTCTAGTCTCTGCCCTCAACACTGTTACCGCTGTTCTAAAAATGGCTAGAGCTAATAAATTGTATAGTTGTCGAAAACAAAGATTTAATTCCGCTATAGACTATTTCTTACAGCTATGCATATAGTTTACCGGCTCTACCAGCTATACTAAATAAATCGGGAACTGCATCGAAGATGGCCGCTGCTTCATTCCTGTAAATGATTGGGGAAAGTGCTCTGAAATGAAACAAAATTGCCCCTGCAAATGAATCTTTTTAGCTGTAAAAACTGATCCAGATATAGGACTCAAGTGCAACTTGAAACATCAAAATATGCATTACAAGTGCAGTGCGGCCTACACCTGTTACGCTGTATTCAGAAACTGAATTGCCCATATTTACTTGAATATATATCTGTTTCTCTGAATAGACTACGCTACACATAATAGAAATGAATCAAGAAATGAATCAAAATCTTTTGCTGCAAAATACCTCACGGAGATATGATTCCAGTGGAGATGAATCTAGAAATGAATCTGGAAATGAAATTTAAGTTGCATCTATGACTTTTATTTACACATTTACTTCATGTCAAATGAAATGCATCGGAAAAGTTCTAGCAACCCGGTATTGGTTTTCCCCTGGAATATATCAGGAAATGGACATTCTACAGAAATAAAAAATATTGTTTGGTTGAACCTTTGGTGCTGAAATTAACCAGACCATCTCTTACTATATCAGCAAAGGATCTTTTTGCTCTGTGTGCTACATATAGGCGACGGAGCCCACAGAGCATACGGAGGAATTTTGTCTCCATGCAGCGGCCCTATTTGTTTCTTCTCCGCGAGCCAAATATGAAATAAAGTCTCCTCCGCGAGCAAATATGAAATAAATCAGGTCACAACTTGTGACCTCGCCATTAGTTCTTTATATGCTGTAAATCGTCGTCTATTACTATAGATGCTATCTACGCTAATTACATCAACAACGTGGTACCTGCACGCGCAACTCCACGGCAACCTCCACGCCCTACTGCCTGCCTACCGCGCGCCTGACTGCCAGCCTGTCTACCTACCGCCTACCCGACTGCCTGCCTGCCTACCTACCTGCCTACATCCCCACCTACCTACCTCCCCACCCGAGTGCCTGACTGCCTGCCTTTGGTCAATTTAGTCGTTGATTTGATGCCCAATTAGGCATCGATTTGAGTGTCAATTGGGCGTCGATTTGGGCATCGATTTGAGTATCGATTTGGGCATCAAATTGTGCATCGAATTGGGTGTCAAATTGGGCGTCAAATTGGGCGTCAAATTGGGCATCAATTACGAGTCTGTAGCAGTGTCAATCCAGGCGTCAAAATGCAAAGGTAGGTAAATACATATCCAGGTGTCGAGGTAGAAGGTGAGGTAGGTGTCGAAGTAGTTGTTGAGGTGGGAGGGGAGGTAGGCGTCGAGGTAGGAGGTAGCGGGCGAGGTAGGAGGTAGGCGGCGAGGTAGGGGGTAAGGTAGGTGTTGAGGTAGGAGTTGAGGTAGGTGCTGAGGTAGGAGGTGAAGTAGGTGTCGAGGTAAGGGGTGAGGTAAGAGGTGAGGTAGGCGTCGAGGTAGGGAGTAGGGGGTGAGGTAGGAGGTAGGGGGCAAGGTAGGGGATAGGGGGCGAGGTAGGAGGTAGGAGGTAGGTATCCTCGAGATTTGATGCGTCAAATCTGACATCATTTGCGACTACCTTACCTAATCAGGACTAGCTACCGAATATATCATATTTCGGATGACCTAGATTAGCAACAGATGACTGGTCATCTTGAGATGAGCAAAACACGGTTAGGCGAAGCGACACGGAGTACAGGTAGGCCAAATTAGTGAGATTAGCACCCGATTGACAGCTAATTACATATCAGCAGCTGATTTTTTGCTGATGTACTTATGCTATCGATAGTTGAAACACCAAGCTTTGTATCGTTGGCGTGTCAGACTCTATTGGGGTTGGAAAAGTTATAATAAGAGCCGTCAGATACCTAAATATCATCTATAATAAAGATAGTATCGGGAGAGGGTTCTGATACCCGGATGTAACCGATGGAAAGATGTCAGGAACGGCATCAGAAAAAGCATTATCTCAGAAATTAGGAAAGACATTGAAACTGCGAGTAAGAAAAGGCCGAATATTTCGAACAGCAGTATAATCGCCGGTACAAGTTGGAAAATTCGTAAGATATAAGAGAATAAACACACAAGAAAATGCACAAGAAACGATTCGGGAAAAGACACAAGAAAAGGAGTACGAAAAGCAGTAAGAAACAGTAGTTCTAATACCTACAAACTGGCTCTGGAAAAGATATCAAATAAGACATTACAAAAGGCAGTAATTAAGGACTACTACAGTTAGGGAAGAACTCCATATAAAACAAGAAAATGTGCGAAAAATTAAACGCACAAGAAAAGCCAGTAGGAAAGGCGTCAGAAAGGGCTCCAGAAAAGTCACTAAAAACCTCCCCAGAAAAACACAGGTGAGCACAAGAAAACTAATTAGAAAACTTATAAGAACGACATTTCTAACACCAGTCGCTGAATTAAAAAGATATCGAAAAAGTCATCAAAAAAGGGATAAGAAAAGACATTTTTGGTCCCGGCACATGGCAAAGAATGGCATCCGAAAAGTCGTTGAAAAGGCCACCTAGGAAGACACAAAAAAACAGACAAAAAAAGAGGCAAGAAAAGACATTTTCAGCCCCGCATACCGGCATGGGAAAAGACATCTAAAAGGGCGTTGGCAAACAGGAAATCGGAAAAGGCATCCCTGGTCCACACGCAGGTACATCTGAGGAAACTCATTAATAAATTAAAAAAGCGATTAAAAAAAAGATAATAATAAAAGACTGCAGCAGGGCATTCACTGGTAAGGTAGGAGGTTTGAGTACAACACAGGAGAAAGGAAGGAAAAAAAACTAGAGGTTGGAAATGAACCAACAAAATCGAGTTCCAGCTGTAGAAATGAATCCCTCGATACATTTCCACTACACGTCCTGTGGAAATAAATTAATTAATTCATTTCCATAGCTGATAGGAGCGGAACCTTGGAAATGAATACAAAAAACTGGATTTTCTTTTGCCCTGGGCGATTGCAAAACCGTCAATATGCATCAAAGAAAATACGTCATGGTATCCCTTTTCGACTACTGTCCTCAGGAAATGAATTAATTGATTTATTTCTTAATTCGCTTTGGTTGGAAATGAAATCAATTGATTCATTTCGATAGCTCGTATTAGTTAACCAACCGAGGGTGCGTCCTACTCATGGGCCACCCGCCCCCCCTCCCCCCCGGTAGGCCGCGCCCCACTGGCTGGCGGGCCAGAACACAATTAGCGCAAATTTATTTCCAGTTGGCTATTTTTGTGTAGAGGGTCCACAGATATATAAATGTTTAACCCATACAACTATGTATATACCTTACTCGGTTTCCACACCAACATTTAACTCCGTATAAACATCCATAGCGATATCACACGCTAGACACACCCACCGCCACATCTGCACAGTACCAAACTGCGCAGGGTCAGGGTTCGATCCAGGCCTCCCACCACCTCCCCACCCAATCTCCTCACGCAGGCTGGTACCCGCAGCCGCAGCCTCCCATACATACAGCGGGAGCCCGCTCGCAGGCCACAACCTCTCCACCACACCCACCACACCGCCGCCTTACCCGGTCGCGCCCGAGCAGACCCACTCCGGTAGGATAGACTCCCAGCGCACGGCCCCAGCCGCCGCGGAATAGTCGCCGCGGGTAAGGCCCCACTGCGCGGTATGTGCGGAGGGGACTCTGGTTTGCGGGGGGTGGCGGGGGTGGGGGTGTGCTGTGCGCGGCGTGTGCATGTTGCTGGGAGGGATGAGCATGTGCGTGGGGAGGAGATGTATCGAGAGAGGGAGCGGGTGCAGCTGTTGGCTGGCAAGACGGGTGGTGGGGTGTAGGTGAAGATGGGAAGGCTGTGGGGGCGGGGGAGAGAGGGAGGAAGGCGTGTGGGGGGGGATGGGGACCGAGGGGTGGAGAGGGTGTATGGGGACGGGAAGGCGGAGAGGCGCGAGAGTGGTGGCACGCATGATGTGAGTGTGCGGAACACGGAGGACATTGCGGGGCGTGTGGTGCCTATGGCGGAGTGGTTGGGCGGGGTTGGGGGTACGGAGGAGGAGGAGGAGGGGAGAGGGAGAGGGAGAGTGGTGGGGTGTCTGAGGGTGCGTGGGCGGTCAGAAGGGGGGGGGAAGAGTGGAGAGGTTAGTGCTAGCTAGTTTGTTGCTAGAAGCCGCTTCCGAGGTTGCGTAGTATTGTCTCTATACCCGCGTTCCTCAGCTCCCCAATATAGCAATAACTTTCCTCCCCGCCAGCCATGATCAGTCCTACCGAATACACCTCACCGTACCCTTCCCACCCTCTAAGCTACATAGCTGGCGCTGGTGGCCGTACTCTACTCATACAGACCGGACATGCCGTAACACTCAACAGCCAACCATCCCCACGACGCGCCAGCTAGTTCAGTTCAGGCTCCGCTTCGAATAACTACCAACTGCCAAGTAGACAGAGTACCGGTTCTCGCCGTAACGGTGCTCGATGGGTGTACCATGCCAAGGTCGCATATACCGGGGATGCCTGCGTGCTGGCGTTGCATGCAGCTATCGGAGAGGTTTCAAGAGGGTCATGGGGTAGCACTCGGTCATGTGTCATCACTCGCAGATATCTCACCCGAGCCACGACAAAAGTCCCGGGGGATGAAGGCCAACGTGGGTCGTTTATCGAATGTTGGAAGATCAGTGCCGTGTACTCCACTATAGCTAATATAGCGCCAGCCAGCAGGCCATGTCGGGGTCTCTACCAGGTTTGTAAATGCATCTGTAAATGAATCCGATTTTTAATCAGCTGGCAAACGTATCACTGTGAATCAATGAGATTAATATTCGGAAATGAACCGGTAAGCGAATTTATAAGGTCACTCTATCACTTAAGCTTACGCATTTCCTAAACAATAAGAAGAATATTTTCTCGATACTAAATCATATTCTTTGCAAACAGTGGCAAAACTAAAAAGAAATTGAGTGGGGAGGGATTGAAGTCGATAGCTTTGACTGACAAGTACAAGAGTTATTGCCTATGCTATGAGTTCTTTCATATATCAAGTCTGCATTTAATACTCGTATCAAGTTTATTTTATTTGCACTGGAGACGAAAATCTCACAAAATCGTAAATCGCTAGGGATATAAAATTATACCACTCATTACCATTCCTGAGGCTGACAGGCGATATGAAGAATTACTCAAAACCTTTCCCAATACTATTACTGTCGCCTTTGGTCGCACTAATGTCGAAGCTCCCGTTACACCTTCTTCGACACGTCCCTGATAGGCCCCTCGACGCCTTTCCTGAATGCGGTCATCTGAGCTCCACTTGTCCTTTTTGCTGCCGCGCGCTGCCTTCAGGCTTCAGCTGTCTCGCCCTTTTTGATAAAGCTGGCATACTATACCCTCAATTAGCATGCTATCATTTGCAACAACGGAACAATACATTACGCAGTAGAATACTGCGGTAGTATCAGATTGCCAACGGGTGATGATCGGTGATGGTAGGTGAGGACGCTTAACCCGCTTCTCGCTACTTAACCCTATAACCCTAACCCACTTCTCAAAAAGGTCGCACGCCCCGTCTCAAGGTGTCCCCAACCACATCCACTCCCGTTGCGCACTTCGGTTTACACCCGTCCGATTCGGAGCTAAAAATACTACTCCAACGGATCCATGCACGATTACTAATCCCCTGTACCACCACTATGAGCAGTCTATCTTTAGCAGAGATCTCTGCAATAAAACGATCGATACGAGTAACAGTACTCCTCCCCACACCGCACACACCATATCAGCTGTCACCTTTACCCCTTGGCGGAAAGTCATGTTGGGCCGGAGGAGCCCGATGGCCAGAGGGGATTTGCACCTCGCGGGAGGCAACAGTCAGATACTGGTTCCTTGGCGCACGGATCAAATACGAGTGAGAATGATTTTTTTCTGAAGCAGCACTTTCACTTGGTCCTTGGGTGTTAGGAGATTCCATGAAAGCCGTTGGTCGCTATGGAGAAAGTACTAAGAATAGTAAGAGCAGGGATGATGCCACCATGCACGTTACCACTGGCCCCTGGGTCGTGCGCAGGGTATGATCCTTGGCTCAAAAGCTTGTATCACTCGACACTATCATCCGTGCACCGCAGCCTCCCCACCACAACGGATGGGGTTTGCGGTAATATAATATACCTACTCCGCGACTAGACTCAAAAAGCTTGAATTCCAAGTACGCCCGTTGGAATGCTGCACGCTGTTTGGTCCACATGTGGGTCTGCATTTCGGCAGTTCGCCCGGAAGCTGGCGGCTCGTATCTGAATGATTATCAACGAAAGCTAAGGTTCGCCCCTCCTGATCGGTACTTCTAGGGTAGGTAATATTAGTTGTAACCTGGCTAGCTGTTCAGCGCACATGATACCTATTACTCGATTTTGCACTTATGAGCCAACGCGCGAATCCTATAAAGGCGACAGTATGGTCACCTCTCCCTCTCACCGCTCACCTCCCACCGGCAGCAAAACCTCCTTATCCTACTACTTCCACATACACCTTCAGCTCATAAACCTCTACCACAACCATGCACATCAGCACTATCCTCCTCCCTCTCCTCCTCACCTTCACTCTCGCCCTCCCCACGGACCTCGCTCCTCGCCAGGAAGACACCTCCTGCAAATGCGTGCCGGGATTCCCAGAAGGTGACTATTGCGGTACTTGTGCTGGCTCCCGCGGCTTCACCGTCTTCGAGATCGGTGACTGGAACCGCCAGACGACGCTGTTCCATTGCACGGGTGTCGATGACGGGTGTTATGGAATCGGGTATCAGGAGAGCTGTAATGTGACATACACACCGTGTGGGCCCAACTTCCCGTAGAAGGAACGGAATAGTGGTTGGGACTTTCGTTAAGACCTTCTTTTGTATCGATATCGGGGGGTGTAGTTGATGCCGGGGTTACATTTTGATGCACTCGTTGAGATCTCTTTCTTATGTCACCAAGATATATGGATGTGTAGTTCGGGGGAGTTGTTGGAAATGTCTATATCACAAGAAATAACACATTTTTCACGCCTCATCTTCATAGTTTCTCGTTATCATACCACTCGTCTACCCCTGCAGCTCAGTAATAGTTGATTAGTAACTAGTCAGCGTTAGCGTTTAATAATCACCATATCTCTGGATGTAGAAGTAAAAGGTCGGACAGAGGCGGTTTAATATGGTATAGATGTGTATGTGTGTGTGTGTCTGTGTGTGATTACCAGTACCTGTCTCACGCGCATATAACTACAGGGGTCATGATGAGTGATCGTCCGCTCGCTTCCGGTCAGTCAGCCACCCGCTGTCATCCCACCCAAGACCTACTATGGATGCCGTTATGTTGTAAATCATTATCTGCGGTGGCGTTCTGATAGCGCTTGATTTACTGCGAGTGACCGACTGTGATAACGGAGCCGGAGGAGCTGTAACCTCGCATGGAATATTAATTATTCGGCGGTTATGTAGAGTGTAAAGGAGAGAGTGATCAATAGGACTAACGACCCTCGTTGTCACTTAGTCTCTACCTAGCCGAAGTTGGCAGTCGGAGGAAAGCCGTGTATGTGCGGGTACTGCGCGTGTTATAGCGAAACAACAGTAAACGGTATATCTGAATCGTACGGAGATGACAGGCGGAGGATTAAGCTCACTCTTGTAAAGAGAAAAAGTTCGAATGATGGTATTGTGATGATGATGAAGATAAAAAGAAAAGGGAAGAGAGGAGGAGAGGAGGAGACAAAATAAATGAACAGAGACCAAAACCGGCTACTGGGGACACCGTAACTTCTCTGAACTGTCCTTTGCCCCGCTGTCACCTGTTCCCCTGCTCCTAGGCTTCGGGTTAACCACTCTGCTGATCTGCCTACGGGTACGCTTGATTGCGCTGGGGGGAGGCTACATGTATCTTTCCACGGTCGTCCGAATCACAAATTTACCGCAAAGATGCTAAATGCTGTGAAGGTTGGTTTTCGAGTTGAGTTGAGTATTACGGGCTCCGGAGCTGTGCTAACATGATGACCGGACGAGCAATGCCAAGTTCAGCCGAAGGTAATTGCCAACTAAGGTTGATCTCGTGCTTATGTTGCGGACTGGGCGTATAAATGATCTGCTTTCTGAAAGATAAACGCCCCAGGCCTGTGTTCGGGCATGCTCACCATTATGCCACTGTCGCCAAGGCATGTCGGGGAAAAGGGCGTCAACATTGTGCCAGCGGTGGAACGCCCAACTGTGATTTCGCTGAATGGAGCACTAAAAGGACAGCTTTGTTGGTGGGGGGATCGACATTTTCATGGGTTAGGGTTAGAAACTTGGCTGGTGTTCTCATATTGATCTTCAGCATACCCTACCACCTCCGCTTCCTCCACCCCTCTATGGCTTCTCTTCCCTCCACTACCACCCCATCACATGCGCCTGGAAGATTCATCATTAAAATATGCGCTCATCGGCGAATCGAGTAGCGAACCTAGCGAAAATAAATATCTGAATCCACGAGCTGCGGGAATCCACCGAATGAATTCACCTCCTAGTATACCGAATCTACCGGAGCCATTACCAGATCCGTTGAATTCATGTCCGAGACGCATCAGATCCACCTCCGAATATACCAAATCCAGAAGCTCCTTATGATAGATACGTTTATAGGTATGAACCCCGATATTCAAATTTCTCATCTATCTGCATATAAACATTCATATGGCTGCCTAGCTATCAAGATATTCGCAGAGTTAGGTGGATGGCTGACGGCTGATCTCTGATAGACTAAAGTTAGGCTATGGTAAAAGGATGTTAAGCTGCCACTCCTGCATAGTCAAATATCTTTCCAGGCAACTCACTATCATTGATTTCCCAGCGCCATGGGAGTGAGCCATCACGCTTGCAACCGAATCTCAAGGTCATTCCCCGAGCCAGGGAATCACCAATTTTAGACTTTCCGTGCTTTTATTGGCACGACTGATATTTAATACTCTCCAAGGCGATGGCAGAAGGTCTGACTGACGGTGTAGACATATTCCCCTTTATCCGCTGAGTATAGCTTGGGTACTAGCGACACTCGTATCTTGTTCCGTCTAAGCCGTTGTTATCTATTGTTTATAGTATATGGACTCGAACGAGACTTAGGAGGTAGTCTTGTCATTAAGCTACACTGCTGGCTGTCGACAGTTCCGGCCCGACCTTAATTTTACATACAGGGTTAGGGTTTCTAAGAGTGGTTTGCCATGATCAGCCGTGGTCTTAATTTGACATAAAGCGCCTTCGTCTTTAGTTGATGCTAGCTCTGGTCTCTAGTTGATTTTCTATAGATACATCTATTTCGGGATATGTGTATCTCGACCGCATACTGACTTCTAGGTACTGAAAGCAGGACATTCGGCTCCAGCGTTAGTAAGGAATCAGGCGTCTACGTTACACAACTGGAACATTAGGACACAGCATCATACCCCGACCAACTGGCAGACAAACCCTCCACAGTCAACCTCACCCCTCCCTTTTACTGCTACGTCCACCACCAGATATACCAACACCATGTCATGGGTTATGAAGGACGTTGCGCTGAAGGTCATAGTATGTACACAAGAGCTTTCCAGTTCCCACAGGCTACGGAACGCTTTGCTTCAGAGGATAATGGATGCTGAAGGGGGGCTGAGGGATATGAGAGCGGAATGATTTTGTTACCACACTGACATACTATATATCGCTAGCACAGTTAGGAAATCTACCTGTTCTTCCCGATCCCCACGCGCCAATTATTCTTCCATATGTTTCTCCTACCACGCCAATTATTCTTCCTTATGTTTCTCCTAACGCGCCATCTGCCGCCCCTCCCGGTCATACTCCAGCTCCTCCTCCCACTCCTCCTCCCGTTCCTCCCGCGCCATCTATCGTTCCTCCGGTTCCCCCCGCGCCACCTGTCGCCTCCCCGGTTCCTCCTCCCGCTCCTCCCGTCCCCCCCGCGCCACCTATCGTTCCTCCGGTTCCCCCCGCGCCACCTGTCGCCTCCCCGGTTCCTCCTCCCGCTCCTCCCGTCCCCCCCGCGCCACCTATCACTCCCCCCATCCCCCCGCGCCATCTATCGTTCTTCCTGTTCCCCCCGCGCCATCTATCGTTCCTCCCGCCCCCCACGCGCCATCCATATCCCTAAAGTTCAGCTTTTCCCCAACGCCCACCTCGGTCTCTACTCATGCCCATATGACCCCAGAGCTCGATCCATACGCTCTCTACAGCCTCTCCAGCCGCTGGCGCGACATCTGCCACGAAGCCAAAACCACAGAGCTCGGACTTCGCCACAATTCCACCACATTCCTCACCCCCGGCGGCGGCAAAGCGCCGCAGGTATTTGACCCCCCATTCCCGGGCGACGCCCCGCCAACCATTGTCATATGGCTCACGGGCATCCGACTACACCGCTCACGGCCATGGCGTGTACGCTGTCGTGCGGAGGATGTTACGTCGGCGGGGTTCACGGCGGTTGTGGAGAGCTGGGACGATTCCGAGCTGGAGGCGGCAGGGGTGGCGTGGGTGGCGTATGGCGAGGGGCAGAGTCGGGTATGGAGTGGTGGTGTGCGGGTGCAAGAGAGTGGTTGGATTTGTCCGCTTGTGCAGAGCCGGGGAGAGGGCGAGCAGCAGTGTGGCGTTTTTCATGAGAGGCGGCCTATGACTATGGCAGCTGTGAATGAGTTTGTGGCGTTGCAGGTGGGGGCTTGTTTGGACCTTTCTGTGCAGATTTCGTGGCTGGACAAGCCTACGGTTAGGTGGGATGTAAAAGCCAATGATGATGCCGCAGTGGTGAGGGTTGGATGTGTGGGGATAGCTATAGGGGAGGTTAATAACGAACGATTGCCTGACCAGCACGGTAAGTCCTACAAGGGTGTTTTCCCCAGAGCGAGAAGCGGTGATGCTCACTGTGCACAACGAAAACTACAAGAACAACAATCCCGAGATTGAGACTGACCGCCGTCGGTGTCTATTTTTGTCGGTCAAGTACTCACATTCCGGAACAAACTTGGAGGAGGGAAAGCTCATTCGCGTCTCCTACGCCTCACGACAAGGCAAAAACGGAAAGGGTAGGTGGTGTTATGGAAAGCTAGAATCAGGGAGCTGATTTCCTTTCTCGGATATACTAGATGTAATAAGTCCTACAGATCTTTATTCTAGTAGCCTCTTATTCCTGAAAGGCAATTTAATATCACTCCCCAGTTGCGAGAGTCTTACCCGCCCTTGACTTGGCTCGGGCTTCTGTCGTTTTCTAGGCTTATTTATCCTCAAGGATGGGGTAACTAAATTGAGTTTGGTTTAGGATCACTCAGTACAATGTAGCAAAGCAGCGTAGAGTGGACTATCCGTGCTAGTGGAGAGTGGACCTGACATTACGTTGAACCTATTTACTAGAAGATGGGAGTAGGAGATCAGGTTTTAACTCTTTGAGAGGTCCATTTAACAGTGGTGCGTCTCCCACAACATTTCCAACTCTGGGATGCCATTACTTATATCCTGGATTGCGCCACTCCTCCCTGGATTTCACCTGTCCACCCCGATCTCCTGGCAGCAGGTCATGGACACATACCATCTAACCGACTTCCCACCCACCAAAAGGTGGCTTCTTGCCAGAGGTCCTCTGTTATGATGGAGAGAAACCGAGAATTCACCATAACTGAACAATGGGCTTTCTTACTTCCATTTTTCAATTTTTCAACCATTTCTACTCTCTGAAATGACATAATTGAAGCCCTCGTAGGCGATCACCCCAAACAAGACACCAGAGGTACTGACCCCTGCTTCGAAGCGGCCTGAAGGGAGAAAGCTACCCTGGGTTAGTGCTCATTTTTGAGTAGCATTGCTGGGCGAGAATCCGGCGATGAGTTGCTAATGTCCTTCGGAGCATAGCTCCCTTAAGATAGCCTAGGCAAGGGCAAATAGTTGTCTAGGTCTTATTCTCTTAGAGAAATTGGTTAACGGCCTGGTCGGGTAGGGTGTGAGGAATGAAGCATGGAATATCACTCGATCGAGTGATAATATATGATCCCGTCGCAACAATACCCTGGAATACTTGCTGAGTCTTTCGTTAACCACATCTATTACTGGAGCGTTAGTTAAGTAGTCGGATATCGTTACAACTAAATGCTTACTAAAAGAATTCCCACTTTTTAATTAACGACTGAGTACACCTATCCCCTGAAAGATACAGTACTCGCTATCCACCATAAGAACCTAAAAATGCAAGTGAGAGAGGCAGGGATACTTTGTATGGAGAATTTTCAAATCATCCTTGTCATTGAGACCTGCATTTTCAGGTTCTTATGGTGGATAGCGAGTACAGTGATTAATAAAGCCCATATAACGGAAAAATCAAAGTCAACAAGGGAGGGGGGGTGGCATGCGATTTGAGTTGGACCATCGAAGTTGGCTACCTGATTTCAGATTGCAGTACCCGCGCGCTAAAACTGACGACCCCAAAGAAAGGTTCTTCCGTCACGGTCCCACTCGAGAGTAGGACATATCCGAATAGCTCGGAAAATCTAGAAAAGGTTACCACTTCCATTATTACCGCCGGTCCACACTTAGAGCGGTGGCCAGAAAGGGGGGTTTCTGTCATTTTGAACTTGGACGAAAAAAGAAGCCTACCGTCCCAAAGAAGGTTATTCAGAAGGAAGTGAGTAGACCAATACAGATAATCAGATGTGTGTTTTAATTTTTATTGCGAGCGAGAAGGAACAGTCCTTTTTCTCTAGGTGACAAAGCTTTGTGCAGTGATAATAATAAGGAAGTGAATTTGGCGTGACATTAGACCCGGCATTTGGCCAAACTCTAGTAGCCGTATATTTAGGTAATAGTTTGATCAACTTTAAATTTTGGAATGACCTAGGGACTCGGTGGATTATGGATGTACTATAATGGAAGGGTATAAAGAGACCAAAGCGTCCAAAGGATATTGATACAAGCATTTCGAATCATACATCCGCATGTAAAGCAAGACAAATCGTGTATAGCATAAAGAGAGAAATAGGGAAGAAGAAAAAAACACACAGGAAGAAAAAAGTACATATCAACCAAGTTACTTCGCCGAATAAGCTCCTGATCATGGCAACATCTCTGTCCACGCTTCCTTGGTAGAATGAGTAAGGTCAAAAATCAAGAAAAAATACAGTAGCGACATAACGTGCAGTATACCGCTAAAAATGTAAAAGGTAAAGTTCAAGAAAGTAACTTGGGAAAGCGAAAGGAGAGAGTAAGATTTGCGAAAGAACCCTAATACACATATGACGAACGGTGTAAAATAACATGACCAGACCAAGGAAGAGTAGGTTTGAATTCCGAAAGACGTGGCTAGAATACCTGTTACAAACAGGACCAGCGATCCGCTGATCACAAATGTCGCTAGCAGTATAGTGGCTATTTCTGATAAGGCCTTAAAACGGCAGCTATTCAGATCACTGCGCCAGCCCGTGCAAAGATATCCATGCCTTTGGCGACAAGCAATAGCCACCCTAGGTGTAGGTAAATAGTACAACGCCTCCAATATCAACCAAGGTATGAATAGGAAAGTTGCCCAAATAAAGCCATATCCGATGTTCTTGTATCCATAAATCTTGATGAATTGCAGAATAGAAATGATTGACAGCAGGGTTCGGACATCGACTTTACTCTCTTTAGGACGCACTCCACCAAGCCGAATTGATATCGCATAATCCACCGCTTGCCAAGGTGTTATTGTTTTAAGTTCATGCAGTATAGAAAGGTTTGATTTGCAATGAATGGAGGAATGAGATGGCGGGAAGATAATATCCCGGAAAAGGTCCACCACGTCAAAAACCGGTTCAATAGGTAGTAGAAGTACAGCTGCTACTTGGCACTGCGGCCACTCGCGAAATCTTGGTTTACTGAAGGGGTGGGTTACATATGCAAGGATCAATGTGATGAAACCCCACAATAAATTCATATGGGTGATCTCGGGAGTTGGAAATCTAATCTCATCCTTCGTCCCTGTATTGGTGGACTCATCTGAGAGTCCGGTGGATATATTCGTCGATGCCTTGGTTTCGAGAGGATATACCGGCGAGGATAGTTCTTTAGAGTTATATTTGAAAACAGCGCTTGGGAAGTATGCAGGATTTGGACACGCCCAGATAGTGGGGGCTAATAATGACAGTAAGAAGTAGGAGAATAATATTGTGAAGGAGAGCGTTGTATGCATTGTTTGGGCTATAGGAATTCTTCTCGAGTGGGTACGTAGGTTTCGTATGGTAATGAATTGAACATTAAATAGCATCCATCAAAACTATGAGAAGTCTGACAATATAGGTGTTGACAGAGTGCTTGGGTATCCACAGGAAAGGGTTTATCTACTCCGCCTCGTAGTTACGAGGGAGCTGGGTCAGTCTCGTCTGGTTACACCTACTCGTAATTTCATAGCGTTTCCGGACGCAACTGCTATTGCATATACAGAAAAAAATCGCCAAGGATATTTTTTGTATGGCATGCAATAGTGGTCGCGTCCGGAAACGTCAAAAAACTACGAGTGTATGTAGGTACATCCATTTATTTTCTAACTATTACAAACCGGACTAGGTTTAGATTTGCGTAGGACAAGAATCGTGCATGACACTAGATTGCATACCCGGCTTGTTCCATCCGGAAGCGTTATTTCCGGTGCCAAGATTAAAACTTAGCCTCTATGTACCATATAGCGAGAGGTAGAATTATTGTACTTGCTTACCAGCAAAAGAACCAGAGATTATATGTATGTCAGAACGGCGCCACTCAATATAAACTATCCTTGCCCTGAGAAACTACATTTTATGGTTCTTCTACTGGTTAGCAAGTAGAAGCAAGGGTCTAAAAACAGGATTTCTATGGCTGGGCAAGCTGTACTTCTGATAGTCCAGCTGGCCAGAGCTTGACGAATGCATTGCGACCGCCGTAGCCATGGCGTACCGTTAATTCTCTATCCCCGTACTTGTATGTGGTAAGTCCGAACCAAACTTCACGGGTTCGTGCAGATCGATACACGCGCTTTCTCACTCGGAATTAAGATTTGACGAGGCGGGGATAATGGATTTCCTGAGAATTAACGGTAGTTGGTCCTGCCAGGGCCAAGACGTCTCACCGGAGCGGGGTTCGACCTACTTGGAGTGAGTTCGACTTGGTCGAGTGGAGTTCATCAGTTGAGAGCAACTTCAAGGCCGCATAGTAGAAGGGAGCGCGGGGAACTCGATAATTGCATCGACCGGTGTCCTCCCTACACGGTTGTGTGGGCAATACCCTTACTAGTGTGTTTACTCCCGCGATAGAAGCAGTAGGCTATACGGGGTGAGGTACATCTATTAATTAAATAATTATAACGTACCTACACTGCATGCATGTACTCTTTATAGGTTTTGATTGGTTATTTGTGAGAACCTTTGTTTCACCCGGCACATGTTGTTTTGGATATAAAAACACGTTCTCATGGGATGTTTTAATGTTAAGTTATTAGTAGGTTCTCAACCGGGGAGGCAGCGAAATGGGACAAAATCAGATCTTAAAAATTGGGCAAGAGATAGGAGTTTTGGCAGATATCGACATGTTACTATCATACATACATGTATATACCTACCAGGTGAGCCCCTAATCGTAGGCGGATAGAGAGGAGGGGGCGGGGGGATTAAGGCGCAAAGCCGCTTGCCCGAATAAAACATTATATTGATAGATAGTACCGACTAAGGACCGGTCACCACTTACAGTATTTCCAACAGTTCTTCAGTTTAGTAATTTAAACCATTTTCTAGAAATGTTTAGAAAATCAGTTCAGTTCAGTTTTGTCTATTCACTATTTGGTTGAGTTCTGTTTGTGGCTTGGGTTAAACCGGTTTTATATGCTGGTGGAACTCCACATACAAAGTACGAACACCCTATCAGTACTAACCCTAACCCAGAACACTTTTGGTGCAGAGTTCCTGCCAGAGAAGTGCCAAGACATCAGAATGGTTCTCCAGTATAAACCGGCTTTTATTTGGTCGGTTCAGTTGTCGGCCAGTTTTCTATTCATTCAGTTTAGTTCAGCTCAGTTCTACTGAAAGTAAGAACCGGTTACAACCTTTGGAAACACTATGACTGCCCGAAGGGAGGACATCGGGCAGTCATGCAGGGAGTTAGATTGTTCTAGAAGGAAGATTGGTCAAGAGCATTATCAGGATCGAACAAAGAAATGAAAGATAAACTATACTTAAATAGCGGTGTGCGGTTGTCTTTATCTCTATCAATTAAGTCAGTCTTCGTCCTAGTAATTACAATCTCAAGAACCTAATTGTGGGTATCATAAGGAGATGGGAAGATGTCAAACCTCGGTAAAGGAAAGGCGTACCTGTAAACAGATCTATCAGGCGCAGGTGATGGTTCTATAGCTTTATTATAACTCTATAGCTCAGATTGCCTTTTATTCCGCTTTCCAGCTTCCATGCTATCCTGTTCCTGATTCCTGATCACGTCTATAACCGCTATAGGAGTTCATGTCCCTTCTTTAAGCTTCTGCGTATCTCTTTAGAACTCTTTCTTAGTTCAGCCTTGAGTAGGTTTAGGGGACTAGGAGATCTACGAATAAATAAGGAAGGTTCGGATCAGGCTTTTATATAGATTGTAGTCTTTCAACCGTTCTCAAGCTTCTTACGTAGACCACAAACACCACCATCGAGTCCATTATTGATATGCATCAAATTAGTCACCCGGTGAAGATTAGGACTTCCTAAATCAGATCGTCAAAGTGGAACTTCAAACCTAATATATACCAGTGGGGGATTATCTTCGGGTCTTGGCGACTAGGTCAATACCCAAACTATCAGGATAAGCCTTTTCTATAAGGGTGACATTCAAAAACCACCAGCTGAGGTTGATTGGGGATATGATGCGACAAGAAAGATTGATAATATTGCGGAACCCCTCCAAAGCCCAGCAAAGAACCCAACACCACCCCCCGAGCTGGATAAGGTCAATGTTATACCCGTACGATAAGGAAATAAGAAAGAAAGAAAAAATAAAAACCCATAAGCCTCCGGCACAATTATGCAAGGGCAAGGTATCTCACTACCCCTCCAGGCATAGTAAGATGTCACGCCTCACGGCAACATCTCAGTCCACGCAGCCATGGTGGATTTAGAAAGGTCGTAAAAAGGAAAAAGGTAGATTATAGATAGAGCGTGAACCGTAACGGTAAAAACACAAACTGCTTTCAAATGCCACTTTCTTCTTCGGCAGTACATTATACAAGACCCAAAATCATCCCGAGCTGTAAGTAATGAAACCGCAGTAACCTAGGACATCCACAGGCACAAAACCAAGTAACGCATATTGCGACTTTTCAGAGGAATCCAGAAGGCCAGGATCTTTACCCGACTTGAAATGATAAATGTGCCAAGAAGAGAGAATAAAAGTATTTGAAAGAACCGCCGTGCAAAAAGGGGGGTACGAGACTCGCAAAAGTCTCCGCACCAGCCATATGCTATATTGTCCTTAGATAACAACTCCATATGCTTAGTGTCCAGCTTGTAACCGCATCATACAGACCTTGCGTTCGAGAGATCCGGCTCTCCAAATGCCAAGAAACAGGGTTCGAGGTCCGGAAGTACTTTTCACTTTGCGTTTGGGACCAGCAAGCAAGCTAGTGATGTCATTCATTTTTCACAACGAATGCCTCTTTTCACAACCAACGCCACTTATCAGCATCAGTTCAACAACACCTTCTATGCTAAATTCATCAAAACAGAACTGGTATGAGCTATTCCCTTATAACTCTACATCTTCTGACTGTTTAATAGGGCTCAACAGTTGTCGAAATGTCGAAACGATACTTGAAACGAAACACAGTACGCCGAGACCTGATGGACTTGATAGATACTTTGAGTTCAAGTAATGACAATGTCACTGGCACATCCCTCTCCATTAATGGGTTTCAACGAGTTGAGACTCCAGTTACAGATGAGGAAGTCTTGAGGAGTATGGGTGCTAAAAGGAAGCGAGGTGCTGCCTGGGATGCTTGGGAAGACAGGGCTCTGGCTAAACAGGTATTGGCGGATGATTCAATAATGAATAAACCTGGCAAGAGAGAGGATAGGTGGCAGCGGGTTTCAGATAATTTAAAGAGAGTGGGAATGGATCGGTCCTGGCTTTCCTGTAAGGACAGAATGGAGAGGCTAGTAAAATGTCATCGGGTATGTGATAGTTCTGTTTTATATTGCTCAGGCACTAACAAGCTTTATAACAGGATGAGTCATTTTCAAAACAAAAGACAGGCGCTGTCGAGGAAGTGAATGAACATTTGCGCAATATGATTGACGTTGTATTGCTTTATGATTCCGTTTCCTCCAATGATCTACTGAAGCAGACAGCAAAAGAGAAGCTCACTACTAGGAAAGTCAAAGGGGGACAGGTACGACAGGTTTTACAACAGTGTTTAGTATGCAAAAGAGACTTGATGGATGCAGAGGGTAGCGAGAGTGAATCGGACTTATCTAAAAAAAACAAGCGGCCAAAAAATCAGTTTGCGAGAGAGGTAGAAGGGGTAATTGGAGGTTTCCATGAGAAGGTGGAGGAGTTTAGGGCTGCGATACAGGAAAAAACTGAGCGGGATAGGAACCTGAGTTCAAAACTGGACGAGATGATCAATACAACTCGCAAAACAAACCAGACGATGGAAAAACTTATGAATGTAATTACACAAAGTTCTCAGGCTGCACGATATAATCAATGAAAATATTCCTCCAATGTAGGGGGTTCGCTCAGCTCCGATATAGGAATTCGTTCTTCAACGCGGTTTTGTGCACAGTATTGAGGTATCTGCGGATGGTGAAGACAAACGTGCGCGTTATGTAAAATAACAGCTACAGGGTGTTAGAGGTCAACAGGGGATAAAAGAACTTTCTGTGATCTTGAGAAGTCTAAAGAAGTAAAAATCTGTAGACCTTTTTTGAAACACCACTCAACGACAATCCGGACTTTCGACATCTCTTTATTCCAAAGCTGTTCATCCCTTATTATCGCTGCCCATTGGAAGGGGGATATCAGATGCTCCCTGAGACAATAAGCTGGATCTCCGTAGATTTGAAGGCTTGTACCGTCAGGTGCATGTGCATATTTCTCTATTATTTCAGCCATTCCACTCTCTTGCCAAACAGCTGCATAGTGCTTTGTTCCCTCCAGAGTCCCATCTAAGTGGATGATTATACCGTCAAGTGTAATGATAGCCTGATATTTGAGAGAGTGATAACGCTTCCACCCATTATACAGAGCCTCTTGCGTATAAATTGGTCTTTCAATCTTTCGGAGTGTGCCATCAATGAACCCAAAACATGTTTCTATAGGTGCTCCGCGGCTCTGAATTTCCAGAGTAAAGGACTGTAGTTTAGCTGGTGTAAGACGTTGTTCGTCAAAAACAAGGAGGTGTTTCTAAGTATCGTGAATGAATTGTAATAGTGTATTGACAGTACGAGAAACTCTCTCTGGCTTCCATCCAAACTTGAGATGTAAATCTGCCAATCGATTAGGCTAAGCTAGCCATGCTAATAGCATACACAAAGAAGTGACTTTGTCTTCAAAGATCATATTGTCACTCTGTACCTTTTCAGGTATGTGTAGGCATTCAGCCAGGTGATGTATCTCGTCACAGGAGAATCTGAAGTAGGTTTTCCAAGCTTCGCCATCAAGAGTATCAAGGTCAATGGGTCCACCTTCTTGTTGCTGTCCTCTCCATCTTGTATTATCCTGTACCGATGCACTGGCTAATACTTCCAACTCCGCCATTCCAATAATGAATTTGAGATACAGATCTTCAGGTTCAGGCATATCTGATTATGGGGTATTGCAGAAGAAGAGGCTGGGATTTCGGAACACTTAAAAATACCTCAATCGGATGAGAATTGGTGATTCAATGGGCAGTCGTAATGGTGGAGGTCAAATCTCGTTGATAGCCACTCACGCCGGACTCAAATCAGGTGCTGGACCAAAAAAAACTTGGCAACACCGCCACACCCACACTTAAAAAGACTCCAGACCTCTCAACGCAAAGTCTGTAATAGTATCATGTAGTAGAGTACCTCCAAAATCAATCAAGGTACAAATAGGAGGGTCGCCCAAATGACACCATATCTGATGTTGTTGTATCCTAAAACCTTGGCATACTTTAGGATGCAGATGATAGAAAGCAGGAGCCTGTGGTAAAGTTTACTGTTCTCATTACATTCGTATCTAAAGCCTAAACGCGCCACGCGATGTAAGGCTTGTGTGATCGTTAGGTTCGCTTTTTCAAAACACCATGGACAAGGTGTGGTGTAGAAGCGGGGGAAGAGGGTATTCCGGACTAGGCACAAGATGTCAAATGCGGGCGCAGCAGGCAGGATCACAATAAACATACATTCCTCCACGGAGCATCGAGGGGAGAAGGGTGGCCAGGTGGAACCTCTCCGGCTGCCGAGCAGCGGAGATGGGCCCGTCTGTATTGCTTCATAGGCGACTCTAAGAGCGGCGTTATGAGCGGCTTTACGAGCGGCATTGTTATTCTCCGGGAATCGCACAAGTGGAAATTCTGCTTTGCTCAAAGGACGAGTGAGGTATCCTAGGCTAAACGTAAGTAGGGCCCAGAAGAGGTTCATCTGAGTAACCTGAGAGGGCGGCCCGCTATCGCTCTCCATCTCGGGGTCGTTTGGATCTTCGACTAGGGTTGCGGGTATCTCAATTGATGCATAATACTCTGTTGTAGTTGATAGAATAGGTCATGTCCCAGGCATAGTCCTGTCATGAGTGCCTGAATTGGATATGTCATATACAGGCAATACCTTAGGAGAGGCAAATGATGGTAAAAGAGAACAGGCGAGAAGGATGATTGGAATAAGATCTTTTCTCTTCATTTTAATGCAGGCGCGGATTACAGAGTAGTAATCAGTGCGTTCGGAGATGTAGAGCGGGGTTGAGATGGAGAATCAGAACCCCCTTTTCACTGCCACAGCACAAAACGTGTTCATTCACCATGTGACAGTCGGTACACTATTTTATTGGACGAGAGTGTTCGATACTCAGTCTCACTGGGATGGTTGGGCCAGGAGCCTTCAGCCTGTGCAAGATAGATTTGTCCCCAGGATTGAAGTTAGCCTAGGCCGATCAGTCGATTGTGGTCGATAATTAGATAGAGTTTATATATCCTGGAAGCGTATACGTATACTACGTTCTATGAGAACAAAGCGGAAGTATTACTGATCATGAATCTATTGATACTCATCGCCACAGATATGGCGTCATGTGGCGTTCTGTTCTCCTAGGGTGCATTGAAATTAGTAGGTATCAAAGATCTAAGATTAATGATGTAACCTGAAAACTATCCAGGGTTAGGGTTACTCATCCACAGATTCCTGCGAAAACAGGTGTAGGCGACTGTTGTGGAGCCACACAAGCGGGTGAGTGCTGTGATTGGGTGAGGAGGAACCTCAGGTGGTCTTTAGGGCGGGCTTCAGCGGTTCGCGGCCTCAACGGGGACCAAAATCTTTGAAGTTGGAGGTTTTGTGGGTAAAATTCACAGGTTTTGATACTCGATAGGTATTTTTAGCTCGCTTGCTAACCCCTGTTTTTGCAATAATTCTACCGGAAACTGTACACAGGGATAAGTAAGTTTAATTATGGACAGAGGATAAGAGGAGACCCAAGCCGGGGTGATATTGTCTCATCTTATCTCCGTGATCTTTGAGTTGAATTAAAAGCATCCCAAGTCCATCATGGATGGAGCAAGGAAGTGAGCCTTTTGCGTAATAGCGCCAATAATTCTCGGAGTCTCATTTAAGACGCCTACAGCTATATACTTGCTGTGAAATTAAGTGTTGTCCCAACTGCGCTACCAACCACTCAACCCCACTAAACTTGAAAACCTACAAAACCACAACCAGTGGCTAAAACAAAGTGTATTAAAGTCATAGTCATCTTTATGCTCAAGAGTAACCATCTCCTACTTTAACTACCATGGTTATGGTGATGGTTGGCGGGTCTAAGTAAATGGCAGGGTCAGTGGTTGCTATCCCGAGGATGCAATGCATTATTTAACTGCAAGTAAATATGTTGTTAAAGGAGGTATCATGGAATTCAGTCGGTTTAGCTGAAGGTACCTGGCCTAGCAGTAGCATACAACTCCCACCCTCCTCTTCACTGCCGGAAAATCTCCCCCACACTACGAGCCCAGCACCACGCCACAGCGCTATTTCAATATGCCACTACAACGTATTAAAACGACAAACATCCGACTTAATAGACAAACCGGAGTTGTTAATACGCTAAGGTCGGTAAATATGCGCGATGTATGTTCCGTCTTTATTGTACCCGGCTACGCCTTGCACCTGGGAAATGAATTCTTACGATAAGATATATAATGATGATCGAAGGCGCTGACGTGTACTAGTATTCAATACCTTCAGGTGAGTGGCTCCCATAACAACAGGGAAAAAGGAAAATAGGAGAGAGCTTGCCCATGCCCGCACTTTTCGCCTGTAGATTGCCTCTCGAAGAATGTAGGACCGGGTGGGAGCCCAGCGATACCTTAAAGCCATGTTTCAGACGACCGATAGGCCACACAACCTCTCTTTCCACTACTAGTACACCATCATCAGCACAACATCTACCTTCAGACACAAATCCTTGATTTCCACACCCCTAATCATGTTGAATCACTGGCGGCTATGCCGAGCCTTGGCACGAGTGACAACTTATGCCCGAGCGCTCACCAACCTACTATGCCACGCGGGAGGATAAAATACACTATATTAACACCTCCGATAGTGTACCTATCACCACAACGCGATGTTCCTCCATACTCGGCCCATAACACGCTAGTAGGGGATACTTTACCGCACCTCCGCCTCCCAGATCGCGTTACGACGCTCACTGCCTTCCGCGAAGGTCCATTTTGTTTTCCTTCCAGCTGTGGCACTTGAATGGTAGCTAAGGTTTGAGTAGGGAGCTAGGCGATGGAGGATATAGTCGTTATGGGTACTTCGGAAATCTGGTTCTTTTGACCTGAGGGCGGCAAAGCGGGTTGCCCTTCCCCCGCTTGTGCGGTGGGCTGGCCAACCGGGATCGGTGGTAGGCGGCTCAAGCCCAACGTCCGGAAAGGTTAGCTGAAGTACCAATCTGTTAAAGGGAAGTATAAGGTGAATTATCATTTACAGAGCAGTAAGCCGAGCTTAGGAGCTTTGTTTGAACGATACTTTTGGGTAACAGCTTGGCAGTTTATCTTCAACCATTGTTCCTGGTGCTGGCATTCGTTCTCAAAGTCATAGGTTTTCGCAAACAAGAACCACCTGGTTGACACCTTGGAGAACTGTTGGTTTCCGGATATGGTTGCAACAGACCTAACAACCCCCCCCCCCCCGGGGTTCCTCCATTTGCGCTACTCACCACCTAACCGATCAATCAATAACACTCCAATCATGGCGATTAACACTACCGCCGCTACTACCAATAGCCGTCGCATTGATCAACAGCAATTCCACACAAACATATCTCCAAAGAGAGAAATATTCTACATGGAGACCGTAAACTCCACCGCTGCGGGAGATATACATAGTCTAGTTCCTTCCCTTACTACTGAAGCACCACCAGCATGAAAAGATAACCGACGAGCACGAAAACGCCATTTCTCACCTCTCTAGCTTATCCACCGCCATCAGCTCGCTTCCGGAGCGCCACCCGAAGTCTGGTGTTTTAACCTCAGATCAGGAGTTTACACGGCCCCCAGCACCGACGCCCAGAACCAAGGGGACAGGGATAGAGAGGTATGCAAGAGGCAAAGAGATATCTAGGGGGTTATGTATGTCGTAGATAATGTTATATAAGTAGTAAGAGTGAGATTGATCCAGAGAGCGTACACAACACGGGATCCCACCTTCAGACGGGATGGTAGTCGGAAAATATGACAGGTCGCGGATGGAGGGAAGCAGACCTCGCCGACGTATTTCAACCCGAGAATACTCCCGTCTAGATTGCAGCATTTGAATAGCATGTCGTTAGCGCACTCCCCCGCACTCGCCCCCGAGTGCTCTCTCATGACCGAGTCAGGGCTAGGGTTATGCATCATACGGCAGCACTCGCTAGCCGAGTGCTATATAGTGATCACAGGGTTAGGGCTGTGTAGAAGGGGAGTGAGTAAGGTTGTTCCCCACGTACAAGACACAAAGCGGTGTCCAAAGAACAGTCATTTGAACCTGATATACCTTGACGAGATTGCACCCTTAACCTTGCTCGGGAGAATGGCGACTGTGCCGTACCATACGTTCACAAAAGGTGGTAAGACGGTATAAGCGGAAATTGTTTTCCGCATCAGTCTAGTTGAGGGGACGGAGGGGAAAACTCTATCGCTGGTAGTGTCAGACTTCAGAGATCCCCAGTTGTATCAGTTGTAATGGTTACGCCTATTTCGTCGTAGAAGGAGAATTAATGACGGCATGCCTGTGTCGGATGGATACATACGACACACCTGTCCTATGGTATAGTTCTTGGTTATAAGTCATGGGAAGGCAACCAAACCACACAAAATAAACCAAAATTGACCTAAATAGAATGAACACCCACAAGCCAATTGCAATCAGGAATCAACAAAGTTTTATAGAGTAAAACTTTGGGTATCAAATTTAATATATCTAAAAGGGCACTCTCTCAGGTCAGATGTGGAAGAAAGTACATGAGCTAGAAGTAGAGCAACTTGGAGATTTGGCTACATCCCATACAAATATGTGGTCTTGGCGCGTTTTTGGCAACTCAACACAAGAAAATCAACACAATTCATGCTAGAAGCGTAATAGTTTAATTTTGAGTTAATAGAGCAATTCTTGACATACAAAAATTATACTTCTCCAATTCTCAGAAATCATTCATCATAGTTGGTGGTCTAGGACCACGTTGAAAAGTAGCATTTTTGGTGTAAAATGGGTGCCTTCCTATGACTTTTGACATCGCGCTGTACATATCATTTAGAAAGGCTCATACCTATATATCACTTTGCCTCACCTGATTCCGCACAGATACACCAACGATCTGGTGTTTTACCGATCGTGTGAGTTATCATGATCACATATAGATAAATCACCCTATGCAAAATTGAACATATTGGATCAAGCCTTCATTTCTTTAAAGCATAGGATGGTAGGCTTTTATGCCACTCGCAACCTGAAGAAAGACCTTTTCAGGGCCAGTTTAATCATAAGTGTCTAGTAACTTACCACCGCCTAAGGTGCCTTACCCAGGAATTGCAAGTTGGTTTATAATCGGTATAAGCGGCTACCAAGAATTGCAATGGGCCATACCTTATGATGGGCAGCCCGGGCTTACTTTTGGCGGCCAGGCTAGGCCAGGCTACTCTTTCTGCACGGTGGGCCAGGCCCGGCGGCGGCATGATCTTAGCCTAGGCTAAGGGTTTCAGCCCGGGCTAATGTTTCCTTGATGTAGTTCTCAGAATTATAGGCAACGAACACATGCTCCGGGGTTGAAAGGTAATAAGGGGTACGTTATTTACAGTCGTGAAGGACGGCTTTTGATATAACTCAACTAGAATCAAATTTCCAGAATCAATGTGCAGATGAACACCAGTTCTGACCGACGAACTCCTTGCATGCAATATCTTTTCCTGGGCCTGTCCTATAGCCCGGACCATACCCGGGCTATTTTCTCTGGGCCGGGCCGCAGACTCACAACCATGGGCCGGGCCAGGGCGAGCCCGTTGCTACCCTTGGCGGCCACATTAATAATATAGGTTGGCTGGGGTCGGGACCCAGTCGCACTGATTCAGCCCGTTGTGCGTTGATGCCTGGTCTACAGGGACCGGAACACATCGTTCCACGCCTGCGTCCATTTCAAATCATCCTCCATAATATAAGGTTCCTACGTCGTGAAATTCACCTTCTCCAAATTTCCGCACACAATTGGAGGTGCGGGCATCATTGACGGTTGACCTGGTCCCTGATATGTTAAATTTCTTGGAAGGTGCAGATCGTCAGGCTGTTCGGCTCTCGAATACAGCCCGACTAGTCTTGCAAAAAGCTTTCTCATCCCTTCTGGGACGTCAGGGGTGGGATACATGAAACCACGTGCAGCTCTTAGTACCATTGCCGTTGGGTTTGCCTCCCCAAAGCATGGGCACCTTTATAGCCTTGGCATAGGTATCAGTATAGTTCACAAGATGGACAACTCTGAATTTTCGCGGTGCGTATTCTTCGGCGGTCGGAACTCTGCGCCCCGCCCCGGGCGTAGGCGCGTCGCTTGTAGTCTGCTTCTTCAAATCGGATGAGGAATGAGAGTTCATCTGGGATAATGGTGAATCACGGGAACTTAGACTCAAAGTTCATATGGCATTGGGCGCAGAGGATGACTATATTACCCAGGTCCTTACAATTGTCAAAGGTAATCAACCTCAGGTTGCGTAAATAGCAGAACTATATATAAGAGGTGTTATGTTAGTGATACGAAGCCGTTTCCAATGTCTGAGAGGAATAAGGGACCCATTACGCGTTAATGATTATTTTCATTTGCGGATAAGATAGGCGTAAACGATAGAGTACTTGTTTCCTGACAAACCTAGCATTTATCGGCATTGCTCATATCTGCTCAGGAGGACATTCAGCTAAGGCTGTAGATGTTTCATGTTTAATCCTAGAATTTCCCACAGATGATGCTTGCGGATCTAATTGCACAAAGGAAGTATGTTGGTTGGCTGGTGGAAGAGGAAGCTGACCGAGCGGAAAGAAATCTGCGGACACTTCATATTTGATTCTAAGCTCTCCCACCGATGAGGCTTGGAGATCTAATTGCGTAAACGAAGCATGTTGGCCAGTAGGAGGAAGCGGACGCGGAACTAGAGGAACTAAGTCTGGAGATGATATTTCTTCTTTGACCGTAGGTTCTTCCATGGATGATGCTTGTAAATATAACTGCATAGGCGAAGCCGGTTGTCTAGCTGGGGGAAGGAGGAAGCTGAGCCAGAGGTGGTGAGGCCGCACGCCGCTTGTGAGAACCCGAGCTGAAGTGGTGTTCGATTGTTCTAACCATCATCCTTGATCTACGTCATCAGCGGTGGCTGGGATGATGTGTATAGAGAAATATTGCAGTCCGGTGACGATGATGATGGACGAGGCGTGTAATGATATGAATGAAGGAGATGAATGTACGGAAGAAAGCAGAGGCAGGGCACAGAGTGCATGCAGAGATAAAGACAGCTTCTGTTCTTCTACTAGCTAGTATAAATAGGTGCCACAAGCTCTAAAGCTAGGTAACAGCTGCTCAAAACCTCCCGGTTCATTCTGTCCGGCTCGGTACATACCATCGTATCTCTGAAGGTCCGGATCCGACCAGGTGGTAACACTTCGCAACGTCGGGCCCAGCTAGAACAAAAGGTGGGAGGTAAGGAGCGGTAGAAGCCACATATCTCTGCAGTCAAACCGCTAGGCCCCGCAGTAGCGCATAGAAGGGAGAGACAGGGTAGGCCTCAGAAGACCTTACAGTGTTTATTGGCTGCTCAGATATACGCAGCTCCAGGTGTCGGATCCACCCGCTCGATAATCTAACCCAACACTGAATCAATCTGTCAACCAAATAAAGCCCGCCAGAACCAAACCAAAGCAGTCCTCCGAATCTTGCAATAAATGATTACACGATACTCACCGAGAAAGCAGTTACATTAATGAAACAAGACCACCGGTACCTAGTTAAAAACAGGATTCCGAACGACATCGACTGATTTCGAAGGCTTTATATCCACTTGTCTGCTTATCCAGCTACTTTGACCTCCCATTTTCCAGCTTGCCCGGCCTCAATACCTACCGATGTCAAGATTAATTGACTCCTCCAATACCCGCATGAACGTTATCTAATCTTATCACGCGCATTTTGGGCGGTAGCTGGTGCCCGAGAGACAGGATCCGGGGAAGACCGCGCGGGGATACAAAGGGTGGCTTCTCCGCCTCTAAGCCGATCAATGAAAATGATAAGAAGGGACCAGTTCAGGACCGCATACGATATTCCAACAAAGAACCGAATGGAAAGATGCTGATGTGTTGAACCCCGGAGAAGAGGGGTGGAGGGAGGCGGGTGGGGGGTGTAGGGTGCGGGCCATTCGATGAGCATTCTTTCTCGCCTCAAGCGTGAGCAAATCCTCCAAAAACTGTCAATTCCAGAACTTCTCCTAATCACACCGATACCTCCTCAGATCCAAATATTAGGAACCATTCCTACAGGTGCTACGCCTCCATACGCACGCAATCCCCCTAGTGACGGGGAGGATCCCATCCATCCCACCTCAAGTGGATCCGGGGTCAGGAATTAAAAACCCCGAAACTCAAGCTAGGAGTCCTATGATATCACATCTTCGCACTATCAGCTGCCCCCCTGTCAACGGGTTAGTCGCCTAGTCGTCTCCGCTTCCAGTGCCTTTTTTGTTCATGTTCCATGGGGAGCCGGTGCTATCGTGGTACGGTAGGTAACAGACAGTAGTGTAAACGCTCTCCACATTCCGTCTTTGGTTTGTAGGGTGTGTCTCTCCGCAATGATCCCTCCTCAAAGTAGTTCAAAAAAAAACATCGAGGTTAACCAGGCCAGGGATCATATAATTCACTATTGCCGACGCTGATTTAATTTCCATTGTCAAATTGACCGTGACCTCGTGAATGAACTGGCTTTCTGGTGGGGTTTCCTGACTCGACTGGATGCTTCAACCCCCAATTCACTGAGGAAGACTCCGGTCCACCCAGAAGCTTCCTCCTTGCTGAGCTTGAGTAGGCCTGCTGCTGTACTTAGTAAGTTTATCACGAAAGCTTTACATATGAAGCGCTTTGTGGTAGAAGTCCAGTTGAGGGAGTGCTATTGGTGTGCCGTTAAGAACCTTGCTGTAAATAAAATATTCCTGCATGCTTGAGAAGAAACAAGTGACTGGTACTGTGACAACATGGACATTGACGCCGACACTGACATTGGCCGCGACACCAACATTGACACCGACACCGACACCGACACTGGAGCTGATACTGACCCCTCACTTTATTACCAGTCTTGTCCGATATAATAGTACATTCATGATAGTGACGGTAAATTGATATTCCATTGGTGAATAGGATGTCCCATTCACGACCGCTCTTGAATGGGCAGTGTTCGTCGCTAGGTAATAACATTTTTATGGCCCCAACTGTCACTTATATAATTCGCACAATGTGGAGTATGGCATTGCTAGTTACCTCCCCAAGACTATGTCTCTACTGAACTAAAGAGCCTACTGACCGCTCCTTGGGTAACACAAGGACCCTACTTTCACCAATGATACTTCGTGGGTGAGCTGAGCATGTATCCAAACTTCCCGATGGACCGGAGGCTTTCATGTCCGACCCGTTAGGGGAGAGGTCCGTCTGTCCAGGACGTTTCGTGGGTAAACTTGCTCGCTTGCGAAACTTCCTAGATCAACGATCTTCCTGGGTGAGCTTGATCATCACGATTAAGAAACACTACCCACAAGGGCCCGGTCGAGCGAATATGTTGCAAATTAGAGGAGGAAGAGAGGTGCCTAGCTATTACGGCGCCAGTTGGGAGAGATAAAAATGGTTCAAGAAACCCAAAGATTAACCTGGAACTAAAGCCTACCACGGAGGGCGCCGGCCGAGTAGAGGTGCCAAGAAACACCGAGCCGAAACCAAGTCCGACCCTTTTCTTGCATAGAATTCCAGGAGGAAGGACTCAAGCCGACGTGATCAAGGTGACGGTCGAGCTGAGGATCAGTAAAACATATCTACAAAGGTACTGGCCGAGCGGACATTAAGACATGAGAGTGAAAATAAAACATATCTTAATCTTTTTTGGCAAATCTAATTAAGTAGTAATCGTGGGGTAAAAGGAAAGTCTACCCAACAGGGCGCCGCTTGAGTGGAAAGAGCAGATATGAGAGTAAAAATTGAAGCTTGCATTTTAGGATGCGCCCCATCGAGCGCATCCTTTAAAAATTAGTGGCGAAAAGAACGGGTACCTTCTTAAGGTACTGATCGATCAGATATATTCAACACCCGAGACCAGGAAAGGGAAGTCTACTCTAAAAGAGCACCTGCAGTATAGCCGATATATTAAGATTTCAGAGAAAGGGAGGATTGCCCTCGAAGTCTACCGGTCCGGTAGATAGACTAAGAGTATCTGAGGAGAAAGTGAAGCCCCCCTCTTGAAGGTGCCGGTCGAGTAAATAAGGGAACATTTAGAAATTCCAAGAGAAGTAAAGTGAAGCTTGCCCAGGAGAGCGTCAGTTGATCTGAGAGTCGTAGAAAGGGAGGCCTACCTGTGAGTCTGCCAGTCACATAAGTATAACAATCTAGAGCAAATCCTGAATAACAGATCGGAACGCTTACTATTTCCCAGTGTTGAAGGTGACGCAACTAGAAAGATGTGGTTGGAGACCCCCTGTTTCCAGTGAAGTGAAGAGAAAGAGTAGAAGAAGGGCTATATATATACTCTCTAAAAGATGAAAATGACATTCTTCCGAATCAATGTTTAGGGAGGGGGACTGTTTGTTTTTTGTGGGCGTGGAGGAGCAAAGATTCGTTGAGTGCCTTCTCGAGGTGAACTAGGATTCCGATTAAGACCGGAAAGCTGAAAAAGCTGCTTCAACAGCTTATCTCTATCCAGCGTTAAGCAAACGCCCCATATCACCTTTCCAGTATGTATTGACGCAATGTACCAGGTGATAGGTATCACCACTTCAGTTGTGACGACCTGGATCCTATCCCGTGTATGCTTGGCCAGTCGAGACTGCATTGCTTGAAAATCAGTATAAAGAGCTCATACGTGCTATACATGTTGCTCAGTCACTGAAAACCAATTAATCAATCTACTATTGGCGCTAAAATTTGTCCCTGGAGATTGCCGAGTGACCTTGCATCCCTTCCGTCGTTTCAGGGAACGACCGGAAAGGGTTGGTGCGACTCGCAACGCCGCCAATAGTCCAATCCCCCTGCAGTCAACCACAGTCCACATGTGCCAAGCCAGTCTGGTCTGTACTTGGACAGACTGCATGCACTGCACTCGACTGCAGTTTCTCAGCCAAGCCAGTCCATTCCAACAGGGGACAGATTATTGGACTATGGACTGCATAATGTCCCAAGATAGTTAGTAATGTTGTGATGTGTATAAGAGCTGAGAATGTAATCTCCCCTCTTTTTTGAGAAGTATATTACAATCCATAGTAACTTGAACTTCCAAGAAAACAAATGTCTTTCAATGAAAATAGCTTCCAAACTGGCGAGAGTTCACTTTATTAGCCCTCAATAGCTGATGCAGCTCAATCGGCAACTACCAGAGGTTTATCTCTCAATAATTCACGTATTCCGGCTATCTTTCATCTAAAGGTTCGGGGAAGAACAAGCTGTGTTTGAAAGCATAGATCAATCTTCTAGTGTCCTGATCGGAATAGTGTAATAAAAGATCATTGGAAGTGCTACTTATGTAAAATGAACAAACAAACTGATTTTGTTGAAATACTAGGTATTAGTAAAAAAACGCAAGCAGACCTCAATTCAGAAACGGCTGTTCACTATCCGGATACAACAACTAAAAATGCCAAAAATCATTTGATAAAAGTTCATCAATTTCATCAAAATAGCGAAAGACAAACAACAGCCGTTGGTATTGATGTTGGAGATTGTAGTTAAGCAAGCTTGAACAAATTGTCAGCAAATAGAGTACCAAGTATTTTATTCAATAGCGATATCATTAAATAGCTCTATGTACGTTGCATTGTAACAAACAATATTTCCTTTCAACAAGCTATTTCTGTAGATTTAAAAAATTTATTAATCTATCTATGCGCTATGCTAAGTTAAATACAAAGCGACAATAAACTGATGAAATGTTGTTCTGACAAAGAGTACAGCATTCACAGTATACTGATTTGGGTAAAGCAATGCCTAAATTGTCTGTTGTTGACAACGGTTGGGTACAAGAATTATTTGCAAAGAGTAAAAATTCTATTCAACGGATATTACAAAACGCAATCTCTTCTATACACAGCAATTTTGATATGTAAATATCACCAAATAATTTGAGTTTGACTGCAATAGTCAGTCATTGGCTTGATGAGGATGGGAACTGACATCGTGCACTACTTGTATTAGGTAGACTCTTAAGCGTTTATAGTAGCCCCCGTGAGAAAATCAAGGCAATATTGTCTAGACGGTTAATCAAGATTCCCAGATACAGAATTTGATTTACTATTTTACCTTGTATAATGCATGGAATCACATTATCACACTGCTATTCATTGAACGTCATATTAATAAACCATCTGTCGGTCTCCAGTTTAACAATATTGTAACACAAAAGAATTCAAAATATGTTCGTTGCTTTGAACATATTTTGAATATGGTTGTTAAAGTACTCCTTTATGGCAAAAAATCTAATCAGTTACTATTTTTAGAGGACAAAAAAACAGTTGTACGATAGGATTCTGGAATGGAGAGATGGAGGAAGGTGGGACCTTTACACAAGCTTTGGAATATAACTCTTTGTATCCATTGTAGCTCGCGGAGAAGGGACACATTTTGCCAATCAGTTGCCACAATATTAGGAAGTTCAACTCAAGCTAGGGCTTTGATTTTGGGAAATGTCTCAGGTTGGACTGGCGATTACGATAAGCTAGAAAGAGTTTAAAGCTGAAGCATGCGATCAATTTTTATTTAAACCAAATTATTCGAGAAACTTCAACAGCTTGTAATTGCGGCTATTTAATTCGAATAGTTGATATATTAGGGCATGAAGAGGAAGTACTACACAACGAGGTCAGGATTTGTGATATGACATTCTACTATTTTCTTCCAGTTTCTGTTATGTAAAGATATTAGTCATCATCGGACTAGGGGTGTTGGGTATATAAGAGGGTGTTTTCTTGTGTTCTCGACTATTCTCTCTCTTTCCATTTTTCTTCATATAATTTCTATATATATTACACGAATAATATTCCTATCTCAAATTACGTCATCAGGTTCAGTTTTATTCTCATATCAATTAGAACTACGGCATTGTCTATATCTTGAATATGCACTTACTACGTCTTCCCTTTGATTGTATGCCTTGTTACCATAGTCATTCGTTCATACACCCTTGTTATCCAGCTTTCAAATCGACACTCAAAAAGAATAAATTTTCAGAAAGTAAAGGTGGCCAGTAGGCTAAAATGAATCTCGTCCCGTTTAGCCGTTCAGTTCTTTAATCATCCACCTCTAATAAAAGCAATACGATCAGATTGGTAATTAAATCTTTTGCCTAATCTCCTGATTCACAAGTCACCTCCACGGAACTCCCTCATTGGTACCATACAAGCTCAATTATAATTGATATCAATACCATTATAATAAAGTTCAGTAAATACGTTTATCAAAGATGGTCTCAAAGAAAAGCAACCTTGCTCATTTTTAATTCACTGTTTCTTTTCCTGTCATGAAAGCCTTTCATCATCACATCAGTAATATCTCTAATCTCCTGGTCCACTGCATCCAACAACAATTTTTGAACTCTACTAATATTACCGAACGTTTTAAAGGGATCAAAAAGGACAGGCTGAATTCGGGAAGGAATATTGGCGATATCTTTAATAATGTAAGAGTCTTTGTATGTATGAGCTAATTCTATCCAATATGATCCTCCATGGTAAACACCAGCTATCAACCAAGATGTTCAATAAAGACAAAGATTAGAGAGAAGACAATTTTTTCAGTTTAAGTATTTTCTATCCTTGGGCATGTCTGGAAGGTATTCGTCAATATTTCAAATTGATGAATCCAAAAACCATTACCTAATCTATGGCTGGTAGACAATTTCCAAACCATTATTGAAGTAAACAAAGAGACATTGGAATTTGAAATTGAGAGTATTATAGAATGCTCCCGCAAACATTTCAATTGGGGTGTATTGGTTGACAGTCGTTTCAATCTCTTTCAAAAAATTTCTGCATTAGCAAAAAATGGTGTGTCGTCTTGGGGTACTTGGGCAACCTTGAAGCCTCAAATGCCTCAGATGCCCCAAGATCTTTGCTTACCTATAGACTGAGACCGGGATATACCGAAACAAAACCAGTGTGTCTTTGCCAAAGGACATCATCGAGAAATGTCTAGACGCAAATTCGTTTAACGCCGTCACAAGATTAGTATATTTAGCGCAGTTAATGGATTTCGCTAGCAGCTTTTGCTAACAGTATGAGATCACCCAACAAAAGCTACATTTACTAGTACTTTGTTTCCGCACACCAGTCATATATATTTGTATATCTGTCTACCTAATTCTATATATGTAATTGCTAGCACCCTAACCACTTCTGCACTACCTACCTACCTACCTATTAGAAGCTTAATTGACATTGATTTCATGCAAGGTTAAACGTCGATTTGGGCGTAGATTTAAGCGTAGATTTAAGCGTAGATTTGAGCTTAGAATTGATGCTTATTAAGTTGTCGACTTGGTGCAATTAGTCAATGTTTTGATGTCATTTTAAGTATCCATTTAGGCGTTGATTTGATGCTATTTAACAGTCTGTAGTGGTATCAGTAGAGGCGTCAAAATACAGGTAAGTGAATTCGTATCCAGGCATCGCTCAGGCTATAGGTAGTGAGTAGGTATCGAGCTAGTAGTTGAGATAGTAGGTGAGGTAGTAGGTGAGGTAGGAGGTGAGGTAGGAGGTGAGGTAGGAGATGAAGTAAGAGTTGAGAGGAAGGTAGGTACGAAGGCAGCAGCTAGGCAGCTAGTGTAACGGAGGTCTATGAACGAGGGACTATAATGACAAGGAATACAAACGAGGGGAAGACGTAGCGGAAAATGTTCGAGACTATGGACTATGGTCGTGGACTATGGATAGCTCTACCTGGTATGACAAACCAGTTCAAACCCTATGACGTAGCGTAGAACAATAGTAATATTCGTGGAATAAATACAGGATTGGATTGGATTATTATATTGCCTAGAAGCCTCGGGCTCATCGCAACTACCGCCTACAAAAACCAGAACTACAAAAATAAACAAAGGAAAAAGGTAACGAACGACTACGTACAAAGACGAGAACATGGAATGATGCGAAAACAAAAGAACACGTGCAAAAGTGGTACAGGTAAGCAGAATCTGAGTGACAGCAAAGAAACCTTCCAGTGGTCGATAGAATCCTAACACTTCTCCTAATAACAACCTTGTCCGAACTTGACGTCGCGAAGCGATATGGTACTCTTGCGTAGAACACGGAACCTGCTCCCTGTTCTCAATTATGGTAATATCTGTGAACGAATCTTAACAGTACCCATGAGTCAGTTCACCACTAGGTTTATCCGATTGCGTTGAGCGTATATCCGTAGTCGTAATCTTGTTGACTGGCAGGCAGGCCAACAGAAGATCGAGGTTCGAAAGCGTTGGAGATGGGTAAAGCGGGGTACCTGGGAGTCTGCTTGTCAGGCAGCAGGTAATTGAGTGGGGGGAAGTCGATATGGTGGTCGCATTCGAAGCTGCCGACCGAGTTTGAAGTGGTAGCTCCGGTTGTAGGCTGGGCCGGTTGAGGAGTGGTGAGCGGGGGAAGCCGACTCGGTAAAAATAGATTGCCTGTCTCGGGCCGAAAAGAGGGGTAAGGCCAACGGGGGACCTCGCGTAAGGAGTGGGGCGACTGCGACCGTAAGATCGCTAACAACGCGGGCTTTTCGTAGGCTTTGGCAATGGACCTGCGCTAACCTCCAGGTAATTGACAGTGTGCCGATACGAAAGGTAGAGTGGGTTGGCCACAGAGGACCGCTTGATGGGGTGTCGCGATAGTAGGCGCCGACGTATTGAGGAGTGGGTTCGAGAAGAAGGACGCATCCTCGTGAGAGGCTTCAACTCAATAAGATGGAAATTCTACCGGTCGGGGTAGGCGGGGGGATCTCAACTTCCAGTCGCGGTCGGGCGAAAGGCCTGAAGAGAAACTCCTGCCCCAGCGAGCCTTAGCGACCCGAGTAAATACAGGATTGATTGATTGATTTTATATTGCTTTGAAGTACAGGACTTATCGCAAGCCTAAACCCACACCCCCTCGTACGAAGGAAAGGAGACAAAGGAAAACGACAAAGGAAAACGACCCGAGGAAGGAAAAGTAAAGAGATATCAGTACGCGAACGAAAGAAGAGAAAGCTATTAGCGAAACGAAATGAAAGAAATCCGGCCTCTCAGGCATCTGTCTCCTCCCCGTCCTCATCTTTCTCGTACCATTTCAGGAGTTGTGTTTCTTTGGCGAATTCGAAGATCAGGTCTTCTCTAAAGTTGGTAAACATCCAGTTTTCCCAAGTCTGCGGTCCGGGGATTTTTTCGATAAGGGATCGTCTGAGTTGTACCCATCGGGGGCAGTCCATGATGATGTGTTTGGAAGATTGTTCCACCCCGAACTGGCAGGGTTCGCGGTCGGTTTGGAAGGCATTATTGTCCATGCGTTTTGCCTGGCATCGTAGTCGGAAGAGTTGCCTTGCTTTAGAGATTGGCAATTTGGCGAATTTGTTGTGCGATTTTAGGTCTCCTAGGTGGTGGTAGTTTGGGATTGGGCGCGAATTCCATTCCTCCAGCATTCGTTTCCTGAGTAGGTCGGTCTGTATCCATCTCTCCTTCTTTCCTCCTGGCTCCTGGAAAGGGAGCATGATGGAGGCGATTCGATGTAGGCCGGTTGCTGGTATGTTGGGTACTTTTGATGGTAGTAGGTCGATGAGTTCCTTGTTATTGGGGTGGTGTTCTTCCAGGAATAGGATCCGGGTCCCATATTTCCGGGATCTATAGTTGAGGAGGTGCTCCAGGGGTGGCAGGGCGGCTTCTTTCAGCAGTCGTTCTACTTTTGTCCATCGTGGAAGGCCGGTGATTATCTTGTGGCAACCGTTATATATTGGTGAAAGGGTCACGGACTACATGGTCGGCTCCTGTCCACCAGGCTTCTGAGCCCCAGAGGAACGCCGGAAGGAATGCTTGGGTGATCATGTGGTGGATTGTTTTGACTTTTGCTCAGGGGAGTCGTGCGAGTATCCGGATTCGGTTGAGAGATCGCAGGCCCTTGGAGAGGGCGCTTTCTATGTGTGGGCGGAATGAGAGAGTTGAGTCAAGCCAAACTCCCACATATTTTAGGCGATCCTTCGGTTGGATTGTGGTGTCCCCTATGGTGACAGTATTGTTGGGTTGGCGTAGTGTGGATGTTGTTGGTCTGAAGAAAACGAGATCTGATTTCTGAGGTTCGTACTTGATGTTTAGAGGGTTGGCATTGGGGATCCTTTCTATCATTCTTTCATTGAGGCGTTTGGAGATGAAGGCAGGTGATTTGGATATTTGCACTAGGGCGTCGTCATCGATGTAGGTGGTGTTGATTTCTTTCGCTGATGTGGATGGGTTGAGGATTACTCCTGCATATATCATGAATAGGACGGGTGACATTGGTGAGCCTTGTGGTAGGCCGGAGTTGTATGGTTGGGGGGGTTCTAGCTGATGGTTGAAAAAGAATTGTAATGTTCTATTGGTATTAAACTCTTTGCACCATTCCGTGAGGTATTGGGGAAACTTCTGTGGTGTCATGATCTGGTGGAGTAAGGAGTGGTTAACGCAGTTGAAGGCTCCTTGGATGTCATTTGTGAGGATTGCCGGTCTGTCTGGTGTTTTGCCGGTGATTTTCTTTTGGAGCAGGTTTTGTTGTATCGGCGTCAGGGTGCGTAAGAGTGCATCTATCGCTGAGATTGTTGGTCTTCCTCCAAACTGATCGTCGGACAGGGTTCGAGGAGGTCCCATCAGTCTGAGCCTTGGCTGACGATTTTCTCGAGGACTTTCTGAAGCATTGTAGGAGGGATATGGGTCGGTAGGCTTTTGGGCTGTTTTGTAGTCCGCTGCGTAGTTTAGGTATTGGAATGCACTTTGCTGTCTTCCATCTGTCAGATCTTACGTGTTTCAGCGTGGTGAGCATGTCTTGTATGAGTTAATGGGTTCGCTTTGATTACTGCTTTGATGAATGGGTAGGGGATGCCGTCAGTCCTGTTGCTTTGAGTTAGCTAGGCAGGAGTTTATCGCTTTAAATAGTTCATCTGGTAACTTCATCAAACAACGTCACTAAGGTCGCAATAAGGGGTCTGGTTTGCAAGGGGGGTTGTCGGGGCGTCCGATTTGTGGGGAAGAGTTCAGCCCTAAGAAGCGCCATAAGCGTTCTTCACCTTGTATGGTTTGGGATTATGGTTTCCTTCTTCTTCCGGTGTTCATAATTCTCCATATTGTACTTCCTCTGGCCGGAGAGTTTCTTCTCTCCTCTGTTTGGCTTTTGCGTCTGAGGTTGGTCCAGTTCGGCTACCCTTTCTCAGTGCCTCCTGTCTTCATCTTTCCTTGTGTTTCTTGCCCGCTCTAGGGTGTTGAGGTTCGCCTTTGCGGTTTTAAGTTCTGCAGTCCTGTCGTTTGACTTTTTGTAACCATTCTTTGGCGGGGTGAGTCGGTCAATCAGCTGGTCGATATATTCCAGGATGAAGTCTGCCGATTGTTTGGTGTGGCTTTGGTTCTCCCAAGCTTCTGGTGGTAAGTGGAATTGGGAGACGAGTTGGTTGAGTGTTTCCCAGTCGGTTTTATGCCATAGTCTTCTTGGTATGTGTTGGGGTTTTGAGATTTGGATATGGATTATGGTTTTCCCATGATCTGACCCTGCTCCGTATCTGTCCATATTCCACGTCATGTCATAGTCTAGGACTGGGCCTTTGACTAGTGTGAGGTCGATTATGGTTGGTCGGTTATTGTTTCGGGGGAAGTGTGTGAAGACCCCGGGTTCATTTAGTAGGTGCAGTCTTTGTCTATCCATCCATCTCTTGATTCTGGTCGCATTCCGTTTGTCCGCTCTGATGGTGTTGGTGTATTCGTGTGATTTGTGTCCGTACCATAGCTGATGGTGGCAGTTAAAGTCCCCCATAACTAAGCAGTTCTGGATTGTGGTGATGTTCCTTGAGATGTTGGCAAATGGGCCACTTCTCCCGGGTGAGTATATGTTGAGGATTTGTATTTTTTGTTGTTGTATTTCCACCGTTACCGAGACAAGGAAGTTATCATGTACGAAGTGGTGTTTGGGTTTTAGGTTGCTGTGTTTTCTGATGTAAGTTGCGCATTTCGTGTCTTTGTTGATTGCTGTGAAAAGATAAAAGAGAGGTGATTCTGGTGGGTGTCCGTCCCTGTTGTTACATGGTTCCTGTAACAAAAGAAAAAGTATGTTGTCGTCCATTTCTGCTTCCTCCACGACTGACTTTGTTGTTAGCTCGTTTTTTGCACAGTTCAGTTGCTGCGCAATGGCTAGGGTTCTGTGTTGTTGCTCCATTAGGTCGAGGTTTCCATTTCTTCATTCTGTTCCTCGACGTCTGGGATGACGACTGGGGCATTCTCGGGCTCTGGGATCGGCTGGTCGGAGAGTTTGGCTCTGATCTTGGCTTTGGCTCTTTCCGGGCAGGCCATGTCGATTGCTTTGTGGTGTCCTTTGCAGTTGAAACACCTGATTGGTGAGTGGGTGCATCTGATGCCTCCGGGACACTCCTTACATGGGTGCTCCGTTGTTTTGTGGTCAGCTGAGGCGCAGTGTCCGCAGCGGCCAGTTGGGTGGTTGCATCGTTCCTGCCGGTGTCCATATTCGAGGCAGTTGCGGCATTGGGTGTCGGGGTTGGTAGGGGGGTAGGTCTCAAGTCTGCGTGATCTGTCGAATAGGTTAAAGGAGCGGAGTCCGAGGTTTTCAATAGTGTAGTGACCTGGGAGCGCAATGACCATGGAGGAGTGGGCCTTTCCAATCCGGGATTCTGGTTTGCTGAGCCATCGGGGGATTTGTGCTAGTTGTATTGTTGTTCCGTAGTTGCTGGTAATTTCGGACGTGACGAGTTGGCCGGCTTGGAAACCTTCGCCTATCGACGTCGGAACGCCATGTAGGATGAATTTAGACCACCTGGAGTTGACCCGGATATCGACGAAGGGTACTTTCAGTTCGGTGAGAGCGGATTCGATTTCCATTCTGTATTCCATGACTTTGGTTGCAGGGGTGACGAATTTGGATTCCAGAACGAAGTTGTTCCTTGAGGTTTGTCTGGCCGCGAGGAGGTGACAGTCTGGGTCTTGGATTTTGGAGTTAATCTTTTGCCTGATTTCGGTTGAGGTAAAGGGTGATGCCGCGTTGGTTTCAATGACAATTTCTCGATTGATCTTGGTGAAGTCTGGTTTGAAAAGGGGGTCCGGTTTGGGCTTGGATTTCTTCCTTTGCACCACCTGAAAGTTGGCTTGGCCGGGGCCTTTTGCGATGTCGGCGTATGATGTGTTCTGTTTTTGTTGTTGTTGTTGTTGTGGTGGGGGGTTTCTTGTGTTTGGTTCGGGGTCCCTCCCTTTGTTCCTGGAGTTCTTTCGGGGGCTTGTGCGGAGGTCTTGGGCTGAGCCAGAGTGCTTCGTGGTGCGAAGTCTTGGGGGAATTGTTGGATGCGGTTGATCTTATCCATCAATATGTCTTGTCGTTTAATCATTTCGAACATTTGGTTTGTCAGGATGCTGACAGTGTCCCGGAGCTGTTTGTTCTCGGCAAGCATTTCTCCTCTAAATTTCTCAGTTTCGTGCTGAACTGTGTGAATGTCGGCGGTAATGTGATCCGTGGACATAGACACAGCGTTTTTGCCAGCCAGGCGGTGTAGTTTAGATTCATGACATCGTGGGTTTCCTGGGGAACGATGCTGGGGTAAAGATAGTCGATCCTGGGAACGTAAGGCCGAGCGTAGTCCTCAGAACTTGCGAATTCTCCCCTAGGGTCCCCGTTATCCTGGGTCTCTTCGATCGTGGTTGATTGGGTAGATTGGGTGGATTGGGTCGGGTCGAATCTTGGGGGGGGTGGTGGTCCCGGGGGTGCTGGGGTGGCGAAGAAGGAGGAGAGCGAAGATTGTGACATCATGTCCGTCCCTGTTCTTCTTGGTGCTGGGGAAACTTCGGATAGGGTTCTCTTTCTCCCGTTAGGGTTTGGGGGGGTTAATGGTCGGTTGGGGTTATTATCCAGCGTGGATGTAGAAGTGGCTCAGCCTGGTATGATATACCAGGTAAGACCAGGCGTTCGGATTGTGTATGAGGTGAGGGTGTTGTGTGTGTAGAGAAAATTCTACAACTCAGGGGCGAGAGCGTAGATCTTGTTTCACTGGCAGTAGTGGATTCTGAGGTACCAGTAGAAGACGCGGTCTATTGGCATACAGGATTTTCTCTAGAAAGTAAAGTGAAATGTAAATAATTCTTGTCAGAAGGAAGGCCGAGTAAATACAGGAGGTTGCGTGAAGAGAAAAGGAAAGGAAGGAAAACATGAAAAGGCACGAGACAACGCCCCTTTATATATCGAACTCCTAGTCTGTTGATGACTAATACCCCGCGTTATAGAAATCGAAAGAACATAACAGAAACCCCATTACAAATCCTAGACCAACTGCGCAATACCTCCTGTTCACGATCCAATCTATCACCTTAGTCGAAATATCATGTTGCCGTTACAGCTAGGCAGTAAGGTAAGTAGGTGGGGATCCTAGACATGTCAAACATGACGTCATTTACTAGTGAGCTCAGTGCTAGCACTAAAACTTAAGCAGATTCACCACGGTTGGGAGTCAAGATGCGAGGTGTCATATTTGTGATGCCTACTAGGCGTTAAAAGATGAGAGATCATATTTCGGATGCATAATTCCGGTTAAAAGACCATTTATCACATTTTGTATATTTATGAAGCAGTATAAAATAATCTGTCATATTTTGGTAGCAGCAGGCCGAGATTTTATGAGGAGTAGACGAGGCTTTGGGCGCGAAAAACGAATTTGGACATCTGGACGCCCAAATTCATTTTGATGAAACCCCTTTCATCGTGATTTGTGTAGTGTTTCTATCTGTTTTTCTATGGGTAGGATATGCAAATCAACCTATAATAAACCTTCAATTATATTACCTATTGATTTCAGTTAAAATTTCGTTCATAAATAACAATTACCTATTTCCTTTTTAGCCGAATGATTGAGTGAAGACTTTGTCGGTCCTATTTTTAGCCATTTGATAGTCAACCAAGGCAGTACTAGAACAAATTATGCACTTATCAAGTGCCTTCTCAATATTTCTATCTGAAATTCTTTTGATGGCGCAGAGGTGGGGAAAGTTCTTTCTAGCATGTGCATGCTGCAACTATTGGATGATAATATCTGCCTGTCTAGCATGCTTCAAAGAGCTAGAGATAGACAATCTCTGGCACTCATCCATATAAGGTGGTGTCTTCAAAGCTCCGCTCTTTGTTGTTAACTTTACTGTCCGAAACAGAATTACCGATATTGAGTTGTTTGACTGGGGAGATGGGACAATCAGTTGACAAACTGTAATTAAAGACCTACTAATCTAAATATTACGAAGTCAGAAACAAGGCCTACTAGTCTTGTATGGACAACTCATTGTTTCGTGATTTTGATAGTTCGTGGTGTTGATGGTCCGCGGTGTTAATGGAAAGAAGGAAAAAGAAGATTTCACTGAGTTTGCGTTGGGTCTGTACAATAGCAAACACAATTTACACCAATATTAAGTACTCAGAACACTACTTAAAGTCTACAACTAGAGTATAATACGCACTAACCATCCAGTGGAACAATTCCACGGTGGAGTTGCTTTCCTCGACAGACTGCTGCAACCCCTAGAGATTTCTGAGTCCGGTTCTGTACTAGTCTTTAGTCAGCGTTGGGTGTGGGCGGCTTAACTAAAGTAGATAATGATAGTTCAGACTAGTAGGGTTAGCATTGTAATGGTAACTGTAACTATGGAACTTAGCCGTGATATCATCATTGACCCTTTGAGGGCTTCATATAACCAAGATTGATAAACATCAGACGAAGACGTCAACATAACCTGTGAGTTAAAAACTATTATATAAATATATTTTTAGGTTCACATTATATGCAGATTGTGAATCTTTACTCCATTTTATCCGAACTCAAGAACTCAAACAGTTACAATCAAAAATGAGAATTAAATCTCTATATAATATCGAGGAACTACATATTGTATCAGCAAAAAATGACGTCTTATCTTGGAGCACCTGGGCCCCCGAGATCTCCTAAATGCCGCAGATGCCCCAAGATATTTGTGTACCTGTAGACCGATGCCGGAGTGTACAAAACGGAGCCAGCACGCCTACTAGTATTTGGCAAGAGACCTCGTTGCAGCAGTTTAAGACTCAAATTTGTCTTTTGGCGGCTAACGCCATCTGATGTAGTCTGCAAGCTGATATATTTCACCCAGTTTATGGGTTTCGCTAGCAGTCTTTGCTGGCAGTATGAGATTATTCGGCAAAAGCTACATTGACCAGGATATGATTTCCGCTCGATTGATATATATTTGTCTATCTGTCTACCTAATTCTATGTACATAATTGCTAGCGCTCTACCTACCTCCGCACTGTCTACCTGCCTACCTACTTCCATGCTACCTCCCTGCCTACCTCCGCACCTTGCTGTCTACTTTCATATTCCCATAACTCGCTCCCTATCTTCCTACCTATTAAGAGCTTAATTGATGTTGATTTCGTGCACCGTTAGATATCAATTTGGAAGTAGATTTGAGCGTAGATTTGAAGTTACATTTAGGGGTCGACTTGATACAATCAGTCGACATTTTGTTATCGTTTTAAGTATCAGTTTGGGCATCAATTTTCTGCAAATTTGATGCAATCTAGTGTCGATTTGGGCATTGATTTGCTGCTATTTAACACTCTGTAGCGGCCTCAGTACAGGGGTCAAAATACAGGTAGGTGAATACATATCCGGGTATCACTGCAGATAGGAGGTAAATATCGCTTCAGGTAGTAGGTAAGCATCGCTGCAGGTAGGAGGTAGGTATCGAGATAGGAGCTAATGTAAAGGGTTAGGTAGGTGTTGAAAAGGGGATAGGCAAGAAGGTGGCAGGTAGGCAGCTAGGCAGGTAGGTAAGCAGGTGGGGATACTCGAGATGTTGCACATAATGTCATTTGCTAGCAAGCTCAGAGCTAGCGTCAGGACTTAGGCAGATTCAATACGATGGGGCGTCAGGAGGCGAGGTGAAATATTTGAGACACCTACTAGGCGTTAAAAGACGAGAGATAATATTTGGGACGCCTAATACGTATTAAAAGATGATCTATCACATTTTGTATGCTTACTAGGCAGTAAAAAACGATGTGTCATATTTTGGTTGCAGTGGAACAAGGTTTTGTGAGCAATAGACGAGGTTTTGAGCGTGGAAAATGGATTTGGACATTTGGGCGCGCGGATTCGTCCTGGTGAAACCCATTTTTTGCTTCTGTGTTGATGGAATTATTTACAACCGGTGTACCTCCCGTTCAATGTCTACTCCTTGCTTGAAACACTCATTACAAATCCTGACCTCGTTACATAGTATTTCCTCTTCATGCCCTAGTATATTGCCTACTTGAAATGCATAGTCACCATTACACAGAAGAACAATGCCATCCAATTTTTTAGAAAAGGTAATTGGGTAGCATAATAGCAACGAAACTGATATGCTAGGTCGACGCTATTCATCTTTAAGTTCTAATCTAGAGCAATACGAGGTATTAGCATGATTTTTTCCCCTAGTTCACCCCATGCTGTTTCAACATGTTGACGGTGATAATCAGTTTTATTGTGTCTATTTCTGTCTTTCAATTGCCAATTGAGAGCATCATGTTGACTATCTGCTGTTATATTGTTGACAGTTGAGAGGAAGCGAACCAGGTTGTTATCTTGCCAAAGAACACATACAACACTCCTACAGATAACACCTGAGATCATATTGTGCAGGAAACGGGTCCTTTTTCGAAACTTTAACTCCCTATGATATTCTGCAGAGCTTGTGTAAGTAGTGCCACAACCTCCTATCCCGATAGACCTAAGTGCATCGAGTAATCGTATATTTGTGAAATAATTCTTCATATATAGAATAAATTGGTGTGTTCGATATGGGAGGGAGAGAGCTAGCTGGTAGACCATCTTTGAGATTTGGGTGAGATTTAATGGACCTCGATATAACGTAGTATCTATTTGTGCAATTGAGTTCACTCAGGAGGTGTAGAGAAAGTTCAAATTAAAGGTATATCCATGCTCGTATGGGGCAATAATTTTATAACAGCAAGAGATTGGCTTCCCATGAATACGTTTGATATGTATAGATCGGCCAGTAAATCTAACCACCATCTTATCCACTAACACGTTCATGGAAGGAGTCATAGGTTTGATGGAATTTCTGAGATAGGTTGGATAACAAAAGCTCCATTTTCTGGTACCATTCAGCTCGGTGTAGGTGTATAGCAGGGTCAGATACATGGAAATATCTTTTATTTGCTCAAAACGCAGCAAAGTCATATAATGTCCAATTGCATGCTCAGGGTAAAAGCTATTCCTCGAACAATAGTCCTTGCATCTGGCCGAGCAGAATATACCCATATGAATAATAATATCTTTAAAGATTTTGAGTTCGGGAGGAGATATAGGGTACCAACGGCGTTGTCCTATCTGACCGGCTTGCTTCAATTCCGTATAGGAATTTGTATTGTTGGCGAGAGTTTGAAGCTCATCATTTGTAAAGTACAACTCAAAGAACTCTCGTGGCTGTGAAGGTGATTCAAAACGCTCAAAAAACCCGGCAGGTAAATGAGCTTCTCGTTTGTGGGAAGAATGCGGACTTGTATATGGTTCAAACTCTACTGGTATACGGGGCAGTCTAGCTGGATTCTCTAGCACCGCTGGTTCAGGTACTGCCTGAACATCATTGTTGTCCTCCTCCTCATCACTTTCATTCCTATATCCTATTTCATCAACTCTTCCTTGTCACTTTCTTCCCTATCGTGATCTTGCAATTGGGCTGGAGGTAGTGGTGGCGGCGCAAAATCCACCTGTGTTCCCCCACTCCTGTACTGGGCCACTTCATGATTTCGCTCATGACGATAATTGGAAAGTTGTGAACTGCTCTCGCAGGCATCAAAAGCTCTGGCGGAAGCCATCAAAGTCAAGACTGGAGAAGTTCTGTGCCACCCGAGATCATTCATCTACCTCTACTAACTACTATCTACAGATCTTGCCGTGAAGCGCCAGATCACATGAAGTGCTGATCACAATACATATTCGGAACCTCAACCAACCTCTTTGGGCGCCACTCCATTTCCTACTTGGGCCGATCGCCAGCACTAAACCCCTCCAAAAACCCGTGAAAATTCGGGACAAACGAAGGGATACCCCTGGCAACTACCTCCCTGATTAAACCCACACGCCCCCACACAGTCTTCAGCACCCGGCTCCTACCGCTTCTACAGACTAAGCATGAAAGTACGGGTTGATATTAAATGGAGTTTGTTTGGCCCCTCAATTCACTTTAAAAAAAAGTCGGGTTGGGTCGATCGAGATGGCTCCGTCGCACCCGGGTATACCCACTGACCTTTGGGTACCGAGGTGCCAAGTCTTTGATCTATACTGTTTTGTATTTACAAGAGAGGACGGTAGTTCTTGGTGAAACCATTTATTGCTCCCAGGTCTGGGAGCTCATATCAACAGCTAATGATTGTCGATAGGATCGAGTGATATATTATGTCTATGCGATGATTTTTCTGCGGACAAGCTATATGTTGGAGCGCACGTAGTTAAAGACTTAGGAAATAAAAGTTAATGGAGTGAAGTAGCACCACTGGTAATCGAGTGATATCTGAAATATCAACCCCGCTCACCACTTTGGCAGGGTACGGGTAGGAGGTACATGCGGGGACCGCGTCTTTAGTAGTTGTATTACCAATGTCTTTAATACGTTGAAGATCATATTATAACGCGATGGAATGTGCTTTTGACCCCCGACTACTACAAACTCGTCTTCTGACTAAGCTCTTTCTCAATATGAAGACGGCTTATTATAACATTTCAAGTCTGACAACCTTATATTCCACTTGGCATCCACAAAACCCTTTCGCAAAGAGTTGTACCACTATCTAGAGTAGCCTTTGCCTCGTTACTAGCTTCTGTGACTCTTTAAACACGACCTTACGTTCTTAATCATGGAATATCACTCGGGTCATTGATACTCTCTACGCGCGCTGACAGTGCAAATTGAGCCTGATTTGGAAGTTTAAATTAATTTTTCGGACACGTACGAAACCCTATAACGAATGAAAACGTAGTTAATCTGTGAGATTTAAAACCGGGAAGCGAGTGATATTCGATGATCAATCTCCCTCCCGTATTATATATATATAAGATGTGGACCGGAGAGATAAACGCCATGACGACATCTCAATAAGCAGTATCAGCAATATATCCAATTCGTCCATTATTTGAGCTCGGGGAGGAGAACATTTCGACCATTCTAATCACAAGCCCACCTCCACCGGGCACGAACCTGGTTTGAAGCCGCTCAAAGAACTGTGGGGAGTGGTCTGGCAACCACTGAGAGCTCAAGTTTTTACAGCATTCAGATCAGTTATTCTCTTTTGTCTGAGCGGCCTCGATCCGGCCGTGTGAGTAAGTAGTCGGATATCGTTGCAACCAAATGCTTAATATAAATTCCGACTTTTTAATGAACGACTGAGTACGACACGCCGATTAATTATGGTCAGCGGGGGGTATGATTCCCCCCCCCCTTAGACTGACTGTCCATCAGTCCATATTTCTCAAGCATAGGGCCCCCCCGTAAAAGTGGAAGTTACTTTTTTATAATACTAAGGCCTGTAGCCCAACGTCGCTTTGTGCCAGCTGTGTTTTAGAGCAACGGGCGGCGTCAGAGTAACGCTATTGTGATAGATCGTTGACACATCACGAAAAGGAAGCATTTATGCGTGACGCTCAGTTAATTACACCTTTCATTCTTTATATATTGCTTGGCCGATTCTTGAACACCGCCATGCCTACGTTTGCAACACCACGATGCTATAATACCACGAGGCCGAACAACCTGATTTCACAGCAGCAGCCAACGGGCTAGCAATTGCGGCTACACAAATTCAGAAAATGCAAAATCTTCCAGTGATTCATGCGACCGCTCAACTCAACCGAATGGAAGAACGTATGCTACGAATGGAAGAACGTATCCTGCGTGAGTTTCGTGGACTTCGTGCAGACTTTAGTCGAGCGTATGCCAACATCACCAGTTCAGTATACCTATAGCAGGAGATTGAGAACTGACACTGAAATAGAGACAACAATAACTTCGCAAGAATGATTAATTCGAAAGTCACCAATGATGCCACGGCCTTGGAAGCACTATTTGGTCAAGACGGTCAACCAATTCAAAACCTTCCGGCGACAACTGCCAGATTCATGAGTTGGATCGTAAGCGAGCTGACCCTAGAGAAAAGAAAACGCCCGTATAAGTACAAATACTAATCCCATTGCTTTAATAGGTACAGCTATCAACGATCTTCTCGTCGCTTTCGGTTTGCCAGTGGGTGGCAGGATCAATGAGCGAAAGAACAGATTTCGTCGACATATTGGGTTGACTGTCTTGTGATGAGGATTTTATTTTCAGAGTATGACTTTATTTTAAGCAAGGGGCCGCACGAGGTACGAGTGGGGGGCGGCCTAATCGTGTGGATTATCGTGAGATTTGTTTTATCGTGTTGACGGAGTCGAGCGAGTGTTTACGAGCGGGATTGAGAGAGCGACTGTGAGGGAGCGGTTGTGGAGCTGACCGCCCACCAGTCCAGACTTGTTCTTTGTAGGAACCCTGCCACGCTAGCGTCTTGGCATAGGCTACAGTGGTAGCATAACCTGTATATAGCTGACGTGACGGAAGTTACTCCTGAATACGGTTTGCCATGTTATTAACCCCCCCATAGCGGAACCCATAACGGAACCCATAACGCAAACCCTGATCCGAGAGACCAACAACAGACAAACGGCCGATTTTCAAAGAGGATAATCCGAGAGTCCTTTCGTGGCTGGTTCAGACGTTGAACGGGGTTGTTGTGGCGAGGCCGCATAATATTTGGGCGTGTCGTACAAAGTACAGCGCCGGACAGTCAAAATCAACACTTATGTTCTTTTCAAGACAGAAACTAGTCCTAGTCGGGAAATAATGATCATCTAATCATCCCAATAGGGTAAGAATTATCCCAATTAATCTGGCCGCCTTGACATAAAGTTATTAAAGTTATTATTTCACAGCTATGTTTTTTTCGGGCAGATTGCACCAAATGTTTGGGAGGTCATAGTGCAGCCAGTTCTTAATTATTTTAAATCCCCTTTCATACGGATGTTTACAACCATGATTAGACCCATTTTACGAAAGAACATTATTTCTGGACAAGGGTTGCGTTGTTGAAAGTACAACCTGTGCCTTAGAGCCGCACCCCTTAGTCTAGCGCAGCTTGGCGAACAGGATATGACACATCACAGTTTAGTTACCTGGGTTTGGATAACAGGCCGGAAGGCTTGGGCATTCTATTTGTCTTTTACTTCATCTCCGTTACAACTAACGACGAAAGGTGGTCCACATCTTTGGTACAACGCTATCAACCGTGTCTTGAGCAGTTACTCTCCGACAGTGAGTTCTTATGACTACCTGCATATCCGGACACAAGTAAAGTACTTATTGATCGTTCGGAAGGTTTGCGCTCAACTTAGACGATAAATCGTCCCAAGAAAGCTCTACGATGTCTTCTACGATCGGAAGTAGAGTTGCAGGTTTGTTCTCATTCCGGAATACTGTAGAAATTGACACTACGTGACCCACTTACTAACTGAGTATCATGTTTTCTAGGTTTCATCTCTCAATATGCGGGTTCGCTGGCTACTCTTGTCGCTGGTTTAGGCGGTGCTGGTCTGGTCACCTGGAACGAGCGTCGGGGCTGTGAAGACATTAAGAAGGACTTAAAAGAAAAGATTGACAGCGCTTCGGCCAAGCTTGAGAATGAGCTTGAGCGTAAAGTTCACGCGGAGAACCAATTCACCCAAATCCTCATCTTGAGATGCGCAGTTAAGACGATGAAAGCCTTGGACGGCGATAAGGAGCCCATGAGAGCTTTCGTCAAAGATGCAGAAAAGCTTCTACACTGTGTAGAGCTCGGTGAAGATTGCTAGGCAAAGCTTGGGGGCCTTGGTTACAAGCCTGTGGGCGGCGGTGAGAAGCCTGCCGAGTGATTATTCTTATGGTGAGTGATACATTATACTTGGTAGCTTTTCATGGAGGTAATTGTGCACATGTTAACTGAACGCATGGAATAGCACTGAATGAATGAGATAGAACCTTGCGGCAAAGAAGTTTCGGAGTTTAGTTACAGAGGCTAGTTGCGTAGGGAGAGGCGTTTAACGTGTTTATTCTTTCTCAAATGGATGCAGTAAAAACTCTTTCAGAGTAAAAACTGCGGCTAGACTGAGAACGGTTATTTCAAAAATTGTATGTTGCTTGACCTCAATGTTTATTGATAATTCTTTTCTTGGAGCGGGGGGCCCCACGGAGTGGGGGGCGGCAGCCTTCATGTGTGATGAATATCGTGAGATTTTAAATGAGAAATGTATGGAGTGAGGGAATTGAGTTGTGGCTTTAGGGGTGGAGGATACTAACTGACAGCGCGTGGGCAGTGCGGTCACGTTGTCGCACTTTGTGCGACACGCCAAATTATTATGGTTATGATTCCCCTTCTGACAGTCCAGCGGGTATCATGCGGAGTAGCCAACCGGACAAAAGTTGTCACTCTCTCTCTCGTCATCGTTTAGAAGTAGCTAACCAAGTTATTGCGAGTTCTACGTCTAATCATCAAAAAACATCTAATCATAAAAGTCGTGTTACAATACGCGAATGGAGGCCTAATGTGGGGGTTCGTTATCTCGTTATCTCATTGGAGGCGACATAGTCAGAGCGAACACCGGTGTTGTTCCCGCACCCTATCAATATATATATGACAGACATCCCTACCGCTCCCACCGCACCCGCCCCTATTCAACTACCCATCCAAAGGCGGAACCAAAACTCCCTGCCTTCTTGTATACCGAACATATAAGGCAGGTTTTTCCCACAGCACGGCAAAGCCATTCTCACTCAACCACTCCTGGGCTGGATCGACCAGCTCCATATCGTACGCCCACAACATCTTGGCAATGATGAGTCGTATCTCCAGCAGCGCCAGCCTAACCCGTCCACCATGCATCTGTCAGCGATACTCGATTTTACTCAAACCTGTTTTTTTTTTTGGGGGGGGGGGGGGGCAGGGCAGGGGGATACTCACGCTCTTCCAATACACACCCTCGACCCCAGCAGGAAAGGTTGACTGCCATTCTTCTTATCCGTACACTCCGGATCGATCCACCGCTCCGGCAAAAAGTCGTCAGGCCTATGAAAGTTATCCTCTGAGCGCCCGGCGGCGTAAAAGGATGACATAACCACTGTCTATCGATCCACTTGTGTTAGCACCCTACGCAACCTCCGGGAGAGGGGACACTTACCCCCTGAGCCACCCAACGACCGTCTACCGTCTCGCCGGGGCTGACCCGCGGCGCGCCCAATCCCACGGGCGGGAACAGGCGTAGCCCCTCCTCGATCACGGCCTTCAAGTAGACGAGGTGCTCCGTTGAACGACCGTTGATGTCCTCGTAGCTGGAGAAGGCGCTGCGGATCTCGTCGCTGAGCTTCTTGTACGCGGCTGGGTAGCGCCCGAGGTACCAAGTGACACCACAGAGGAAGGTTGCAGTTGTTTCGGAGCCTGCAACGCTGTGGATGGGTGGGGGGCGCGGTTAGTACGGTGTCATTGGCTTGGGGAGGTGGGGGCAGGGGGGTTACATGATGTTTCCGGCGTTCCCGCGCATCTCTTCCATTGTGAATGAGTCGTCGGAGGTGTGCTGCCCAACGAGGACAGATAGGAGATCCTTTCTCGCTGTTTTATTCTGGAGGCGTCTGGGTGGATGGATGATGCATTAGAAAGAGTAGTATAAACAGACATGGCTGGAGGAACTTACCGTGAGATCTTGTCCATGCAGTAGCCGAGGTGTTTTACTCTCGCCTCCTTGACGCTCTTTGGCAGCAGGTACGGGATTAGATGCTGCAGCAACCTATTCTTCTTAAACGTCCAGATCCACGCCGTCGCGGCCAGCGCACCAAACACGTTCTCAACCCAAAAATGCGGCTTCGCTACATCGCACCATTAACCCGTGTCTCTATCACCCCTACGATCAACTATACTAACCATCATCTAGGCTCCCAAACGGCTCCCCAAATGCGAGGTCCCCAATAATATCAAACGCAACCCACGTGTACCAGTCCACCATATTCCCGCCCTTCAAACCCGTTGCGTACCTGCCCACCTGTGACAAAAAGAGGTCGACATAGCCCTGCACGAGGGGCTCCTGCTCAGCTAGGCTGCGGGCCGAGAAGCCGGGGGAGAGAAGACGGTGGATGCGGCGGTGGGTGGCAGGGTCGCGGGCGGACACGATGGACGGCGCGGTGCCGTCGTCGTAGAATGCAGATTTAAGGAAGGGCTTACGTCTGCTGCTGGTGCCGTAGATGTCTTTCCATGAGGAGGCAGAGGCGTAGGAGAGCTCATTGGGGCCGATGCGGACTACGGGGCCATACCGCTTGTGCAGGGCGTGTATGTGCGTGGGGTAGTGGCCGGTGAGCCAGGGGATGTCGATGTAGTGCTGGAGAGATTAATGGGGTTTTAAGGAAGATGGACATTGAAGGGAGAGGGGGTTACCTTGGTAAGAGCAGCTAGGAGGGGTCCGGGGTACTGCTTATTTGGGTTGAGGAAGAGGTTGTAGATGGCTTCAGTGACGAGATAGAGCGTCCCCTGTGGGAAGAGGGGGGGAAGTCAGTGCGTGCTGGGAGGGAATCTGGGGAAGAGGGCACGTACTAGTAGCGGGAGTGCCAGGAGAATTTTGAAGGTGGTTAGGTGGGGAGTGAGATCCTCCACGCGTGAAACTTGAGACCCCATCTCTTAGAATTGGGAGAATATCAAAAAAAGAGGTCGGAGAGCAGTAGGAGTTTTGTGAGTGACGGTATTCCGGGGAAGTGCCACTTCGAGGGATTGGTATTGGTAGAGTGGGTCTTTATACGCGGGAGTTTATACGCGGGAATCCCGCTAACTGGCAGACTTGGAGCAAGCCCTAGCTACTAGCGAGGAGAGGAAGTCTTCACCAAGTCGTGCCTGCACGAGCGAGGCAGAGGAGCTGGGATCTGGGATCGATGCATGGGGAACCTCATTAACTATCGCGATCGCAACTGGAACTGCAGAAGGAATGTGAGGTGATGTGACGCGTCTGCTGTGAGAGATTGTGTCTGAGTATCTTATTTGTCAGTGGAGTCCAGTGCATATGCGGGATTCCGAAGAGCTCGGCGCAAGTGAATCGACGGGAACACAGGTCCTTAGAGTACTCTACCTCTCCTGAACTCGGACATATCGACACCTCCGAGCCTGACCCCGGTACCAGCTATTCCGTAGACAGATAAAACTCTCAAATTCGCAGCTTGGTCCGTGCACGCCCTTAGTCAGGTAACCTTCTTGCTTTTTGTCTGCGGCAATAGTTATATAGCCAATAAAAAATCAGTACGAGCTACTAGATAGGGTTAGTATTGGCTGAAAGAGGGAAGCTGCGAATCTGAGTTTCATCCGTCTAAGGGGTATATACCGTCTGAGGGAGCTATCACTCCATACACGCAATATTCCGCATCTTCGTATCGTGGTGAATACAGCTACACCTCGCTATAAGAAACCTCGCTATAAGAAAAACCTTGCTGTAAGAAACACCCAGAGGGTACACGCTAACAGCTTTACACCAAAATCTTACTTGCTATAAGAAATATTTTGCTGCACCTTGGCGTTTCTTATAGCGTGGTGTCGCTGTAGACGTTAAAGTGGAGAGTTCTGCTCTAGGTGCAGGTTTACTGCCGATCAGCTATGCACATGCGGCACGGTTGGTTCGGCCGTGCTTGGCGGCAGGGAGCAACCCGGTTTTATTAAATAATCAACCACTCGGCGGATAATTGGACAGACTCTCCCCGCATATTTAGAGCGCTCCATGCAGGTGGTGCTGGTTCGTCCGGATGTTAATGGTTCCCCACACTGGCTTAGGAACGTGAAGCGACTCGATGGCTGGGTTGTGCCTATCCCCCCCCCATCAATACATTTTGCGAGTCGCGACTCTTGCTGCAACGTGTATGAACACCCGGTCTAAATCAAATCCCGCAGGATATTAAAAGGTTCCTTGAATAAATAGCATCCCGGGTATGGCTAAGAGTGAATAGATATAGCCGTCAGCTTCGGGTTCAAATTCGAATTGTGATTTCCCGAAATACCCATTTGCAGGAAAATCAATGGGTCGAAAACACCGGGAATCATGTAAGCCTCTTGACTTTCTATTCCTCTCTCCCCTCCCACCAATTATATCCATATATTTATATTCCGGAATGGGTTTGGTGCTTTTCAAGTATCAAAAGATTCTGGGATCTATTTGGATCTCGCGGGGAGTTTGTTTTCCTGAGATGTTTGGAGTCTATCTTCATTTCCGCAGCCCGTGAATACGCCTCCGGAAGAGTTGGTATGTTCCGAGGTGCTTGTCTCAAGCCATGCCCGATTGGGCCATGCGTCCTCACGAGACAGACTCGATGGGAGAGTAGATAACAGACAGATTCTCCTTTCGTTGGTCTCTGGTATTCTCTCGGCCTCATCTGAACTTGCTGGGTGTCATTGCGGCGTGTGCACTCACGCTCGTGTTTTCTATGTCATACATGCACCGACCTACTAATCAAAAGAACTCGTGCTCAAATACCGTTTCCCCCCCGTTCCAATCTCTACTATTCGTCAAGAACTGAACACATCAATTGGAAAATCATTAGAGGACCGAGATATTGAGTTTATCATCATCTACATGATCATTGCGTGTTGTCGTCATGGGGTCTCGTCTTTCACCGCAGCCCAAACGACCTGCTCACCCTGATATACAGCCCCGCGAGATGCAGCGAAGAATAGAATCAATAACGATCAAGGCCACCTTGATGAAAGGTCCGGGAATATATAACTCGGTAAGACACGCTTTTCATTCTGATCCTATCGGCTGGAAAGTCGGATGTGATCGGATGTCGGATGTGATCGGATGTCGGATGTCTTAGATTTGAGACAGTCTCAATTGATTTCCTTATGTTTCCCGAATTAACTGATCGATTAATTGATCGATAAGGCTCTCGAATGAATAAATACGTATTACAAATAGAAGGTGAGGTTTAAGGACTCTTATTGTAGAAGAGGTTTTACTGTTTGCTTTGTAGGTTTTGAAGGGAATGGAATATCGCTTTTCGGCCCTATAGGTTCCCAGTGGTACCCGCCCCTAGAACCTTATTCTACTGGGCTAATGGACGGGAGACTTATATGAGTAGCTGTCCTTCTTTTCGCCCTGGAGAGACATCTTAGATATTATCTGCTTATTTAATCACAGTGGGCGCTGGCAAAGGAGGTTTGGAGGTTAGGTTTTGAAGTTTGAATATCTTCGTACCATGGTTACCACTCCCCCTTTGGAAGATTGAGAGAGTTAGAATCACTCCTAAATATTGAAATTCTGATTCCTCGACGAATTTCGCCGACTCTTTGATGAATTCTGGTGTTACGGCAGTGGTATTTATGAATGGCTTCTCGGGGTCGGGAAGAAGCTTTGGTCTGTGTCGAAATAATTGTCTTCTCCGAGAGATTGGTTTTTGATAGTTCCGCCTTCTTGCTTGGTCCTAGGATTTCGCTGTAGCTTTGTAATGCGTGCTAGACTGAGTGCTTCTTCAGCGGCATGTAACAATATTGGGACAATCATTGAGTCCTTTTAGGGGCTTTTAAATCGAATTGGGCTTGCATTTGTAGGTCACGCTGGTTTCTCGGCGTGTTCAGGAAGGTTTTCCAATGGTTACCCGTTCTACCAAACAAATCGGTTTTGGTAAACCGGTTTAGTTAATATTTCGGTTCAGTATTTGTCTTTGAGCTCATTCGGTTTGAACGGTTCGTCAGAATCAAAAACCAGTTCAAGCCGGTTTACTAAACGGTTCTATCATGTAGGTACTCGTCACATAGAGGACGTATTTTCTGGCCTTGACCGGTTTTTGCGAGGGCTCACCTGCACCTAATAAACGAAAAAACGGACTCTGAAAACGCATTTAGTTTATGAACCTGCAAACCAAACGAAGAACGGTTCTAGTTCTAAAACCGGTTCAGAGAACCAATATCCAGTTCAGTTCAGTTTAGTTTAGTTTGGTTGGGGATGTAATTCAGTTCAGTTTGGTATGGTATGACCTCCGAATACAACCGGTTTCAACCATTGGAATCACTGTGTTCAGGTATTGTCATGTTACAAAAATAACTACATGTAGTACACACCCCGCATAGCACAGACACCATCCCCAATCCGCTTCATTCCAGCCATGGACAAACGTACTATACAAAGTTCCCTAACTCTCTCGATTTAGTGATATAGAGTCGCCTTTTTCATATCTATTGTGGTTGAAATATACTTGCTTGGATGGTTGTCAGCTGTCGTTGGTGCGTAGTTATTTTTGTAACCCGACAATATTTATCAACTAGCACTGACCGAGCGCGAGTTGGTGGTTTTTCAATGCGTCCGCTTCTCTTTCATCTAGCGAACTGTATATCTCCCTATTAGACTGAACTCTACATTCAAGACCTATCCCACCCCCCACCCATCTCTCTTCCTTCATTGGATTCTGCTCCCTATAAGGGATCCGCCATACCCCGTTCATAAATATGTTCCAACGCTGAAGCAAGACCATCTGCTAACCTTTTCTAATGAGAAATTTCACCCGTAACAGTATCAATTTCACTACTATCAAATAGCAAGTTCCTACCCCATCAGAAGAGAAGGGAAATCTGCAGGGCCTAATTAGTCTTGCCTTTGACTTGTCACTAAATAATTTCTCAACCTCCTACGGGCAACCCGGGAATACGGGCCACTCCATGTGATAAGAGAGTGGCCTACGCGGCATAGGAATATTCTTAGGTGGGCTTGTGGATTTCTGAGGTGCCAAAATTCCGAAGTGGCTTGTTCACTCAAGAATATTTCCAGGTGAATCAACCCCTTCCTGGTTGGCCCTAGTAATATTGCCATTTTTTGCATCAAGCTTATAATTATTCTTGACCACTCTGGATCGGACAGAACAACTCTCATACTAGCAGCTGATGCGAACCTCGCCACAAATAGAGAAGAACCACCCCTGGAAGAGAAGTAGACACCGTACGAGAAATGTGTTCTTTCATGTAACGATCTATCTATATGAATAAGGATACGCCAACGTTCTTCCGTTCATTTTTTATGGTTCAACACCGCCGCCATATCTCTTAATTCAAAGATACGTTAAGTAGACGCCGGCAGCCCAGAAATCATCGGGTCACTCTTGATATTCCTGGATGAACAGGCCAAATAGGAATTTGGGCAGCCGAGGAAGAACGAGTGCCATCTGGGAATATTCCCATGCTGCACTAGACACTTTCTTATCACCTCGAGTGGCCCGTATTCCTGCATGGCCCGTAAAACCGTCAATGTCTCTTGCCATACAGCACTCTTCTGCTTGTGTGCAGCAGCATAGGGCCGAAGCCTTTTCACCTCCCCAACCGTTGCCTTCAACTCCCGCAACAGAGCAGCAGTAGATATTGGTATATTCAGCGTAACAACCTGATTAGGTTCCTCTTCCTCAGGATATATTATGGGAATTCCACTCGGTGGAGCAGTCGCATTAACTATTTTTCGTTGTAACGGTACTCTTCTCCTTTTTTTCCCAGACTTTGACGGCGCACCTATTGATCGTGACAGTTAATTTAGAGGAACCTGGCCCAAAACACTTCGCCTATCGCTTCCACTACCTATCGCGCCGCCTTCTAGTTGATCGAGCTCAACTATTCTTGAAAGATCCTTCTCTCGCTAACTTGACAGCAAGACGAGGACACACAGTGGACAGCGGGACAAACAGCGGGCACACCACCATAAGGACGACAGACAGATGCCAAGATAGAACTCTCGGCGATAAGAAACGAAATCATCGGCGCGCAGGTATAGCTCGCAGCGGTCACCCGGGAAGAAAACGGACGAAGAAGGACAGCGGACATAGGAGGGACAGCGGACACATCTGCAGAACAGATAGAACTCTCGGCAATAGGAAGCGAAGCAGGGTCGTCAACGGGCCGTGGGTTGAGACGGGCGGCCCAGGCTATTTTTTGATGGGCCGGGCCGGGGCATAGGTTTTGTTTGATGGGCCGGGCCGCGCGGAGGTCAATAATTTGGCCGGGCTAAATAGGTAGGCCCGGGCCGTGATTTCGATAGCATGGGCCGGGCCAGGCCGACCCTGTTGTTCAGCCCGGGCTGGTCAATTGACACCCTTGTTAAGCACAGATCTTGGCGGACAGATATATCTCACGGCGGACAGATATATCTCACAGCGGACAGATATATCTCACAGCGGACAGAGGAAGCAGAACTCTCGGTAGGCAGAAAGCGAAACTCTCGGCAGACAGGCAGGAGTCTCACAGCGGACACAGCAAGGCCGGCACAAGTTGAAGGGCGGGCACAGTTTCGAAGGCGGACACAGGTTGACCGCGACCCAGAGCTCATACAGAGATAGACCAATAAAAAGGTGCCACCTATCTTGCTGCAAGGACCCCAGTATTGCATCTGCCTTGTAGTCAGTTCCTGCCAATTTAGTCTTAGGTGCATATGTCTGTCCGAATTATGGAAGAAAAACGGACGAAAATGGGAGGACTAAAATACTCTAATATCCACTAGAATAAAAGAATTGATTATTTCTAGCTAATGCCGTACCCTTCTAAACGTAAGGCAAACCATAAAACTCCCAAATACAAACCATAAACTCCCCGAGCAATGCAAACCCAACAGAGAAAGACAAGACACACCAGCAAGCGCCTTCTCCGAATCATGTAGAACACCTGTGAACACTAACACAACCTACCTTTTAAGATTGGCCTTTTGATCGTCGACTCGCCCGGAAACAACTCGAGGCATTGCATCGGCCTTTTTAGAGAAGACCCCGTGCTTTTCGAGATAACCTTTGAGGAGAAAAATAACAACCTAAAGAAGTTAGACAACCGTTCACCGTTATTTCATGTCGATTACGGTATATTGGACTTACTATTCCTGCCCCTCCAAGTATATCGACGGCGACAAAGCTCTTGTCAATTCCTCCACGATACAGATAATTTTGGGTGAACAGTAATCCACCGGTAGCGACGGTAGCAATGGGACCGACAAGTTTGGTAAGCACTTTACAACAGAAAACACTTTCATCAGCTCATCATTGTACCTGCTCTCGTCCAGGTAGGAAGGATGCGATTTCGGGAATATCTCCCAGCGGACGAGTCCATGTTGGAATATTCCTTCATTGTACTGACAGCTACGGAATATTGTGACTTCCCATATGGCGTGCCCCTTAACGGATATTCCTGTAGGGACTAGGCTTTCTAGGAATTTATTGCGACCAGCGACTCAAACTACAGTAGAATGTTATGTACGTAGGTTCGTACCCTCTACCCCCTAATATTCCTAGCAGACCTACGCACCCTTGGAGTATGAGGATATGCACCTATAGAATAGGACTCGTGGTCTGGTGCTAGTCGCCCATATTCAATCAGATCCTCATCATACAAAATTGCCAGCGCACTCTCCCTTGTCAGACCCATGTCCTCTCCGATCCAATCTGTCAAGATCTCAGGTGTGATGTCTCCAATTAAAATATTGTCCAATTGGGGGGATCTTTCGTTCACTTCCTTCATCTGATGCCTGAGATATAAAGTATGGTTCGGCCCCTGCCAGCTCTCAGCAATCAATGGTGCTACAAGTGAATGGGCTGACGATTCTTAGTATATACCCGTCAGCTATTGAGGTGGGCCAAGCCATATGAGTAGTACCCGGACTTCGAAGTGGCCATCTGAGTCCATGCAAGCCCGTGACCTTCTGTTTGACGGCTGTTAGGCCTGTTGCTTCTTTTCAAAGTATACTCAGTATGAAATTGAGATCTATTGTAAGTGCACATGATATTTGTAACCATTTCTTGGTCTTGCAAGAGATGTTCTTCCAATGCACGCTTACTGCTTCTCTCAAAGATTACACTCAAATCAGGTACTCCGATGACTTTAGCCCGTACCAGAATACGTTGTTCCTTCTCATCTATTCTTTTTGCTATCATATCGAATGCTATAGGGACAGGTTCAGGGAGTGGTGGAGAGAAAAGTCTTTGCTGTGCCATAATTGATTCACCTATTTCTAAACATGGCCCAGTTGTCAATGTTTGACATGCAAGTAACCGGGAAAAAGGTACCAGGTTCTGCTTCGATCGGGGGGTTTTCGAGCTCATGGTTTTGACAGTACCGTGAAGAGTGACAGTGCACCCCACAAAACAGCTTTTGCTGGAAACAGGAGCAAAGAGCAGTACGGCATTGTAACCTGCACATATATGGCTTTGATTGCTGTAATGACTATTAGTACTGGTGTGTTTCTAACATAACAAGAACATCATACCTCTGATACACCCTTTCTTGAAAGCAGGCGGAGGGCTAACCGAAGTGTAACAAAGTGTGTTTCGGTCTCCACTTGAACTTCAAAGTGGATATTAGAAGGTACCGGCTCAAGCTCAGTAACAGTAAACCATCTGCTCAACTTGCCAACCTCAGTCCGCAACTCATACACATTACCATTCATCCCAATAATTTCACAGATTACTCTATTATTATCTGTTGATATCCTGTCTTTCTTTGGTACCAAGATGGAGACCAAGTTATCGTTGAGAGCATATGATGGAATTGGGTGTCGAAAAGCATCTCTGTGTACCATATTATCTCTCGTACGAGCCGTATTACTCCGAACCAGATCGAGGATCTTTTCTCGTACGGTAAGGGTCTTTGGGGAATCAGGCGGCTGGAACTCAGTTTCACCGACTGTAGATAGACTGTAACTGGTTGGTGGAGCAGTCGGTGACCTTGAAAATCCCCCTTCTACATTTCCATCTACATCCATAAAGTCAGGTGAAACATTTCGGTGTTCAACAGTTTCATAAATGTTAGATCTATTCTGACTTGAATTGATTTCGGTGGCGGTAGCATTGAGGAGGCTATTTGTGCGTTCTGAACGTAAAGCGGGGTCGATAAGATTCATATCAAAAGAGTAGTTGGAATTTCTGCGATATCCTGCTTCTGGTACTTTCTCTACCAAACGTTAACTGTGTACATCAATATTAGGGGATCCTGACCGTGATCCAAGATATCTATACCAGATCCGTTGACACTTTGTTCAAGTATTTCCTGGCCCTCTCTTTCTGATATCAAAACGCGGTTCCCTTTGACAGGTTGATTGAATACAACAGTGTAGGGTGCTTGTTTGGTTACCGAATGGACTTGGCTGTTCATACTTAGAATGGCGACAGGCAGTGCCACCGACAACTTGCTTGAGTGATTGTCCCCCAGCCAAACGGCCATTTTCGTTTTTAAGTGACCATTAGTTTGCTTTATTAGACCTTGACTTTGAGGATGACGTGATCTCCTATTGATTAACTGAGTATAAATGGTTAGAAATAAAGGAGAATGTAATACAGATAAGAATGGTTTCATAAAGCCTTACCCGGATTCCATGTTGACGCAGTACCAGTAGAAGTGCACCCTTAAACTCACTCCCATTATCACAATGCAGTATTTTCAGCGGCCCAAAATGCATAATCCAATTCATTACTGCATTTACAGTTTCGATGGTCTTATTTCTGAGTGGATAAGCAGCAGAGTATTTAATGAAATGGTCCCGCATGTGGCAGATCCACCTGTATTGCCCATCGGGTTGAGTGGACAAATCTATAAGGTCCACCTGCACTCGTTCAAAGAGGTTGGATACCACAGTGGGGTGCACGGGTGCCCTCTGTTTCTGTGGTTTATTCTTATTGCATTTCGAGCACTGCTGAGGTACCCAGGTTACCTCCCCCTCGTTATAACATAGTAGCGTCCGTTAATCTCCGCAAAGGTTTTGTTTCTACCTGTATGGTTGAGGTTAAGGTGGGCACGGACAATAACATCAAAAGCTTGATGATCGTTGACCACTTTTTTGTAATCTCCACCGCCACCACGTGGTTAAATCTAAAGACTTCCTTCACTAATTCTGTACCTGGTATTCGCTTCATGATTGAGCCTGTAGATAGTGTCTCCAACAGAGTAGGCATCATTCTCTGAGAAGATATTCCGTGATTGAATCATACGTTCAAGTGTAAGATGACAGCGGTTTTTACCCTCAAGGAGAAAGCTATGCCAGGCGATCCTGGGGTTTTCGGAGAAAGGACCGGAAAAAGTGGAAAGTGAAGTCATTGTGCTCAAATAGGATGTTTGGGAGTGTGTCAGATCAATGCTGGTTAAGAGGAGAGACAACAGTTGACGTTGGGAAGATGTATCTTCTCCGGATATATGTAGGTGGAAAATATTTTCAAAGCTAACTCCATCGAACTAGTAATTCCTTAACCTTCAACCTGCGCTCTGAGGTGTGAGTGGGTCTCCGGTTCTCGGGAAACATAAGAGGTTAGAGTAATATTAGACAGGTTTTGCAACGAAGTGCGTACTAGGACAGGGGTGACAAATACGGTTCGCTCGAGTTTGGCAAAAGTGAATACTTTGACGAGGTTTTGCAAAAAGTGTAGAGTAGTGAGGCCACTAAATTAAGTTTGCGCTAGTGAAATATAAAAAAATTATTTTCTTTGACTTCACAATCCATCAACATCGCACACATGCAGTCTTCTCAGTCCCTTCCACCTATAGGTGTTTTTTATAATCAATGTGTAAGTATCTAATTCCTGTTACAAGCACTATTGCTAACATCTATACAGCCAGTGGACAGTTTTCGGAACTCTGCCGAGACGAACGCCGAGAGTTCCGCTCTTCATACACAATCCTCCAGCTCCCAAGCTGTACAGAGTCTTGAAGACTTTGCTACTGTTCGGAATTCTGCCGAGATGCGCGCCGAGATGCGTGCCAATCTTCCTCCTTTACAGATACAGCAATCCGTTTGGGGAAATGCCAATGCTAAGCGATAGTTCTGTAGCTTTTAAACTTGTAATATTGTAAACCGGATTCCGCTCGCTGAGTGACTGATGATGCCACTAAGACGAGGCAGAATCCTCCCCTATTTATACATGTTGGAACCTATCCCAAGGCCCGTTTTCTAATACTACTGGTACAACGATAATAGAATAAAACAATCAACCCGAAGATAAGTCCAATAGAAAAGCGCCCCCGCATAGTTCCGTTCCTCTATTCTAATTCCGACACGTAACCATGAACCCTGCAATTGCCAGTAACTGAGCTGTATCATACTATTGTCCTAGAGCTACTTCCCTAAGTAGAATGGCCTGCAGCCATAAACCCTGCCTCTATTCCGTTTCGGGTAAGACACCCAATAGTAAACGCGTCCTTACAATAGCCTAATACTAGTGTGGTTGCACCTGATGCACCCACACTCCTCGGTACTTTTCTATGCTTGTTCTCCCGTTACCCGACCGTACTCGAATCACAGCCCATCACTCGTATTCCTTTCCCTCAGCTTAGAGTAGTACTCGTGTTTCCTGTAACGCTACTCTCCCTTCCTAGACGTCGCCCTCGACCTTTAAAACCACTCTATGATAAAAAACCCTGTGGGAAAAGTCATAGAGTAGGAAAGGTATCGAGCTAGTCTTCTCTAGTCCGTTGCTTCGGAGGCCGCCTCGTATCGGTGACTGGCCCTTGACTCCGCGTATGGGGCCGAGTATTCGTGGCTGATTTGAAGTTCTCACCTAACATCAGCAAAAAATGGGTTTCGCCAGGACGAATCCGCACGCCCAGATGTCTAAATTCGTCTTCCGCGCCCAAAACCTCATCTATTGCTCACAAAACCTCGTCCCGCTACCAACAAAATGTGACACGTCATCTTTTGGCGCCTAGTAAGCATACAGAATGTGACACGTCGTCTTTTGGTGCCCAGTAAGCATACGAAATTTGATATGTCGTCTTTTAACGCCTAGTAGGCGTCCAAAATATGACATCTCGCCTCTTGACGCCCCACCGCCTCCCAAAACGCGAGACACAGTGGCGAATATGTGATATTCTGCCTAAGCCCTGGCGCTAGCCCCGAGCTCGCTAGCAAATGACGTCAGGTTTGACATCTAGAGGATCCCCACCTGCTTACCTACCTGCCTAGCTGCCTACCTGCTGCCTTCGTGCCTACCTTCCTCTCGACACCTACCTCACCTCCCACCTCACCTCCTACCTTACCTCCTACCTCACCTCCTACCTCACCTACTACCTTACCTCCTACCTTAGCTCCTACCTCAACTCCTACCTCGATGCCTACCTCCTACCTGCAGCGATGCTCACCTCCTACCAGCAGCGATGCTTACCTCCTATGTGTAGCGATGCTTACCTCCTACCTGCAGCGATGCTTGCCTCCTACCTGTAGCGATGCCTGGATACGTATTTATCTACCTGTATTTTGACGCCTGTACTGACACCGCTACAGACTGCTAAATAGCTGCAAATTGACACCCAAATTGACGCCCAAAACGACACCAAAACGTCGACTAATTGCACCAAGTCGACACCTAAATCAGCACCAAATCTACGCTCAAATCTACGCTCAAATCTACGCTCAAATCGACGTCTAACGGTGCACGAAATCAACGTCAATTAAGCTCCTAATAGGTAGGAAGGTAGGCAGCGAGGTGCGGTGGTAGGAAGGTAGGCAGCGAGGTGCGGGGGTAGGCAGTGAGGCAGCGAGGTGCGGGAGTAGGCAGGGAGGCAGCGCGGAGGTAGGTAGGTAGGGAGGCAGCGCGGAGGTAGGTAGGCAGGGAGGCAGCGCGGAGGTAGGTAGGGCGCTAGCAATTATGTACATAGAATTAGGTAGACAGATAGACGAATATATGTGACTGGCGCACGGAAACCATGTCCTAGTCAATGTACCTTTTGCCGAGTTATCTCATACTGCCAGCAAATACTGCTAGCGAAACCCGTTAACCGGGCCAAAGATACTAGTGTTGAAACGGCGTTAGGCGTAAAAGGCAATTCGTCTTAACCTGTCATGACGACGTCCTTTGGCAAAAGCGCTGGCTCCGTTTTAGTGCGCTTGCGTCGGTCTACAGGTAAGCGAAAGTCTTGGGGCATCTGGGGCGTCTGGGGCATCTCGGGCGCCCAGGTGCCCCAAGACGACACGTCGTTTTTTGCTGATGAAGAGGTCTTCTTGAGGATCAGGCATTGCAAGTCGTTTCCGTGTGTTCTGTTGCCTGCCGGGGTTCGGGTCCTCTCGATAAGGTAGTAGCAGCATTTCGTGAAATACATCGTGAACTTTCCATTCTACTGGAAGATTCAATCGATACGCTCTGTTTCCTATAGCTGCGGTGACTTCGAAGGGTCCCGTGAACTTATCTGACTACTTGTCATATCCGCCGAGGTCGGAGTATCCAGCAAGACCTTTTCACCGATTGTGAAGCGCTGAACTCCTGGTCCTGGTCTTGACGCCACCCTGTCAAAAGTCTTCTGCAACGTGTCTCTCGCTGACTCGTGGGCTTGAAGGAGCTTGTCCAAGTAGTTACTCCCGTTGGCATCTAGCTGTCCAATATCTGCATATGTTGGCCAATCCGTTCGAGGGTGGAAACCATAGTTGCAATAGAAAGGCGATTGTCCTGTGGACGAGTGTTTCGCATTGTCATATGCATACTCGCAAATCGGTAGTAAGTCCTTTCATTTCTTCCCTGTGCCTGCAGTGTAGGCTCGAAGATAGGACTCGAGGTGCTGGTTGCTCTTTTCCGTTTGGCCATCTGTTTGCGGGTGGAACGAGGTCGAAAGTCTCCTACAAATCCCTAGTCGTTCGATAACCGCCGTCCAGGACGCCGATACGAAGTGTGTTCCTCTGTCAGAGATGATGCTCCTAGGAAGTCCGTGAAAACGCTGAACGTCTTTGACAAATGCGTTAGCGGTCTGCTCCGGGTTGATTCCCATCATTGGAGTTAAGGGAGCCATTTCCGTAAAACGCTCCACAATTATCAATACGTTACAGAATCCTGATTTCTCCTTTGGCATTTGTACTACAAAATCCATTGAGATATCAGTACAAGGTGTGGTGGCTAACTCTAGGGGCTGAGGGAGCAACAGGTGTCTCCGACGTTGCTTGGCTCTTTGGTATACATCGCAAGGCTTGACGAAGTTGGCTATATCCGTGGTCATTCCTGGCCACCAGTAGTTCCTATCGATCAACTCAAGGGTTTTATCCCTTCCTAGATGCCCCGCTACGGGTCTGTCATGATGATCCTCGATGACTTGCTTGACCACATATCCTGTCACTACCCAAAGACTATTGTGGGTGGCCTCATTCGATCTTGGGGTCCATTCAGTGGCAAGCTCTGCTATTACGGCAGCAGCTTCCGCTAACCCGAAGACTTCAAGGTTTGTGTCAGGGAGAGGCTCATCCCGGAACACTCTCCGAACCCATTGTCTGTCCTGTTGATACCAGTCTTGTAGTGGCTGAGGCAGCCCTAAGCCTGGTATATCGTACCACTGATCCAACGGAGTCCATCGTTCTTCGAGGCCGCCGATAATTTCAGGCCCAGTTTCTACGCTGGTCCGTGACTTTCTGACCAACTGTTCTACGTTCAGCAACTGTTTTACGGGTTGTTCACGCATCACTCCCCCTTCCATAGCGAACTCTGGGCGCCTTGTGAGTGCATCTGGCTTACCATTCTTTTCTCCTGGGTGGTAATGGATCCTGAAGTGAAAAGGTGCTTTCTTTTCGGCACATCTGGCTTGTCTTCTCGACAACTTCTTGGTCGTTGTTAAATACTGTAGGTTCTGATGATCCGAATGTATCTGGATAGGAATATCCGTTCCTTCCAGCCAATGTCTCCAAGTAAAGAGAGCAGAAACTATAGCGAGAATCTCCTTGTCATAGATCTTGTAGTTGACCTCTCCCTCGTTGAACTTGCAAGAGTGGTAAGCTACCGGGTGTAGAATACCCTCATCGAACACCTGAGAGAGTACTGCGGCCTCGGCCCAGTCACTCGCATCAGTTTCTATGATTGCTTCACGGTGTTCGTCGTAGTGTCGTATTATTGGGGCGGACGCAAATTTCCTCTTGAGTTCGTCGAAAGCGCTTTGCTGTTCCCTGCTCCATCGCCATACGGATCCCTTCTTCAAGAGGTCAGTCATTAGTCGACAAATTTCTGAGTAACTGTGGATGAACCGTCGTAGGAAATTGGCAAATCCGAGGAAACATTGAAGTTCCTTAACCTTGGTAGGTGCTAACCATTCCGTGATTGCCTTCACCTTCTTTGGCGAGATCTGGTTCCCTTTTCCTGATAGTACAAATCCCAGGAATTCTACCTCCTGTTTGTACTATTCCGTTTTCTCGAGGTTCCCGTATAGGTGGTTTTGTTGCAGTCGCTCCAATACTTTACGCAGAAGAGTCGTATGCTCTTCTCTAGTCTTTGAATATATCAGGATATCATCCAAGTAGACTACTACACCTTGATCTAATAGATCCTTGAATATGGTATTAACCATGACCTGGAATGACATTGGGGCATTGGTTAAACCAAAAGGCATTACCTTATATTCGAAGTGGCCATATTTTGTTCTGAAAGCTGTTTTCCATTCCTTACTGGCAGCGATTCTAATGAAGTTGTAGCCATTTTTCAGGTCTATCTTGGTGAAGAATTCTGCTCCTTTCATCGCGTCGGCCAATTCTGTCATGAGTGGGAGAAGGTAACGATTCTTGACTGTGATAGCATTTAAGCCACGAAAGTCTACGCATAACCTCAGTTTCCCATTGGCCTTGCGTACGAACAGGATAGGTACTGCTGCTAGGCTAGTGGAGGGGACTATTTTGCCAGAGGCTAGCATTTCGTCCAAGTACTCCCGGAGTGCCTTTTCTCCCACTGGGGAGAGCGCATAGATTGGTCCCCATGGAGGCTGTTTTCCTTCCATAAGGGGAATGGTGTGGTCCCACTCAGAGTCATCAGGTAGTTGGTTGGCTCCCTCCTTGGAGAAGACATTGACGAAGTCCTGATACTCCATTGGTATAGTACTAACGAGAGCCTCGTTTACCAATGCCTTTGCCCAGAAGGCGTGTTCCTCGATCATCATCTGTATCTCCGGTGAGGACCTCAACAGCCTGGTGACCAACTCTTCTGGGTCTTCTTCGTAGGTGTCATACATGGTCATAAAGCATCCTTCCATTTGACAATTGATGTTGTCGAAGGTGACCTTATTCTGACCCCAATGTATGGTAGCTTGATGCTCCTTGAGCCATCGATGTGGTATGACGAGGTCCTCTCCTGCGAACGAGCCAACATCGCAGACGACGTCTCTGTCTAGATGGTTGCCGACGCGGAGGGTACGAGATTGAGTAATCCGAGTGCCGGAGTTAGGCATAAGGGTACCGTCAGCCTGTCTGACGATGAGAGGCTTAGGTCGAGATTGAGTTGAGATCTTGAGATGATGGATATAGTTCCAGGACATAACCCAGTCTTCTGTTCCTCAGTCTAGGAGTGCATTGACTACCTTTGCATGTAGGGTACTAGTTGCGGGTGTGTCCAAGAGATCTCAATCTCGAGGCGGGTTTCTTGATTGTTTGAAGTCATGTTCGTATGTCAAGGTATTTTGTTCTTGTATATGAGTGAGTTGATGTTGATGGTTCTTGTTTTGAACGCGGGACGAGGGAGTTTATATAGAAAATTCGAGCGTTGATGAAGATCATGGTACAACACTTACGCGCTAGGCGTTTCGGTGTGTGACCCCATCCTCTGAGTGTGTGTGAAGAGAATTGAATTGCGCGAAATAACAAAACCGATAGAACATAATATTAACCGATCCTTGAAAAATTTCTTCATGGAGCAAATATAGAAATACCCGTAACAAAACATAGAATGAAACTATGAAAAATAGAAATACCCAATCAATTTAGTCCTTCAAATTTGTGATCCTTGCCCTAAATGCCTCGTTTTGTGGCCGCAATTTCCGTTTCTCATCACCCTCCCTTCCGTGGTCCTTTCTCCTGCAAGGATACTCTTTCCTCTTCCGGTTCGTTAACCTGACCTTGCTCGTGGCCACGCAATCCTTCGAGAAGTAGTTATCTCTACCACAATGGACACACTTCCCTTCCTTCTGCCATTTCTCCTTTTCCTCTTTGGTGACACCCAAGTCATCCGAGTTCTTAGAGTTGTTGGCTGGTGCGGAGAAAGTTTTCCGAGGCTTTGTATTATTGCGCGATTTTCGCCGCTCCGTCTTTTCCTCGCGAGGTTTCACAGAGTCCTTGCCTCGCAGGATCTCTTTCCGAGCTTTCACCTCGTGATCCTTGCGTTCGACCTTCTGTACCTAGGCTAACCATTCCACGAGGTCTTCCGGTTCCTCAATCAGGTTAGAGAGCCGTTGTTCCAGCGAGGAGTTTATTCCTGTTAGGATCATAGATATCATGTCAACTGGTCCAACTCGTGCATCCCATTCCAGGTTCTGCATCTCATTGATGTAATCGTCGATTGGGCCAGTCGGCCGAAGCTTGTCCATTTTCTGCTTGGCTTGTTCCTGACTCGTGCGGTTGCCATACTGGGTGCGGAGTTCTTGCTTGAACCGTTCCCAGGTTCCGATGCTACTGTCCAACGCCAATTTTTCTGTGAAGTTTCGCCAAAAATTCGCCACACTACCGGTGAATTTGAGGGATGCCCACATGATCTTGGTGCCGTCATCCCAATGGACCTTCTTCTGAAGCCTGATTAGGATCTCTATTTGGTCGATCCAGAGTCTTACATCTTGATTGGCTTTTCCGGAGAAGGGAATGTTGACCTTCTTGGGTGTATCACCTACAGTGGTGCGAGGGGGGTGCGAGAGTTCTATTTCTCGTTGGCGCCTTTTTTCCTGTCTCCGCCTTTTGTATTCTCGCCGCCTGCGGCGCTCATTTTCCGAGTCTGAGGAGTCCGATGAGGATGATCCTGGAGGTCCTGGTGCTCCCGTAGCATTACCTCTGTTGTTGCCATTCCCGCTACCCCCACCTTGCGCTCCCTGCTTTCCTTCCTTCCCTTGTTGGCTATTACGCTCAAGGTTGGATCCTGGTGCTGGGTTTTGTCCTCCAGGGTTCTCTCCTGAGTTGGAGCCGACTGGGGGAGCGACTAGTGGTTGGGGAGGTGGGCCTGAGCCGCTACCACCTGCCCCTGTCTCTGGAGCCAGTGGTTGGTCCGCAGCCACTTTACTGGGTGTTTCCCTCATCTGCTCCATCATTTCTTCCAGAGCCTTCCTCGTACCGGAAAATTCATCCACCAATGAGGCCTACTGCTGCCTGGCCGTCTCTAACTGTTCCAGCGTGGCTGCTATGTCTTCTGAGACTTGAACCGGGCTATCCCCCGGCAGCTGCTAGATCCAGTTGGCCAGCATGGTTATGTGCTGGGCCTGCTCTTCCTGCCATTGTTGGTGCGTCCTGGCAGTATCGATGATTTGCCCTAGTGAAGGATAGGGACAACGCGGGGGTTGTGCGGAAGGACACAATAGCGGTTAAACTATTAAGTCGTCACCCTGATTTCGAGGATAGAAAGATTCAAAGAATTTAGACGAGAAACGGGAGCAGAGAAAGCTTGGTTCTAATGTCTATATTATATGTATTGCTTTAATTAACCAATTCAGAAGAAAGAGAAAAACAGCCCGATATTTATACAAGAACCGTGTCCCTTCCGACCGAGAGAGAAAAGGAAACTAAACAGGTGGGAAAGCCATTTGACCCCGAGAAACTGCCAAGAAGTATGGAAACAGATAGAAGAGTGTCGGTTGCGTAAGCGCCCGATCACGTACATAAGTATATGACTCAATGTTCCAACATAGGAAAGTAATATCCGAGGTGGCAACCCATATGTAAAGTAGAAAAGTAATAGAAACCAAAAGAAAATAGTTAACAGTATCAACCCTGTATTCTTTATCAAATAACCCGTAATGAAATGTATGGAGATAAACAAATATCAACGTAGTAAATGAAAGAAACAAAGTTCACCGTAAATTCCAACACCCCTTCTCACTTTGTACCGAATATAGAGGTGCACAAGTGGTCGTGAGTTGTTTCACAAGTCGCTTTGGCGCAAATGTCTGCCAGATTTTCCTTGCGGTAGGGGCGTCGTAGAGATTAATCGAACCATTCTGAACGCATTCACGAGAGAAGTGGTAGCGATATCGATGTGCTTGTCTTGTCGTTAACGGGTTGTTGGCGGCGTCGATGGCGGAGTTACTGTCTGAAGACTGCTTGTGGAATATCGTCGCTTGAGGAGTTCCTTGAGGCCTCGAGTTAACCAAAGATGGTGTTTGGTGGTCATAGCCAGTGCCATGTCCTCGGCCAAGTAGAGGTAACAAGCGGCGTTGTTTTCGAGAGCGCCAGGAAATGGTGGAATCACCAAAGGCGGAAGAGATATCCAGAAAAGCTTAAATGGGTGTGTCGTAACAGCTTCCGTAGGATGCATCGCTGTAAGCCGATAGTTTGAGGTCAGAACCAAATGGAAATAGGAGTGCCTTTTCCTTGGTCTTCTGAAGATAGCGGAGTACTCGTTTGGCGGCGGACATATGTGCAGTGGAAGGATTGGAGTTAAACTGAGAGAGGTGAGTTATTGTATACGCTAGGTCAGGTCTTGTCGCAGTAACCAGATACATGAGAGATCCGATGATTTGTTGATAGGCAGTTGCATCGGCCTTGTCGTCTTCGTCACTAGTCGCAATCAATCGGTGGTTAGGATCGATGGGAGTGGAGACGGGCTTGCAATCTTGCATCGAGAATCGGTTCAGAATCTTGTTGATGAATGCTGTCTGCGAGAGAGTGATACCGGCGTTGGTGTAGTCAATTTGGATGCCGAGGAGGTAGTTGAGAAGTCCCATATCGTTAACCTGGAATTCGGTTTTCAAGAGGGAAACTGTCCATTCTTCTAAGTCGCTAGGAGGTCTAAAGAGAGTGATGTCGTCCACGTAAATAGCTATGATTAGATTACCTGAGTTGTGGACAAGAACACAGGGATCAAAAGCAGTGATAGCAAAACCATAGGGGATAAGGTATTCAACCAGCCGAAAGTACCATTCCCTTGGTGATTGCTTCAAACCGTATATACAGCGTTTCAGCCGCGCAACCTTACCTTCTAACCGGCTGCCTTCCGGTAATTCCATATACACCTCTTCTTTCAAAATACCATATAAGAAAGCGGTTTTGACATCGAGTTGTCTGACACGCCATCCTTTGCAAGCAGCAATTGCAAGGAGCAAACGGAGAGAGTCGAAACGTACAACTGGTGAGAAGATCTCATCGTAGTCCATCCCTTGAACTTGAGAAAAGCCTTTGGCGACGAGTCTTGCCTTGTAACGTTCTACTTCTCCTTTAGCATTGCCTTTAGCCTCATCAGCAAACTCTGCTATTCCTCAGGGCGCAGCGTCTACGCCCTGCGCGCCAGGCACGCCAGGCGTCGCCACAGCAGGGTGCTCGTGCCAGGCGTCGCCACAGCAGGGTGCTCGCGCCAGGCGTCGCCACAGCAGGTTGCCCGCGCCAGGCGTCGCCACAGCAGGGTTGCTCGCGCCAGGCGTCGCCACAGCAGTGTGCCCGCGCCAGGCGATGCTAGCCTCCGCGCCAGACGCCCCCAGAGCAGTATGCTCTCTGTCTGGGAACACTAGAAGCATAATCGTCTATACACTCCGCCAGGCGCAGTGCCAATCATCTGGCGGCGTCAGAAGAAGAACTTTCACGACTGCAACTCGAGCACTCGCTCCAGCAGAGCACTCGATCCAAGCAGAGCACTCGGTCCAAGCAGTCCGCTGTCAGAGCAGCATATTCGCACTCCCTAATGAGCTTCTTTGCACTCGCTAATGCTACTGTCTACAGAGTACTCTGAGCAATATCACCTACATCCATAGAGCCCAGCAATGCTCTCTCCGCAATCTTCTCTAGCGGCGTCGTGCGCTTTCACCGTCATGCACCTCCAGGCGATATGGTGCTCGTTCTGAGAGCACCCGGCGATGCTCTCTCCGCCATGACACGCCTGGGTATGCCTCCTGCGTCTGGAGAACGATCAACTAACGAGTTTCCGCCCAGGGACTGGCAACGAATCACGGACGTGTCGGGGCCCGCCAGGAGATAGCGTCAGCGCCCTGACAGCACTCGTCAGTAATATCTGCGCCAGGAGATCAAATCACAACGAGCTGCTCGCCAGGCGCTGCCAGAGCATATCGCTCACGCCTAGAGAGCACTCGTCAGTACTATCTGCGCCAGGAGAGCATTCTCAACGAGCTGCTCCCCAAGCACCGCCAGAGCATATTGCCCACGCCAAGACACTCTTCGTCAACGAGTTTTTCCAGGCACTGCCAAGAGATATTGCTCACGTCCGGAGAGCACCACGAATGCTTCCATAGCACTGACCAATGCTCGTAGAGCTGCGGAAACATCTTTAATAATACTATTCAAGGTGGGACACCCCCCGCTTAGACCCATATGAATCGATACGCTTTCTTCAAAGGCAAGGTAGGCATCGCCGGTCCCTCAAACGATATCTCACGTGGGTATTCATCACGCCGCTGAACGGTCCGTCGCGGAATACTGATACGAGCACTGTCGTGTATACTGGAGATGGCTACCAAACCTTTGACGATACGCTTTCTTCAAAGGCAAGGTAGGCACCGCCGGTCCCTCAAACGATATCTCACGTGGGTATTCTTCACGCCGCTGAACGGTCAGTCGCGGAGTACTGATACGAGCACTGTCGTGTATACTGGAGATGGCTACCAAACCTTTGACGAACGTGTATGTATCTGTCGATTCGTGAAAGGCATAAGCCTTGAAGTTGAGGCCATGGTACGGCTCGTCTGAAAAGCTCAATGTCCATGCCTAAGCAGCCTGGTCGGAAGACCAATGCCTGCCTACCGCATCCTCCTGGGGCGAGCTTGCAGGATAGCCAGACTCAGATACTGAGCGGCCGAAACTTACCTCCCTCTTCCAATCCGCATGCATAGCAGAACGACACCTATTTGAATTAGACGGTCCTATTGGGTCTAACATTCCGCTCGTAGAGCACTCGCCACTGCCCTCAGAGCATTCAATGAATAGCACCCGGTATTCTTCTCATATCACTGGATAGCACCCGGTATTCCTCTCATATCACTGGATAGCACTCGGTAATCCTCTCACATCACTAGATAGCACTCGGTAATCCTCTCATATCACTGCATAGCACTCGGGAATGCTTTACAGCATTCAACTGAATTCATTCCACGTACGCAAATCTATCCTAGTGTTTACCAGCCAATTGCCAGCATCCACCTCGAACAAATGGGCCATTCCTAATATACTCCGAATATTCACGACCCACATCCTCTTCCTCCTCCTCCTACAGACCTTCAGCAGCCCATGTGAGCTATCAGCGATACCACGATCCTTCGCCTCAAGCAGCTCAACTACACATAGTCTATGTGCGCGCCCTGTGCTATCCCGCACCTTGAACAGAGCCTCCACACGTCCTGGTAAGCGTCCCCGAAACACTCCCCACTGCTCTGAGGAACCTACCGATACCCATGCCCAATCCTTTCTTATTTTCCCCTTCCTAAAAGATGCTGTTCCCGTACACCTGATGTTGTGAACCTCGTATATGTCGGCCTTTGGAAGATTGGTATCGGAACCTGCAAGCATGTGAAAACCTCTACCCGGCGCTCCAACATGCTCTCAGAGCTTCCGGCAAAGCTCTGAGAGCATCCCGCATCCTCGGCATACTCCTTTATCAGGCGATATAGCGTGATATGGCTCATTTGCAGTCCGTCTGCCACGTTGAAAAGTCTTTCCGATTTCGTGGAGGGGTTGCAAAGACGCTTCAGGGGCAGTCCGCTTTCTACTATTGAGCGTTCATTTGGCGTTTTCTTGCGGTCCTCGATCTTGAAAATGTCGAGCAACTCCTTGAGGTTATCCCGATGGCTCCAGAGGATGTCGTCAGTGCTCTCAGAACCTCCGACGATGTCTTTCAGATTCAGAATTCGAATCTCTAACGCCAATCGCCTCCCTCCATAGTCCAGTATCTGCGTCGCAGCATCAACCTTGTTGGACGCTCTGTAAGCTTCTTTTACCTGCCGTACATGGGCAAGCTCGCTGACGTCCGTGGAGTATTGAGGAATGCTACCAAAGCGCTCAACGTGCTCCCGGTAGTGCATTAAGACATGCAATTTGATGAAGTTGAAGTGCGATCTTTCCCGAATCTCCCGGATCTCCTCCAAGCCTCGCTGGGTGCTCTGGGAGCCACTAATTGCTTTCGTTCGATCTCTCGCATCCTTTAACGTCTTCTTGTACGCCCTGAATTCTAAAAAGATATCCTTGTGTTTATGGAAATCCTCGAGATAGCTCTCCATATAGTCCAGTGTGCTCGTTGTATGACTCCCATATTGCGCCATTAAGTGGAAGTCTATTAGGCTTCGAACGCATTTCAAAGCTTTTGCGAAGTCGCTCCTGACAGCCACTCCCGGGTTTCTCAGAGCAGCCGCGAGTGCTCCTAGAACGACCCGCCCCAGATTCCGCATCTCTTTCCCTTGCGATTGGGTGGTAGAACGATATGCCTTGTTTGGTACTGCTAGTCCAGGGTAAGTATGATCGAAGCCCAAGCTTTGTCGAATTCCTCCAATCGATGATGCTTCTTCAAGAAACCCTGAATCCACTCCATCATGTGCTTCAACATCCCCAGGTAAATATTGTGCAGTATGTCCGGTTTATTGAGATCGTACGGATTAACCCTCGGCATACCCCAGAAAGCATTGAAGAGTGTTTTGACGGATCTCGCAACAAGGTATTCTACGGTTCTAGATTGCCCGGGTTCTCGCCAAATAGCTGTACCCTCTCCCTGTAGTCCTCGTGATTGCGCATAGAGCTTCGGCGAGTCTTTCTCAAGATTGTGAAACTCCACCTCGCATCTCGGGCAAGCACTAGTGCTAATGTTTTGCAAGTTTGAATGCTCGGGTTGATCGGTGATCCAGCCCGAGAGCACCGGAAAGCATAGTCGTTTGTAGCCGTCGGCGTTTGATTAACTTCGCCCTCACGAGAACCTTCGCGAATGCTTTGAAAGATCTCCCCAAAGCGCGATGCAGTGCCATTTGACTCTGACGTCTTAAAAGCGGAGTTAATGAGTGTTGTATTCTTTCCGAGCCGGTGGCACTGGTAGCAGCCCTAGGAGAATGAATGAATGCCCTGTGGGCTTGTTCTTTACCGGCGACTTGATGTTCCCGATGGTAAAATAGATTGGCCAGGCTTTTCTTGTCAAATTTGTCAGATGTGTGCCATCCGGCGCGCAGATAATTGATGCGACAGTGGACCCCTCGATAGCGTATTCTGTCGAGAAGACATTAGCGACTGCTCCTCAGTAGATCATCATCGACTGCTCATAGAGCACCCTGCTGACAGGGTGAAGTTTACGGACCTGTATCTCCCACCACCAATCTCCTGTATGCATTTCGCACATTCGCCGCCAATTCATTACGCTCCACCACGTACGAATACACCAATGACTCGGAAGGCACGCTGTTCTAGAAGATATCGGACGACTACCATTGATCCCGGTAGTAGTAAGAGATCTTCCCCCAATATCCACCTCCGAACGATTCCAGCTCGCCTTTCCCAAAGATATCGCTCATTTCCTCCAACCTCTTGATAAAACCCCGCCCAGTGCCAGAGGAGCACTCGCCACTACTCGGCGGAGCGTAGAAAGAAGCTGTCGATGTTCTCGCGAGGTTTTGGACAGTGTGAAATAGCGCCATTCTGAACTCAGATGCTGACCGGAATGGGTGCCATGGGTATTGGAGAAGGCGAAAGACTCGTCGTAGTCCTCCGGTAAAGTGGCTCCTCAAAGACCCTCAGAACTGTCGTAGATGCCCTACTATGCCCATTTGAATCGCCATCTGCCTCTTCCATCACGAAATATGAATCGGATTCAAGGTCCGAATTGTTACCCGAATCTTGGTCGAAAATGTCCGACTCTGAATCGTAAATGCGTGTCTGAATAGTAATCGGGAATGCTCTTCTGCCTCGCCAGTTGTCGGGTCTCTGCAGGTTGATCGCGCTTCCAGAGTGAATATTGATTTCCCAGCCATTCATCTGCTTCCAGCGACGGATCGCTCAAGATGTCTGTCAAAATTCGCGGAGGAGCTGTACCTCTTGCTGCAAAAAGGCAAGACGATTTCATTGACTCGAGAATTTGCAGTCTGCCAAGGCGGAGGTTTTTCCTGCAGGCGCGCAGAGCGCTTTCACTTAACGATTTGTCATCCAACGAGCTCGCCGCTAAGCGGTTGTAGTAGTGCGCTTGCCATTACAGATACTTTAGAGCCTTAAGTTCAAGGTCAGACATCTCCACCATAACGGCGCTTGATTTTGACGACACATACATCTCCAACGGAATAATGCAAACACAAACACAAGCATACAACGAGAAGAAACAACAATCACCACAATCATGCCCTAACGATGCCTCCGTTTCTACCCTCTCAAGATTCGCTTCTCTCTCGAAGATCATGATGCTTATTCAGATCATGGAGAGACTATTCTCACCGCCAAATTCGATACTAATATCGATATACCAGAGGATACACACTCTCCGACTCAAATTCATAGCGACAGAGCCCCGACACCAACAAGAACACAAACACCAACCCAACATAGGAATCCAATCGACACCACTGTTGGTACTACCGCCAGAGCATTCCCGAAGACGCCCAGAAAGATTCATCTACGCTATTCAATTGAATCAAACCTCCAGAGAATCTTGCAGAGATCGATTCACGCCATGTACGAGCAAACATTCAGCACGGCTTGGAAAGACCATATACGCAAAGCACTGGTGGAGTGCCCGGTGTTTCGTGACAGCACCCGAGGTGTTGGAATTTACGGTGAACTTTGTTTCTTTTCATTTACTTGCTGATATTTGTTTATCTCCATACATTTCATTACGGTTACTTGATAGAATACGGCTTATACTGTTAACTATTTTCTTGGGTTTCTTTATTACGCTTTCTACTTTACATATGGGTGTCATCTCGGTATTACTTTCCTATGTAACATTGAGTCATATATTTATGTACGCGATCGGCTGCTTATGCCACCGACACTCTTCTATCTGTTTCCATACTTTTGGCAGTTTCTTCAAATGGCTTTCCCACCTGTTTAGTTTCTTTTCTATCGGTCGGAAGGACACGGTTCTTGTATAAATATCGGCTGTTTTTCCTCTTCTTCTGACTTTGTCAATCAAGCGATACATATAATATAGACATTAGAACCTAGCTTCTGCTTCCGCTTTCGCCTAATTCTTCGAATTCTCCTCCTCGAAATCAGGGTGACGACTTAATAGTTTAACCGCTTATTATGTCCTTCCGCACAACCCCCGCTGTTGTCCCTTTCCTTCAGGTTATGAGCCCGCGTTTTTAGACACCATCATCCCGATCTATCGATTTCTGAAATTCAAGAATCCTTCTTACCATTACATTCGTCTGACTCTACTACCTCCCTCATCCAACTTTTTCAAACATATCTAAAGGAAAAAGAGACCGCCAAAAGCTCTTCTCTCTTTCTCCACCACAAAGACGACAAACCCACATTATCAAGCTCGATAACATCCGTGTCTTAACCGACAATCGAACTATAATATACGGGCAGCTTCCATGAAGCTTGTTTGGAAGGGCATGAAAGTTTATGAAATAGTTGTTGATGGAGCTGAACCTCCGACGACGCCGACGACGCCTAAAAATCCAAGATATGAATCGCTATGCCATCAAGCAGCAGCTGTCTACATCCAGCGGTATCTCAAGACATTTTGGAGAAAATTGTCGAGCTTGACCACCCCCATAGGATGTGGGAGTCTCTGCGCATGAATTCTACCGAGACACTGCTGCGACTCGCTTCCCAGATCATGTCCTTGGTCTCCTTCCTCCTCCCACGATCCAGAAAACCCATCTCTACATTCATCGTGATCCTTCGAAGCAGGAATGGCTACGCCTTAATCAGCTTACCAAATCCTCGTCCGACACCTATCGCCAACTCTTCTCCAAATTCCTAGATGAAGACAAAGCGGTTACGATTTCTCCTAGGTTTCTCGTCTCGACATCAAAAGAACGCTAGTAGATAACCTGTCTACAGCGATGATTTCACCTTTTGCTGAAGTCAAACAACGCCTCTAGATTTGGATCACGAGCAACCTTCCTCCTCTGTTTCTCCTCCTCAAACGGCACTCCTCACAACACAAAGGAGAACTGCCAGGTCCCCCCGTCAGCCCTCCTCCTCCTCTCAATCTGCCTCTCGTCAACAGAAGCAGAAAGAATGTACCTGGTGCGTTAAACACAACCCAGGAAAACATCTAGATACAACCAATGCTTCAAGCTCAAGAAGCACCAAGAGGAACAGAAGTCTTCGGACAAAGGAAAAGAAAGAGATACCGCTGGTCACAACAGACTCGACAAAGGAAAGGTAAAGAACACTTCATTCTATTTTGACACAGGAGCAACCTCTCACATGTGTCCCTCCCTAGGCCGCTTCAACACCTCGAGAAATGTGCCGGACTTGTGGAGATCCTCGCCTAAGGACTCCATGCCTGTTAAGGGAAAGGAACTGTGGTGATGGACTGTACTTAGGGATGGATCTGTTTCTTCTTTTCGCTTTCTGATGTTCTTTATGTTCCTGATCTTGAGCGACCTCTACTTTCCTGGAGAAAGATTAGAGAAAAAGGGTATACTATGGTGGGAGAGGGGGATTTCATTTCTATTGTTAAAGGGAATAAAACGATTTTCGAAGCATCATTTGACGGTTCTTTATTTAAGATTCCAGAGGTTACCGATTCTGCTTTTCTCACATATGACTTTTGGCACTCAGCTCTAGGACATCTGGCTCCATCTTCCATTCAGAAAGCTAAGAACCTTTATGCCGACGCCACTATCATTCCTCCTGCCCTGATTCCTTTCACTGTTCAACCTGTTCACTCGCTAAGTTTCACACACCATACACCACTATCCACTAACACTCGAAATGAAACCAAGTTGGAACTCATTCATTCTGACTTGTGTGGACCTTTTCCTGTTCCCTCTTACGCAAACTCACTCTACTACATCTCCTTCGTCGACGACAAGACCAGAATCTCATGGGTTCGTTTTTTCAAGAACCGATGCAGCTAAGGGCGCTATCGAAGATTTCGCGACTGAGATGGAACTCCAATATGGTTTGCCTGTCAAGCTGCTTTAGGATCGATAATGGAGGAGAGTACGCCAATGGAAAGCTACAAGATTTCTTTGCTTCCAAGGAATCGCTTCACGAGTTAACCCTCCTTACTCTCGAGTCCAATGGTGTTGCTGAAAGACTTAACCGAACAATGGTGAAACAGTTAGACCATGTTGCTTCCTCTTAACGATAAGTTTATGGGCAGAAGCAGTCTCCACCTTCGCTTTACCTCAAGAACCGCCAACCTCATAAGTCAGCTTAACGATCAAACTCCTTATGAGGCCTTCCCGTAAGAAACCATCGATCCACCACCTTCAGCCTTTTACGAGAATGCCACGCACATCCCGGAGGACAAACGCCCCGCAGGGAAGCAAGCTATCTCCCAGGGCTATGAAAGGTATTTTCACAGGATATACAGCAACCGATCGCCACTATAGAGTATTCATCCCTTCAGAAAACGAATACTGCCTCCTACGATGCCTTTTTTTCCTCCTTCATGACAGAAGGGTACTTCCAATCTCAGAACCCCTATCTACTCCTCGCCTCAGTTCAGCTTAACGATTCTCAAACATCTCAGCCCTCCACAAGCCTTTCTTATGCTTTCAACAAAGAAGGTTTCCCAACTTCGGACATGTGGATAGCCTGGATTAATAGGAACCCCGAGACCGCAGCTGACTGGTACCAAAAGGGTCATCCTATCGTTACTGCACTTTTCAACAATCAGTTAGACGAAGGACGCAAAAACAATACTCTATCATCACCACCTTCTAATACATCCTCCACTCAGTCAAGTACCAATACGGAAATAAACCAGGAACTCTTCTCCGGTTTCTCCTCAATGCAACAGCAACAACACCAAGATTCCGTACAATCAAACGGATCTTCCTCTTCATCATCACCTTCACCCCCTCCTCAACAAAATTATCCCAGAAACGAAACTATCATCTCATTTCATGACTCTTTCCGACCTAGTCCTCCAAGGACAAGACTACGAACAGGCACAGCTATCAACCCTCCTGGCGAATGGTGGAAAGCTCTCTAACAAGGGCTCCTCACCACCACCTCTCGCATCTAGCGACCAACAAATGACTGACGCCAGCGAACGGTCACCTGATACCTCTTCGTCCTCCACTCAAAGCGACCATATAATGGTGGAAGCCCCTCCTCAAGAATCGGAACGAGAAGAGACTCTCATTAGTATCCTAGAAGTATCGGAGCCTAAATCATACCAAGCCAAATCCTCACCGGACTGGTCTGAATGGAAAAGGCAATGAACGAGCGAACTGAAGTCACTGAATGAAAATGAAGTTTAAGTTGACAGACCCAACCGAAAAGTTGTGGATTGTCGATGGGTGTTTAAGGTTAAAGGCAATGCTAAAGGAGAAGTAGAACGTTATAAGGCAAGACTGCCGCCAAAGGCTTTTCTCAAGTTCAAGGGATGGACTACGATGAGATCTTTTTCACCTGTTGTAATGCTTCGACTCTCTCCGCTTTGCTACTTGCAATTGCTGCTTGCAAAGGATGATGTCAGACAACTCGTCAAAACCGTGATTCCTATATGGTATCTTGAAAGAAGAGGTGTACATGCAACTACCGGAAGGCAGCCGGTTAGAAGGTAAGGTTGCGCGACTGAAACGTCAGATATACGGTTTGAAGCAATCACCAAGGAATGGTACTTTCGGCTATTGAATACCTTATCCCCTATGGTTTTGCTATCACTGCTTTTGATCCCTGTGTTCTTGTCCACAACTCAGGTAATCTAATCATAGCTATTTACGTGACGACATCACTCTTTTGAACCTCCTAATGACTGCTTAACGGACAGTTTCTTGAAAACCGAAGTTCAAGGTTAACGATATGGGACTTCTCAACTATCTCCTAGGCATCCAAATCGACTACACCAACGCCGTATCACTCTTTTCGCAGACAGCATTCATCGACAAGATTCTGAACCGATTCTCGACGAAGACTGCAAGCCCGCCTCCACTCCCATCGATCCTAACCAATCGATTGATTGCGACTAGCGACGAAGACGACAAGGCCGATGCAACTGCTTATCAACAAATCATCGGATCTCTCATGTATCTGGTTACTGCGACAAGACCTGACCTAGCGATACAATAACTCACCTCTCGCTTTAACTCCAATCCTTCCACTGCACATATGTCCGCCGCCAAACGAAAGATTCGCTACCTTCAGAAGACCAAGGAAAAGGCACTTATTTCCATTTGGTTCTGACCTCAAACTATCGGCTTACAGCGACGATCCCACGGAAACTGTTACGACACTCGATTTAAGCTTCTCTGGATATCTTTTCCGCCTTTGGTGATTCTACCATCTCCTGGCGCTCTCGAAAACAACGCCAGTTACCTCTACTTGCGAAGATACATGGCACTGGCCATGACCACCAAACACCATCTTTGGTTAACTCGAGGCCTCAAGGAACTCCTCATGACGATATTCCACAAGCTGTCTTCTGTGACAGTAACTCCGCCATCGACGCCGCCAACAACCCGGTTAACGACAAGATTTAAACACATCGATATCGCCACCATTTTCTCGTGAATACGTTCAGAACGGTTCGATTAATCTCATGTACGCCCTACCAAGGAAAATCTGGCAGACATTTGCACCAAAGCGACTTGTGAAACAACTCACGATCACTTGTGCACCTCTATATTCGGTACAAAGTGAGAAGGGTGTTGGAATTTACGGTGAACTTTGTTTCTTTCATTTACTGCTGATATTTGTTTATCTCCATACATTTCATTACGGTTACTTGATGCTTAATACGGGTTTATACTGTTAACTATTTTCTTTTGGGTTTCTATTACGCTTTCTACTTTACATATGGGTGTCATCTCGGTATTACTTTCCTATGTTGGAACATTGAGTCATATATTTATATGACGCGATCGGCTGCTTATGCTACCGACACTCTTCTATCTGTTTCCATACTTCTTGGCAGTTTCTCAGGGTCAAATGGTTTTCCCACCTGTTTAGTTTTCTTTTCTCTATCGGTCGGAAGGGACACGGTTCTTGTATAAATATCGGGCTGTTTTTCCTCTTTCTTCTGACTTTGTCAATCAAGCGATACATATAATATAGACATTAGAACCTAGCTTCTCTGCTTCCGTTTCTCGTCTAATTCTTCGAATTCTCTCCTCCTCGAAATCAGGGTGACGACTTAATAGTTTAACCGCTATTGTGTCCTTCCGCACAACCCCCGCGTTGTCCCTTTCCTTCACGAGGATGCTCTCGGAAGCATGATGAGCCCTGGAATAGCTGATTGTATTCGGTATAAGAGCACCCTTCTCCTCCTTCCAGATCGTGAGAGCTTCCTAACCATCTTCCAGCGCTACCTATAACTTCAAGCCCCTTCCTGCTATCTAAGCTTTCAAGATACCTCTTGAAAGCGCATTCAGCTCACGTTTCAAGTTTAGGCTTCAACTTGAAGTTTCAAGTTTCGTTTCAAGTTCAAGCTTTCAAGCTGCACACCTAGCGATCATATATAAGATGGTATATCCTCCTTAATCCTATTGCTTTCAGAACCATACTCATCACATATTCACTATAGCCTTCATCCTCCCCTCAGGGCACTCCAGAGCGCTCACAGAAGAAGCGAGATCGCGATCCAGACACCGACGAATCAGATAGCAAAAAACGCCGAAGGAAGGAAAGGAAGGAGAAGAAGAAGGAGAAGAAGAAGGAGAAGAAGGAGAAGAAGAAGGAACAGAAGAAGAACGAGAAGTCCTCCCCTTCCTCGCTCTCAAGAAAGAGCAGAAAAGCCTCCAGCCTATCCCAAGAAGAGATAGAGACACCCCGCAGCAGTCGTCGTCTTCCCGGAAGCATCCCCGAGTGGTTTCAAGCTCCCGACAGCACTCGTCACTGCCTCCTCAGCACTCGTCACCGCCCACTCGGCACTCGAGACTCTTCCCAAAAGAGTGGGAATCAGTGCAATCTGAAGCCGAGTCCGACAGCGAAGGTTCCGCAGCAGGCACAGCAGCAGGCCCAGCAGGCCCAGCAACACACTCCGCAAAGCGCTCAGCAGCACGCACAGCAGCAGGCCCAGCAGGCCCAGCAACACACCCCGCAAAGCGACCAGCAGCAGGGACAGCAGCAGGCCCAGCAGCAGGCCCAAAACCCCAAAGAGGACGAGCACTTCAACGAGTCCCCATCACTTCCCCAGAATCGGGCAGCTCGCCGACACACCCGTCGGCCCCTGTCCGTAGCACCGTACTCCCAGTTCGTGCCCCTGCTCCAGAAGCAGTCGCCAGTGCTTCACAGAGCTCTCAATCCCGACGCCGCTGCTGGCTACCAATACCTAGTTCCCCTCCACCGGCAGAGCAGAGGCAAAGCCGCAGAGATCGTGCCCCAGAAACTCCCCCTCGTGCCCCAGAAACTCCCCCGCGTGCTCAGGTAGCATCCGCCAGTCCTCCAGAAGCATACCCCAGTGCTCTAGAAGCATCATCCCCAATCTCTCAAGCCCGATACACCGGCAAAATGACTCAGGCGAATAAAGCAAAAATGACTTTAGGTTTGCTCAACCTACCTAAAGTGTACACTAACATCTGCAACAGCCTCAAAGCGCAGATGCAGAACGTCGGTTGGGTTAATAAAAGCGTTTCCGGGGCAGCAGCGTTCAATGCTCTATGCCTACATGTGCTGAACATACGCCCTCTCAGAGCTATCCTGCCTATGTGGAACGGCGGCGATTCCGCCACCCGCAGAGCACTCGTGGACGCTTTGAAGTGGCTCATCGCTGATGTAAGAGAAGGAAAAGCTATCGAGGGGCAGGGAAATCGCGAGTATAAAGAAGTTGCTGACGATAGCGATGATGATGAGCGGTGGTCTGCCTAACGCCTAAGAAGCGTAGACGGGACCCAGTGTCCGCAGATCTCGATAGACCTTCCATAATGGTTACAGTGGTAGACCCGGATGCTCTAAAGACCATTCTCCAATGTTGCTCGCCTCTATCTACGACTGGAACGACGATTTAAATCAGAATTGCTCATTGGAGTTCTGACCAAGATAACGCTTTCCAGAGCTCTGCAATTTGATCCTGACGCACACCCCACCCGACAGAGCAATCAGGAGTATCTGGGGAGCACTCGATAACGTTTCCACCGCATCCAATCCTCCTGTTCGGCCGATGGAGGTGCAGATCACTGATTCGGAAGAGGTCGAGGGTTGGTTGAAGAATAGCGCGGCAGGCCTCGGAGGATACTGGCGGTACTCCACAGAGCGGTAGCGGTGCTAATTTGGTGGTGCTGAAACACCGCCGCTGACACGATTCCCTCATATCGAGGAAGACGATTAGACCAAGGGCGAAATTCCAGCAGAGGACACTGATTATGAGGAGGAAGGCATCGCATAAACGCAAAAGGACTGAGGGTATATTTGCCTAGAACTGATGCTAGTAATCAAAGGCTAATTCAGACTTTTGTTAGACGTCGCGATAGACAGCAGGATGCTATCGACGATTTAGACCCCAAATACCTGAGGAAGTATCCTCTGGGTGTAGGGGTTGCTGACGCAAACTTTGCACAGGGAGTAATCTGGACGCCTGCCGGGATAGCAGCCAAGAGAGCTGCTGACGCACTCGCAGCTGCTGCTGGAGGCGGTGGTGGTGGTGGTGGTGGTGGTGGCAATCCTCCTCCGGGCGGTGGTGGTGGTGGTGGACCTCCTCCTCCTCCTCCTCCTCCTCCTCCTCCGGGCGGACCTTGGTGGTGGTGGTGGTGGTGGACCTTCTGGAGGCGGTGGTGGTGGTGGTGGTGGTGGTGGTGGTGGTGGAGGTAATGGCGGGCATCATTAGTTTTCTTTGGTATAATCTCTCGTTTCACTTTCTGCCGAACGATCGCTTACGCCTGAATAGCGGTATGTCTTGTTTTCTGAAAGACTTGCAGTGCTACTGGCATCATTAGTTTTCTTTGGTATAATCTCTCGCTTTCTTTCTGTCGAAATGATCGCTACCTCTGAATAGCGTTATGTCTTGTTTTCTGGCGCTGGCCAGTGCTCCTGTGGGTTCGGTGCTATTTGATGTTTAGATTTCCTTTATATGAATAGATAGGTTTCATCGCTTTTAGATTTTCTTATATTAGATTAGATTAGATTAGATTAGATTAGATTACATTACATTACATTACGCTCTTCCATTTCTTCTTAATTGAATTGTAGTCGAGTCAAACTCCTACATTGCTCTCAGAGCACTCGTTATCGCTTCAGAAAGTGCAGTAAAACGAGTGATTAGGAATGACTCGGATGCGGGTGAGCGGACCGGGATGCGGCTGAGCGGATCGTTGCCATAGAAGGTTAGCGGTGAAAATTCTTCTTGCTTGGCGACGAAAACTCTGTCACCAAGCGTTGATTTCTAATCAAAGATACGCAAAAGAATGCTCCTAGAGCACATTGGATACTCCTGCCAGCAAGCAGAATGCCTCTCAACAAGCGATCCGCAAAGCGACCACGACTCCCAGTACCACCCGAAGAGCATGATGATTCACAGACTGACGGGTCTGAAATATCATACCGAGCATTGACCGCACTGTCAACCAGCACTCGGAGTAGTCAATCGACCAGCACTCGGAGTAGTCAGTCGACAACCGCCCCAATAGCCCGTAAAGGGCTTCTGTGTTCTACCGACACATCCACTGGAAGAAGCAGCCCTAGAAGGGTAGAATTCCATCTCCCCGATGGCAATACTGACAGCGTTGAAGTGCAGGAGCATCAGGAGGATGTGCCAGAAGTGGAGGAAACCGCCGATACCAGCCACTCGGAGTATGATGACTCCCCAGAGAACGCCCAGGAGAGCTCTGAGGAGAATCTAGATGACCCGGAGGAGTCGGAAGAACCTCAAGCCTCCACTCAGCAGAGATCCCAGAGTACGGGGAAGAGGCCTCGTACAGTGCAGCCGACTACTGCCAGAGCACTGGGCAATGCCGGAGGAGACCAACCGAGCGGTAGCGGAGGTTATTGCTTCCTCCGACTTCTCGGTGGATGAGGTACAGGTTCGACTCCATCTCACCCATTAAGGACAAAACGCTAACGATTCAGAGGGGAGCACGTCCAGGTGCAAGGGTAGTATGGAGAGCAGCTCCCACTTCGGCACCCAGACAGAACGCATCCCAGTGGGCGCCCACCGCATCCCAAAGACCCACTCCGGTACCCAGGCAGGAAGCATCTCAGAGATCATCCCCGGCATCTCAGGGAGCACTCCCGACCCCAGAGAGCATCGCCAATACCCAAACAGTCTAGGCCTTCTGAACCTGTTTATTATCATGATTACAGCTCTTCGACGCGCCATATCGATCTTTCCTCGATGCGTTCGAGGTACGGCGATTCGTCACCCACTTACCGCCTTATCGCTCCTCCCCGCCTTTTGAGGGCGAAACTCTATGAGCAGTCCCCGGATTCCCTCAAGCCCTCAGGTATATTTACCAGAAGCGCAACCAAGAGTCTACGATATTGCACAGCTTTCGTCGTCTATTAGGGAAGGAAATGCTCCTATAGCAGAAAGCGAGGTTAGTAGTATTCCCGATAGCACTGACGACCGCTTTGAGAGCATCGTTAACATTCATGCGAGCAACCTATCTCAGAGATCCTTGTTACCTAGCTCGAGGAGTGCAAACGTTCTCTCAATGCAGGCTCAGAGGATTGAGAAGGAGTGCAGCACGCTAATCGGGGACCACACTCTTCTACATGAGCCTTTTCCACCTGCAGCGAGACTTTCCGTACTGTTGGAATTTACGGTGAACTTTGTTTCTTTCATTTACTTCGTTGATATTTGTTTATCTCCATACATTTCATTACGGGTTACTTGATAAGGAATACGGGGTTTATACTGTTACTATTTTCTTTTGGGTTTCTATTACGTTTCTACTTTATATATGGGTGTCATCTCGGGTATTACTTTCCTATGTTGGAACATTGAGTCATATACTTATGTACGTGATCGGCTGCTTATGCTACCGACACTCTTCTATCTGTTTCCATACTTCTTGGCAGTTTCTCGGGGTCAAATGGCTTTCCCACCTGTTTAGTTTCCTTTTCTTTCTCGGTCGGAAGGGACACGGTTCTTGTATAAATATCGGGCTGTTTTTCCTCTTTCTTCTGACTTCGTAAGAAATCAAGCGATACATACAATATAGACATTAGAACCAAGCACTTCTGCTCCCGTTTCTCGTCTAAATTCTTTGAATATTCTTCCTCTCGAAATCAGGGTGACGACTTAATAGTTTAACCGCTATTGTATCCTTCCGCACAACCCCCGCGTTGTCCCTTTCCTTCACAACCTTCCTCCTCTGTTTCCTCCTCCCCTCAAACGGCACTTCTGACAACACAAAGAAGAACTGCCAGGTCTCCCCGTCAGCCCTCCTCCTCCTCCTCTCAATCTGCTCCTCGTCAACAGAAGCAGAAAGAATGTACCTGGTGCGTCAAACACAACCCAGGAAAACATCTAGGGCATACGTGGAACCAATGCTTCAAGCTCAAGAAGCACCAAGAGGAACAGAAGTCTTCAAGACAAGGAAAGGAAATAGACACCGTGAATGGTCACGACAGACTCGGACAAAGGAAAGGTAAAGAACACTTCATTCTATTTTGACACAGGAGCAACCTTCACATGTGTCCCACCCTAACTCCTCGAGAATGTTCCGGATTTGTGAGATCCTCACAAAGGACTCCATGTCTGGGGAAAGGGAACTGTGGATGGATCGCAGACTTAGGGATGGATCTGTGTCTTCTTTTCGTGTTTCTGATGTTCTCTATGTTCTCGATCTTGAGCGCCTTTACTTTCCTGGAGAAAAATTAGAGAAAAGGGATACTACATGGTGAGAGGGGATTTCATTTCTATTGTTAAAGGAATAAAACGATTTTCAAGATCATTTGACGGTTCTTTATTTAAGATTCCTGAGGTTACCGATTCTGCTTTTCTTACATATGACTTTTGGCACTCAGCTCTAGGACATCTGGCTCCATCTTCCATTCAGAAAGCTAAGAACCTTTACGCCGACGCCAATATCATTCCTCCTGCCCCTGATTCCTTTCACTGTTCAACCTGTTCACTCGCTGTTTCACACACCATACACCACTATCTACTAATACTCGAAACCAAGTTGGAACTCATTCATTCTGACTTGTGTGGACCTTTTCCTGCTCCTCTACGCAAACTCACTCTATTATACTTTCCTGGAGAAAATTAGAGAAAAATAGATACTACGGGTGGAGGAGGGGGATTTTACTTATTGTTAAGGAATAAACGACAAGATTATTTGATTTGCTCCTTATTTAGCATTCCTGAGGCTACTGACTTGCTTTTACATATGACTTTTTGCACTCACTTATAATATCTCCATCTTCCATTTAGAAAGCAAGAATCCTTACGACGTTGTTTTTTTCCGTTTTTCAATTTTTTTTTTTTTTTTTTTTTTTTTTTTTTTTTTTTTTTTTTTTTTGCTGAATTTTTTTTTTTTTTTTTTTTTTTTTTTTTTTTTTTATCCATCACCTTCAGCCTTTTGATCGAGAATGCTACGTGCATATCCCAGAGGACAAACGTCCCGCAGGAAGCAAGCTATCTCCCAGGGCTATGAAAGGTATTTTCACAGGATATACAGCAACCGACCGCCACTATAGAGTATTCATCCCCTCAGAAAAACGAACAGTAGTCTCCTACGATGTCTTTTTCCCTCCTTCATGACAGAAGTACTTCCAATCTCAGAACCCCTATCTTCATCCTCGCCCTCAGTTCAGCCTAACGACTCAAACATCTCAGCCTCCACAAGCCTTTCTTATGCATTCAACAAAGAAGGTTTCCCAACATCGACATGTGGATAGCCTGGATTAATAGGAACCCCGAGCATCAAGCAGCTGACTGGTATCAAAGGGGTTATCCTATCGTTACTGCACTTTTCAACACGAAGGACGACGCAAAGAACAATACTCTATCCTCACCACCTTCTAATACATCCTCCACTCACCAAGTACCAATACGGAAATAGACCAGGAACTCTTCTCCGGTTTCTCCTCAATGCAACAGCAGCAACAACATCAAGATTCCGTACAATCAAACGGATCTTCCTCCTCATCATCACCTTCACCCCCTCCTCAACAAAACTATCCCAGAAATGAAACTATCATCTCATTTCACGACTCTTTCCGACCTAGTCCTCCGAGGACAAGACTACAACAGGCACAGCTATCAACCCTCCTGGCAATGGTGGAAAGCTCCTCAACAAGGGCTCCTCACCACCACTTCTCGTGATCTAGCGACCAACAAATGACTGACGCCAGCGAACGGTCACCTGCTACCTCTTCGCCCTCCACTCCAAAGCGACCAGCTATCGCCGGAAGCTCCTCCTCAAGAATCGAACGAGAAGAGACTCTCATCAGTATCCTAGAAGTATCGGAGCCTAAATCATATCACGCCAAATCCTCACCGGACTGGTCTGAGTGTAAAAGGCAATGAACGAGGAACTGAAGTTATTGAATGAAAATGAAGTTTGGGAAGTTGTTGACAGACCCAACCGAAAAGTTGTGGATTGTCGATGGGTGTTTAAGGTTAAAGGCAATGCTAAAGGAGAAGTAGAACGTTACAAGGCAAGACTCGTCGCCAAAGGCTTTTCTCAAGTTCAAGGGATGGACTACGATGAGATCTTTTCACCAGTTGTACGTTTCGACTCTCTCCGTTTGCTTCTTGCCATTGCTGCTTGCAAAGGATGGCGTGTCAGACAACTCGATGTCAAAACCGCATTCCTATATGGTATCTTGAAAGAAGAGGTACATGCAACTACCGGAAGGCAGCCGGTTAGAAGGTAAGGTTGCTGCTTTGAAACGTCAGATATACGGTTTGAAGCAATCACCAAGGGAATGGTACTTTCGGCTGGTTGAATACCTTATCCCCTATGGTTTTGCTATCACTGCTTTTGATCCCTGTGTTCTTGTCCACGACTCAGGTAATCTAATCATAGCTATTTACGTGGACGACATCACTCTCTTTGGACCTCCTAAATTTCTGCTTAACGGACAGTTTCCTCTTGAAGACTGAATTCAAGGTTAACGATATGGGACTTCTTAACTACCTCCTAGGCATCCAAATTGACTACACCAACGCCGGTATCACTCGCAGACAGCATTCATCAACAAGATTCTGAACCGATTCTCGACGAAGATCGCAAGTCTGCCTCCACCCCCATCGATCCTAACCACCGATTGATTGCGATTTAGTGACGAAGACAACAAGGCCGATGCAACTGCTTATCAACAAATCATCGGATCTCTCATGTATCTTATTATCATGCGACAAGACCTGACCTAGCGATACAATAACTCACCTCTCTCAGCTTTAACTCCAATCCTTCCATTGCACATATGTCCGCCGCTAAACGAAGATTCGCTACCTTCAGAAGACCAAGGAAAAGGCACTTATTCCCATTTGGTTCTGACCTCAAACTATCGGGCTTACAGCGACGATCCCACGGAAACAAAGCTTTTCTGGATATCTTTTCCGTCTCGGTGATTCTACCATTTCCTGGCGCTCTAAAACAACGCCAGTTGCTACCTCTACTTATGGTCGAGTACATGGCACTGGCTATGACCACCAAACATCATCTTTGGTTAACTCGAGGCCTCAAGGAACTCCTCAAGACGATATTCCACAAGTTGTTTTCACACAGTAACTCCGCCATCGACGCCGCCAACAACCCGGTTTAACGACAAGACGAAGCACATCGATATCGCTTACCACTTCTCTCGTGAATGCGTTTCAGAATGGTTCGATCAATCTCATGACGCCCTTAACAAGGAAAATCTGGCAGACATTTGCACCAAAGCGACTTGTGAAACAACTCACGACCACTTGTGCACCTCTATATTCGGTACAAAGTGAGAAGGGTGTTGGAATTTACGGTGAACTTTGTTTCTTTCATTTACTTCGTTGATATTTGTTTATCTCCATACATTTCATTACGGGTTATTTTGATATGATACAGGGTTTATACTGTTAACTATTTTCTTTTTTTTTATTACGCTTTCTACTTTACATACGGGTGTCATCTATTACTTTCCTATGTTGGAACATTGAAATATATATTTAAGACGCTGATCCGTTGCTTACGCCACCGACACTCTTCTATCTGTTTCCATACTTTGGCAGTTTCTCGGGTCAAATGGCTTTCCCACCTGTTTAGTTTCCTTTCTCTCTACGGTCGGAAGGGACACGGTTCTGTATAAATATCGCATTGTTTTTTCTTTTCTTCTGACTTTGTCAATCGTCGATACATATAATATGTACATTAGAACCTAGCCTTCTCTGCTTCCGCCTCTCGCCTAAATTCCTTGAATTCTCTCCTCCTCAAATCAGGAGGACGACTTAATAGTTTAACCGCTTATTGTGTCCTTCCCAAGACAACCCCCGCTTGTCCCTTTCTCTTCACGCATTGGTAGTGAACATGCTGCTGCCAGTACCACAGGCGGGATAAAGGTAGATCTGGACGAGGTCGTTATCAAACAGGTGAATGCCCTTGAACGCTGACGAAGGTTTCTCTGCGAATTGACAACGATAGGTCAGAAGTCTACACTCCCGGAAATTGCTCGACTTGATGCGACGAGGTTAAAGGGCGCTTTTACGGATTCGACCATCTACGGGCTTGGAAACCTCTCGTCTGAGGCGAGGCTGCTAAAGTAGGGTATCTTTAAAGAACGACGCTTCTTGAGCCCCGCGCAGCATTACGAGGTGTGATTAATCTCAGAGAGCACCCAGGTGCTAAGAGAAGCACTCGGTGTCAATGACCAGAGAGCACTCGGGTGTCAATGCCGAGAAAGACCCGGACTTCCGAATGCTTGGAGAAAGACTCGCGAACGCTGCTAACAGATACTAGAGCTACCGCTTCACGGTTTCTGCGCCCAGAGATTATCGACATATTGTACTATAAATACTTTGATGGGGTCAGGATGCGAGGGGTAAAAGACCCCGAGTTCCTAGAGCGGATTACCCCTACGTTTATTTGCCTGATACCCACTGCAATTTGGCATGGCATTCGGGTACATTAACGTAACATACGCCAAGCCTGACCATTTCCAGTCACAGAACGAGAGTGTTGTTAGTATGCATCCCTGATACCCATACATCCCCTTACAGCTATAGCGAGTGCTTTGAGAGCAGTAACAGATGCTCCCAGAATTTATAGTGGATTCGCTACGACATTGCACACGAGTAGAAACGCTCAACCGGATGAGAACACATGGAAGGAGGAGTAGGCAGAATCAGGAGGCAACGTTGAGGTGATCACGATAACCTCCGGGAGAAGGTATGCTATAGATGGGTGCTACAATGGCGGAGCGCTTTTTCTGCATACGGAGGCTAACCTCGATAGATACGAGAAGAAGGGTATCACTATTGAGGCGATACCGAAGATGGATGAAGCGACGACGAAAACGTTAGCGGCGGATCTTGCGGCATTCCGAATGCTCGGAGAGCACCCCGAAGTGCTCCAAGTGATATCTCCCACAACAGTGGCGCCAGGAAGAGGTGGTTCAGGCTCAACTTCGGGCATTGCGGAAGAGAAGGCGAGGAGGATGAAGATGAGGATCGCGAGGGAGGGAGGAGGAAGAGGATTTAGAAAGACCGGGCGAAGTGCTGGAGTGCAATGGCGAAGTGCTTTGGAGAGATACCTATATACCTGTATTATATTCGATTGGCGATTTCAAGACGCTTGTAGTGTTAGTATTTAGTAATAGAATCACGGTTTTGGATGCTCTGCAAAGCAGTGCCTACTAAAGCAAAGAGTAGTATGCCTGGTAAAAACAGGGAGCTGAAAGGTTAAATGCCGGGCGCCATGGAGCAGTCGGGAGTGCTCCAGAAGCATTAGCGATATGCCCAGGAGTCGTCAGAGAGGTTCAGGAGCGGACAAAACGCTTCCTGAGGCGTCGCGAGAGCACCAGGAGCGTCCAGGAGATAGGTAGTGGTCTCAGGCGAGAGAAAATTCCGTCGAGAGAGCGTCAGGCGAGAGAGCGTTCAGTCGGGATAGCGTCAGGCGAGAGGACATGCCGTCGGGATAGCGTCAGGCGAGAGAGCATTCCGTCGGGGTAAGCGTATCACTATCGGGGCGCGCGAGCAGCCTAGTGCGCGCCAGGGCGGAATGCTATGCGCCAGGGAGCGCCAGGAACGCTCTGCTGCTTCTCTGGAGAGGCAGTTTGTCTACCGAGCGCCCTGGCCGCCTCGAGCGTCCAGAGCGTCTGGCGGAGGTTGCGGGTTTGCTGATGCTTAAACACCCATCGACAATCCACAACTTTTCGGTTGGGTCTGTCAACAACTTCCCAAACTTCATTTTCATTCAGTGACTTCAGTTCCTCGTTCATTGCCTTTTTCCATTCAGACCAGTCCGGTGAGGATTTGGCTTCGCGATATGATTTAGGCTCCGATAGTTCTAGGATACTAATGAGAGTTTCTTCTCGTTCCGATTCTTGTTGAGGAGCTTCCGGCATTTGCTGGTCGCTTTGGTTAGAGAACGAAGAGGTAGCAGATGACCGTTCACTGGCGTCAGTCATTTGTTGGTCGCTAGATGCGAGAGGTGGTGGTGAGGGAGCTCTTGTGAGAGGAGCTTTCCACCATTCGCCAGGAGGGTTGATAGCTGTGCCTATTCGTAGTCTTGTCCTTGGAGGACTAGGTCGGAAGGAGTTGTGAAATGAGATGATAGTTTCGTTTCTGGGATAGTTTTGTTGAGGAGGGGGTGGAGGTGATGATGAGGACGAAGATCCGTTTGATTGTACGGAATCTTGGTGTTGTTGCTGCTGTTGCATTGAGGAGAAACCGGAGAAGAGTTCCTGGTTTATTTCCGAATTGGTACTTGACTGAGTTGAGGATGTATTAGAAGGTGGTGAGGATAGAGTATTGTTCTTGCGTTCTTCGTCTAATTGATTGTTGAAAAGTGCAGTAACGATAGGATGACCCTTTTGATACCAGTCAGCTGCGGTCTCAGGGTTCCTATTAATCCAGGCTATCCACATGTCCGAAGTTGGGAAACCTTCTTTGTTGAAAGCATAAGAAAGGCTTGTGGAGGGCTGAGATGTTTGAGAATCGTTAGGCTGAACTGAGGACGAAGATGATGAGAGGGGTTCAGGTAGTTTAGATACCCCTTCTGTCGCAAGAGGAGGGAAAAAGACATCGTAGGAGACCACTGTTCGTTTTTTTGAGGGGATGAATACTCTATAGTGGCGGTCGGTTGCTGTATATCCTGTAAAAATACCTTTCATAGCCCTGGGAGATAGCTTGCTTCCTGCGGGACGTTTGTCCTCCGGGATATGCACATAGCATTCTCGACCAAAAGGCTGAAGGTGGATCGCTGGTTTCTTATCGAGAAGGCCTCATAAGCGAGTTTCATCCTTGACTGACTTATGAGCGATGGCGGTTCTGAGGTAGATTTAAGGTGGAGATCGCTTCTGCCCATAGTCGCTATCGCTAAGAGGAAGCAACATGGTCCTAACTGTTTCACCCATTGTTCTTAAGTCTTTCAGCAACACCATTGGACTCCGGAGAAGAGGAGGGGTTAACTCGTGAATCCATTCCCTTGGAAGCAAAGAAATCTCAGAGTTTCCATCGATTTAACTCTCCTCCATTATCAGTCCTAAAACGCTTAACAGGCAAACCATATTGGAGCTCCATCTCAGTCACGAAATCTTCGATAGCCTTAGCTGCATCGGATTTCTTCTTGAGGAAACGAACCCATGAGATTCTGGTCTTGTCGTCAACGAAGGAGATGTAATAGAGGGAGTTTGTGTAAGAAGGAACGGGAAAAGGTCCACACAAGTCAGAATGAATGCGTTCCAACTTGGTTTCCGCTCGAGTATTAGTGGATAGTGGTGTATGATGTGTAGACTTAGCGAGTGAACAGGTTGAACAGTGAAAGAAATCAGGGGCAGGAGGAATGATGGTGGCGTCGGCATATAGGTTCTTAGCTTTCTGAATGGAAGATGGAGCCAGATGTCCTATAGCTGAGTGCCAAAAGTCATATGTGAGAAAAGCAGAATCGGTAACCTCAGGAATCTTAAATAAAGAACCGCTAAACGACAATGCTTCGAAAATCGTTTTATTCCCTTTAACAATAGAAATGAAATCCCCCTCTCCCACCATAGTATACCCTTTTTCTCTAATTTTCCTCCAGGAAAGTAGAGGCCGCTCAATATCAGGAACATAAAGAACATCAGAAACACAAAAAGAAGAAACAGATCCATCCCTAAGTACACAGTCCATCACCACAGTTCCCTTTCCCTTAACAGACATGGAGTCCTTAGAAGAGGATCTCACAAATCCGGAACATTTCTCGAGGTGCTCGAAACGCCCTAGGGAGGGACATATGTGAGAGGTTGCTCCTGTGTCAAAATAGAATGAAGTGTTCTTTACCTTTCCGTTGTCCGAGTCTGTCGTGACCATAGCGGTATCTCTTTCTTTTCCTTTACCCTCAGACTTCTGTTCCTCTTGATGCTTCTTGAGTTTGAAGCATTGGTTCCACGTATGCCCTAGATGTTTTCCTGGGTTGTGTTTGACGCACCAGGTACATTCTTTCTGCTTCTGTTGACGAGAGGCAGATTGAGAAGAGGAGGAGGAGGGCTGACGGGGAGACCTGGCATTCCTTCTTTGTGTTGTAAGGAGTGCCGTTTGAGGAGGAGAGGAAACAGAGGAGGAAGGTTGCTCGTGATCGAAATCTAAGAGACGTTGTTTGACTTCGGCATAAGTGAAATCATCTTTTGTAGACAGGTTATCTACAACGTTCTTCTGATGTCGGACGAGGAAACCTAGGAGGAAATCGCGCTTCACTTTGTCTTCATCCAAGAATTTAGAGAAGAGTTGGCGATAGGTGTCGGATGAGGATTTGGCCAGCTGATTAAGGCGTAACCATTCCTGCTCGAAGGATGCGATAAATGTAGAGATGGGTTTTTCTGAATCGTAGGAGGAGGGAAGGTGTAACGGCAACTGTCTAGTTTGGTTATTCGGGTTGTCAAGGTATGAAGAGGAAGGATTGCGCAGTGTGGTTGGGATCTGTAATGGGGTTTCTGTTATGTTCTTTCGGTTTCTGTTACGCGAGTCATTAGTCATCAGTGGACTGGGAGTTGGATATATAAGGAGGCGTTGACTCGTGCCTTTTCATGTTTTCCTTCCTTTCCTTTTCTCTTCACGCAACCTCCTCAGAGCCGCTCAAGACTCGCTCGCCGACGCTTCGCTTCTACTTTTCTCCGATAAGAACTATTCACATTTCGCTTTACTTTCTAGAGAAAATCCTGTACGCCAATAATAGACCGCTTTCTACTGGTACCTCAGAATCCACTACTGCCAGGAGCAAGATTTACGCCTCGCCTCGAGTTGTAGAATTTTCACGCACACATCACCCTCATCCCACATCCAAACAACTGGCCTTACCTCGATATATCATACCAGGCTGAGCCCACCTCTACATCCACGCCGACAATAACCCCAACCGACCATCAACACCCCAAACCTTAACGGAGAAAGAGAACCTTATCCGAAGTCTCCCCAGCCCCAAGAAGAACGGAACGACATGATGTCGCAATCATCGCCTTCCTCCTTTTTCGCTACCCCAACACCCCCCGGACCACCACCCCCAAGGTTTGACCCAACCCAATCCACCCAACCCACCCAACCCACCCAATCAACCACCATCGAAGAAACCCAGATCAACGAGAACCCTAGGGAGGAATTTGCAGACTCTAAGGACTACGACCGCCATACATCCCTAGGATTGACTTTTCCACCCCAGCATCGCTCCCCAGGAAACCCACAACGCCATGGACCTAAACTATACCGCATGGTGGTCAGAAATGCCATGTCCATCGTGATCAAATCGATCACGGACGACATCCACGTAGTTGAACATGATGTCGAGAGACTCCGAAAAGATATGACCGAACAGAACAAACAGCTCCTGGACACCGTCCACATCCTCACAAACCAAATGTTGGAAATGATGAATAGACAGGACATAATGCTGGAAAAGCTCAATCGCCTTCAGCAACCACCCCCAAAGACCCCCGCACCACGAACACCCCTGGCACGCGCACCACAGGCCCAGGCACCCCAGGCACCCCAGGCACAAGCCCCCCCCAATCAACCCAGGAACAAAGGGAAAAACCCGGAACCAAACCCAAGGAACCCCCCACCCCAGCAACAACAACAACAACAACAACAACAGAACACAACATACGCCGACATCGCAAAAGGCCCTGGACCAGCCAACTTCCAGGTAGTTCAAAGGAGGAGATACAGACCCAAACAGGACCCCCTTTTCAAGCCGGACTTCACCAAGATCAACCGAGAAATTGTCATTGAAACCAACACGGCATCACCTTTCACCCTAACTGAAATCAGACAAAAATCAACTCCACGATCCAGGACCCAGACTGTCACCTCCTTGCGCCAGACAAACCTCAAGAACAACTTCATTCCTGAATCCAAATTCACACCCTCAAGAACCAAGCGCCATGGAATACAAACCGAAATCGAATCCGACTCACGGAACTAAAGCGCATTCTACGCCGACATCCGTTAACTCTAGATGGTCCGAAATTCATCCTACACGCATCCCAACATCGATAGGTGAAGGCTTCCAAGCTGGACAACTGGTCGATCCTAAATCACCAAAGCAACTATGGAGTAACCATACAACTACCACAACCTCGATGGCTCAGCAAACCAGAATCTCAGACAAGGCACATTCTCTATGGTAATCGCACTTCCAGGACACTATACAATGGAAAACCTCGACTCGCTCCTTCAACCTTTTTCGACAGAACACGCAGACTCGAGACCTACCTCCCCACCAACTCCGACACCCAGTGCCGCAAGAACTGCCTTGAATATGGTTATAGGCAAGAACGCTGAACCACTCCAACAGGCCGCTATGGACACTGCGCCACCGACTTATTAAGACAACAGAAAGCACCCATGTAAGCGAGGTTCCCGGAGGCATCAGATGCACCCACTCACCAATTAGATGCTTCAACTGCAAGGGACACCATAAGGCAATCGACATGGCATGCCCGAACGAGCCAAGGCCAAGATCAGAGCTAAACTTCCAACCAGCCGATCCCAGAACCTGAGAACGCCTCGATTGTCATCCCGACGTCGAGGAACCAAATGAAGAAATGGAAACCTCCGTCTAATGGAGCAACAACACAGAACCCTAGCCATTGCACAGCAACTGAACTGTGCAAAAAACGAGCTAACAACAAAGTCAGTAGTGGAGGAAGCAGAAATGGACGAGAACATACTCTTTCTTTTGTTACAAGAACCATGGAACAACAGGGACGGACACCCACCAGAATCACCCCTCTTTATCTTTTTACAGCAAGCAACAAGGACACAAAATGCCAAGAACATACATCAGAAAACATAGCAACCTAAAACCCAAACACCACTATGTACATGATAACTTCATTGTCTCGGTAACGTGGAAATACAAGAACAAAAAATACAAATCCTCAACATATACTCACCCGGGAGAAGCGGCCCTTTCGCCAACATCTCAAGGAACATCACCACTATCCAGAACTGCCTAGTTATGGGAGACCTCAATTGTCACCATCAGCTATGGTACGGACACAAATCACACGAATACACCAACACCATCAGAGCAGACAAACGGAACGCGACCAGAATCAAGAGATGGATGGATAGACAGAGACTACACCTTCTAAATGAACCCGGGGTATTCACACACTTCCCCAGAAACAACAACCGACCAACCATAATCGACCTCACACTAGTCAAAGGCCCAGTCCTGGACTATGATATGACGTGGAATTTGGATAGACATGGAGCAGGGTCAGATCATGGGAAAACCATAATCCACATCCAAATCGAAACCCCAACGCAGTACCAAGAAGACTATGGCACAAAACCGACTGGGAAACACTCAACCAACTCGCTCTCCCAACTCCACTCTACCACCAGAAGCTTGGGAGAACCAAAGCCACACCAAACAATCGGCAGACTTCATCCTAATACATCGACCAGCTGATCGAATCGACTCACCCCACTCAGCAATGGTTACAAAAAGTCGAAACGATGGTGGTCTGCAGAACTAAAACTGCAAAGGCTAACCTCAACACCCTAGAGCAAGGGCAAGGAACACAAGGAAAGAAGAAGACAGGAGGCACTGAGAAAGGGTAGCTGAACTGACCAACCTGAGACGCAAAGCCAAAAGCAGAACAGAGGAGAAGGAACTCTCCGGCCAGAGGAAGTACAATCTGGAGAATTATGAACGCCGGAAGAAGAAGGAAACCATAATTCCAACCATACAAGCGTGAAGAACGCTTATGAAGTGCGTTCTTAGGGCTGAACTCTTCCCCACAAATTGGACGTCCCCCGACAACCCCCTTGCAAATCAGACTCTTATTGTGACCTTAGTGACATGTTCAAGAAGTTACCTCGCATTTAACTATTTAAAGCGATAAACTCATGCCCAGCCAACTCAGCAACAGGAACTGATGGCATCCCCTACCCATTCATCAAAGCAATAATCAAAGAACCCACAACTTATACAAGATATGTTCTCACCATGTTGAAACACGGGTACACTTGACAGATGGAAGACAGCAAAGTGCATCCCAATACCGAAACCAGGCAAGACGGACTACAAAACAGCCAAAGCCTATCGACCAATATCCCTCCTACAATGCTTCAGCAAAGTCCTCGAGAAAATTGTAGCTTCAAGGCTCTGCACCGATGGGACCCTCCTCGGAACCCTGTCCGACGACCAGTTTGGAGGAAGACCAACAATCTCAGCGATAGATGCACTCTTACGCACCCTGACGCCGATACAACAAAACCTGCTTCAAAAGAAAATCACCGGCAAAGCACCAGACAGACCGGCAATCCTCACAAACGACATACAAGGAGCTTTCAACTGCGTAAATCACTCCCTACTCCACCAAATCATGACACAACAGAAGTTCCCCCAATACCTCACGGAGTGGTGCAAAGAGTTCAACACCAATAGAACACTACAATTCTTTTTCATCAGCAAAAAATGACGTGTCGTCTTGGGGCACCTGGGCGCCCGAGATGCCCCAGATGCCCCAGATGCCCCAAGACTTTTGCTTACCTGTAGACCGACGCCGGGGCGTACCGAAACGGAGCCAGTGCCAAAGGACGTCGTCGCGACAGGTTAAGACGCAAATTCGTCTTTTGGCGTCTAACGCCGTCTCAACACTAGTATCTTTGGCCCGGTTAACGGGTTTCGCTAGCAGTATTTGCTGGCAGTATGAGATCACTCGGCAAAAGGTACATTGACTAGGACATGGTTTCCGCGCGCCAGTCACATATATTCGTCTATCTGTCTACCTAATTCTATATACATAATTGCTAGCGCCCTACATACCTCCGCGCTGCCTACCTACCTCCCTACCTCCGCGCTGCCTCCCTGCCTACCCCCGCACCTCGCTGCCTACCTGCCTACCTACCTCCGCGCTGCCTCCCTGCCTACCCCCGCACCTCGCTGCCTCCCTGCCTACCCCCGCACCTCGCTGCCTCCCTGCCTACCCCCGCACCTCGCTGCCTACCTTCCTACCTATTAGGAGCTTAATTGACGTTGATTTCGTGCACCGTTAGACGTCGATTTGGGCGTAGATTTGAGCGTAGATTTGATGCTGATTTAGGTGTCGACTTGGTGCAATTAGTCGACGGTTTTGATGTCATTTTTGGTGTCAATTTGGGCGATTTGCTGCTATTTAGCAGTCTGTAGCGGTGTCAGTACAGGCGTCAAAATATAGGTAGGTAAATACGTATCTAGGCATCGCTGCAGGTAGGAGGTAAGCATCGCTGCAGGTAGGAGGTAAGCATCGCTGCAGGTAGGAGGTAAGCATCGCTGCAGGTAGGAGGTAAGCATCGCTGCAGGTAGGAGGTAAGCATCGCTGGAGGTAGGAGGTAAGCATCGCTGCAGGTAGGAGGTAAGCATCGCTGCAGGTAGGAGGTAGGTATCGAGGTAGGAGGTGAGGTAGGAGGTGAGGTAGGACGTGAGGTAGGAGGTGAGGTAGGAGGTGAGGTAGGTGTCGAGAGGAAGGTAGGCACGAAGGCAGCAGGTAGGCAGCTAGGCAGGTAGGTAAGCAGGTGGGGATCCTCGAGATGTCAAATCTGACGTCATTTGCTAGCGAGCTCAGGGCTAGCGCCAGGACTTAGGCAGAATATCACATATTCGCCACTGTGTCTCGCGTTTTGGGAGGCGGTGGGCGTCAAGAGGCGAGATGTCATATTTTGGACGCCTACTAGGCGTTAAAAGACGACATATCACATTTTGTATGCTTACTAGGCGCCAAAAGACGACGTGTCACATTTTGAATGCTTACTAGGCGCCAAAAGACGACGTGTTACATTTTGGTGGTAGCGGGACGAGGTTTTGTGAGCAATAGACGAGGTTTTGGGCGCGGAAGACGAATTTGGACATCTGGGCGCGCGGATTCGTCCTGGCGAAACCCATTTTTTGCTGATGTTCAACCATCAGCTAGAACACCCCCAACCATACAACTCCGGCCTACCACAAGGCTCACCAATGTCACCCGTCCTATTCATGATATATGCAGGGGTAATCCTCAACCCATCCACATCAGCAAAAGAAATCAACACCACCTACATCGATGACGATGCCCTAGTGCAAATATCCAAATCACCCGCCTTCATCACCAAACGCCTCAACGAAAGAATGACAGAAAGGGTCTCCAATGCCAACCCCCTAAATGTCAAATACGAACCACAGAAATCAGACCTCGTTTTCTTCAGACCATCAACATCCACACTACGCCAACCCAACAATACTGTCACCATAGAGGACACCATGATCCAACCAAAGGACCGCCTGAAATACGTGGGGGTCTGGATCGACGCAACCCTCTCCTTCCGCCCACACATAGAAAGCGCCCTCTCCAACGGCCTGCGATCACTCAACCGAATCCGAATACTCTCACGACTGCCTGGAGCGAAAGTCAAAACAATCCACCACATAATCACCCAAGCTTTCCTTCCGACGCTCCTCTGGGGCTCAGAGGCCTGGTGGACAGGAGCAGACCATACGAGTCCGTGATCTCTGGCGGCGATAATGAAGTATTCAAGAGAGACATATACAGTAGAAGCTGTCGAGTTAGGCAGGCGAGGTCAAGCGAGGTGCAGAGGTCTTCGTAGAGAAGAGAAGTAACAGCGTGTATATTGATAACCAGCGTAGAAATAGAAGTGGCCCTACCTGGTATGGTATGCCAGGTATGAACAAGTGTATAGTATATGAATACAGAAGACGTTGCGTAAGGAAAGAAGAAGGAGAGAAAGGAAAACAGAAACGAAGCGAGGGAGAGCCCCCTATTATACCCAAGGAAATCCTGCGATGACTAATCCCCTAATGACTCACACCGCGCAATCGAACAGAAACCCAAAGAACACGATAGAAACCTTCTGACTAATCCAACTCCGCGTAACCCAACGACTCCATCAACCGATCCATGAAACCGCACCCTTTCACCAATATACAACGAAGCCGCATGCATAATCACCGGCCTCCCACGATGGACAAAGGTAGAACGACTGCTGAAAGAAGCCGCCCTTCCACCCCTGGAACACCTCCTCAACTACAGATCCCGGAAATACGGAACCCGTATCCTATGCATGGAAGGTCACCACCCCAACGACAAGGAACTCACTGACCTACTACCACCGAAAGCACTCAACATACAAGTTTAATCGCCTATATCGAATCGCTTCCCTCACGCTTCCCTTTCTGCGAGCCAGGAGGGAAAAAGGAGAGATGGATACAGACCGACCTACTAAGGACACGAATGCTGGAGGAATGGAACTCGCGCCCAATCCCAAACTACCCCCACCCAGGAAACCTAAAACCCCACAACAACCTCGCTAAACTGCCAATCTCCAAAGCAAGAACTTTCTTCCGAATACGATGCCAGGCAACACGCTGGATAAAAACGCTTCAAACCGGATCACAACCCTGCCAATGCGGGGCAGAACAATCATCCAAACATATCATCATGGAATGCCCCCGATGGGCACAACTCAGACGACCCCTCATCGAAAAAATCCCCGGTCCGCAGTCCTGGGAAAATTGGATGTTCACCAACCTTAGAGAAGACCTGATCTTCAAATTCGCCAAAGAAACACAACTCCTGAAATGGTACGAGAAAGATGAAGATGAGGATGGGGAGGAAACAAATGCCTGAGAGGCTGGGTTTTTTTTTTCGTTTCGCTAATTTTGCTTTCTCTTCTTTCGAGTACTGATATCTCCTTACTGTTCTATCTTTTCGGGTCGCTTTCCTTTGTCGCTTTCCTTTGTCTCTTTTCCTTTATACGAGGGGGTGTGGTTTTAGGCGTGCGATAAGTCCTGTACTTCAAAGCAATATAAAATCAATCAATCAATCAATCCTGTATTTACTCGGCCTTCCTTCTGATAAGAATTATTTACATTTCGCTTTACTTGCCTAGAGAAAATCCTGTATGCCAATAGACCGCGTCTTCTACTGGTACCTCAGAATTCACTACTTCGTCAGGGAGTGCATCTACGCTCTCGCCCCTGAGTTGTAGAATTTTCCCTACACACACAACACCCTCACTACATACACAACCCGAACGCCTGGCCTTATCTGGTATATCATACTAGGCTGAGCCACCACTACATACACGCTGGATAATAGCTCTAACCGGCCATCAACCCACCCAAACCCCAACGGGAGGAAGAGAACCCTTTCCGAAGTATCCCCAGCCCCAAGAAGGACAGGAACAGACATGAAGTCGCAAAGATCGCTTGCCTCCTTCTTCGCCACCCCAGCACCCCCCGGCCCACCACCTCCCCCAAGATTTGACCCGGCTCAACCCACCCAATCCACCACCATCGAAGAAACCCAGGACAATGGGAACCCCAGGACTGAGTTCGCAAGTGCTGAGGACTATAACGAGCCTTATGCCCCTAAAATCGACTACCTCTACCCCAGCATCGTCCTGAAGGAAAGGGACAACGCGGGGGTTGTGCGGAAGGACACAATAGCGGTTAAACTATTAAGTCGTCACCCTGATTTCGAGAGGAAGAATATTCAAAGAATTTAGACGAGAAACGGGAGCAGAAGAGCTTGGTTCTGATGTCTATATTATATGTATCGCTTGATTGACAAAGTCAGAAGAAAGAGAAAAACAGCCCGATATTTATACAAGAACCATTCCTTCCGACCGAGAAAGAAAAGGAAACTAAACAGGTGGGAAAGCCATTTGACCCGAGAAACTGCCAAGAAGTATGGAAACAGATAGAAGAGTGTCGGTAGCGTAAGCAGCCGATCACGTACATAAGTATATGACTCAATGTTCCAACGTAGGAAAGTAATACCCGAGATGACACCCATATGTAAAGTAGAAACGTAATAGAAACCCAAAAGAGAATAGTTAACGGTATAAACCCCGTATTCCTTATCAAGTAACTCGTAATGAAATGTATGGAGATAAAACAAATATCAACGAAGTAAATGAAAGAAACAAAGTTCACCGTAAATTCCAACACGTCCCACAGGATACCCACGACGCCATGAACCTAAACTTCACCGCTTGGGCTGTTAGAAACGCAATGGCAATCGCAACAGAACACATCCTCAGCTCCAACGCCACAATCGAAAACGAAAACAGGAAATTCAGAGAAGAGATGACCGTCCACAACCATCAGCTCCAAGAAGCTGTCAGAACCATGACGTCCCATATCTTCGAAATGAGAAAAGCACAGGACAAGATGCAAGAAAAAATCCACCGCCTCCAACAACAACAACAACAAACCCCCCAACACACAGCACCACCAGCACCACGAAAGACCACCCCAAAGAACGACAACAGCTCACAAGACCCCTAAGACACAGGCCCCCCCTGAACCCAGGAACAAGGGAAAGAACCTGGAACCGAACCCAAGGTACCCCCCACCCCAACAACAACAGAACACAACCTACGCTGAAATCGCAAAAGGCCCCGGACCATCGAACTTCCAGGTGGTCCAGAGAAAGAGATCCAAGCCTAAGCCGGACCCCCTTTTCAAACCAGACTTTACCAAGATCAACAGAGAAATCATCATCGAAACCAACGCGGCATCCCCCTTTACCCCAACCGAAATCAGACAGAAAATCAACTCGAAGATCCAAGACCCAGACTGCCACCTCCTCGCGGACAGACAAACCTCAAGGAACAACTTCGTTCTGGAATCCAAATTCGTCACCCCTACAACCAAAGTCATGGAATACAGAATGGAAATCGAATCCGCTCTCACCGAACTGAAAGTACCCTTCGTCGACATCCGGGTTAACTCCAGGTGGTCTAAATTCATCCTACATGGCGTTCCGACATCGATAGGCGAAGGTTTCCAAGCCGGCCATCTCGTCACATCCGAAATTTCCAGCAACTACGGAACAACAATACAACTAGCACAAATCCCCCGGTGGCTCAGCAAACCAGAATCCCGGATTGGAAAAGCACACTCTTCCATGGTCATTGCGCTCCCAGGTCACTACACAATTGAAAACCTCGGACTCCGCTCCTTTAACCTCTTTGATAGATCATGCAGACTTGAGACCTACCTCCCCACCAACCCCGACACCCAGTGCCGCAACTGCCTAGAATACGGACACCAGCAAGAACGATGCAACCACCCAACAGGCCGCTGCGGACACTGCGCCTCAGCCGACCACAAAACAACTGAGCACCCATGCAAGGAATGCCCCGGAGGCATCAGATGTACCCACTCACCAATCAGGTGCTTCAACTGCAAAGGACACCACAAAGCAATCGACATGGCATGCCCGGAACGGGCCAAAGCCAAGATCAGAGCCAAACTTTCCAACCAACCGATCCCAGAGCCCGAAAACGCCCCGATCGTCATCCCGGACGTCGAAGAACCAAATGAACAAATGGAAACCTCCACATAATGGAACAACAACATAGAACTCTAGCCATTGCGCAGCAACTGAACTGTGCAAAAAACGAGCTAACAACAAAGTCAGTCGTGGAGGAAGCAGAAATGGACGATACGATACTTTTCCTTTTGTTACAAGAACCATGGAACAACAAAGACGGACACCCACCGGAATCACCTCTCTTTTATCTTTTTACAGCAAGCAACAAAGACACGAAATGCGCCACATACATCAGAAAACACAACAATCTAAAACCAAAACACCACTTCGTACACGATAACTTCATTGTCTCGGTAACGGTGGAAATACAACAACAAAAAACACAAATCCTCAACATATACTCACCCGGGAGAAGTGGCCCTTTCGCCAACATCTCAAGGAACATCACCACAATTCAGAACTGCCTAGTTATGGGGGACTTCAACTGCCACCATCAGCTATGGTACGGACACAAATCACACGAATACACCAACACCATCAGAGCGGACAAACAAAACGCGACCAGAATCAAGAGATGGATGGACAGACAGAGACTACACCTACTTAACGAACCCGGGGTTTTCACACACTTTCTCAAACAACAACCGACCAACCATAATCGACCTTACACTAGTCAAAGGCCCAGTCTTGGACTACGACATGACGTGAATATGGACAGATATGGAGCAGGGTCAGATCATGGAAAGACCATAATCCATATCCAACTCTCCAAACCCCAACACGTACCAAGAAGACTATGGCACAAAACAGACTGGGAAACACTCAACCAACTCGTCTCCCAATTCCACCTACCACCAGAAGCTTGGGAAAACCAAAGCCACACCAAACAATCGGCAGACTTCATCCTGGAATACATCGACCAGCTGATTGACCGACTCACCCCACTCAGCAATGGACACAAAAAGTCTAAACGATGGTGGACTGCAGAACTTATATCTGCGAAGGCGAACCTCAACACCCTAGAGCGAAGGGCAAGGAACACAAGGAAAGAAGAAGACAGGTGAAGGAGAGGGACAACGCGGGGGTTGTGCGGAAGGACACAATAGCGGTTAAACTATTAAGTCGTCACCCTGATTTCGAGAGGAAGAATATTCAAAGAATTTAGACGAGAAACGGGAGCGAAAAAAGCTAGGTTCTAATGTCTATATTGTATATATCGCTTGATTGACGAAAGTCAGAAGAAAGAGAAAAAACAGCCCGATATTTATACAAGAACCGTGTCCCTTCCGACCGAGAAAGAAAAGGAAAACTAAACAGGTGGGAAAGCCATTTGACCCCGAGAAACTGCCAAGAAGTATGGAAACAGATAGAAGAGTGTCGGTAGCGTAAGCAGCCGATCACGTACATAAGTATATGACTCAATGTTCCAACATAGGAAAGTAATACCCGAGATGACACCCATATGTAAAGTAGAAACGTAATGGAAACCCAAAAGAAAATAGTAACCGGTATAAACCCCGTATTCCTTATCAAGTAACTCGTAATGAAATGTATGGAGATAGACAAATATCAACGAAGTAAATGAAAGAAACAAACATCAGCAAGCTACCGGGTGTCTCCGGAGACATCTGCTAGTCTCCGGAGACCGCTGCCAAGGCGCGTTCTCTCCTCACACCTCCCATGCATCCTCGTGTCTCGCTTACCCGCTTGAGCCTCCGGAGGCGCCCTGTACTCTCTGGATGCTCTCCGGAGACGTCAATCAGGGGCTCCGCACGGCCCAACAAGCACTTGCCAGGGCTCACTGAGCCTTTCGAAAGCTATCATGTTCTTTTTTCATGGCGGCGCGCTTTCATTCAACGGGCCTAAAATGTTCCGCGAGCCTTCTTTTATTCTATACATGTATCTATCTACCGCACCCTATATATGAAACTCGTTCCATGTTTTTAAATCGATTCTAGTATTTACTAGCCATTGGCCTTTCTCTACTTGGAACAAATGGGCCATTCCCAAGATGCTTCAGATATTCACTACCCAAAACCTTTGTCGGAGCGCCCCGACTCTCAGAAGGCCATGCGAGCCTTCCGAAGGCCCTTGTCCCTAGCCTCCAGCAGTTCAACAAGGGCAAGTTGATATGCCTTCCTTGTAAGTACTATCACGTAGCTGGAACATTGCCCGTGACATTCCTCGTAATCTCCTGAAAGGCACCCCACGGTTCTGTAGTGTCCACTCTATCCACGCCAGTTGCTTTCAGACGCCCGCTTCCTAAATAGTGCTTCACCTGTACACCTTATATTATGAATCTCGTGACTCTCTGGATTTTGAAAACCGATACTGGGACCTGTAGGCATTTAAAACATCTCACGGGATATTCAAGAAGGCCCAATAAGCCTTCTTCATCTGCCTAGCCCTTCGCCAGATTCGACACCGCCTTGCCAGTACTGTTCTATTAAAGTTGATAGAATCATGCGATATCCGATAACCCAAGTAGGGCTAGTATCTAATGCGCTAACTTGGGTTTCGGAGAACCCTCCCCTTTGTTTTTTCACCCTTGCCGGTCGTCATTGTTGAAGATGTCTATCATGTATCGCAGACTCTCCGATGGCTCCCAAGCCTTCAGAATGTTCGAAGAGAAAGAACGACATCTTTCAGATTTAATACCCGTGATTTCCATTGCCATACGCCCGAGTGGAAATCGAGAATTTGAACGGTCGCTACGACCTTGTTTGAGGCCGCGAGGCCTTCTTTATTTGTTGTTTATGGGCGAGCTCGCTGACATCTATTGAAAACATCGCATATTCCCAAAGCGCCCACATGATCTCTAAAGTGCGATAGTAGGTGCATCTTAATGAAATTGAAATGAGAACCTCGAATCTCCTCCAGCTCCTCCAGGCCTCTTTCAAGGCTTACGGGCCTTCTAGTGCCCTTGTCCCATCTTTCGTGATCTTTCTTAGTGCGATAGCTCTAAATTCCACAAACACATCCTTGTGTTTATGGAACTCTTCGAGGGATCCCCGTAGATATTCTAATTGTGCCATTAGATGGAAATCAATTAGAGCTCTTACACACTTCAACGCTCTCCCGAAATCCCTCTTCAACGCCGCTGGGGGTTTCCAAAGAGCCACGGCAAAGGCTCCTAACACTATCCGACCAAGTTGTCGCATTTCTTTACCTTGCCATTGAGTGGTTGCGCGATATGACTTGTTAGGTACAGCGAGCCCTGGATAAGGCCCAACAGACGCCCAGGCTTGATCAAATTCCTCTAGCCGTTTGTGCTTCTTCAGAAACAATTGAACCCACCCCATCATATGTTTTAATAGTCCCAAATAAAGATTATGCAAGATATCCGGCTTGTGAAGGTCGTACACATTGACCCTCGGCAAGGCCCAGAAGGCATTGTACATAGTCTTAATGCACTTCGATACCAGGTACTCCACAGGTGTGTTATCGGAGGTATCCATCTTATACCTCTCGGCCATTTCCATATATCTCTCTTGAATCCGAAGCGCACCTTGTTGAAGGCCTCCAAGGCCTTTGAAATCAACTTCGCACCTTGGGCAGGCATGATTATTGATGTTTAGTAATGCGGCGTGCTCTGGATGATCAGCAATCCATGCGCATAGTATTGGATAACATAATCGCTCGAACCCATCCGCACATGGTATCAATTCCCCGCTCTGCCCAGGGCTCCGGAGGCCATCGAGAATATCTCCGAGGACCTTGTGAAGAGCCATCTGGCTCTGCCGACGCAGTTCATCTGCACGTGCCCCCACCCCTAACTTCGGTGGAACAGGTAGTAGTGCTAGTAATACCATCGCGTAATTTGAGGGCTTATTTCGGGTTTCCGACGTTATATTTCCAATGGTCAAATAAACAGGCCAAGCCTTTTTATCACCACTGAAATTTGTGAGGTGGGTGCCATCCGATGCGCAAATCACTGGTACGACCGTTGATCCCTCTGGCAGGGTATTCTTAATATCCATTAGCGAAGGCTCAGAGAAGGCATTTATGAGGGCTTTAAAAACCTGCATCTCCCACCACCAGTCCGCCGTGTGCATTTCCCCATACATCCGTTCTCCCATCTCATTATACTCCATCGTTGGAGCATACACCAAAGACTCCCTGAATGCACGCTGCCCCAAAAGGAATCGTACTATTGCCATAGGATCGCGGTAGTAGTAAGGGACCACCTCTCCACCTATTTCAACCCCTGAGTGCACCCAGCCCTCTGTCCCAAGACCGTCCCTAGAAGACATCTCATCAAGACAGCGTGCAAAGCCCCTACCAGTTGTGTAGGAGCCTTTTGGAAGGCTAGCGGAGCGAAAATAATCGTCTATTTGCCCTTGGGACACCCCAGACCGTAGGAACCAACGCGATAATTTGAATTCCTCTGCGGACTGTAAGGGCTCCATGGGCTTCTGAGAAAGTTTCTCTGTCACCTCGTTATATCCTGGTGTCGAAAAGGGCTTCACCTGCGCCTCATATATCGAGTGGCTAGGTTAAACAGTGGACGCCCAGAGTCTAAATCACCACTGGTTCGTCGGATTCGATTCGATTCGCGACGCCCGCCAAATCCCAGTCCTCATTGTGCCTCCTAGGCCGTGAAGGCTCCCAAGGCTTCTTCGCGTGAGAGCTGTGTATTATACCATTCAGCTGCCTGTCCCGAACGCTCTTTCGCCAGATGTCGATCAAAACTTCCGCGCCGAAAGAGGTTCGTATGCAAAATGGACAACGAGATCTCATTGTTGATATTAGACGTTGGTAAGGCTCCTCAGGCCTTTGGAACCGCTCATAGGGAATGCATCATGGGCCTCCTCCGACGCGAGCTCTTGGCACCAACGCCAAGAGCCAGCACTTTCGCTTCTATATTGTACCAACACAATGATACCAACATAATGAGTGAGATATCATCTAATAGATGACGAGCGAGGTTTGATGCACTATCATACATGTATATAAGCTCCATTGAACCTCCATACGGCTCCAGGAGCTTTCAAGAATCCTATCTAGGCCCACGAATCTACCTATAGTTGAATACAATACCAATCTGCCTTTCAAGATATCCATCCTCACCTACATATAAAATGGTTAGATCCCCTGTGTCTAATCTCTATCAGAATCATCATTGACATCTAGATACACAGCCACCACTACACCCTCGTGATTCATCCTCCGATTCAAATTGGGAAGCCCCATCAAGCCCTGAAGAAGGCACGACCCCAACCTTCAAACAAAAACACACTGTTAAAGCTAACCAAAATCGTTTACTGGAAGCTGAATCAGGCGTTAACCAAAGTTGCGATAACGAAGAAGTCCTGCCAAGCCCTCCGAAAGAGCATTTAGACTTTGAAGTTTGCGCTACACCAGAGGAAACACCGTATACTAGGCATTCTTCCCCCGAGCTCGGTGTACCTTCTGGGGAGATCCTCAGAGCCACTATATCCAACCGCGATCGATTATCATCCCCCAAATCTCTTGACGCCCAGTTACAGGAAGATTCCACAGGCGGGAGAGAGCAAGATTCTCCAGAGCCCAGACAGAATCCCTCGAAGGCTCCAGCACGCACACAGAAGGCTTATCACGCCTCCAAGAAGCGTCGGCTTATATTCAAGGAAGGCACTGCAACACCTCGAGAAATGCCTCAAAAAGGAAGACAACCAGCGGCGTTCAAATGCACCACAATTGCAGAGGTGAGGCGGGTGCTGCAGCTATTGGGAAGGACGCCTCTACAAGGCTCTGTGCACCGACTTGGGGGACGAGATGATTAGGCTAGGTGGGTTAACAAGATAACCTCTGGAGAAGGTTTATACAATCATTTAGTTACCTACCTAATCCATCACAGGGCTATCAACGCCTTGAAGCCTACGTTCGCACGGAAGGCTTCAGAGGACTCCAAGAAGATAGCAGCAGCCCTGAACTTTCTTATTGTTGATCGAACCCAGAAGTCCAGCAGAACACACAGCCGTGTAGAGCGCGCACTAGGCAATATAGAGGCCCCAGAAGACCCTGCACAAGGCTCGCCTGAGGATCCTTGGAAGGAATTGGGAATCGCACTCAGACCTGCAATAACTATCCATGTTATTGACCCGGTGAAGACTCGAGCCCCAAGAAGCGCTGTCTACCGTCACTACGACTGGTTCGGTCCAGCTTCCCTACCCCCCTCACTTGCCGTCCCTCCGGATGTTAGCTTACAAGAGTTAACAAAGGTTGCGATGAAGCGTGTGCCAAGGCCCCCCGTAGGCACCCCCGAGAGGGCCATCCGAGCCTTCTATGGAGCCATGAATAATCCTCCGCCCCGGGGCGCCAATGCGTATCCAAGAAACCCGGAATATTGCCAGATGATGACGCCGATGAGTTGGAGGCCTGGCTCAAAACCAGTGAGGCAAAAACCATTGAGAGTTTGCGCGGTGCTCCATAGGCCCGCCGCACTGCTTAGGGGGCTTCACAGGCTCAAACCCCCCCTCCCGATGGGTGGGATGACTTGACACCGGATGATCTGATTCCGGCCGAACTTGAGGCGGACAAAGAAATCTTCCAATTCGCAGATCGAGTGAATAAGAAAGGTTTGCAATTTCCTATTCCCACTCAAGATAGAGATTTTCAAGTAATATTGGCCGTCCTCCACGAGCGTATTGAGAGGTTTCAAACGCTCGGGAGAAGGCTCAATAGGCATTATAGACGGCGCTTCCCTAATGGCATTACCTTTGATTCTTGCCATTACGATCGTACTCGCTTTTGGACTGTTGCTGACAGAAACCACCTGTTCAGAGCGAATAACGGCGTAGGGGGAGATAGGCATGATCAAGCCGAAGAGGACGAAGAGGACGAAGAAGACGAAGAGGAAGAGGAAGAGGAAGAGGAAGAGGAAGAAGACGATGACGACGATGAGGAACCGGACAATGAGGACGATGAGGACTATGTGGACGATCTAGCCTAGGTTAATCAAGGCCTATTATGGGGCTCGGAAGGCTCGTTGGGGGTATCAAAGCGCACAGAAGGCTCATTGGATGATTATCAAGTTGGAGGGGTATACCTAGCCTGTTAAGCTTATTTTTTTTTTTTTTTTTCGTTGGGTGTTGAAGCATGTTTTATTTTTCGAGAGGCAGTTGTTATCCTACTATAGATTAGCGTGATATGTTAGTAATTATATAGCTCGAATTCAGACTAGTGAGATTTTAGCGAGCCATTGAAAAGGCTTCTAAAGCCTTTAGCTCCGATCGGAATAGCTATATCAGGTTAGAGTATTCATCGCCAAGAGACAAAGCAAACCCAGTAATGGTGTTATATAGTAGAGGCCCCAAGGGCCTTCTTCAAGGTTTTCGAGATGCCTCTTCTGCTCCACTACCACCACAGCCAGCATGCCTCCCAGACCAAAATCACAGAAACGCCCAGTTCCCGATGGACTCAATCAGCGTGCCCCAATCTCGGCTTCTGTTAGTAAACGCTTACGGGGTGCAATGAGTGTTTCCAGTGCGGCCAGCTCTTTCAATTCTATAAACTCTATAGTTTCTGGATCGACAACAGAGGCGGACACAGATAATGGTAACGGCCCACCGAGCCTTGTAGAGAGCTTCAGTAGCTATCCCGAGGACCAAGCAGTGGAGGAATACTCCTCACGTGGGTGGGTCGGACTTGACGATCATCCAGAGGAAGATGACGCTGCTTTGGAGATCTATGAAGATGACTACGACTATGTGGATGACTATGAGGATGAGTATGAACCTGGAGATGAGAATCTCGCACCTCCAAACTCTCCACCACCAATACCAGCTCCCCGACCAGCACCAAGGCCCCTCTCTGAACGTAGGCCCTCTCCCCCACCATTACAAAGGCCCCCCCCCCGAGAGCGAATACCATCTCAGGCTCCCCCAGAACGAAGACATTTCCAGGCTCCCCCAAACCAGGGATCACGGCTCGAAAAGAGCCAGCTCTTGTGGCCTCCTCAGAAGAGATCATAGGCCAGAGAAGAAGCAATTGCTTCTTCTGTTCCGTGCAAACAACGCAGCTATTTGCTCACTATACTCCCTGGTTTGTCGATACTGATCGTACAAGTATGGCAAGCGTCATGCAGTTAATCCACCCAAACCGACGACGCAACGGGACCCCCGGAAGGCGTCGCAAGCCATCGAGAGACCTTCCTTTACATCTCCAAGTTCCTCGATTCGTTCGTCAAGCACCTTACGACCTGAGCGTGAGCTTGATAGTACACCACCGGCTTCGCATTCATATCGTACCCATCCGGCTACCCAATATTGTGGTTCCCCTCTTGTGCATGAGACACCTGCGCCGGAGTCACTTGACGGATCGGATTGCAAGTTGCCAGATTACAAGCTGATAGTTAAACAAGCCGGAGAGCTTCTTGGGCGTTATACACTGCTTGAGGAGCCTTGGCCACAACCTGACTCTCTTGTGGTTAATATTCGAAGATTTTAAGCAGAAGCAAACGATTATTTTAATACAAGCTTAAATCTGACCAAAAGTGCGAGAGGAGAGGTGAGTACTTTTAGAGCCTTCCATAAGGCTCAGAGAGCCCTTGCTTATATGACTAGGTTCAAATTGTATGTTCAAGAGTGAGATCACACCTTGTTTATGCCATCAAAGACTATATAGCGAGGGGCTTGCTGTATGGGATGAAGGAGCTTCATACAGCGGATGCAAGAGCCACGAAAGTCAATTATCTACCGGACCGCTTTCATTAGTGACCCTGAGAACTATTCGTAAGCATTTTTTGGTTAGCCTTTGAGAAGGCTCTAACAGACTTCAGACAGGCCGCCGGCACTTCTGGGCTCCAGAAATCGTGGACGTGATATTTCTGAAGTATTACAAAGGCGACAAGATGCGTGGTGCAAAGGATCCTGATTTCGTCGATGGTATTTCTCCGGCATTCATATGCCTAGTCTGTACCGGAATCTGGTTTGTCCTCCGATGTTGGACGACTGGGAATTACATAGAAGGTTTGCACTTCAACCCGAGCCAGAATACGGATATCATGTGTAAGGCGTCTCCAGCCCTGTGAAAGGCTCCTGCTGACTTGTGAATGTCAAGTAACGTATTCTAGGATGATGGATACATGGAAGAAGAGAAGTGCACAGAACCAAATGGGCACTCTAGAAGTGATACGAGAAACGATTGGAGAGAAGGTCCGCATCCCAGCCCAGTTACACATGGTGCTGCACGTACTAATATTCTTACAATATAGGTTGAGGAATTCCGAGGGCCCAAAGAGGTGATATCAAAGGTTGGTCAGAAGGAAGACGATGAGGCGTTGGCAGCAGATATCGCGGCGTGGAGGGCTGCAAATGAAGGAAAGGGACAACGCGGGGGTTGTGCGGAAGGACACAATAGCGGTTAAACTATTAAGTCGTCACCCTGATTTCGAGGAGGAGAGAATTCAAAGAATTTAGACGAGAAACGGAAGCAGAGAAAGCTAGGTTCTAATGTCTATATTATATGTATCGCTTGATTGACAAAGTCAGAAGAAAGAGGAAAAACAGCCCGAGATTTATACAAGAACCGTGTCCCTTCCGACCGAGAAAGAAAAGGAAACTAAACAGGTGGGAAAGCCATTTGACCCCGAGAAACTGCCAAGAAGTATGGAAACAAATAGAAGAGTGTCAGTAGCGTAAGCAGCCGATCACGTACATAAGTATATGACTCAATATTCCAACATAGGAAAGTAATACCCGAGATGACACCCATATGTAAAGTAGAAACGTAATAGAAACCCAAAAGAAAATAGTTAACAGATAAAACCCCGTATTCCTTATCAAATAACCCGTAATGAAATGTATGGAGATAAACAATTATCAACGAGTAAATGAAAGAAACAAAGTTCATCAGAATTCGACACCCCTTCTCACTTTGTACCGAATATAGAGGTGCAAAAGTGGTCGTGAGTTTGTTTCACAAGTCCTGGCAGATGTCTGCCAGATTTTCCGCGGTAGGGACGCATACGAGATTGATCGAACCGTTCTGAACGCATTCAGAGAAGTGGTGTTTATATCGATGTGTTTTCGTCTTGTCGTTAAGCTTCGGATTGTTGGCGACGTCGATAGCGGAGTTACTGTCACAGAATACAGCTTGTGGAATATCGTCCTTGAGGAGTTCCTTGAGGCCTCGAGTTAACCAAAGATGATGTTTGGTGGTCATAGCCAGTGCCATGTACTCGGCTTCGCAAGTAGAGGTGGCAACTGAGCGTTGTTTTCGAGAGCGCCAGGAAATGGTGGAATCACCGAGACGGAAAAGATATCCAGAAAAGCTTCGTCGTGTATCGTAACAGTTTCCGTAGGATGCGTCGCTGTAAGCCGATAGTTTGAGGTCAGAACCAAATGGGAATAGGAGTGCCTTTTCCTTGGTCTTCTGAAGATAGCGGAGTACTCGTTTGGCGGCGGACATATGTGCAGTGGAAGGATTGGAGTTAAACTGAGAGAGGTGAGTTATTGTATACGCGAGATCAGGTCTTGTCGCAGTAACCAGATACATGAGAGATCCGATGATTTGTTGATAAGCAGTTGCATCGGCCTTGTCGTCTTCGTCACTAGTCGCAATCAATCGGTGGTTAGGATCGATGGGAGTGGAGACGGGCTTGCAATCTTGCATCGAGAATCGGTTCAGAATCTTATTTATGAATGCTGTCTGCGAGAGAGTGATACCGGCGTTGGTGTAGTCAATTTGGATGCCTAGGAGGTAGTTGAGAAGTCCCATATCGTTAACCTTGAATTCGGTCTTCAAGAGGGAAACTGTCCGTTCGCTTAAGTCGCTAGGAGGTCCAAAGAGAGTGATGTCGTCCACGTAAATAGCTATGATTAGATTACCTGAGTTGTGAACAAGAACACAGGGATCAAAAGCAGTGATAGCAAAACCATAGGGGATAAGGTATTCAACCAGCCGAAAGTACCATTCCCTTGGTGATTGCTTCAAACCGTATATACAGCGTTTCAGCCAAGAACCTTACCTTCTAACCGGCTGCCTTCCGGTAGTTGCATGTACACCTCTTCTTTCAAGATACCATATAGGAAAGCGGTTTTGACATCGAGTTGTCTGACACGCCATCCTTTGCAAGCAGCAATGGCAAGGAGCAAACGGAGAGAGTCGAAACGTACAACTGGTGAAAAGATCTCATCATAGTCCATCCCTTGAACTTGAGAAAAGCCTTTGGCGACGAGTCTTGCCTTGTAACGTTCTACTTCTCCTTTAGCATTGCCTTTAACCTTAAACACCCATCGACAATCCACAACTTTTCGGTTGGGTCTGTCAACAACTTCCCAAACTTCATTTTCATTCAGTGACTTCAGTTCCTCGCTCATTGCCTTTTTTCCACTCAGACCAGTCCGGTGAGGATTTGGCTCATGATATGATTTAGGCTCCGATACTTCTAGGATACTAATGAGAGTCTCTTCGCTCCGATTCTTGAGGAGGAGCTTCCGCATTAGCGCTTTGGGTAGAGGACGAAGAGGTAGCAGGTGACCGCTTCACTGGCGTCAGTCATTTGTTGGTCGCTAGATGCAGAGGTGGTGGTGAGGTAGCCCTTGTTAGAGGAGCTTTCCACCATTCGCCAGGAGGGTTGATAGCTGCTTGTTCGTAGTCTTGTCCTTGGAGGACTAGGTCGGAAAGAGTCGTGAAATGAGATGATGGTTTCGCTTTCTGGGATAGTTTTGTTGAGGAGGGGTGAAGGTGATGATGAGGAGGAAGATCCGTTTGATTGTACGGAATCTTGGTGTTGTTGCTGCTGTTGCATTGAGGAGAAACCGGAGAAGAGTTCCTGGTTTATTTCCGAATTGGTACTTGACTGAGTGGAGGATGTATTAGAAGGTGGTGAGGATAGAGTATTAGTCTTGCGTTGTTCGTCTAACTGATTGTTGAAAAGTGCAGTAACGATAGGATGACCTTTTTGATACCAGTCAGCTGCGGTCTCGGGGTTCCTATTAATCCAGGCTATCCACATGTCCGATGTTGGGAAACCTTCTTTGTTGAAAGCATAAGAAAGGCTTGTGGAGGGCTGAGATGTTTGAGAGTCGTTAGGCTGAACTGAGGACGAAGATGATGAGAGGGGTTCAGGTATTTCAGATACCCCTTCTATCGCAAGAGGAGGGAAAAAGACATCGTAGGAGACGACTGTTCGTTTTTCTGAGGGGATGAATACTCTATAGTGGCGGTCGGTTGCTGTATATCCTGTGAAAATACCTTTCATAGCCCTGGGAGATAGCTTGCTTCCTGCGGGACGCTTGTCCTCCGGGATATGCACGTAACATTCTCGACCAAAAGGCTGAAGGTGGTGGATCGTTGGTTTCTTACCGAGGAAGGCCTCATAAGGAGTTTGATCCTTGACTGACTTATGAGGTTGGCGGTTCTTGAGGTAGACGAAGGTGGAGACTGCTTCTGCCCACAGTCGCTTGTCGTTAAGAGGAAGCAACATAGTCCTAACTGTTTCACCCATTGTTCGGTTAAGTCTTTCAGCAACACCATTGGACTCCGGAGAGTAGGGAGGGGTTAACTCGTGAACGATTCCCTTGGAAGCAAAGAAATCTTGTAGCTTTCCATTAACGTACTCTCCTCCATTATCAGTCCTAAAACGCTTGACAGGCAAACCATATTGGAGTTCCATTTCAGTCACGAAATCTTCGATAGCCTTGGCTGCATCGGATTTCTTCTTGAGGAAACGAACCCATGAGATTCTGGTCTTGTCGTCGACGAAGGAGATATAGTAGAGTGAGTTTGCGTAAGAGGGAACGGGAAAAGGTCCACACAAGTCAGAATGAATGAGTTCCAACTTGGTTTCCGCTCGAGTGTTGGTGGATAGTGGTGTATGGTGTGTAGACTTAGCGAGTGAACAGGTTGAACAGTGAAAGGAATCAGGGGCAGGAGGAATGATAGTGGCGTCGGCGTAAAGGTTTCTAGCTTTCTGAATGGAAGATGGAGCCAGATGTCCTAGAGCTGAATGCCAAAAGTCATAGGTGAGAAAAGCAGAATCGGTAACCTCAGGAATCTTAAATAAAGAACCGCCAAATGATGCTTCAAAATCGCTTTTATTCCCTTTAACAATAGAAATGAAATCTCCCACCATAAGTATACCCTTTTTCTAATTTTCCTCCAGGAAAGTAAAGGTCGCCAAGATCAGGAACATAAAGAACATCAGAAACACGAAAAGAAGAAACAGATCCATCCCTAAGACACAGTCCATCACCACAGTTCCTTTCCCTTAACAGACATGGAGTCCTTAGACGAGATTCACAAATCCGCACATTTCTCGAGGTGTTCAAACGGCTAGGAGGAGGACACATGTGAGAGGTTGCTCCTGTGTCAAAATAGAATGAAGTGTTCTTTACCTTTCCTTTGTCCGAGTCTGTCGTGACCATAGCGGTATCTCTTTCTTTTCCTTTGTCCGAAGACTTCTGTTCCTCTTGGTGCTTCTTGAGCTTGAAGCATTGGTTCCACGTATGCCCTAGATGTTTTCCTGGATTGTGCTTGACGCACCAGGTACATTCTTTCTGCTTCTGTTGACGAGATGCAGATTGAGAGGAGGAGGAGGAGGGCTGACGGGGAGACCTGGCAGTTCTCCTTTGTGTTGTGAGGAGTGCCGTTTGAGGAGGGGAGGAAACAGAGGAGGAAGGTTGCTCGTGATCCAAATCTAAGAGACGTTGTTTGACTTCAGCAAAGGTGAAATCATCCTTTGTAGACAGGTTATCTACAACGTTCTTTTGATGTCGGACGAGGAAACCTAGGAGGAAATCGCGCTTCGCCTTATCTTCATCCAGGAATTTAGAGAAGAGTTGGCGATAGGTGTCGGACGAGGATTTAGCCAGCTGATTAAGGCGTAGCCATTCCTGTTCGAAGGATGCGATGAATGTAGAGATGGGTTTTTCTGGATCGTAGGAGGAGGGAAGGGAGACCAAAGACATGATCTGGGAAACGAGTGCGAAAGCAGTGTCTCGGTAGAATTCGCCACGCAGAGACTCCCACATCCTATGGGGGTGGTCAAGCTCGACAATTTTCTCCAAAATGTCTTGAGATACCACCTGGATGTAGACAGCTGCTGCTTGATGGCATAGCGATTCAGTATGGATTGTTCCAAGGGCCGCCGGGCGCTGCCAGAGGGTTCCGCTCCATCAACAACTATTTCATAAACTTTCATGCCTTTCCATACCAGCTTCATGGAAGCTGCCCATATATTGTAGTTTGATTGTCCGGTTAGGACACGGATGTTATCAAGCTTGATAGTAATGGGTTTGTCGTCTTTGACGCGGGTGGAGAAGGAGAGAGAGGAGCTTTTGGCTGCTGCTTTTTCCTTTGGAGCCATGATTGAAGAGTTGAATGAGGGAGGTAGTAGAGGAAGATAGAGGACGGACGAAAGTAAGCCGAAGAGGATTCTTGAATTTCTGAAATCGATAGATCAGGATGATGGTGTCTAAAAGAACACCGGGCTCATAACCTGAAGGAAAGGGACAACGCGGGGGTTGTGCGGAAGGACACAATAGCGGTTAAACTATTAAGTCGTCACCCTGATTTCGAGGAGGAGAGAATTCAAAGAATTTAGACGAGAAACGGAAGCAGAGAAAGCTAGGTTCTAATGTCTATATTATATGTATCGCTTGATTGACAAAGTCAGAAGAAAGAGGAAAAACAGCCCGAGATTTATACAAGAACCGTGTCCCTTCCGAATCGAGAAAGAAAAGGAAACTAAACAGGTGGGAAAGCCATTTGACCCCGAGAAACTGCCAAGAAGTATGGAAAAAAATAGAAGAGTGTCAGTAGCGTAAGCAGCCGATCACGTACATAAGTATATGACTCAATATTCCAACATAGGAAAGTAATACCCGAGATGACACCCATATGTAAAGTAGAAACGTAATAGAAACCCAAAAGAAAATAGTTAACAGTATAAACCCCGTATTCCTTATCAAATAACCCGTAATGAAATGTATGGAGATAAACAATTATCAACGTAGTAAATGAAAGAAACAAAGTTCATCGTAAATTCCAACAGCAAAGGCCCGTCGCAAGGCTCAGGGAGTTAGAGCTACAGTAGAGAATAGCGATGTGGACAACAATGCCGTGCCACTAGGGCTAGGTGAAAGGGTAGAGGGGCTCGGTGAAGGGGTAGACGTTACACCAACGGCTTCTGAAGCCTAGCCAAGGGCGTAGGAGGCATAAGCGGTAGGAGTTGCTATTTGGATATGGATGGAAAAATCATTGTATTTTCTTTACGGTCTATCAGAATTTTTGTATGCTATTAAAATATTATTTGCTTGGGTTGGGTTACTAAATCCCATTGAGCCTTCTAAGCATCCCCTAGGAGGTTCTCCTGAGCCCTCAGGAGAGGGAACGGATGCTCAGGAGAGTGTGGGAGAGCTTGCTGAGACCTCGGGAGGGTATGGGAGGGGTGAAGAGTTTTCTTAGTGGCTCAGGAGAGTGTGAGAGAGCTTGCTGAGACCTTGGGAGGGTATGGGAGGGGTGAAGAGTTTTCTTAGTGGCTCAGGAGAGTGTGGGAGAGCTTGCGGAGTCCTCGGGAGGGTATGGGAGGGGTGAAGAGTTTTCTTAGTGTCTCAGGAGAGTGTAGGAGAGCTTGCTGAGACCTCGGGAGGGTGCATGAGGCTAGAAGAATCTTTTGGTGACTCAGGAGAGCCTGGGACGGCTCGCTTAGATGTCAGGAGGGTGTGGGAGGGGTGACTAGTATTTTTAGCGGCTCAGGAGAGCCTGGGAAGGCTCGCTTAACTCTCAGGAGGGCGTAGGAGGGGGTGACTAGTATTTTTAATAGCTCAGGAGAGCCCAGGACGGCTCGCTTAGCTCTCGGGAGGGCGTGGGATGGGTGACTAGTATTCTTAGTGGCTCAGGAGACTATAGGAGGGCTCGCCACACCCTCAAGAGGGCGTGTGAGAGGGTGACTAGTTTTTTAAGGGCTCGGGAGAGTATAGGAGGCCTTCCTGAGCCCTTCGGAGGGTATAGGAGGAGGTCAACGGTTTTTCTATAAGCTTAGGATAGTGTCTCAGTAAATTCGTATACGTGATTATCTTACTATACAATCACTGCCGGTACGGCATAGTGCTAGCCATTGTTAGGGGATAGGAATCGTCCTCCAGATAGCATCGGAGACGTCACTCGTTCTCGGGATGGCCTCCTGAGCCTTTCAAAGGGCTGTATCTGCTCTCGTGAGACCCTCCCGATAGCGCCCAATGCGTTCGGGGGGGTCTCGCGATAGCGCCCAACGCGTTCGGGAGGGCCTCGCGATAGCGCACAATGCGTTCGGGAGGGCCTCCCGAGCCATTGTGATGTCTCTGGAGGACTAGTCGGGTGCGCTACCTTCTCCGGAGAATTAAGGTTTGACGGGTATCTCCGGAGATCTCCCATGTCTCCCGCTTCTCCCAACAAGTTGGTACAGTTTGCTGATGAAGTTCACCGTAAATTCCAACACCCCTTCTCACTTTGTACCGAATATAGAGGTGCACAAGTGATCGTGAGTTTGTTTCACAAGTCCTTTAGTGCAAATATCTGCCAGATTTTCCGCGGTAGGGACGTACATAAGATTAATCGAACCATTCTGAACGCATTCACGAGAGAAGTGGTAAGCGATATCGATGTGTTTCGTCTTGTCGTTAAGCTTCGGGTTGTTGGCGACGTCGATGGCGGAGTTACTGTCACAGAAGACAGCTTGTGGAATATCGTCCTTGAGGAGTTCCTTGAGGCCTCGAGTTAACCAAAGATGATGTTTGGTGGTAAGAGCCAGTGCCATGTACTCGGCTTCGCAAGTAGAGGTAGCAACTGAGCGTTGTTTTCGAGAGCGCCAGGAAATGGTGGAATCACCGAGACGGAAAAGATATCCAGAGAAGCTTCGTCGTGTGTCGTAACAGTTTCCGTAGGATGCGTCGCTGTAAGCCGATAATTTGAGGTCAGAACCAAATGGAAATAGGAGAGCCTTTTCCTTGGTCTTCTGAAGATAGCGGAGTACTCGTTTGCCGGCGGACATATGTGCAGTGGAAGGATTGGAGTTAAACTGAGAGAGGTGAGTTATTGTATACGTCAGGTCAGGTCTTGTCGCAGTAACCAGACACATGAGAGATCCGATGATTTGTTGATAGGCAGTTGCATCGGCCTTGTCGTCTTCATCACTAGTCGCAATCAATCGGTGGTTAGGATCGATGGGAGTGGAGACGGGCTTGCAATCTTGCATCGAAAATCGGTTCAGAATCTTATTGATAAATGCTGTCTGCGAGAGAGTGATACCGGCGTTGGTGTAGTCAATTTGGATGCCGAGGAGGTAGTTGAGAAGTCCCATATCGTTAACCTTGAATTCGGTTTTCAAGAGGGATACTGTCCGTTCTTCTAAGTCGCTAGGAGGTCCAAAGAGAGTGATGTCGTCCACGTAAATAGCTATGATTAGATTACCTGAGTCGTGGACAAGAACACAGGGATCAAAAGCAGTGATAGCAAAACCATAGGGGATAAGGTATTCAACCAGCCGAAAGTACCATTCCCTTGGTGATTGCTTCAAACCGTATATACAGCGTTTCAGCCGCGCAACCTTACCTTCTAACCGGCTGCCTTCCGGTAGTTGCATGTACACCTCTTCTTTCAAGATACCATATAGGAAAGCGGTTTTGACATCGAGTTGTCTGATACGCCATCCTTTGCAAGCAGCAATGGCAAGTAGCAAACGGAGAGAGTCGAAACGTACAACAGGTGAAAAAATCTCATCGTAGTCCATCCCTTGAACTTGAGAAAAGCCTTTGGCGACGAGTCTTGCCTTGTAACGTTCTACTTCTCCTTTAGCATTGCCTTTAACCTTAAACACCCATCGACAATCCACAACCTTTCGGTTGGGTCTGTCAACAACTTCCCAAACTTCATTTTCATTCAGTGACTTCAGTTCCTCGTTCATTGCCTTTTTCCACTCAGACCAGTCCGGTGAGGATTTGGCTTCGCGGTATGATTTAGGCTCCGATACTTCTAGGATACTGATGAGAGTCTCTTCTCGTTCCGATTCTTGAGGAGGAGCTTCCGGCATTAGCTGGTCGCTTTGGGTAGAGGACGAGGAGGTAGCAGGTGACCACTCACTGGCGTCAGTCATTTGTTGGTCGCTAGACGCGAGAAGTGGTGGTGAGGGAGCCCTTGTTAGAGGAGCTTTCCACCATTCGCCAGGAGGGTTGATAGCTGTGCCTGTTCGTAGTCTTGTCCGTGGAGGACTAGGTCGGAAAGAGTCGTGAAATGAAATGATAGTTTCGTTTCTGGGATAGTTTTGCTGAGGAGGGGGTGAAGGTGATGATGAGGAGGAAGATCCGTTTGATTGTACGGAATCTTGGTGTTGTTGCTGCTGTTGCATTGAGGAGAAACCGGAGAAGAGTTCCTGGTTTATTTCCGAATTGGTACTTGACTGAGTGGAGGATGTATTAGAAGGTGGTGAGGATAGAGTATTGTTCTTAAGGCCCTTCGTCTAACTGATTGTTGAAAAGTGCAGTAACGATAGGATGACCCTTTTGATACCAATCAGCTGCGGTTTCAGGGTTCCTATTAATCCAAGCTATCCACATGTCCGATGTTGGGAAACCTTCTTTGTTGAAAGCATAAGAAAGGCTTGTGGAGGGCTGAGATGTTTGAGAATCGTTAAGCTGAACTGAGGACGAGGGAGTAGATAGGGGTTCTGAGATTGGAAGTACCCCTTCTGTCGCAAGAGGAGGGAAAAAGACATCGTAGGAGACGACTGTTCGTTTTTCTGAGGGGATGAATACTCTATAGTGGCGATCGGTTGCTGTATATCCTGTGAAAATACCTTTCATAGCCCTGGGAGATAGCTTGCTTCCTGCGGGACGCTTGTCCTCCGGGATATGCACATAGCATTCTCGACCAAAAGGCTGAAGGTGGTGGATCGATGGTTTTCATCGAGGAAGGCCTCATAAGGAGTTTGATCCTTTACTGACTTATGAGGTTGGCGGTTCTTGAGGTAGACGAAGGTGGAGACTGCTTCTGCCCATAATCGCTTATCGTTAAGAGGAAGCAACATGGTACTAACTGTTTCACCCATTGTTCGGTTAAGTCTTTCAGCAACACCATTGGACTCCGGAGAGTAGGGAGGGGTTAACTCGTGAACGATTCCCTTGGAAGCAAAAAAGTTTTGTAGCTTTCCATTGACGTACTCTCCTCCATTGTCAGTCCTAAAACGCTTGACAGGCAAACCATATTGGAGTTCCATCTCAGTCACGAAATCTTCGATGGCCTTAGCTGCATCGGATTTCTTCTTGAGGAAACGAACCCATGAAATTCTGGTCTTGTAACGGCGAGATGTAGTAGAGTGAGTTTATGAAGAGGGAACGGGAAAAGGTCCACACAAGTCAGAATGAATGAGTTCCAACTTGGTTTCCGCTCGAGTATTAGTAGATAGTGGTGTATGGTGTGTAGACTTAGCGAGTGAACAGGTTGAACAGTGAAAGGAATCAGGGGCAGGAGGAATGATAGTGGCGTCGGCATAAAGGTTCTTAGCTTTCTGAATGGAAGATGGAGCCAGATGTCCTAGAGCTGAATGCCAAAAGTCATACGTGAGGAAAGCAGAATCGGTAACCTCTGGAATCTTAAATAAAGAACCGTCAAATGATGCTTCGAAAATCGTTTTATTCCCTTTAACAATAGAAATGAAATCCCCCTCTCCCACCATAGTATACCCTTTTTCTCTAATTTTCCTCCAGGAAAGTAAAGGCCGCTCAAGATCAGGAACATAAAGAACATCAGAAATACGAAAAGAAGAAACAGATCCATCCCTAAGTACACAGTCCATCACCACAGTTCCCTTTCCTTTAACAGACATGGAGTCCTTGGAAGAGGATCTCACAAATCCGGAACATTTCTCGAAGTGTTCGAAACGCCCTAGGGAGGGACACATGTGAGAGGTTGCTCCTGTGTCAAAATAGAATGAAGTGTTCTTTACCTTTCCGTGGTCCGAGTCTGTCGTGACCATTGCGGTATCTGTTTCTTTTCCTTTGCCCGAAGACTTCTGTTCCTCTTGGTGCTTCTTGAGCTTGAAGCATTGGTTCCACGTATGCCCTAGATGTTTTCCTGGATTGTGCTTGACGCACCAGGTACATTCTTTCTGCTTCTGTTGACGAGATGCAGATTGAGAGGAGGAGGAGGGCTGACGGGGAGACCTGGCAGTTCTCCTTTGTGTTGTGAGGAGTGCCGCTTGAGGAGGAGGAGAAACAGAGGAGGAAGGTTGCTCGTGATCCAAATCTAAGAGACGTTGTTTGACTTCGGCAAAAGTGAAATCATCTTTTGTAGACAGGTTATCTACAACGTTCTTTTGATGTCGGACGAGGAAACCGAGGAGGAAATCGCGCTTCGCCTTATCTTCATCCAAAAATTTCGAGAAGAGTTGGCGATAGGTGTCGGACGAGGATTTGGCCAGCTGATTAAGGCGTAGGCATTCCTGCTCGAAGGATGCGATGAATATAGAGATGGGTTTTTCTGGATCGTAGGAGGAAGGAAGAGAGACCAAGGACATGATCTGGGAAACGAGTGCGAAAGCAGTGTCTCGGTAGAATTCGCCACGCAGAGACTCCCACATCCTATGGGGGTGGTCAAGCTCGACAATTTTCTCCAAAATGTCTTGAGATACCACCTGGATGTAGACAGCTGCTGCTTGATGGTATAGCGATTCATATGCGGATTTTTCGGCGTCGTCGGCGTCGCTAGCGGGTTCCGCTCCATCAACAACTATTTCATAGACTTTCATGCCTTTCCATACGAGCTTCATGGAAGCTGCCCATATATTGTAGTTCGATTGTCCGGTTAGGACACGGATGTTATCGAGCTTGATAGTAATGGGTTTGTCGTCTTTGACGCGGGTGGAGAAGGAGAGAGAAGAGCTTTTGGCGGTCTCTTTTCCCTTTGGGGCCATGATTGAAAAGTTGAATGAGGGAGGTAGAGGACGGACGAAAGTAAGCCGAAGAGGATTTTTTGAATTTCTGAAGTCGATAGATCAGGATGATGGTGTCTAAAAGAACACCGGGCTCATAACCTGAAGGAAAGGGACAACGCGGGGGTTGTGCGGAAGGACACAATAGCGGTTAAACTATTAAGTCGTCACCCTGATTTCGAGAGGAAGAATATTCAAAGAATTTAGACGAGAAACGGGAGCGAAAAAAGCTAGGTTCTAATGTCTATATTGTATATATCGCTTGATTGACGAAAGTCAGAAGAAAGAGAAAAAACAGCCCGATATTTATACAAGAACCGTGTCCCTTCCGACCGAGAAAGAAAAGGAAAACTAAACAGGTGGGAAAGCCATTTGACCCCGAGAAACTAACAAGAAGTATGGAAACAGATAGAAGAGTGTCGGTAGCGTAAGCAGCCGATCACGTACATAAGTATATGACTCAATGTTCCAACATAGGAAAGTAATATCCGAGATGACACCCATATGTAAAGTAGAAACGTAATGGAAACCCAAAAGAAAATAGTAACCGGTATAAACCCCGTATTCCTTATCAAGTAACTCGTAATGAAATGTATGGAGATAGACAAATATCAACGAAGTAAATGAAAGAAACAAAGTTCACCGTAAATTCCAACAACAGGGAGGCACTGAGGAAAGGTAGCTGGAACTGGACCAACTTAGTACGCAAAGCCAAAGCAGAACAGAGGGAGAAGGAACTCTCCGAAGCCAGAGGAAGTACAATCTGGAAATTCCTGAATGCCGGAAGAAGAAGGGAAACCATAATCCCGACTATAGAAGGTGAAGAAACGTTTGAGGGGAAGTGCCAAGCTCTTAGGGCTGAACTCTTCCCCACAAATTGGACGTCCCCCGACAACCCCCCCTTACAAATCAGACCCCCCTATTGTGACCTTAGTGACATGTTTGATGAAGTTACCTCAGACGAACTATTTAAAGCGATAAACTCCTGCCCAGCCAATTCAGCAACAGGGACTGACTGTTGGAATTTACGGTGAACTTTGTTTCTTTCATTTACTTCGTTGATATTTGTTTAATCTCCATACATTTCATTACGGGTTACTTGATAAGGAATACAGGGTTTATACTGTTAACTATTTTCTTTTGGGTTTCTATTACGTTTCTACTTTACATATGGGTGTCATCTCGGGTATTACTTTCCTATGTTGGAACATTGAGTCATATACCTATGTACGTGATCGGCTGCTTACGCAACCGACACTCTTCTATCTGTTTCCATACTTCTTGGCAGTTTCTCGGGGTCAAATGGCTTTCCCACCTGTTTAGTTTCCTTTTCTTTCTCGGTCGGAAGGGACACGGTTCTTGTATAAATATCGGGCTGTTTTTCTCTTTCTTCTGACTTTGTCAATCAAGCGATACATACAATATAGACATTAGAACCTAGCTTTTTCTGCTCCCGTTTCTCGTCTAAATTCTTTGAATATTCTCTCTCTCGAAATCAGGGTGACGACTTAATAGTTTAACCGCTATTGTGTCCTTCCGCACAACCCCCGCGTTGTCCCTTTCCTTCACTGACGGCATTCCATACGCATTCATCAAAGCAATAATCAAAGCGAACCCACAACTCATACAAGACATGTTCTCAGCCATGCTGAAATATGGGGTACACCCGGACAGATGGAAGACAGCTAAGTGTATCCCAATACCTAAACCAGGCAAGGCGGACTATAAATCAGCCAAAGCCTACCGACCAATATCCCTCCTACAATGCTTCAGTAAAGTCCTCGAGAAAATTGTCGCTTCAAGGTTCTGCCTTGACGGGACCCTCTTCAGAACCCTGTCCGACGACCAGTTTGGAGGAAGACCAACAATCTCAGCGATAGACGCACTCCTACGCACCCTGACGCCGATACAACAAAACCTGCTCCAAAAGAAAATCACCGGCAAAACACCAGACAGACCGGCAATCCTCACAAATGACATCCAAGGAGCCTTCAACTGCGTTAATCACTCCTTACTCCACCAGATCATGACACAACAGAAGTTTCCCCAATACCTCACGGAATGGTGCAAAGAGTTTAATACCAATAGAACATTACAATTCTTTTTCAACCATCAGCTAGAACCCCCCCAACCATACAACTCCGGCCTACCACAAGGCTCACCAATGTCACCCGTCCTATTCATGATATATGCAGGAGTGATCCTCAACCCATCCACATCAGCAAAAGAAATCAACACCATCTACATCGATGACGATGCCCTAGTGCAAATATCCAAATCACCTGCCTTCATCTCCAAACGCCTCAACGAAAGAATGATAGAAAGGATCTCCAACGCTAATCCCCTAAACGTCAAATATGAACCTCAGAAATCAGACCTCGTTTTCTTCAGACCAACAACATCCACACTACGCCAACCCAACAATACCGTCACCATAGGGGACATCACAATCCAACCGAAGGACCGCCTAAAATACGTGGGAGTCTGGCTTGACTCAACCCTCTCATTCCGCCCACACATAGAAAGCGCCCTCTCTAAGGGCCTGCGATCACTCAACCGAATCCGGATACTCGCACGACTTCCCGGAGCAAAAGTCAAAACAATCCACCACATAATCACCCAAGCATTCCTCCCGACGCTCCTCTGGGGCTCAGAAGCCTGGTGGACAGGAGCAGACCATGTAGTTCTCACCCTCTCACTGATATACAACGAAGCCGCGCGTATAATCACCGGCCTCCCACGATGGACAAAAGTAGAACGACTGCTGAAAGAAGCCGCCCTGCCACCCCTGGAGCATCTCCTTAACTATAGATCCCGGAAATATGGGACCCGAATCCTATGCCTGGAAGACCACCATCCCAACAACAAGGAACTCATTGACCTATTACCACCGAAAGTACTCAACATACAAGTAACCGGCCTACACCGAATCGCCTCCCTCATGCTCCCTTTCCAGGAGCCAGGAGGAAGGAAGGAGAGATGGATACAGACCGACCTACTCAGGAAACGAATGCTGGAGGAATGGAATTCGCGTCCAATCCCAAACTACCACCACCTAGGAGACCTAAAACCGCATACAACAAACTCGCTAAATTGCCAATCTCTAAAGCAAAGAATCCTTCCGACTACGACGCCAGAACACGCATAATAAAAACGCCTTCCAAACCGGATCACAACCCCCGCAGCAAGGCAGAACAATCTTCCAAACACATCATCATTAACGCCTCGACAAGACAACTCGACGATTTAATTTATCGAAAAAATCCCCGGTCCACAGACTTGGGAAAGCTGGATGTTTACCAACCTAAGAGAAGACCTGATCTTCGAATTCGCCAAAGAAACACAACTCCTGAAATGGTATGAGAGAGATGAGGACGGGGAGAAGTCAGATGCCTGAGAGGCTGGATTTCTTTCATTTCGTTTCGCTAAAAATAGCTTTCTCTTCTTTCGTTTGCGTACTGATATCTCCTTACTTTTCTATTCTTTCGGGTCGCTTTCCTTTGTCGCTTTCTTTTGTTTCTTTTCCTTTGTACGAGGGGATGTGGGTTTAGGTGTGCGATAAGTCCTGTACTTCAAAGCAATATAAAATCAATCAATCAATCAATCCTGTATTTACTCCACGAATACTACTTGTTCCACGCTACGTCATAGGGTTCAACCTGGTCTGTCATACCAGGTAGAGCCGCCCCATAGTCCATAGTCCCGTCCATAGTCTATAGTCTCGAACACCTTCTACTACATCCTCGCCTCGGTTGTATTCCTTGGCACTATAGTCCTTCGCCTATAGGCCCACGTTACACTAGGTTGCGTCCACCTATTGCCAACCAATACAACATCATAGCCTACCATGTCGGAACACGCCCCTATTGATTACCAGCAACTTAGCAATAACCTCCAAAGGTTCTTTGAAGCGCACCCCCAGGTCGATGACGTCATCGGAGCAGAAGCCTACGCGCTTCTTCAACAATGTCAACATGGTCTCGCTCAGTACGCAACGGATTTACAGGAGATGGAAGGGGAGGCGGAGAGAGCAAGGGAAATGTTTCAGCAAAACCTCGCTGCCGCCCGAGCTCAACAGGCAGCTGTAGAAGTTGTTAACCCTGATGAAGTACCTATCGGAGAGGAGGAACCACACGCACCCCCACTAGCACCTGTTGCAGCCACTACCCATCGGTCGGAGAAGCTCCCAGACCCTGAGGTATTCACGGGGGATCGTGATCGGGAACGACTCCACCTATTCAAACAACTAATGAGAATCAAGCTATTGGGTAATGCCGATCGCTATCCAACGCTACAATCCAAGCTATCCTATGCATTCAGCCCACTGGAAGGCGTAGCTGCCAACCAGTTCCTACAGTATGTCGGTGAAGAAGGTATCGCTTTGCCCTCCATGTTCCGATTTTATGAGATTTTAGATACTGCTTTTGGGGACCCCGATCGGATGCGCACTGCGAGGAGAAATCTCAGGAACATCCGTCAATGAAACCGAACATTCGCCGACTACTCCGCTGAGTTCCAACGATATGCTGCGGAATCGGGTATGGATGAAGTCTCTAGGATTGAGGCTTTGATGGAGGGAATCAATGCGGAACTAGACGAATCAATGATACACCATGAGACTCCTGCAACGGTAGATGCATGTGCGACACTCTTGCAACGATAATAATCGCCACGAAATGCAGAAGTTTAAGCGGCGAAGTAAAAGCCTTGGATCTACATTGCATTCGACCGCCCCCACCAGCTTAACGCTGCCCCTGTTCCCCGCTGCCGCTTCGCTGCTAATGCAACTGCTACTGAACCCCATCCTCTTCGCGATAAAATTAACGATCTATCCTGAGGACGCTGTCCGCTCAACCCTGTCCGACAGAAACGCCCGCTTAGCTGAGGGCCGATGCTTTATCATGGAGGTGTGGGACATATATAGAGATTGCCCCAAGCGGCAAGAACTGGAAATCAAGCGAGAGACCGCGATTAGGGGAGCAGCATTGAGGGTGGAGGAAAACAATGGAGCGATAACGAAGTCGGGTAAAGATTTGTCCCTCGCACTAAGTGGCTTAGCCCAGGACCGCATGCATGATTTTTAGGATGCGATTTCTGGTTTTTCGGTATCAGAGGAGGAAATGGATGGGAACCAACTTGTAGTAACTTGTTCAATTTCACAGAATAAAAATACTTTCGTACCCACCTACGCCCTTATTGATACCGGAGCATCAGGATATGCTTTCATCGATGAATCTTTTGCACGCCACAACAATCTCACCATGACCCCCCTCAAAATACCCCGCCACGTAGACGTTATAGACGGCAGACCTATCAAGTCAGGAAAAATTACCCACATTGTCGACGTTGCGCTAGATATTCATGGTCATCGAGAGACTGCGCCATGTTTTGTGACGAAGCTAGGACATTATCCGATTGTGATGGGAATACCTTGGATGCGACGTCATGACGTTACAATTCGACCAAAGGAAAATCTACTAGTTTTCGACTCTCGAAACTGTTGTCAACACTGTTCACCCAGTGGAACTGCAGTTACTGTTCATGACATCTCGATTCCCTTACCGGAACAGCATACTGTCATCGTCTCAGCAAGCGAAAAATCTACTATCGATTTTGAACGACTAATACCGAAGGAGTTTCATAAATATATCCATATGTTCGAAGAATACGACGCTTCAATTTTTCCGCCGCACCGACCCTCCCATGATATCAAGATAGTGTTAGAAGAAAGCAAGCAACCACCATGGGGACCTATATATGCCCTATCCCAAATCGAGTTAAAGGCGCTCTGAGACTATCTTCAAGAAAATTTGCCCAAGGGAATCATTCGTCATAGTGAATCGCCAGCGGGAGCACCCATACTATTCGTCAAGAAAGCCGATGGAACTCTTCGCTTATGTGTCGATTATCGGGGCCTTAATACAATTACGATTAAGAATCGTTACCCATTGCCGCTATTGAAGGAAACGTTGGCTATATTGTCAAGAGCAAGGTACTATACCAAGTTGGACTTACGATGGGGATACAATCAAATTAGGATAGCGGAAGGAGATGAGTGGAAAACAGCGTTTAGGACCAGATATAGACATTTCGAATATACAGTAATGCCATTCGGACTAGCCAATGCTCCCGCTACATTTCAACATTGGATCAATGATATTCTGCGTCCTTATCTTGACCAATTCGTAACAGCATACCTAGATGATATCCTTATTTATTCCGAGACACTAGCAGAACATAAGGATCACATTCAAAAGGTTCTAAAGGTACATGATGAGAATCATGTTCACCTTAAACCTGAGAAATGCGAATTTATGGTTCAGGAAACGAAGTACCTTGGCTTAATTCTTACTCCGGATGGTAATAGAATGGATCCCAAGAAGGTTGTCGACGTTTTGGAATGGTCTACACCAGTGAATCTCCGTGATGTTCAAGTGTTTTTAGGCTTTGCAAATTTTTATCGACGTTTCATTTTGGGATATTCAAAAATTGTTGCCCCCCTTACCGCTCTAACAAAGAAGAATGTTAAGTTCGAATGGACGGATGAAAGGGAGGAAGCATTTCAAACTTTAAAAAGGATGTTTACGACGGCACCTATACTAGTTCATTTTGATCCGGATCGGAAAATTGTGGTGGAAACCGATGCATCCGATTACGTTTCAGCAGGGATTTTATCGCAACGTGATGATGAAGGGATCTTACATCCGGTTGCATTCTTCCCCAAAAAACATTCCCCCGCGGAATATAACTATGAAATCTACGATAAAGAACTTCTCGCGATCGTACGATGTTTTGAAGAATGGCGACATCATCTGGAAGGAGCACAGTTTCCAATTGAAGTCTTCAGTGACCATCGAAATCTTGAATATTTTATGACGACTAAATTGTTAAATCGTCGACAAGCTCGTTGGTCCGAATTCCTCTCACGTTTTGATTTCGTTATACAATTTAGACCAGGAAAACAAGGAGCAAAACCGGATGCATTGACTAAAAGGTCAGGTGACCTACCTAAAGAGGGGGATGAACGGTTGATGCAGCAGAGCCAAGTGGTTCTGAAGCGAAAAAATTTAGACTCAAAGCTAAGTTTGTTCGCGGGTTCTTTGTCAAATGAATCTGCTGAAGGAGCGTCCACTGTTGAGGAATTACTTTCAAAAGCTTACCAAGTTGATAGTTTCCCAAACGAGATCCTCGCTATGCTTCGGAACGACGTTCGCCATTCGAATAAAATTTCACTTGCCGAATGTACGGAAGACAATAATGGTCGGCTACTTTATCGAGGCGCACTCTACATACAAAATGATAACGACCTCCAGCTGAGACTCCTAAAGGAACACCATGATAAACCATCAGCAGGCAATCCGGGTAGAGCAAAGACATTGGAACTCCTAAGCCGGGAGTATTATTGGCCACAGATGCGAAAGTATGTCGATCAATATGTCAGGAACTGCAATGTATGTGTCCGTAGCAAGGCACCACGCAATGCACCGTATGGAGTACTTCACCCAATGCCAATACCCGATGGACCATGGACGGATATCTCAATGGATTTTGTCACTGACCTACCTGAGAGTAATGGATGCAATGCGATACTCGTTGTTGTGGATAGACTAACCAAAATGCGACATTTCATATCAACGACCAAAGAGGCAGATTCGAAGGAGGTAGCGAGACTATATATCGATAATGTTTGGAAGTTACATGGACTACCTGATACTGTTGTATCCGATCGAGGAACACAGTTTGTCGTGGAGTTTTGGAAGTCACTTTGTAAACGTTTGGAAATCTCCCCACGATTCTCCACCGCATTTCATCCTCAGATGGATGGGCAGACGGAAAGAATTAATGCCGTGATGGAACAATACCTTCGGAGTTATATTTCCTATCAACAGGATGATTGGGTTCGATGGTTACCAATGGCCGAGTTTGCGACAAACAACCATGCTTCGGAAACAACAAGGGTCTCTCCTTTTTACGCCAACTCGGGAAGAGATCCAAGGATGACTTTTGGTATTTTGGAACATGGTAGAACGACGATGGAAGACCAGGCCAATGGTATTGCAAAAGAAATGAAGGACATAGTAGGATTCCTGAAGGATGAGATGTTTCGAGCGCAGAAAATACAAGAAGAATCAGCCGATAGGAGTCGATCTCCCGCCCCTCGCTACAGCATAGGAGATAGAGTTTTCCTATCAACACGTCATGTTCTTACCAAACGACTTTCTAAGAAATTGGACTGGAAACGGATTGGACCCTACAGCATTAAACGAATTGTCAATCCCTATGCTTATGAGTTAGAACTTTCCCGTTCCATGAAGGTTCATCCAGTATTCCATGTTTCGCTATTGTCACCCGCAGCAGGTAACCCGTTACCTGTACAGCAGCAATCACTACCACCTCCGGTTGAGATGGAAGGAGAGGAAGAATGGGAAGTCTGAAGGAAAGGGACAACTCGAGGGTTGTGCGGAAGGACACAATAGCGGTAAAACTATTAAGTCGTCACCCTGATTTCGAGAGGAAGAATATTCAAAGAATTTACACGAGAAACGGGAGCAGAAGAGCTAGGTTCTAATGTCGGTATTATATTGTAACGGCAACTGTCTAGTTTGGCTATTTGGGTTGTCAAGGTACGAAGAGGAAGGATTGCGCAGTGTGGTTGGGATTTGTAATGGGGTTTCTCTTATGTTCTTTCGGTTTCTGTTACGCGGGGCATTAGTCATCAACGGACTAGGAGTTGGATATATAAGGAAGCGTTGCCTCGTGCCTTTTCATGTTTTCCTTCCTTTCCTTTTCCCTTCACGCAACCTCTGTATTTACTCCACGAATACTACTTGTTCTACGCTACGTCATAGGGTTCAACCTGGTTTGTCATACCAGGTAGAGCCGCCCCATAGTCCATAGTCCCGTCCATAGTCTATAGTCTCGAACACCTTCTACTACGTCCTCGCCTCAGTTGTATTCCTTGGCACTATAGCCCTTCGCCCATAGACCCCCGTTACACTAGGTTGCGTCCACCTATTGCCAACCAATACAACACCATAGTCTACCATGTCGGAACACGCCCCTATTGATTATCAGCAACTTAGTAATAACCTCGAAAGATTCTTCCAAGCGCACCCCCAGGTCGATAACGTTATCGAGCAGAAGCCTACGCGCTTTCTTCAGAATGTCAATATGGCTTCGCTCAATATGCAACGGATTTACAGGAGATGACAGAGGAGGCTGAGAGAGCAAGAGAAATGTTTCAGAGAACTTGGGCTGCCAGAGCTCAACAGACCGCTGCTGAAATTGTTGCCCCGATGAACCACCTATCGGAGACGAACCCCCAGTCGCGCCCCCAGTACCACCTGTTGCGGCTACTACCCATCGGTCGGAGAAGCTCCCAGACCCTGAGGTGTTCAGGGGGGATCGTGATCGAGAACGACTCCACCTATTCAAACAACAAATGAGAGTCAAGTTATTGGGTAATGCCGATCGCTACCCAACGTTACAATCAAAGTTGTCTTATGCATTCAGCAGACTGGAAGGCGAATGCCAACCAGTTCCTACAAGACGTCAACAAGGGTATCGCTTACCTTCTACGCCGCGATTTTAGGAGATTTTGGATACTGCTTTTGGGGACCCGGATCGGATGCGAACGGCGAGGAGGAACCTCAGGAACATTCGTCAACGAAATCGGACGTTTGCAGATTATTTTGCGGAATTTCAACAAGATGTCATGGAGTCGTGATGGATGAAGTCTCTCGGATTGAGGCTTTGATGGAAGGAATTAATGCGGAACTTGACGAATCAATGATCCATCATGAGACTCCTGCGACGGTAGAAGCATGTGCGACACTTTTGCAACGGTTGGATAATCGCCACGGCAGAAGCTGCGGCGAAGTAAAAAGCCTTGGACTGCTACTGCTACTCCGCCCTCGCCCCCACCAGCGAACCCTGCCCCTCGCTTCCCGTGCCATCGCCCTGCTAATGCTACCATCGAACCCCATCCCTTGTTCCGCCCGGGGGGTGATGTACCAATGGATCTGTCTGGAGGACGTCGTCGCCCCACCCCTGCCGAAAGAAATGCCCGCTTAGCTGAGGGCCGATGTTTCTATTGCGGAGGCGTTATTAGTCAGGATTGCCTCAAGCGAAGAACTTAATCGCCAGCGAGACCGCGATGAGAGGAGCGGCATTGAGAGTGGAGGAAAACGATGGAAGCGATAACGAGTCGGCCAAAGATTTGTCCCTGCACTAAGTGGCTTAGACCAGGGACCTTTTAAGGATTTTTCTAGGATGCATATTTCTGGGTTTTCGGTATCGGAGGAGGAAATGGATGGGAATCAACTTGTAGTAACTTGTTCTATTTCACAGAATAAAGACTCTTTCATACCCACCTACGCTCTTATTGATACCGGAGCATCAGGATATGCTTTTATTGACGAATCTTTTGCACGCCACAACAAACTCATAATGACCCCTCTCAAAATACCTCGCCACGTAGACGTTATAGACGGCAGACCTATCAAGTCGGGAAAAATCACCCATATTGTCGATGTTTCGCTAGACATTCATGGCCATCGAGAGACGGTGCCATGTTTTGTTACGAAGCTAGGACATTATCCGATTGTGATGGGGATACCTTGGATGCGACGTCACGATGTTATGATTAGACCAAAGGAGAATTTGCTTATTTTTGACTCTCGAATCTGTCGTCAGCATTGTTCACTCAGTGGGACTACCGTTACTGTTCACGGCATCTCAATTCCCCTACCGGAACATCATACAGTTATTGTTTCAGGAACTGAAAAATCTACCATCGACATTGAACAGCTGATACCGAAGGAGTTCCATCGTTATATTCATATGTTTGAAGAATACGATGCTTCAGCTCTCCCACCACATCGATCATCCCATGACATGAAAATAGTATTGGAAGAAGGCAAACAACCACCATGGGGACCAATATACGCCTTATCCCAAATTGAGTTAAAGGCGCTCTGGGATTACCTGCAGGAAAATTTACCCAAGGGGATCATTCGCCATAGTGAATCGCCAGCAGGAGCGCCCATATTATTTGTCAAGAAAGCCGATGGAACCCTTCGTTTATGTGTTGACTATCGAGGTCTCAATGCAATTACGATTAAGAATCGTTATCCATTGCCGTTATTGAAGGAAACCTTGGCCAAATTGTCAAGAGCAAGGTACTATACCAAGTTGGACTTACGATGGGGATACAATCAGATTAGGATAGCAGAAGGAGATGAGTGGAAGACAGCGTTCAGGACGAGATACGGACATTTCGAATATACAGTAATGCCATTCGGACTAGCCAATGCTCCCGCTACATTTCAACATTGGATCAACGATATCCTGCGTCCTTATCTTGACCAATTCGTAACAGCATACCTAGACGATATCCTTATCTATTCCGAGACACTAGTAGAACATAAGGATCATATTCAAAAGGTTCTAAAGGTACTTGATGAGAATCATGTTCACCTTAAACCTGAGAAATGTGAATTTATGGTTCAAGAAACGAAGTATCTGGGTTTGATTCTCACTCCGGATGGTAATAGAATGGATCCCAAGAAGGTTATCGATGTTTTAGAATGGTCTACACCAGTGAATCTCCGTGATGTTCAAGTGTTCTTGGGTTTTGCAAATTTTTATCGACGTTTTATCTTGGGATATTCAAAGATTGTTGCCCCCCTTACTGCTCTAACAAAGAAGAATGTCAAGTTCGAATGGACGAACGAAAGAGAAGAAGCGTTTCAAACTCTGAAAAAGATGTTCACGACGGCACCCATACTAGTTCATTTTGATCCGGATCGGAAAATTGTGGTAGAAACCGATGCTTCCGACTATGTTTCAGCAGGAATCCTATCGCAACGAGACAATGAAGGAATCCTACATCCGGTTGCATTCTTCTCCAAGAAACATTCCCCTGCGGAATGTAACTACGAGATTTATGACAAAGAACTCCTAGCAATTGTACGATGTTTCGAAGAATGGCGACATCATCTAGAAGGAGCACAATTCCCAATCGAAGTCTTCAGCGATCATCGGAACCTTGAATATTTCATGACAACAAAATTGTTAAATCGTCGACAAGCCCGGTGGTCCGAATTTCTTTCACGTTTTGATTTCGTTATACAATTTCGACCAGGAAAACAAGGAGCAAAACCAGATGCATTGACTAGGAGATCAGGTGATCTACCTAAAGAGGGGGATGAACGGCTGACGCATCAGAGCCAAGTGGTTCTGAAGCGAAAAAATTTGGATTCAAAGCTAAGTTTGTTCGCGGGTTCTTTATCAAATGAATCCGCTGAAGGAGCGTCCACTATTGAGGAGTTATTTTCAAAGCTTACCAAGTTGATAGTTTTCCAAACGAGATTCTCGCTATGCCGAACGACGTCGCCATTCAATAAAATTTCACTTAACGAATGACGAAGACAACAATGGCATTACTTTATCGGCGCTGCACTTCACGTACCAAATGACGACAACCTCCGGCTGAGACTCCTAAAGGAACATCATGATAAACCATCGGCAGGCCATCCGGGTAGAGCAAAGACATTGGAGCTCCTAAGCCGGGAGTACTATTGGCCACAAATGCGAAAGTATGTCGATCAGTATGTCAGAAACTGCAATATGTGTGTCCGTAGCAAGGCACCACGCAATGCACCATACGGAGTACTTCGCCCAATGCCAATACCTGATGGTCCATGGACGGATATCTCGATGGATTTTGTTACCGATCTCCCTGAGAGTAATGGATATAATGCAATTCTGGTTGTGGTGGATAGGCTAACGAAAATGAGGCATTTGATACCAACTACTAAAGAGGTGGATTCAAAGGAGTTAGCGAGATTGTATGTTGATAATGTTTGGAAACTCCATGGCCTTCCAAAAACTATTGTATCCGATCGAGGAACACAGTTTGTCGCAGAGTTTTGGAAGTCGCTTTGCAAACGCCTGGAAATATCCCCACGATTCTCCACTGCATTCCACCCCCAGACTGATGGACAAACTGAAAGGATCAATGCCACAATGGAACAGTATCTCCGAAGCTATGTCTCTTATCAACAAGACGATTGGGCCCGGCTATTGGCAATGGCCGAGTTTGCAACAAACAATCATGCTTCGGAAACGACGAAGGTCTCTCCGTTCTACGCTAATTCGGGAAGAAATCCAAGGATGACATTCGGTCTTTTAGAGCATGGGAGAACAACGGCGGAAGATCAAGCTAATAGCATTGCGAAAGAAATGAAGGACATAGTGGAGTTTCTGAAGAGTGAAATGTTTCGAGCGCAAAGGATACAAGAAGAATCAGCCAATGTGAACCGATCTCCTGCCCCTCGTTACAGTATAGGAGATAAAATTTTCTTATCGACACGCCATATTCTGACAAAACGACCCTCCAAGAAATTCGATTGGAAACGCATCGGACCCTATAGCATTAAGCGGATCATTAACCCTTATGCTTATGAGTTAGAACTTCCCCGTTCCATGAAGGTCCACCCAGTATTCCATGTTTCACTATTGTCACCTGAAGCCGGTAATCCATTACCTAGACAGCAACAGTCACCACCACCTCCGGTTGAGATCGAAGGAGAGGAAGAATGGGAAGTCGAGGATATCTTGGATTCCAGGAAACGGAGGGGAAGATTTGAGTATTTGGTACGATATATAGGATATGATGAAGCCTCTTGGCAACCCCTATCAGACCTCGAGCATTCGCCTGATATTGTTAAACGATTCCATGAGAGTTATCCACGGAAGCCTAAGCCTACCAGGAGGTAGGCCTTAGAGGGGGAGTAGTCTGTAACGGCAACTGTCTAGTTTGGCTATTTGGGTTGTCAAGGTACGAAGAGGAAGGATTGCGCAGTGTGGTTGGGATTTGTAATGGGGTTTCTCTTATGTTCTTTCGGTTTCTGTTACGCGGGGCATTAGTCATCAAACGGACTAGGAGTTGGATATATAAGGAAGTTGCTGTCGCGCTTTTCATGTTTTCCTTCCTTTCCTTTTCCTTCACGCAACCTCTGTATTTACTCCACTAATACTACTTGTTCCCACGCCACGCTTATAGGGTTCAACCTGGTTTGTCATACCAGGTAGAGCCGCCCCATAGTCCATAGTCCCGTCCATAGTCTATAGTCTCGAACACCTTCTACTACGTCCTCGCCTCAGTTGTATTCCTTGGCACTATAGCCCTTCGCCCATAGACCCCCGTTACATATATGTATCGCTTGATTGATGAAGTCAGAAGAAAGAGAAAAACAGCCCGATATTTATACAAGAACCATTTCCCTTCCGACTGAGAAAGAAAAGGAAACTAAACAGGTGGGAAAACCATTTGACCTCGAGAAACTGCCAAGAAGTATGGAAACAAATAGAAGAGTGTCGGTTGCGTAAGCGCCCGATCACGTACATAAGTATATGACTCAATGTTCCAGCATAGGAAAGTAATATCCGAGGTGACAACCCATATGTAAAGTAGAAACGTAATAGAAACCCAAAAGAAAATAGTAGACGGTATAAACCCTGTATTCCATATCAAATAACCCGTAATGAAATGTATGGAGATAAACAAATATAACGAAGTAAATGAAAGAAACAAAGTTCACCGTAAATTCCAACACCCCTTCTCACTTTGTACCGAATATAGAGGTGCACAAGTGGTCGTGAGTTTGTTTCACAAGTCCTTTGGTGCAAATGTCTGCCAGATTTTCCGTGGTAGGGCGTCGTGAGATGTCGAACCTTTCTGAGCGCATTCACGAGAGAAGTGGTAGCGATATCGATGTGCTTCGTTAAATCTTGTCGTTAAACGGGTTGTTGGCGGCGTCGATGGCGGAAGTTCTTGTCTGAAGACTGCTTGTGGAATATCGTCATGAGAGTTATCCTTGAGGCCTCGAGTTAACCAAAGATGATGTTTGGTGGTCATAGCCAGTGCCATGTATCTCGCCGCCAATAGAGGTAACAATGGCGTTGTTTTCGAGAGCGCCAGGAAATGGTGGAATCACCAAGACGGAAGAGATATCCAGAAAAGCTTCGTCGTGTGTCGTAACAGTTTCCGTAGGATGCATCGCTGTAAGCCGATAGTTTGAGGTCAGAACCAAATGGAAATAGGAGTGCCTTTTCCTTGGTCTTCTGAAGATAGCGAATCTTCGTTTAGCGGCGGACATATGTGCGATGGAAGGATTGGAGTTAAAGCGAGAGGTGAGTTATTGTATCGCTAGGTCAGGTCTTGTCGCAGTAACCAGATACATGAGAGATCCGATGATTTGTTGATAAGCAGTTGCATCGGCCTTGTCGTCTTCGTCACTAGTCGCAATCAATCGGTGGTTAGGATCGATGGGAGTGGAGACGGGCTTGCAGTCTTGCATCGAGAATCGGTTCAGAATCTTGTTGATGAATGCTGTCTGCGAAAGAGTGATACCGGCGTTGGTGTAATCAATTTGGATGCCGAGGAGGTAGTTGAGAAGTCCCATATCGTTAACCTTGAACTCGGTTTTCAAGAGGGATACTGTCTGTTCTTCTAAGTCGCTAGGAGGTCCAAAGAGAGTGATGTCGTCCACGTAAATAGCTATGATTAGATTACCTGAGTTGTGGACAAGAACACAGGGATCAAAAGCAGTGATAGCAAAACCATAGGGGATAAGGTATTCAATAAGCGAAAGTACCATTCCCTTGGTGATTGCTTCAAACCGTATATCTGACGTTTCAAGCGCATAACCTTACCTTCTAACGGCTGCCTTCCGGTAATTCCATATCTGCTCTTCTTTCAAGATACCATATAGGAAGCGGTTTTGACGTGAGTTGTCTGACCGCCATCCTTTGCAAGCAGCAATGGCTAATAGCAAGCGGAGAGTCGAAGCATTACAACTGGTGAAAAAGATCTCATCGTAGTCCATCCCTTGAACTTGAGAAAAGCCTTTGGCGGCGAGTCTTGCCTTATAACGTTCTACTTCTCCTTTAGCATTGCCTTTAACCTTAAACACCCATCGACAATCCACAACTTTTCGGTTGGGTCTGTCAACAACTTAAACTTCATTCTCGTTGGTGACTTCAGTTCTCGTTCGTTGCCTTTTTCCATTCAGACCAGTCCGGTGAGGATTTGGCTTAGCGGTATGACAGGCTCCGATACTTCTAGGATACTGATGAGAGTCTCTTCTCGTTCGATTCTTGAGGAGGAGCTTCCGGCGTTAGCTGGTCGCTTTGGGTGGAGGGCGAAGAGGTAGCAGGTGACCGTTCACTGGCGTCAGTCGTTTGTTGGTAAGCTAGATCACGAGAGGTGGTGGTGAGGCCCTTGTCAGAGGAGCTTTCCACCATTCGCCAGGAGGGTTGATAGCTGTGCCTGTTCGTAGTCTTGTCCTTGGAGGACTAGGTCGGAAGGAGTCGTGAAATGAGAAGATAGTTTCGTTTCTGGGATAGTTTTGTTGAGGAGAGGGTGAAGGTGATGATGAGGAAGAAGATCCGTTTGATTGTACAGAATCTTGATGTTGTTGCTGCTGCATTGAGGAGAAACCGGAGAAGAGTTCCTGGTTTATTTCCGAATTGGTACTTGACTGAGTGGAGGTTGTATTAGAAGGTGGTGAGGATAGAGTATTGTTCTTGCGTCCTTCGTCTAACTGATTGTTGAAAAGTGCAGTAACGATAGGATGGACCCTTTTGATACCAGTCAGCTGCGGTCTCAGGGTTCCTGTTAATCCAAGCTATCCACATGTCGATGTTGGAAACCTTCTTTGTTGCAAGCATAAGAGGCTTGTGGAGGCTGAGATGTTTGAGAATCGTTAAGCTGAACTGAGGGCGAGGGAGCAGATAGGGGTTCTGAGATTGAATCACTTCTGTAGCCATGAAGGAGGAAAAAACTGTCGTAGGAGGCGACTGTTCGTTTTCTGAGGATGAATACTCTATAGTGGCGGTCGGTTGCTGTATATCCTGTGAAAATACCTTTCATAGCCTTGGGAGATGAAACTTGCTTCCTCTTGGAGACGTTTGTCCTCCGGGATATCATGGCATTCTCGACCAAAAGGCTGAAGGTGGTGGATCGTTGGTTTCTTACGAGGAAGGCCTCATAAGGAGTTTGATCGTGACTGACTTATGAGGTTGGCGGTTCTTGAGGTGAAGCGAAGGTGGAGACGCTTCTGCCCATAGTAAATGTCGTTAAGAGGAAGCAACATGGTCCTAACTGTTTCACCCATTGTTCGGTTAAGTCTTTCAGCAACACCATTGGACTCCTGAGAGTAGGGAGGGGTTAACTCGTGAACGATTCCCTTGGAAGTAAAGAAGTCTTGTAGCTTTCCATTGACGTACTCTCCTCCATTATCAGTCCTAAAACGCTTGACAGGCAAACCATATTGGAGTTCTATCTCAGTCACGAAGTCTTCGATAGCCTTAGGTGCATCGGACTTCTTCTTGAGAAAGCGAACCCTTGAAATTCTGGTCTTGTCGTCGACGAAGGAGATGTAATAGAGGGCGTTACCGTAAGATGGAACGGGAAAAGGTCCACACAAGTCAGAATGAATGAGTTCCAACTTGGTTTCCGCTTGAGTGTTAGTGGATAGTGGTGTATGGTGTGTAGACTTAGCGAGTGAACAGGTTGAACAGTGAAAGGAATTGGGGGCAGGAGGAATGATAGTGGCGTCGGCATAAAGGTTTCTAGCTTTATGAATGGAAGATGGAGCCAGATGTCCTAGAGCTGAGTGCCAAAAGTCATATGTGAGAAAAGCAGAATCGGTAACCTCAGGAATCTTAAATAAAGAACCGTCAAATGATGCTTCGAAAATCGTTTTATTCCCTTTAACAATAGAAATGAAATCCCCTTCTCCATAGTAGTATCTTTTTCTCTAATTTTCCTCCAGGAAAGTAAAAGGCGCTCAAGATCGAGGAGCATAAAAACATCGAAACGAAAAGAAGAAACAGATCCATCCTAAGTACACAGTCCATCACAGTTCCTTTCCTTTAACAGACATGGAGTCGCTTTGGCGAGGATCTCACAAATCCGGAGCATTTCTCGAGGTGTTGAAGCAGCTCTGGGGAGGGACACATGTGAGAGGTTGCTCCTGTGTCAAAGTAGAATGAAGTGTTCTTTACCTTTCCTTTGTCCGAGTCTGTCGTGACCATGGCGGTGTCTGTTTATTTCCTTTCCTCTTGAAGACTTCTGTTCCTCTTGGTGCTTCTTGAGCTTGAAGCATTGGTTTCACGTATGCCCTAGATGTTTTCCTGGATTGTGTTTGACGCACCGAGTACATTCTTTCTGCTTCTGTTGACGAGAGGCAGATTGAGAGGAGGAGGAGGGCTGACGAGGAGGCCTGGCATCTCTTCTTTGTGTTGTAAGGAGTGCCGTTTGAGAGGAGGAGGAAACAGAGGAGGAAGGTTGCTCGTGATCCAAATCTAAGAGACGTTGTTTAACTTCGGCAAAAGTGGAATCATCTTTTGTATACAGGTTCTCTACAAGGTTCTTCTGATGTCGGACGAGAAAACCTAGGAGGAATCGTGCGCCTTATCTTCATCCAGGAATTTGGAGAAGAGTTGACGATAGGTGTCGGACGAGGATTTAGCCAGCTGATTTAGGCGTAGCCATTCCTGCTTTCGAAAGATCACGATGTAGAGATGGGTTTTCTGGATCGTAGGAGGAGGAAGGAGACCAAGGACTTGATCTGGGAAGCGAGTCTGGCAGTATCTCGGTAGAATTCGTGCGCAGAGACTCCCACATCCTGGGGGTGGTCAAAATTTCGACAATTTTCTCCAAAATGTCTTGAGATACCACCTGGATGTAGAGAGCTGCTGCTTGATGGCATAGCGATTCATATGCGGATTTTTCGGCGTCGTCGGCGTCGCTAGCGCGTTCCGCTCCATCAACAACTATTTCATAGACTTTCATGCCTTTCCATACGAGCTTCATGGAAGCTGCCCATATATTGTAGTTCGATTGTCCGGTTAGAACACGGATGTTATCGAGCGTAATACTAATGGGTTTGTCATCTTTTGTGTGGTGGAGAAAGGAGAGAGAGGAGCTTTGGCTGCTTCTTTTTCCTTTGGGGCCATGATTGAAGAGTTGAATGAGGAGGTAGTAAAGGAAAATAGAGGGCCAGACGAAAGTAAGCAGAAGGATTCTTGAATTTCTGAAATCGATAGATCGGGATGATGGTGTCTAAAAAACACGGGCTCATAACCTGAAGGAAAGGGACAAAAGCGGGGTTGTCGGAAGGGACACAATAAGCGGTTAAACTATTAAGTCGTCGCTGATTTCGAGGATAGAAAGATTCAAAGAATTTAGGCGAAAGCGGGGAGCAGAAAACTTGGTTCTAATATGTCATATTATATGTATCGCTTGATTGACAAAAGTCGAAGAAAGAAAAAACAGCCCGATATTTATACAAGAACCGTGTCTCTTCCGACTGAGAAAGAAAAGGAAACTAAACAGGTGGGAAAACCATTTGACCTCGAGAAACTGCCAAGAAGTATGGAAACAGATAGAAGAGTGTCGGTTGCGTGGCGCCGATCAGCGTCGTAAGTATATATTTCGATGTTAAGCGTAGGAAAGTAATATCAGGGTGACAACCCGTATGTAAAGTAGAAAGCGTAATAGAAACCCAAAAGAAAATAGTAGACGGTATAAACCCTGTATTCCTTATCAAATAACCCGTAATGAAATGTATGGAGATAAACAAATATAACGAAGTAAATGAAAGAAACAAAGTTCACCGTAAATTCCAACATGGAGGAGCTGGAGGAGATTCGCAAGGGTTCTCATTTCAATTTCATTAAGATGCACCTACTATCACACTTTAGAGATCACGTGGAGCGCTTTGGGAATATGCCAATGTTTTCAACAGATGTCAGCGAGCTCGCCCATAAACAACAAATAAAGCAGGCCTCTGTGGCCTCAAAGCAAGGTCGTAGCGACCGTTCAAATTCTCGATTTCCACTTTCGAGGCGTATGGCAATGGAAATCTGGTGTATTAAATCTGAAAGATGTCGTTCTTTCTCTTAGGAACATTCTGAAGGCCGGGAGCCATCGGGAGAGTCTGCGATACATGATAGATATCTTCAACAATGACGACTGGCAAGGGTGAAAAACAAAGGGGCGTTCTCCGAAAACCCAAGTTGGCGCGTTAGATACTAAGCCCTCTTGGGTTATCGGATATCATGATTCTATCAACTTTAATAGAACGATCTTGGCAAGGCGGTGTTGGAATCTGGCGAAAGGGCTAGGCGGAGTGAAGAGAACTATTGGTATCTTGAATATCCGTGAGATGTTTTAAATGCCTACAGGTCGTGTCGGTTTTCAAAATCCAGAAAGTCACGAGATTCATAATATAAGGTGTACAGGTGAAGCACTATTTAGGAAGCGAGCGTCTGAAATGATTTGGGCGTGGATAAGAGTGGGCACTACAGAATCATGGGGTGCCTTTCAGGGAGATTGCAGGGGAATGTCACGGGCAATGTTCAGCTACGTGATAGTATCTTACAAGGAAGACATATCAACTTGCCCTTGTTGAACTGCTGGGCCTTAGGGACAAGGCCCTTCGGAAGGCTCGCATGGCGCCGAGAGTCGGGGCGCTCGACAAAGGTTTTGGGTAGTGAATATCTGAGCATCTTGGGAATGGCCCATTTGTTTCAAGTAGAAAAGGCCAATCGCTAGTAAATACTAGAATCGATTTAAAAACATGGAGCGAGTTTCAAATATAGGGTCTTGATAGATAGATACATGTATAGAATAAAAAAGGCTCATGGAACATTTTAGGCCCGTTGAATGATAAGCGCCATGAAAAAAAACGTGATAAACTTCGAAGAACCGGTGAGCCAGCAAATCTTGTTGGGCTGTGCGGGCACGATTAGCGTCTCCGGAGAGCATCCAGAGAGTACAGGGTGCCTCCGGAGGTTCAGGCGGGTAAGCGAGACACGAGGATGCATGGGAGGTGTGAGGAGAGAACGCGCCTTGGCAGCGGTATCCGGAGACTAGCAGAAGTCTCCGGAGACACCCGGTAGCTTGCTGATGGCGATTTAGCAGTCTGTAACGGTGTTAGTACAGGTGTCAACATATAGATAGGTGAATACGTATCCAGGCATCCCTGCAGGTAGAAGGTAAGTTTCGCTGCAGGTAGGAGTTAGGAGGTGAGGTAGGAGGTGAGATAGGAGGTGAGGTAGAAGGTGAGGTAAGGGACAGTCCACTGGGCAGGTAGGTAATGCTCGAGATGTCAAACCTGACAACATTTGCTAGTGAACTTAGGGCTAGCGCCAGTACTTACGCAGATTCGCCACGGTGGGGCGTCAAGAGGCGAGATGTCATACTTAGGATGCCTACTAGGTGTAAAAAGACATGAGGTCATATTTTGGATGTCTACTAGGCATTAAAAGACGACATATCACACTTTGTATGCTTACTAGTCGCCAAAAGACGAAGTGTCACATTTTTGTGGCTGCGGGACGAGGTTTTGAGCGCAGAAGACGAATTTGGAGATCTGGAAGAGCGGATTCGTACTGCCGAAATCCATTTGTCGCTGATGGGCGCGCGAATTCTTCCTGGCGAAACCCACTTTCTTGCTGATGTGTAACGGAGCCATTTCAACTGTCTGGTGTATGAGTACACTGAACAAAAGGGACAACGCCGGGGTTGTGCGGAAGGACACAATAGCGGTTAAACTATTAAGTCGTCACCCTGATTTCGAGAGGAAGAATATTCAAAGAATTTAGACGAGAAACGGAAGCAGGGAAAGCTAGGTTCTAATGTCTATATTGTATGTATCGCTTGATTGATTAAATCAGAAGAAAGAGAAAAACAGCCCGATATTTATACAAGAACCGTGTCCCTTCCGACCGGGAAAGAAAAGGAAACTAAACAGGTGGGAAAGCCATTTGACCCTGAGAAACTGCCAAGAAGTATGGAAACAGATAGAAGAGTGTCGGTTGCATAAGCGCCCGATCACGTACATAAGTATATGACTCAATGTTCCAACATGAAAAGTAATACCCGAGGTGACAACCCATATGTAAAGTAGAAATGTAATAGAAATCCAAAAGAAAATAGTTAACAGTATAAACCCTGTATTCCTTATCAAATAACCCGTAATGAAACGTATGGAGATAGACAAATATCCACGTAGTAAATGAAAGAAACAAAGGTCACCGTAAATTCCAACATACACACAGGGCCCGGTTAAATGCTGAGAGTTATTGTTAGAAGCCAGTTGCACAGTGATATGCAAGTACCGGCAGTGTGGTTAGCTACCAGCTGTCAGAGTAACTACATTCTGAGCGCTAGGAAGAGGATCTACCATGAAGAATGACTGACGAGTCTGTGCCTCGTCAATGATTAGAAGGCTAGCCAGAGTGAAGCTCTGAGTGCTTAGCGATCCCCTACATCCTCTGAGCATTGGAAGTCCGCCAGTAGTGGAAGGGACTATGCCTGGGAAGTCTACAATAAGCGAAAGCTCTATAGCAATGATTAAGCCTACACCTGAGCGGCAGCTCATTCATGCAGGCCCCAGTTGTGTGACAACTAAGGCTGCAGGTGTTACAAAGGCTTTGACTAAGGGTGGTTGCCTTCGGAACTGGAAGCACTCGCTAACGCTTAGAGAGAATCGGGGAAGCGATGGTATTGCTTCCCTTCCGCTAGAAGGCGGCACCGGAACTTAGTAAGGAAGTAGGAGCAGAGAATAGAGTCCTTTGGAGTATAAGTACTCAGGATCATTCCCGCCCAACTGTCCTGATCCTCATCTCCTATTATCGGTAGCAGAGCCCTTGAAGATTATTGAGTTCTAGCGATAGTATCTTTGAATAAATCTGCACCTGATTTCTATCTTGCACGGCCGCATCTATTCTATTGGATTCTAGCGATACATAGAATGTTGGAATTTACAGTGAACTTTGTTTCTTTCATTTACTTCGTTGATATTTGTTTATCTCCATACATTTCATTACGGGTTACTTGATAAGGAATACGGGGTTTATACTGTTAACTATTTTCTTTTGGGTTTCTATTACGTTTCTACTTTACATACGGTGTCATCTCGGTATTACTTTCCTGAACATTGAGTCATATATTTATGACGCGATCGTTGCTTACGCCACCGACACTCTTCTATCTGTTTCCATACTTGGCAGTTTCAGTCAAATGGCTTTCCCACCTGTTTAGTTTCCTTCTTTCTCGGTCGGAAGGGACACGGTTCTTGTATAAATATCGGGCTGTTTTTCTCTTTCTTCTGACTTTGTCAATCAAGCGATACATATAATATAGACATTAGAACCTAGCTTTCTCCGCTTCCGTTTCTCGTCTAAATCCTTTGAATTCTCTCCTCCTCGAAATCAGGGTGACGACTTAATAGTTTAACCGCTATTGTGTCCTTCCGCACAACCCCCGCGTTGTCCCTTTCCTTCATAGAAGAGACTGCCCCCGTTACAGATAATCTTTACTGGTCAAATCACCTTCAGATTATTCTTCCTCTTATAACATGTCCGCCCTCCCGGCTCCCCAAGTGCCCCTTCAGATTGAATGGCAACCGGCAGCCTTAGAATTCGAAGAGGGTCAGACACAGTTGATTCACAAGCCCAGGACGGCACTACAGTCCTACATCCCCGGATGTGAGCCCACCTGGCAAGACACCGATGAAGTCACCCTACAGGACTTTCATGGAGTTGCAGCGCTACCTTAAGACAGCCTGCAACAGGAAGTCACTGGCAGAATGCAAGCAAAGAAAGACAAGAAGCTGAGGCAGTCCTACTTAGGAATGCCTTTGGCTACATGCAAGAACAAGTCTCCTCAGTCCAGGCACAACTCCAGAGTTATGCTGAGAGAGATGACTTAGGAACGGATGAGATGGAGGACATTGAGTGGACAAACCCGGCGATTCCCCCTAACTTCTTGGAGGAAATCCAGAGGGCCATTAGTGAAGGAAGGCTCCATTAGGCTACACCAGCACCTGCCCCAAACCCCGCCTCCTCCAAGAAAACTCCAGGGCCTCATCCAGAGCACCCCTGAGAACCTTCCACCAAAGGGTGAACCCCTTTGCAGCGTTTCCAGTCAGGTCTATCAGGCAGAGGACACTTCCCCTGATGATGCCATCGGCTATTGGAGGCTCACCTCTGCCTCCCCAAAGAGCTCCAGCAAGCCCGCTGGCAGGTGGCCTAGCTAGGCCCCTCCGACAACCAGTTGTAGACGATGATGACTACTTCCAGACACCGGTCAGGAGTGGTCCCTCTGGGCTCCCTCCAGCCTGGGTCAGCCAGGGGTTATCTCCAGAATCCCACCGAGGCACACCACCCCCGGAGTCACCTAGGAGAAGCCTCCGGCCAGAAGGAAACCCTGACGAAGAAAACCAGAACCCAGGACCAGCGGGTAATGGAGGAGGAAATGGAATAGTCCCCTCATGGGCGCTCCCAACCCAGGAGGAGATCCAGACAACTCAGACTCGGAGCCTGAGGATGGTGACAGAAAGAGATGGCGGAAATACCTCAGGAAGAAGTTAGAGAAGCAGCAGAAGGAGCTTCTGGCCTCCATGGCCCAGTTCATGAGACCTCCGGCCTCGCACTTCGCTGCCTCTAGGGCCCGAGAACCCAAGGCACCACCTCCGCCAAGTTCAATGGCAATGCAAACAATGGGCGGACCTTCATCGGGCAATGTGAGAATGTCTTCTCCATTGAAAGCCAGTTCTTTACCTCCGAAGAGGTTAGGATCCGATATGCTGGTAACCTGATGGAAGGAGATGCCCCAGCCAACTGGTATGAGGCTTACCACAACTCCATTGACCAAGCTTCTGCCAACCGGATAGCTGGGATGTCTGTGGTGTTAGATGAGAGATGGAAGCGCTGGGATTCCTTTGTGGATGCTCTCAGAGAAGCCTTCAAGCGGTTATCTCTAGGATGATGCTGTAAATGGAACGCTTCTTACCCACACCGCTAAGGGCATGAATAGACCCCTTCCTGAATGGTATCATTCAGCTGATGTGGAAGACTGGCTATGAGGGTCAGGTAGTGGATGATAAGATCCTTACTTCCCTCCTCCCGGACCTAGGCATGAGTTGGGGCCTCTTCACCCCCAAGCCAAAGACCCTGATGGAACGGATAGCTGCTCTAAGAGAGCTAGGACACACCCATGAGAGATACCAACCGGCAGTAGCTGAGAAAGCACATGCCAGGACCAAGAAAGATCCTCCTGCTGAGAAGGAACGGCACCCCAAGAGGAAGAGAGAAGCTGCAAGCTCCTCAAAGCCTCAGGAGGGAGCAAGTTCCAAAGATAAAGCGGTGGAACTAAAGGGTATCCCGGGGGATATCCTAGAAGAAAGAAGGAAAGCAGAAGTATGCTTGAAGGTATGACCTTCCGGTACTCCCTATTGGTAGAGTGCATAGACTGACTTGTGCAATAGTGCGGCAAGTCCAGACACAAATGGACTGATTGTTGGTCCAGGGAACCTACTGTGGTCTGAGTGGCAGCAGTGAGGGTACAAAAGCGGAAAAGAGGAAGTGGCAAGCCCAATCCTCAGAAGAAAGCTAAAGTGGCTGCTGTAGTAGCAGAGGAACCATTTGTTGTACTCCCAGAGGTTACAGAAGATTTCGTCTTTCAGCCTGAGCAAGACTCGGACAATGAAATCATCTGGTAGAAAGTGTGTCTGTTTAGAGTCTATGTTTACTAGTTTTTTCTTTTGGGTCTTGTTTCTTTGTTTCTCTTGAATAAATTATGATTGTGTTTCCACCTATTTGAATGTCTCCAAGCACTCTGAGGATGGGTTTATGACCCGAAACAGCTGGTCTGTAAGTGCTCTGTCAAAAGTTACATTTGCTACAAGACACTTCCAAACCGCTACCAGACTATCACACAACATACTTGCTCTATCATCGCTTAGGGAATAGAACCAAAGGATCCTTTGATCTCAGTAGTGCCCGCAGCTATTAGCAATGGAAAAAAGACAAAGAGAATCAAGCCCAGAACCCGCACAGAAGCGAAGAAGGTTAGAAGAGAAGCTTCCATCCTTACCAGTACATGGCAAGAGGCCAATACTGAAAGCAGGACTGTCATGGACGGTCAAGAACAAAGTTGAAGACGCACAAGGAACATTCCTCTTTGACACAGGTTGTACAGGAGCAATCCTCAACCAGAGTTTTGTCAGGAAGTATGGAATTCCCTTAGTGCGGCGAGATCAACCTCTGACAATGTATGATGCTCAAGGAGATGTCATGATGGGCGGAGGAGAGTATTACACTCACCCAGTCCACATGAATATGGGAGATCACAAGGAGACACTCCGAGTGGGAGGTGGCTACTTTGGAACAAGCGAATATCAGGTTATTTCTGCCAATTGCATGGGCAAGAAAGCATAACCCGGATATCAATTGGGAACTCAATACCATAAGCTGGCGGAGTGACTACTGCAAGCAGAATTGTCTCCCAGCAGCGATCAAGTTTGAACTCATCTCTTCATACCAAATGATGGAAGAAGAAGATGTAGTATATCAACTGGCCGCTTCAGTATGGCATGATGAGGATGGAGGAGATATCGCCGAAAGGATACCTCTCCGCTATAGGGAATGGGCTGATGTATTCAGTCAAGAGAAGATACATGAGCTGCTCAAGACTCGAACGATTTGAAAATCAATCTCTTACCTGGTACCGCTCCCCCATTTGGCCCGCTATATCCATGTTCCGCTCCAGAGTTGAAGGCCTCAGGGAGTATCTAGACAAAGAATTGTCTTTAGGAAAGATCTCCAACTCATAGCAGCACCCATATTGTTCATACCTAAGAAGGATGGGACATGGCGAATTTGTGTTGACTACAGAGGATTGAACAAGGTCACAGTCAAAGACAAGTACCCGCTGCCTATCATGAGCGAGCTCAGGGATAGGTTGTTCAAGGCCAAGATCTTCACAAAGATAGACCTGAAGAATGGCTTCAATTTGATCAGGATAGCAGAAGGTCATGAGTGGAAAACCGCTTTCAGAACCCGCTATGGACTGTATCAGTACAATGTGATGCCATTCGGTCTATGCAACGCCCCTTCCGCCTTCCAGGCAATGATCAATGATGTGCTAAAGGAACTACTGGATGAAGGAGTGGTTGTCTATATCGACGACATCCTCATCTACTCAGAGACTGAGGAAGAGCATGAACGGCTGGTTGAGAAGGTCCTACAGAAGCTCAGAGAAGCAAAACTGTGTGCCTCCATCAGCAAGACATCCTTCCATGTCCGAGAAGTAGAATACCTTGGCTACCACATCTCGGAAAAGGGAGTATCTATGTCAGAAGACAAGGTGGAGGCGGTCCAGGAATGGCCAGTGCCCCGAAACATCAAGGGAGTGCAAGGCTTTCTGGGATTTGCAAACTTCTATCGCCGCTTCATTGAAGGCTTCAGTAAAGTTTGCATTGACCGACCTCTTGCAAAATGACAAGAAATGGTATTGGACCGCAGCCTGTGAAGAAGCATTTGAGGAACTCAAGAGGTTATTTACAAGCCCAATCCTTCTCCATTTTGACCCTAGCAGAAGAACTGTGGTGGAAACCGATGCCAATGACTTTGCCAAAGGAGCGGTGCTCTCTCAGTATGGGGAAGATGGGAAACTACACCCGGTAGCTTTCTATTCTAAGAAATTCTCCCCGGCTGAGATCAACTATGACGTTTATGATAAGGAAATGGGAGCTATTGTAGCCTCTTTCCGGGAATGGGAAAGATACGCTCAAAAGTTGTGAAGATGAAATCACGGTTTTCACGGACCACAAGAACTTAGCGTACTTCAACTCTACCAAGGTTCTCACTAGGCGGCAAGCTAGATGGTCCGAGGACCTAGCGGGCTACAATTTCAAAGTCTTCTACAGACCGGGAGAAAAGAATGGCAAACCTGATGTGCTATCTAGGCGTTGGGATCACCGCCCTGAAGAGGGGAGTGAAACCCTGAGGCCGGAGCCACAGATGTTTTTTAGGCCAGGTCAATTGATTTTGGATCCTGCTTTAGCGGCTGTCAGGGGTGAATCAATTGCAGAATGCATTCTTAGAGCGCCTATGTGTGGCAGCTAAAGAGGATGGAGTCTGGCAGGAACTGCACCGCTCCCTGGTTGAAAGGAAACCAAACTTGGACCAGAACTTGTCTGTCAAGGACGGCCTCATCTTCTACAAAAATCGATGGTACATTCCCAAAGACAAGAAGCTCCAGATGGATATCCTGACCGATACCCATGACTCTAAAGTGGCAGGCCATTTCGGCCAGTTCAAGACATTAGAGCGGGTAAAAAATAACTTCTTTGGCCCAACATGGATAAAGATGTTGAGGAATATGTCCGAGCTGTGACAGCTGCCAGAGAATAAGACCTCAAGACATAAGAAGTTTGGTATGCTCCAACCATTGGAGATACCTTATCGGCCATGGACTTCCATCTCTATGGACTTCATTGTGGGATTACCGGAGTCAAATGGGTTTACAAAGATCTGGGTAATAGTGGACCGCTTCTCAAAGATGGCACATTACATCCCACTTCCTACACTCAGCAAGACGGAAGATTTGGCTAAGTTGTTCTTGAAGGAAGTCTGGAGACTCCATGGGTTACCTGATGACATAGTCTCGGACAGAGATAGCAGGTTCATTTCTCACCTTTGGCAATCTCTCATGAGCCTCCTCAATGTGAAGCTGAAGATGTCCACTTCTTTCCATCCCCAAACGGACGGCCAGACAGAAAGAGTTAACCAGACCCTGGAACATTACTTGCGGAGTTATTGTTCATATCAACAGGATGACTGGGCGGACCTCTTACCTTTGGCAGAGTACGCATATAACTCAGCGGTCTCTGAGTCTACCAAAGTATCGGCTTTCTATGCCAATTATGGATATGAACCCAGGACCAATTGGCCGGCCCCAAAGGAAGGTGTTGAATGGAACAATCCAGCAAGCGAGGTCATGGTATCTCAATGGGAATCTATCTGGCAGGCTATGAATGCAAGCTTGGGAAAGGCTAGACTAAGGATGGTGGTGGTATGATGCACATGCCCTAAGACCGCCTGAAATCAAGCCAGGAGATGAGGTTATGCTAGACCCACAGAATGCCAAGAAACAAAGCGCCATTGGGAAAATTGGATCAGAAGAAGATGGGACCCTTCAAGGTCTTAGAAGCCATTGGTACCCTGCTACAAGCTCTCTCTTCCCAAGAAATGGGAATCCATCCTGTCTTCCATGTCTCTCCTAGAACCCTATAGAGCCAGTAGACCCTGAGAGAAGAGTTCCTCCGCCGGAACCTGAGGAAATTGCAGGAGAACAGAACTGGATTGTCCGGGAAGTAGCTGATAGCCGAGTCAATAAGAAGAGGAGAAGGGTGGAATACCTGGTGCTATGGGAAGGTTATGAGAATGAGGACGCTACATGGGAACCCTGGGAACATCTCAGAAAGAGTGCTGAAGAAGCCCTCCGGGATTTCCACATGAGGCATCCTAAGAAGCCCAGAGACAAGAGGGTTCTAGGCCAGTAGAATGTCCTTCAGATTCTCCTCCCCTTCCACACCAAAGAAGTTTCTTTGTCAAATAGTATAGCAATAGACACAGATTATAGATCTCGGAGACCAAGATCCCGGAAAAGGGGAGTAGTGTAACGGAGCCATTTCAACTGTCTGGTGTATGAGTACACACAGGGCCCGGTTACATGCTGAGAGTTATTGTTAGAAGCCAGTTGCACAGTGATATGCAAGTACCGGCAGTGTGGTTAGCTACCACCGTCAGAAAGAACTACATTCTGAGCGCTAGGAAGAGGATCTACTCATGGGAGCAATGACTGACGAGTCTGTGCCTCGTCAATGATTAGAAGGCTAGCCAGAGTGAAGCTCTGAGTGCTTAGCGATCCCCTACATCCTCTGAGCATTGGAAGTCCGCCAGTAGTGGAAGGGACTATGCCTGGGAAGTCTACAATAAGCGAAAGTTTCTACAGCAAGAATGATTTTCACACCTGAGCGGCAACTCATTCATGCAGGCCCCAGTTGTGTGACAACCAAGGCTGCAGGTGTTACCAAGGCTTTGAGTAAGGGTGGTTGCCTTCGGAATCGGAAGCACTTGCTGACGCTTAAAGAGAAGCGGGGTAGCGATGGTATTGCTTCCATTCCGCTAGAAGGCGGCACCGGAACTTAGTAAGGAAGTAGGAGCAGAGAATAGAGTCCTTTGGAGTATAAGTACTCAGGATCATTCCCGCCCAACTGTCCTGATCCTCATCTCCTATTATCGGTAGCAGAGCCCTTGAAGATTATTGAGTTCTAGCGATAGTATCTTTGAATAAATCTGCACCTGATTTCTATCTTGCACGGCCGCATCTATTCTATTGGATTCTAGCGATACATAGAAGAGACTGCCCCCGTTACATGATGTTGATATAATATTGTTTTCAAATACTTTAAAAATACAAAATTAAATTTATAACAATTTCAATGTATAATATTATGAGCCAAATTTCTCTTATACTATATATAAGACAGCGATTAATGGATAGAAAGAGATTCGCTATATTCATTCAGACAAACGAGAGTTTGAAGATATTAATTTATTTTGCACAGGTTATATCTATCGATTGTTAATCCAAATTCAAATTCTTAAAAGCATATATGCTATTTATTGATACAGTTTTACTTCATTTGCAGAAGTATATATACATAAAATTATATATCAAACCATGATTCACTGTACTGGATTTTATCAATACATCTTTTGCTATTTCAGTATTGAATATGGCGAATTCTTCAGTTGAATATTTTTTACTCCAACCTCTCAACGCGTTTGTTTTTATTAGAACTCAATAGATAAGAACAAAAAATAAATAAATTCAAGCTAGTACCAATAAATTTTGATCAATATCAATATTCAGCAATGATAGTTGAGGTAAAACTGAAATAATTATAGAAAACTATTATCTATAAACTTATTGGACACTCACTCTACAAACCCAAATGGAGATTTTATCAGCAAAAAATTGCTTTCATCAGGATGAATCTGGGTAGTACCTATACTAACAAATTCGTTTTTCATTAACTAAAGCTGACTTTTTATTTCCAAAGGTTTGTTCCAATTCTTCTAAAATATAACAGTCTGTATTTTGATGAGTAGTAAGCTTCTAGAGTCTGATATCTCATTTTTAACACCTACTAGGGGTTTTAAATATGAAATCGGGCTTTTTGAAGTCCCGTCACCTGCTGAAACTTGAAACCCCGGGCCTTTGACTAATATTTGAAGTCCTAGCGTTGAACCTAAATTCATTAGCAAATGACACCAGGTTTGATATGAGTATGAACTATCGAGAATCTATATCTCTTTACGCAATTTACTACTCGATGCTTATTTCAGTTCCTGCCTCCTACCCGTCGAAACTTATCTCAATATCTTCCTACTACTCAGATTGACCCTTGTATATGCATCCACTTACTTCTCTATATTGACGACTGTACCGAGAATGCTATTGACTCCTAAACAGTACAAATCGACACCAAAGTAGTGTCAAATTGAGGCCTGTATTAAGATCAAATTGATATCTAACTCGATATCAAATCATCAAATTGATACTCGAATTAAAAACAAATCCGCAGCAACTCGATGCCGAAATCAGCAGTAAATCATCAAATAATTGTACAATATCAAGGCTAAAATCTACAACTAACTATAGAACCAATTAATGTGTTATATAGGTTTCTAATTCATATAAACAAGTAGTTAGAGGTAGTCAATTGGGGAAGTAAACGGTTAAGCATAAGGCTTGCAGTCAGGTTCGAAGTAGGCAATCAGGCATTGGGTAGTCTGTATGAAGAGGTAAGTAGGCAGGCAGGTAGACAGGTAGTATGAGGAGGTAAATTGACAGTGAGACAGCCACCTAATAAAGGTAGGTATGTATCAGCAAAAAATTATATGTCGTCTTGGGGCACCTGGGTGCCCGAAATGCCCCCGATGCCCCAAATACGCCAAGACTTTCACTTACTTGTAGACCGAGGTCGGGGCATACCGAAACATACTCAAACCGAGCCAGTGTGCCGCTTTGCTAAAGGACGTCGTCACGACATGTATAGATACAAATTCGTCTTTTGACGCCTAACGCTGCCTCAACACTAGTATCTTTGGCCCAGTTAATGGGTTTCGCTAGCAGTATTTGCTGGCCTTATAGATCACTCAGCAAAAGGTACATTGACTAGGAAATTGTTTCCGCGCCAGTCATGTGTATTCGTCTATCTGTCTACCTAATTCTATATACATAATTGCCAACGCCCTACCTACCTCCGCGCTGCCTAGCTGCCTACCTACCTCCAAGCTGCCTATCTTCCTACGCCCTCACCTCGCTGCCTACTTTTCTACCCCTGCACCTCGCTGCCTATCTTCCTCTCCCGCACCTCGCTGCCTACCCCCATGGCCGACTGCCTACCACCGCACACACCTGCTTACCTTCCTACCTATTAATAGCTTAATTGACGTTGTTTTCGTTTACCATCTGTTGTCGATTTGAGCGTAGATTTAATGCTGATTTAGGTATCGACTTGGTGCAATTAGTCAATGTTTTTGGTGTCGTTTTGGGTGACGTTTTGGGTGTCAATTTGGACGTCGATTTGTTGCTATTTAGCAGTCTGTAACGGTGTCAGTACAGACGTCAAAATACAAATAGGTGAATACGTATCCAGGCATCGTTGCATGTAAAGGGTAAGCACGCCTGCAGGTAGAGGGTAGATATCGAGGTTGGAGGTGGGGTAGGTATCGGGGTAGGAGGTGAGGTAGGAGGTGAGGTAGGAGGTGAGTTAAGGTAAGGGGTAAGGTAGGACGTGAGGTAGGAGGTGAGGTAGAAGTTGAGGTAGGAGGTGAGGTTGGTGTGGAGAGGAAGGTATGCAAATAGGTACGGAGGCAGCAGGTAGGCAGCTAGGCAGTTGGGAAAGCAGGTGGGCATCCTCGAGATGTCAAACCTGAATTCATTTGCTAGCAGGCTCAGGGCTAGTGCCAGGATTTAGGTAGAATATCACATATTCGCAACGGTGTGTCGCGTTTTGGAAGGCTGTGGGGCATCAAGAGGCGAGAGGTCATATTTTGGACGTCTACTAGGCGTTAAAAGATGATATATCAAATTCTGTATGCTTACTAGGTACTAAAAGACGATGTGTTACATTTTGGTGGCTGGAGGTCGAGGTTTTGTGAGCAATAGATGAGGTTTTGGGCGTGGAAGACGAATTTGGACATCTGGGTACGCGGATCCGTCCTGGCGAAACCCATTTTTTGCTGATGTGGACAGTCAAAATTAACCCTTATTTTCTTATCAAACCTAGTCACTAGTCTAATCAAGTAACAACTCTCAATTAATCATCCCAATCTGGTAATAAATGGTCTAATGAGGCCTGATCTTGACGGAAAGTCATTATTTCACACCTATGTTTTTTTCTGGCAGATTGCACCAAATCTTCAAGGTCTTCAAGAAATCGTAGTGCAACGAGTTCTTATTTATTTTAAATCTCCGTTTTGTAGGAACGCTTACAACCATGATTAGACCTATTTTACAAACGAATGTTATCTATGGACAAGTGTTGCGTTGTTGAAAGTCGATGGGGTGAAGGGGTTGAGGTGGTTGCTCGGAGCGGCTGGTTATAGCTGTCCGGCGCTGTACCTCGACACGGCCATAGTCAATGCCCGCCTCTTATACCGAACAGCACGTATTCATGCAGCATGACCGGCAAAGGATCTATTGGACCATAGACCGTTCCGGAGAAAGCTTTACCACGAATTACTGTCGGAGGGAAAATGCGTTACAAGAGATAGCTACACCTGGGAGAACGAACTTGATAGCACCTACCATACGAGCCTGCAAAGTCGGCTCTACCATCCCTAAGCTTAAAAGCCGAGGGTATTGCGCATGTTGCCTATGGTTGCGCAATTAAGAGAGAACCCGTACCTTCGGAACCACTTTTGATAACGGCCATGATCAAGGGCGTCGGCCTAATGGTAAACTGAAGAGGGCAACTAAGACTTGCGCCTTTTGCAAATTGAGCGAGACATTTCTCTGCGATAAGTGCCTTGATTTGTATCATAGTACCCATCAACCACTTCATTAACTTTAGCGTTCACTCAATCAAGTCTCATCCTCGATCGGTCGGCACTTGCGTTCGCTCAATCGGCCGTCGCACTCGCTCAATCAACTTTCGGTTCATTCAATCATTGACTTCAAGTTCAGCAAACGAATGTTTGGGCGGCGTGTCACACGGAAATACTCAGCCCCCACGAGAAAAAGTCAGCATCGCCAGACTCACCGATAACGGTACCTCCTAGAAGGGTAATCGCATTATATATATAGGGATATAGGTTTTGGGGCTAGAATAGTCTTCGTGGACACAAATTCACCCTGTCTATAAGGATACGCACCATATAAGGGTACGACCTCGCGCCGCCTTTGTAGCCATTCTACTGTGTCCAGCATCTGTGCACGAGAAGGCTTGGAGGGCGACGTTATTACATAATCATAGTTAACCCAGTTCAGCGTAATGCCCTCAATGTTTGCCTCCCAGAGACAATCAGAGTGTTCGGTTGGTTGGAATTGTACGTACAGGGCTGTCAAAGTCGCCCGCTCCTGCGATTCATATGGTATGCTACGCGCCAATTTTGGGTCGAATATCAAGTACAAACGAGGTATTATTATCATACGCAATTAAAAGCTACATGTCCCAACTACATATCTCGTGCAAAATCCTCGCCCATCCGTATCCAGTTACTCATTAACCCGCCACCAAGAAGGGTGATATAGGATATGCAGCATATTGGTGCGCTGCGCGTTTGTTCGCTATGGAAACCCTTCCTTCTCCCCTGCCATTCATATGGTTGTAGGCGCGTCCCGGCGATGAGCTGTGCTGCAGTAAACGCTGTCAGTAAGTCAAGTATCAAGTATGAGATAACCCGAGGGCATCTTTCCTACCCAAAACTGCTTCACTTCTACTATCTCGTAATAGGACTTCGCCAACTGATATCGGGTTATGGCTGTAGATACGCATTGGGACTGGGCCTGCGCAGCTGCCCTTGAGAAAAGTGATATATGATATGGACGTATGGATAGAATTGGGCCTTTATTTGTTATGATAACTCTTCATCTTTCACGCGATTCATGACGCGCGAGATATGTATGATTTTAATCATAAGGGATAGTAGAAGCCCTGAGTCTGGCCCTGCCCTGTCAACGAACTCTAGATCTTTTTTTTGGTGAGTCCTGAATACACAAACTACAACAATCCATCCTTCTTTTCATACATTAGACTACTGTCAATCTTGTGGCGATTTGTGCGATGTATGTAGATGGCTTTTTTCCTGTCATGAATCAATACGATTCGGGTGGGGACAGCTTGGCCAAAAGTTGTAGCTGTTATACGCAAAGACTGAGAACTCAGCCAAGAAGAGGCGCAGGACTTTCTAATTCCAAGTATTCGTCAACTCGCGGGGTATCACTCGTCTTCCCGTTTGATGCCATGCGCACAGATAGTCCGTTTGCTCCCATCCGTGGCACAGGGAAATCTTGATGCGGATTCGTTTTAACGAATTCCTCTTGTATTCTATCTTCTATCTTCAATTTCACCATTGAATTCTACCTCTTCAATTCTATTTCATCCTTGAACTCCATAGTATTCTTAAGGGCTACCTCAACGCTGGATTCTAGTATGGCACCATTCTAATGTAATCCAGCGCTGCAATAGAAATCTATTATTGAGTGGATCTCGGTGTTGTAGCATGCCTCACGTGACACCATCAAGCTTTCCATAGCCGACGGTACTTCCCGTTACTACACGTCGCTAACGAGACATGTACATACTCGGGACCTGGATATTACGTAGCGCTCCCTGGCCACTCCAAAGCATGCACCACATTCACTCCAACCCGCGGAGAAAACAAAATCTAGCCGCGCAAAGCCCCGATGCTCAATCACGTACAGCCGTGAGTCCCGGTAGATGCATAAGTGCATTCTTGTGCACCACTATCTTTTTTGCGTGACAAGTGACACCGGGACTCCATCAACAAGCCACAAGTGCTAAAAGGAGATTAGTGCCCAGAGGCGGCATTACCGAATGCGGAACATTGCACATGGAATGGAATTGGTGCTTTGACTGAACGTGGCAGCGTGGCTAGAGCGGGACTTTGTTCAGTTTGCCGGGCGCGACCGTACTAGAGTACATACACGCGCTTAAAAAAAATTGGCTCAACCAGCGATACTGTAGCTAGGAGACAGAAGACACGGATTCGATTCGGACGTGGCGGCAATGTGTTTTGAATAGTGTGATAAGAACAGGTGTGGCGACAAGCGGGAAGGATAAAACGGCTTGAAAGCTTCTTTCCTCTCGAACACTTAAGATTTCCATAATAGAATTATTTACAAACTGCGCAGCGACACAAACCCCCCGAATTTAGGCATGATACACTCTCCAGATGCAGAGTACGGCAGTTACAAACTATGTGTAACCATTTTTGAATCCTTAGTCTAGGCTCAGGTAATCTTCAAGTCCGGTCCGCCAGCGAGGTTGCATTAAAAAATCTGGAGAAGATCATCTCTGTGCAGGGATCAGTCCTCATTGGCTAAGATCTAGATGTATTTATCGATTGGGTGGTGTCGTCGACCTTGACCCTGCACGCAGCATTAACTGGCCAATTGTGATTTTTCTTCTGCAGGATCGTTTTGCCAGCGCAGATATTCTTTTGCCAACTTTACCTCAGTCGCTCACACACACTGGGTCACACTCTGTGTCACCAACTGGACCGACAGGGAAGAGCACTGCAACAAATTAGAATCCATAGAAAGAAACACTAATAATGCTTGGCTGTTACACCAAACCTTACTAGAGTACCTGTCCGTCAAACCAAGTGGATAGAATACTTGGACTTGGCAATGCGGCGTACCGAGAGAGAGGAAATACGGGATCATGCAGAACCAGAAGTTCGACACACACACACACACACACATACCATCTCCATCATCACCCATCACGCCTTCCGCCAATCACCCGCAGGCACCCACACACCCGCACCCGCAAAAACCGACACACAGACACGCGCTATTTAACTAACCCCCCACCCCCCGCCGTATCTTCATTCATGATCGAGATTCCAAGCATCCAGGAAATCAGCTAACAATGGCGTCTCTTGAGGTCCTGCTCTTCTGTCTCGGCGTACTCATCATGTGTTTCTTCGACATTGTTAATTCGCCCACGTTCGCTTTACTCACCACCGGCTCCGCTATGTTGTTATCACCGCAAGCGCTGTTTTGCTTGATTATTGTTGTTGTGCCGGTGCCTCCAAAGGCGATAAGGTTGGTGGTTGCTTAGTCTGGCGGTTGTGGTTTGCGGGGGCGGAAGAACGGTACAGGGACAGGGATGGCTAACCGAGACTAGGAATGCTTGTTTAGGGTTATCGCGATCGTTATCGCAGCTATCGCAGCTATTGTTCTCAACACCAGCAGCAGCCACAATAATACATGTAAAGATCACCTCAGTACCAATCTCCGCACCGTTGCAGATTCCCGCTCAACCGCCGAAATTGAGGAAACTAATTCTAGCTGAACCTACCAAACACATTGGACCAACAAGGTTTGCACTGATTCCCCCTACCTTCTCCTCCCGCGTTTCAGAGATGTGAAAAAAAAAGAAGAAAAAAACTAATCAACCACGCAACGCCTACTTGTAGGTATGACGCGGTTAAACCCAGAATCCAAAATACCTACAGCATAAATGCGTACCAATTCAACCGCCAAAGTCAACCATTCATGGCCCACGACAGGCGCGCTAACTGGCTCGACCCCCCCCACCCGTGGTTGGTCGACCGCTCTAGACTGCGTGAGGACATTTCAAGGGCGTTTGCACATCGAGAGACGGCTCCCAAGAAGGCTCCGGGGCCAACTGTCAAGCCTGTGGAACTCCCGAAGCCCGCCTCCGCCATTCCCGCATCACCCCCTCCTCCTCCTCCTCCGCCGCCGCCGATGACACAACCCGCAAATACCCCCATACACTTGTGGAACCTCTCCCGTATCCTCGCTGCACACCGCCCCCACCTGCGCTCTCAACAGGATCAGCCAATACTGGTACTTAACCGCGGTATCCACAAGAATAAGGGTAGTAGTAAGGGCGGGCATAGGTTGAAGGCAGATCTCCTATTGCGTCAAAGCGACATCATGATGTACCTGGACGACGTGCGCATCCGATCTGTCTCTGCGCTACCGGTAGCACCGCCATCACCACCACCATCACCATCACTACCACCACCAGCACCAGCACCAGCACCAGCACTAACAATACCATCACAACCGGCATCACCAGCAGGACCATGGGAACAGGCTTGTCGACTCCTGCGATCCGCCAACTGGAAGGCAGCCTGTACGGTTAGAGGAAAGGGCAAGGGGACGGATGTCTTAAAGTGCGAGCGGTCCACAAGCTTCAAGGTGACGGCAAAGACGCAGACACAGTTAAGGGCCAAGGTAGCGGGGAGAGAAAAGAAGGAGACAGACCCTATGGAATGTGAATTGGGAACAACGATCCAGCTGCCCGCTGAAACGGCGCCGATGTCAATACCGATCAATATCGCAAAGCCTGCTGTCGTGATGGCTCCCCCCGTTATGTCGATGGCACACGTGCTGGCACCAGCTTCGATGGCTACCCCATCGGTTTCTATTCCTGTTGTTCCGAAGACCCGATCGCCCCTGGCCCCGCCTGCACCGCCGATGTCGGTAGCTCTACCGCCGATGCGCGTTCGGAGAGCCGGCAACCCAATAATGCCTCCGCCCTCACTGCTCGCACCCGTACCCGCCACTCCACCCGCCGCTGCACCCGCATCCGTACCAACACCCGCACCCGCACCCGCACCCGCACCCGCACAGGCAACGCCAATGCCTCCATCGACAATGCCTGCTCCGGTCGCACCGATGGCTCCACCGCCCTTGCCAACAGCGCCCAAGGCAATCTCAGCGCCCAAGGCAATCTCACCGCCTGTGGTTCCTGCGGTAGGTGTCCGCTCGGTTCCCGGCAAGAGGATCGCTCTCTGGCTCGAGCCTCTCCCGGACCGTGTTCAAGTAGGCAGGTCCTTCACCCCCATGGCACCCATCATAGCCATACCTCCTCCCCACCCACAACCCCGTGTAGCCCCAAAGCCAAAGCCGCAGCCCGCCAAGCCGCCTACGCCTCCACCGGTAGACGCCGACTACGACAGCTTCGAGGAGGAGTACGAGGCGGGTCTGGCAGAGGAGCGCGGTCTACCGGTGCCAGAGAAGAAGAAGACACCCCCCGCACCCGCACCGGGGGTCACGGGCTTCAAATTTGATGTGACTGCGCTGTCGTTTGCGCCGCCGCCGCCAACTGGGGCCGTGCAGGGGATGTTGCAACTGGTGTCGAAGAAGGGGACGGTGTTGAGAGGGAAGACGGTCGGGCGGGAGGCAGAGAAGCTGTGGGCTAGGAGAAGGCTAGAGAGACTGGATCGTGATGGTATGCTCCTCCTTTGAAAGAGGAGGGCGGGAGGTTGGATATGGCATTGGCTAACATGTTATGGTGTATAGATCCGGATCGGTAGACGGTGGGCCGTGGGTGATATTCTAGAGCCGGAAAAATCTAGGAGGGAGCACAGGTGTGGGGTCATGGAGCTCTATGGTTTGATCTTTCCTACTCGCTATTCTCTATTTCCTATTTGTGAGCGCCCATTGGGCCCATCCATTCATCCCCCCCCCCCCGGCCCCCAATTCCTCCTTCCTCCGCTTCCCGCACCAGTCTTCGCCGTCGCTGCACACAGCCCATCCATCGCTTACGACCACTAACCCGCAGTGTCCTGCACCATCTCTCCACTTAACCTCCCCATCCCTCCGCAGGTATTCACACACAGCACGGAACGTCTCGCAGCATGCCACAGCCGTGCCAACCGCAGCACCGACGGACATCAGCCAGCAACCCGGGTCTCCTCTCGGGACCTGTTTTTGTTGGTGTATCCGGTCCCAGATCGAGGGGGTGCGCAGAATATAAGTGATCCGACACCCTCCCTTGGGTCATGATTGCGCTAACTGTTGTTTCTGTCGGCGGACGAGGTAGGGACCGTTCCGTACGGTGTGTCGTGGTTGGTGACGGCTGTGGCGGCCTGCGAGTCGACGGTGCTGTGTGTGTATGTGTGTGTGCCGGTGACGGTAGGTGGTAGGTAGGTAGAGATGGTGTAGGGGGCGGCGGGCGGGTGTGAGTGCTGGGTGGGGTGGGTCGGAGGGTGGAGGGCTGGCTGTTATGAGGTGTGTGGTGGGGGGTGTAGTTGGGCGGGTGGTTCTTGGTGGGTGTGATGGGGGGTGGCCGGTGCGCGCTTGCTTGTGCGGTTTGGAGATGGCGAGATATTGTGGAGATGTGGATTGAGCTCGGCCTGTGGGTTGTATATATGTATTATTATGGTGTATGCTGCAAGCTGGTATTGCAATTGGTGGTAATATAATGGGCGGCATGGAATGGCGTTTGGGTTTGGTTATATTAGACGGAATACGGGGGACCTGTATCATTAGAAGGCTGTATTAGACGGAATACGGGGGGACCTGTATCATTAGAAGGCTGTATTTTTAGAGGGTGCTTAGAGACTTAATGGATATCAATCAGTAATTACTCCGGTTGTAAAGCTACATGCTCGACATCTTGCATAGCTGGTAGTATAGTTGAGCTACTCCGCCGGGACTTGAAGTGTGACAATTGACGAAGAGTCGAGAAATTTAAACCCAGGCGTTGAATAGTTGTCGTATCGCGTACCCGCTCCACATAGCAGGAAGTGACCATATCGAAATCCATCCGTCGTGAGAATTCAAAAATTCCAGTACCCGACCGCAAAGCCCGCAGAGCTGTCCCTACCTCCCCTTCCGCCCGCATTTTTCCTGTTCGCCAAACGAGAATCAACCATGTTTCCTTCACGGAACCTCCGCGGTCGCGATAATTCCCCCGCTCCTCCCCCTCCCCTCCCCTCCCCCGTCCTCGTCCTCCTTCCTCTCCCCCGCTACCCACCGATACCACGACCCCGCGACTCCTTCTCCCACAGCCCATATCCACCGCCCGCGCAACCCGCAACCTTCCTCTGCAAAAAACACCATTTCCGCAGGCGTTGGTATACCTCCTCCACCGCACACACCGATTCCAGCGACTTTCGCACCGAAATCCGCACTGCCAACCAGCACTCAGTGTGCGAGCCCACCAACGCGCGCGCACAAGTGTAGGCGCGACGGGGGTTATATATCCTGCGACGTGCACGTGCCAATACCTGTTTATGGAGTTGAGGGGTGGTGGTGTGGTTGGGACACATCAGTTTGAGGGGGTGCACCAATGGGGGATGATTTCGGGTAGATTTTTGCGTGCTTGCTGCATGTGCATTAGAGGGAATCGGGTTGTGAAGGGAGGATTCCAAGTAGAGTGTTGGTGGAATGGATGCGGGATGCGGGAGGATAAGGTGTGGCTTGGGGGCGTGTTGGGGTTTGTTAGTGCGAACGCGGGTGAAGGTGAATTTGGGGTTGGGGGGACGAATGGGTGGGGTCGAGACTGGACGGGACGCGTCCAGCTGGTGTGGTGGGGTGGGTTGACGCGTGGTGCGCTGGTCGACTGTCCGCGGTTGTGGTGCTTCGGGAAAGAGTGTATTGAATTGACTTTCGCTCCCTCCTCACTCTCACTCTCACACCCCCGGAGGAATCATGCGACGGGTACGAGCAATAACCGCTAACTAGGGAGTGTATGTATCGTTGGGTTCAAATACAGCGGAGTCCCGATTGTAGCATACGGTTAGGAATGAAGAAGGGCATGTCACTATCGGGAATATGCTGTTAGCGCGACCGGCTCGGCGTAGGCTCGGCGTAGGCTCGGCCTAGGCTCGGAGTAGGCTCGGCGTAGGCTCGGCGTAGGCTCGGCGTAGGCTTGGCGTAGGCTTGGCGTAGGCTTCGCGCCGAGTCCACCGAGTGATAATCCATGATCGATTTCAAGGGGGTTACGGGTGGACCAATAATGGCTTCGAACACAACCGTCATTGCCAGTAGAGGCCTATAAATTATAATGCGGATAGAATGGATCATATAGATGAATATTTCGACTGTTCTAAAATCTCTCTCAATGTTTCTCTCTTTTTCCTCTCATTCTCTACCAATTCCCTTTAGATAACTGTAACGGCAATTGGATATCTTGACTGAATAATGGATTAGGGTGCGAGGACAAAGTACTTGTAATAGGGCCACTAAAGGGCTGTTACAAAAGTACCTGTTCAATCAATTAAGCTAAAAGATCATCGGATAACCGCAGCTTGTTATTCACCGACGGGTTAAGACAAGGGCAGATGACCTACTGAAATATCCCCCAGAGAGTCGAACCATCAGAATCCTCCTATTTCAGCCCGGTGCATCTTTGGGGAGTGAGAGTGCGACCAATCTACTAAAGCAAAACCTTGCTTTACAAACACCTAAATCAATTGAATAAACAATTGCTGTCTGGTCGGTTGTTTCCGCTTGTTCTTAGTACCCTGCCCAGCTTTTGGCAGGGATTGCATTATTTGATTCAGATAGAAGCTACCCCGAAATGTGGTAACAACGCCTCTTACTCCGCTCCTTAGCAAATAATCGCTGTACCCCCGACTATTGACAGGCGGATTGCCCGTCGGAACAAAGAACCTGAACAAGGGCACCGGATTTCTATAAATAACCCGCCGTTGCCCCAGGTTGGTCTCTCATCACCAGTTTATCTTTACTAGCGAGAAGACCCTTTAAAGTTATTGCGTTTCTAGACTTGAAAGCGATCAAAACAAACAAACTCTATTCTTTTTCCGAACGAGCCCTTTCATAACTCGTTCGTTTCCTTTTATCTTTCTACCTGATCGAATTCGTTGTCATGCTCTTTTGTAGTACCCCAGTTACACTATCTTTCGGAACGCTATCGTGTCAGTAATGACCCCAGAAAGAGGAGCTGAAATTTAAGAGCCACATAGGTTGCTCATCACCCGACAGATGACGGAATGTAACCTCTGATATATTAGTATAAAATAAATATTATGACGGTTGCATCTAGTGCCTGAAAGTGTCAATAGCGATAACTGATGGTTTGTGAATAGTAGAATAGATCTAGGGACTTTAAATCTTGTATGCTAGAATGTATTTTAATTTTGTACCATAGATAAGTCTAAGTCCAGTGCACGAATAACGTCTATTGGAGGACGCCTCAGGCACATGGGCGCCTGAGATGCCTCAAATGCCGCAGATGCCCCAAGACTTTTGCTTACCTATAGACCGAGGCCGGGGCATACCGAAACGGAGCCAGTGCATCTTTGCCAAAGGACGTCATTGGGACATGTCTAGACGCAAACTCGTCTAACGCCGTCTCAACACTAGTATCTTTGGTCCGGTTAACGGGTTTCGCTAGCAGTTTTTGCTGGCAGTATGAGATCACTTGCCAAAAGCTACATTGACTAGGACATTATTTCCGCGCCAGTCAAATATATTCGTCTATCTGTCTACCTAATTCTATGTACATAATTGCTAGCGCCCTACCTACCTCTGCGCTGCCTACCTGCGTACCTACTTCTGCGCTGCCTCAATGTTGGAATTTACGTTGAACTTTGTTTCTTTCATTTACTACGTTGATATTTGTTTATCTCCATACATTTCATTACGGGTTATGTAATAAGGAATACAGGGTTTATACTGTTAACTATTTTCTTTTGGTTTCTATTACGTTTCTACTTTACATATGGGTTGTCATCTCGGGTATTACTTTCCTATGTTGGAACATTGAGTCATATACTTATGTACGTAATCAGACGCTTACGCAACCGACACTCTTCTATCTGTTTCCATACTTCTTGGCAGTTTCTCGGGGTCAAATGGCTTTCCCACCTGTTTAGTTTCCTTTTCTTTCACGGACGGAAGGGACACGGTTCTTGTATAAATATCGGGCAGTTTTTCTCTTTCTTTGACTTTATTCAATCAAGCGATACACATAATATAGACATTAGAACCTAGCTTCCTCTGCTCCCGTTTCTCGTCTAAATTCTTCGAATCTTTCTCCTATCGAAATCAGGGTGACGACTTAATAGTTTAACCGCTACTGTGTCCTTCCGCACAACCCCCACGTTGTCACTTTCCTTCACTCACTGCCTACCCCCGCACCTCGCTGCCTCTCTGCCTACCTCTGCGCTCTGCCTGCCTGCCTGCTTGCCTACTATGACCTTAATTGACGTTGATTTTGTTCACCGTTAGACCTCGATTTGGACGTAGATTTGAGCTTAGATTTGATACTGATTTAGGTATCGACTTGTTGCAATTAGTCGACATCTTAGTGTCGTTTTGGGTGTCGATTTGGGCGTCGATTTGCTGCTATTTAGCAGTCTGTAGTGGTATCAGTACAGGCGTCAAAATACAGGTAGGTGAATACATATTCAGGCATCGCTGCAGGTAGGAGGTGAGCATCGCTGCAGGTGAGAGGTAGGTATCGAGATAGGAGGTGAGGTGGGAGGTGAAGAAGGAGGTGAAGTAGTAGGTGAGAGGAAGGTAGGCACGAAAGCAGCAGGTAGGCAGCTAGGCAGGTAGGTAAGCAGGTGGGGATCCTCGAGATATCAAACATGATGTCATTTGCTACTAGTGGCAAGCTCAGGGCTAGCGTCAGGACTTAGGCAGATTTGCCATGGTGGGGCGTTAAGAGGCGAGGTGTCATATTTGGGACAACCACTAGGTGTGAAAAGACGATATATCGTATTTTATATGCTTCCTAGGCGACAAAAGACAACATGTCATATTTTGGGGGCTGAGGGACCAGGTTTTGTGAGCAATACACGAGGCATTGGGCGCGGAAGATGAATTTTGAGATCTGGGCGTCCAAGTTCATCTTGACGAAACCCGTTTTTTGTTGAAGTCTGCCTAAGTCCTGGCACTAACCCTGCGTTCGCTAGCAAATTACGTCAGGTTTAACATTTCAAGTATCACCAGCTGCTTACTTACCTGCCTAGTTGGCTACCTGCTACCTACCTGCTGACTTCGTACCTACCTTCCTCTCGACATCTACTTCAACACCTATCTCTTAACAGTATTGATACCTACCTCCCAGGGCCTGCAGCGATGCCTACCTCCTATCTGAAGGGATCCCTGGATACGTATTTACCTACCTGTATTTTGACCCCTATACTCATCAGCAAAAAAAAAATTTGCTCCGTGGGCTCCATGGAGCCGACGGAGCCTACAGAGAACACGGAGGAATTTTGTCTCCATGGAGCGACCCTATTTGTTTCTCCTCCGTGAGACAAATATGAAATAAATTCTGCTCCGCGAGCCAAATATGAAATAAATACTGCTCCGCGAGCAAATGTGAAATAGATCAGGTCATATTCGTGACCTCGCCACTACTAGTCCTTTATCATATGCTACTAGTCCTTTATATTCTGTGAATCGTCGTTTATTACTATATATACTATCTACGTGAATTACATCAACTCGCAGACCTCCGGCTGCTACCTCACATGTTCTACTCTCACACAAGACCTTCTCCCATCTCTCAAGACTGCTACCTGCCTCCCTACCTGCGCACCTAGCTACCTACCTCCGTGCCCGGCTGCCTACCCACCCGACTACCTGCCCGCCCGACTACCTGCCTCCTTACCTACCTTCGATCGATTTAGTCGTCGATATAGTCGTCAATTGGGCGTCGATTCGGGTGTCAATTGAGCGTCGATTTGCTGCTATTTAGCAGTCTGTAGCGGTGTCAGTACAGGCGTCAAAATACAGGTAGGTATATATGTATCCAGGCAACGCTGCAGGTAGTAGGTAAGCATCACTGCAGGTTGTAGGTAAGCATCGCTGGAGGTAGGAGGTGAGGTAGGAGGTGAGGTAGGAGGTGAGGTAGGAGGTGAGGTAGCCAGTGAGATAGGAGTTGAGGTAGTAGGTAGGAGGCGAAGTAGATAGGTGAGGTAGAAGGTGGAGATCCTCAAGATGTGATGCGTCAAATTTGACGTCATTTGCCACTGCCTTACCTAATCGGGACTGAGTACCGCATATGTCATATTTCGGACGACCCTGATTAGCAAAAACTGACTGGTCATGTCATAGATGAGCAAAACATGGCTAGTGGAAGCGACACGGAGCATAGGGAGCCCGGATTAGTGAAATTAGCAGCCGGTTGATAGCTAATTACATATCCGCGCTTGATTTTTTGCTGATGAATAGCTAAATCAGCATCAAATCCACACTCGAATCGACGACTGACAGTGCACGAAATCAACCTCAATTAAGCTTCTAATAGGCAGGCAGGCAGGCAGGCAACGCGCGGAAGTTGGCGGACAGGCAGCACACGGAGGTAGGTAGGCAGGCAGCGCGGAGAGGTAGGCAGGCAGGCAGTCAGGTAGGCATTGCGCGGAGGTGGACAGTCAGGCAGCGCGCGGAGGTAGGCAGGCAGGCAGGCAGGTAGGCAGGCAAGCAGGCAGGTAGGCAGCCCGCGGAGGTAGGTAGGGCGCTAGCAAATATATACATAGAGAATTAAATAGACAGATAGATGAATATATGTAACAGGCACGTGGAAACAATGTCCTACTCGATGTACCTTTTGCCGAGGCATTTCATTCTGCCAGCAGAAACTGCTAGCGAAACCCGTTAACCGGTCCAAAAATACTAGTGTTCAGACGGCGTTAGACAAATTTGCGTCTAGACCTGTCGCGATGATGTCCTCTGGCAAAGAGGCGCACTGGCTCCGTTTCGATAATATCCGGCGTCGGTCTACAGGTAAGCAAAAATTTTGAGGCATTTGGGGCATCTGGAGCATCTCGGGCACACAGGTGTCCCAAGACGACACGTCATTTTTTGCTGATGAATGTTAGTGATATTATAATAGACATTCGCAAATTTTTTAGCGTTACCGTGAAGTTCATATTGATACAAATTTTTTAAATGAGGACTCTACAATAACATTTTTGCAGATGAGCTACGGATGCGATATATAGATTACACAGAGTACGAATGGGGATGATATTCAGCCCCTGGTTGCCATATTACTCATATCAGCTTGATTAGCACCGAATTAGCGCGAGTCGAAAGCTGATTACAAATTAGGACATGATTTTTACTGATAACTAGAAGGCTGATAAACTAACGAATATTAATATTAGGTATCTAGATGGCGGTTCACTGAGCCAGTGATCCGTGAATTGATACAGAGCAAATATTATGATGGTAAGTGACAGAGGGGTCTAGTTGACCCCAAATTTATTGACAAGATAAAGAACGTCTTTATGGCATTGGCAGCCAGTGTAATTGTGTTTGGGGTTAACTTGAAGAAGTGGGCAACGGGGGAGTTTAGCAGCGGCCGGGAATTCAAGCGAGAGACATGCCTTCGTAAGACTCGTTCTGATGTCAGATGTCTTACAACTGACTGAATTTGTATGGTCAGCAATGTTCCAACGTCATCTTCACAGGTTCAATAGTTCACCGATCCTGAATCAGGATAGCCTAATAGACAATGTCAAGGCAGCTTTGACAAAGCGATTGACGAGGAATAGGAAGCAAGTGCCGGAGAGGACAGAAGCCTACATGTACCCCTCGGTGGATGACCTCTTGCATTTTAAAGCCGTCAGTTCTGATGAAGAATAGGTGGAAAGCGATGTCAGTATTGTACAAAAGCACAACGGGGATGATAGATTTGAAGAGGAGATAGAAGAGACCCAAAATGCGGAGGTGTCTGAAGGAAAATCATACAATGAATTATAATTGTTTTGTACATAGATAGTACGGTAGAATTTAATCAAACACTGACAAGTTTCCTCTAGGAATTAGGATTTACTCTGTTATATTCAAGGGAAGTGTGATAATCTCCACAAGTGCAATTGTATGTGATGGGAATGTACTATATTCGGAGTACTCATGGAAATCGTACTTCAAGAGACGCTATACGGTGGATAGAAGCTGATATACAGATCTGACTATAGGAAAAGACCATATTATATCTTTGACTCACGGATGAGAAACAAATAGTGTTGCTACATGGAGACAAAATTCCTCCATGTGCTCTGTGAGCTCCATTGCCTCCATGCAACCCATGGAGCAAAAAGATCTTTTGCTGATAGACTACATAAACAAATTATTTCCATCAGTTTTTTATTACACTATTTTTATCTGCCCATTGAGTAAGTCTATTGTGCCTCCACACCAAACTTGTTCTTTCCTTCACCTTCAGTAGCAATGTTGCTAGAACCTACCCTAGTACTAAGTGAGAATCAATTACCGACTGTATGGTCTCTGTGATAGAAGGTTCGAAATTCCAGTTTCCCGCTGCCTCTGATATATTGTCTTTTGGGAAGAAAAAAAAATTGATAGTAGCAATAAATTAGGAGAACACTGTGTTGAACTCTGAATAGCGAAGAAAGAACTATTGAGGGAGTTGTTACTCCGCAAATGTACACATCACAATTATTTTACTAAACTACTTTTGACTCTTATGCTGTCCACAGTCCATACAGTCCGTCCAACTTTTGGACGGACTGTCTTGGCCGGACGGCCACAGTCGACCGCAGTCCTACAGTCCAAACAGTCCGTCTTACCTTTCCACTTGGCGCAGTCAGACTGGTCTGTCAGCGGCGTTGAATATGATTTAGTGGTTTGCCATCGAGTGATACCTCATGAACTTTGACAACTCGTTGGGGTCACCCACACACTCTTCTTAGGCCGTTAAGCGCCCGGGATGTTAGCTACAATGAGAATGATAGATCCTTTCCAAAGTGGGATGCCCAATTACTCATATTTATCGTGTAGGCAGCTCGGATCGGACTAGTGCTCTAGCACCGGCAACTCACGAAACAAAATCAAAAATACCTAATCAAATCCCCAGCTACAGGGACGGCTAAATTATATATCGAATGCCGAAGTTATCCCCCGGCCAGAACTAGGAGTCCGTGAATTGTGAATAGGCTCTCGATACCACGATGTCCATTACGTTTTGTTTGGCATACCCAATGCAAATACTGATTTACTTTTAGCCATCGGTGCGTCTTGTTATTATTAGTCATATATGCTATAGGCTTAAAATTGGGGTATTTTGTATCCCTCAGGACTCGTGATGCACTCCGGTATACGTATCCTGAGTGAGGAAAATTGTAACGACAGAGTGGAGGCTTGGCTAGACTTGGAAGTGCGGTCGAGAGATAATGGGACATTACCCCTAACCCTGAACTGAACGACGGTGAGTGACAGATCATGATTCCAATTCCGATTCCGATTGGCCTCACGGGTAATTTTACCGGTGCACTCATGATCAATTCCGCGAAAAAATACAAAATCTTTCACATTCTCCGTTCTCCTCTGGCGAAGATCGGTTCCTGCCCACAACGCAGAGCTTATAGTTACATGTCTATATATACTTGATGCCCGTCCCCATAAAATGCCCCGCCCTAAGCTCCATCCCCCTCATGCTGAAAACAGTTCTCACTCTCCGCCCTCCCCCAGGCATACCCTCTGCAATACTGCGCATACAATACCTCATCGCTCCCAATCTCCGCCATCCACACCTCCACACTCCTCCTTCCCCTCTCCGCAATCATCCCCAACACCCCTCTCCCCTCCTCCGACAGCAGCGCCGATGCCGCCACCACATCATACAGCGCCACAAATGCGGCCGCCATCCCCAGCAGCAATCCGCGATTCTCCCCCGGCCGCATCGCCAGACGTAGCATCACCACGGCAAACTCGGACCGCCATGTCCCAAGCACATCCTTGAGGCATGTCGGCTCTACGAGCCCCCGCCGCCGCACCATTTCCAGCCCGAGCTCGACGATGCCGGTGCTGTCCGCGCGGCGCACCTCGTCCATGCCTGCGACACCCGGGCTCTCGGCGCTGAAGCCGGACTGTGCGCGGAGCAGACACAGGATGGCGGCGGCGGATGGTGTGCTGGTCTTGATGGGGATGCAGACAAACGATTCTAGGAGGCAGGGGTGGGCGAACCAGATTGGGAGCAGCTTGGCCAGGACAGGGGTTCCGGCGGTGAGAGCAGAGGTTGGGGTGCTGGGCGATAGATATGGGGGTGGGGGCGCGAGAAAGTCGTTGGCGGGGTTTGGGGAGAAGACGGGGTGGTTGGCGGTGATATCTTGGTTTTGGAGGGCCGTGGTGGATGCGGCCTCCTCCGGGCGGCCGGTGAAGGACCAGTAGATGTGTGAGCTGTAAGACTTGCCGAGAGAGTCGATCCAGCGCTGGACAGCCTCCACCTCACGCTGGGTGAAAGACCCAAACATCTTGCCCTCCCAGCAGAGTTCGTGGATGAGCTTGCTCCGCCGGCTGTCGCCCTTGTAAACCCACGGTTTCAGGTTGCTAAGGTCCTGCAGGAAGTCCATTTGCCATTGCGGTGAGGCAAAGGCGTTTGGTTCCAGCCAGTCGACCAGCGTGCGGCGGCCAATCTTCACCGCACTGCTGCAGTGGATCCTGTGCGCAACATGCGCTTTAGCCTTGAATATCTTGGCCACTTCAGCTTCATGCTCGTTGCGAGGGAAAGAGCCGACGGCGGCCGCTCGAAGGGTGGCACAGTCCGGCGTTGTGATGAGGCCTGCGGAGAGGGTGTAACCTGCCTGGACTCGCTTCCATGCTTGTTGTGCTGCGAGATCACCGGCGGATTTGCGTATGTGCTCAAGGTACCCGTGGACGGTTTGTATTGCCATCGCGGTATGCCCGGAGTCGGCGTTGTCGATTGAGATATGGAGGAGGAAGTAGTAGGGGTTGATCTTCACTTCCTTTAGCTCTTTGGCGGCCACCAAGGTCTCTATTGATACCACTTCAAAATGCATGTTGAACCCGAGGATCTCGGGCAGGAAGTCATGTGGAAAGAGCGATATGAGCAACTGGGCAACGGCCGCTTTCCAAATGCATAGTTGGCCCATCTGATGCCTCGGATGCCCAAAATCGGCACTGTCGCCAGGCGGCAATTCGGGCGCAATATCGTTCATGACCCGCTGGTAGACATAAACATGGTTCTTGCCCAAATCTCCATCACCAAGCTCCTCGGAAAGAACCTGGAAGGCGTCTTTGACTGTCCGCCGTAGGGAGAACGGAGTGGTGATGGTGTTGATATGGCCGAGCCAAGCACCGTCGACATATCTGACCGGTGCAATTTGTCGGAGCCACCATTTAGCTTCTTCTCTGTCGCTGAATATCTCCGTTCGCCCGCCGGCCTTTCTCCGCGCGAGATACTGCTCCCATTGCTGTGCGGTCTTGTCGGCTTCATTCCGCATGAAGTCTTCCAGGCTCTCGGGTGTGTAGTGCTCGACAGACAAGATTCCGGAATTTGTCTTCTTGAGCGCTTCTGCGAGGGTTTCCGAGAACAGCGAGATCAAGAGATCCCGGGACTGTGGGAGAATCTCTGGGTATTGCTCAAGATGTTGCAGTTTGAAATAGAGGTCTTTGTAAAGCTGCAATTCTTCATCTTGGGAATCATTGCGCTGTTTCGGAGGGGGAGCCGGAGCGTCTAGATATTCTGTCAGGCGATTGTCCAACCGGAAATGCGTGGAAACTCGCCTTTGATTTCGCTATCAATGTCTTTTGCAAAGAGCTTTGCTATAGCTTGCGCTGTAATAGTTGATATTATAAAGACGAAGACCGCAGTGGCCCCAAAGAAAACCTGCAACTTCAATGGTATGTCGGCGTTGACACTGAAAGGCATGTCGACACTAACCATCGGCGACGGATTCATTTTCGAAGCTCAGACCAACTGAAGAAGATCCGTAGTTTATTATTACGTATAACAGGCCTGATTTTATCACCGAAGTTTGGATACGAAGGTGAAGGAAAGGACATCCAGAATTCATCCAATGTACAGCACAGAATATCGAATACACGGAAGTGACATCATGGCACACAATGGGAGAGAAAAACGCCTTGGAAAGATTTCCATCCCCACGGCCTTATTTGCTTCTTCTGTTTCTTCTGCTGGGAAACGTATTTGGGCATGCAGAATCAATGAGGCGGAGGGACACCTCATCTTCAGCTCTAAAACCCCTGCCAGTTGGAAGGATGCTTTCTTACTTAGTCCTGCGAAGGCTAGATGGAGACGATGTCGCCTAATGAGCAGCTGTACTTGGATGCCGTTGTTTCAAATGCGCCCTTTACAGATGTAGAGTAGATCTCGCTTGATTCGCGTGATGGACAGAACACTTGGCCTGCATAATGGAACTCTCTTGGTGCGCATGATCGAGCTGATTCTCCGTACGAATCACCGAGAGCTCAGCGCCCAGGGCCTGTGTGACATTGATACCATTGGACGGTTTCAAATAGGACTACCTACTCAACATAGCAGTACCCGACTACGGCCCGATGTAGTTATTACGTCATCTCAAAGATCCCTGTCTCGGCCCAAGAGCATCTGTTTGGACTGGTCCAGGGACTAGAGAGTTTAAGCCATCCCGATCGTCGGACTAAAAGATCAGCGGTCCAGGGCCAAGGGAGAAACTAAAGCTGTATCGAGCACTAGCAAGAGCCTCAACACTACCAGTTTAGACCAAGGTTGATCTTTTTTGCGATGACTTTGTTTCAATTAGCTTAAACTCTTTTTAACGAATTATATTCGATTAGTAGCTTATCTTTGCTTTGATATTTTGATGAGAGTCTTTGATCATTCGAATGTGCCGAGGAAAAACGATAAGGATCTTTGCATGAAAGACCTAACCCTGGATTTTAGTGAGTTGAGGAAATATGATCTCAGCATTACGCTGAGAGAAGAGTGAGTCCCGTTAGTTATTGGTTTTTCCAGATTGAACTACTGTATATTCTTGATTGTGCATACAACTCCCGGTCGTTTTGCCTCGATACACATCTTTGAATATTCGAGTGAGTGTGAATGAAATATTCTAATCCAGGAGCGGAGAGAATTGAATGAGTTCCCGTGAGCGTTCAGAGGCGGTTTGGATGGAATCTAGAGCGATAAGGAAATCTAAATCGGGGGGAGGGAGGGAGGGGTTACCTAGAGTAGGTACATTCAGATGTTTAAACGCAAAATCGGCAATGGAGAATTCGAAATGTGGTTGGTTGTACCCCAGGTTCAGCTGAGATTTGGACCCTGGTTGCAGCACTGAAACCAAAACCGCGGGCTACGTACGTGCACGTGTTGGTGTGAGCAGAATATCCCTGCTGCAGCGCACGGGAAGTCATCAATTGTTTGACATGCATAAGATGTAACTACTCGATTATTAATCATTTGATCAATCAATGCAAAATCCCAGTCCGCCCAAACTTGATCGGCCTGGGGCTTCATGTGACCGACCTATTGTAGTTCCAAAACCTCGTAGGTATTTCAGACCTGAAGATACTGGCCAATACGAAGAAGGGACTGTCGGAAGGATGCGGGAGCCTGAATCGTCGGAGACTCAACTGCTGTAGAGAGAACCTGTTCTAACAATTGAACGTACCTTCAGAGTTCTAAAGACAATGTGAGCGGCTAAATTCATCATATATGGCGGATTGAAGGAACGTAAAGATGACGCCTAGCAGTCCATGAAACAAATGTAAGGACAAAAGGTGTAGCGAGAGTAGAATGAAGGGTACATTCGAATATGATACCCCAGGAAGGATGGACGTGTTCGTTTCGGTGCGGGCCCGCCCGAGAGCGAAGCACTCGGGTGTCCTCGAGGTGCCTTGTCCTCGCTGGCCTCTGTCTTTGTTTAGATCTGACTTCAACATTTGACAACATTGTCCTCGAGGGCAGTTCCAGGAGAGCAAAAAACAATATTTATCTCATATTATATCCTAGTAACCAAGCCATACGTGATTTCGCACCGTAAGACGTGATTTGTGGCTGCAATACGTGATTTGCGACTGTACTGCGTGATTTCCTCCTATCAGCGTCTGGAATAGGCCATTCACGCAAATTTTACGATTAGATTCCGCGCAATTTCAAGAACCCAAGCCCCCTAGTCATTATTTCCGGTATTACAAGAGGTTTCGAAATACATGTAGTTTGAGTTGAAAATTTGGAATATCTAGTTTACTGATATTTTCTGGGGAAATGATATCGTGGTATGAAATTGCTATGAACCATGATTATAAATATTCAACACTAGAGTATGTATCTATCACTTCAGCTTATTCTTCTGTCAGAAGCAGAGTCAATACTCCAGTACTCTTTGTCTTGAAAGCCCATATCAACTTATCCCGCTACTACGAAAGGTCATCCATGGCTCTTGATAAACATCACTCCCGAAGAAACCATACAATATGGCCGCAATATTTCTTCTACCATACATCACCGGCCATTCAGGCTCTCAGCAACTCATTCTCTTCCTTCCCAAGCAGCTAAGCACTCCCGCCCTTCTCCGGCCTCAAAAAGTACAATACAAAAACCCTTTTCTCTTTGCCATCCGCCGGCTGCGTAACCCTATGCAAACATGAGTGCAACTTCCCATCCGACAACCTCTGCAACGAATCCGCAACATTTACCACGGCGCATCCGTCCCTTGCCTGTATGAACGCCCACTTCCCATCCGGCATCTGCAACTGGGTACCCCACTGCTCGCAGAACTGGATTGTCAGCGTGCCGCTGTCTGTATGCTTATTCTCTGTAATGTCCGAGAGCGACTCCCGCAGTGGTGAGGTGGCCAGCTTAAGGCCGGTGTCACTGAGTTTGTCATCGCGATGGCTCTCACCGAAAGGGATGTTGAGCGCGTCTGAGAGAACAGCGAGCATGGTGTGTGCTATCTCATGGGACATGGTGGTGAACTGCTCAAAGTGTTGAGCGTCGTTGGTGAACACCGCGGGGAGGACGAGCGTTTTCTGGACCAGCTCATCACGTGCAATCTAAAGATGAGGGTAATTTTAGCGTAAGCAATTGAGGCCCGGGGGAGGGTAAGAGATAGGAAAGGGGGGGGAGGGGATGGTTACCTCAAAGGTGCTGTCCAATCCGCCAAATTTGTAGCTATGGTATGTCAATATATGTCTTTTTCGAAGCGGTAGTTATCAGGGTACATACCCACAGTCTTCCGATTCCCGGTAGTCTTTCATTTTGGCCTCATGGGGCTGCTCAAAGTATTTGTCGGCCATGGCGTACATGGTCTGTACGTTGGCAAGATACTTTCTGTTGGACTCGCCATTGAGGTCGAGATAGAAGAAGCCAGGCGATTGAGCAGCCTTCAGAAGCTTTTCCACTTCGGCGGGCTCCTTGGAGGCAAGGCGCGCAAAGTCAACGACTTCAAGGGGAGCAATGTCGATTTCGGCACCATTGACAATGGCGGTGGAGGAAGTGTTGTGGGGCATAATGCTTGGTGGTTGAGTATAGCTGTTTAATGACTTGTAATAATTTCGGGTTCAAGTTCTGAATATCTTGTCGTAAGGAGCTGTTGGGGTGCGCTCGGTATTTGAGAAAACGTAGAGGGTAAGTATCGCAGGTCACGTTGCAGCGTGTAGGAATGCAATTTCAAACAGTTATTACTCTATAATAACCACAAGGGTCTAGTTCAAAAGTAAGTAAGATCTGTATTCCCTGGTATTGATTTTATCTACAACTCAAATGTAATTTTGAGACTGCTACTGATACTCAGAAACTTCGGCCTTGATACTTGGTTTGTGCGGTTGCTATCTGCATTTCCAATTAATCATAATAGGATTATTTCTCAACATGAGTGACATCATTGTTCTCTACAAAATTGAGAGACCTAACAATACGCCCTATCCAACGAGGCAATACGCAACTAATCGGCATTCCAGCTCAAAGCTCAACATCGATTTGCTACATAGCAAAAATCCGAGCCTCGTCATAGAGTACCTACATGCTTCGGTCTAGCCACGCAACGCTCTCCCGCGGTATCCAACACTAGGCCGCCGCAGAGCTAAAACCTCTAGAGAACCAGAGAAGCACACGGAGACGATCGAAGATAACAGAATGCGGTCTATTGAGCTGATTGTTTGCAGTGTGTGATACCCCGAAAATAGCACATGGAGCAAGCGGGTCATAGACCTGCTGAATAGAGCGCCAACCTGAAGAAAATATTGTCTAGATCACTCTCCGGAATACCTCTAGGATTGCCGAGACAATGGCATCCAGCAAGTAGTGATGCGGCAGCAGCGGCATCGAAGGCGTATCACCTCCGTGCTCCGGACCCCAGAGAGCCCGTACCCAGCCCCGCCCTACTACCATCCTTCAAACGGGAGGGAGGGGCTGGTGATATATCGCCCCGACTATGGTGAGATCTTTTTGGTCTTTTTCAGCTTGAATGGTATGAGACTAAGATGCATCAAGTTTCATAGTCCGACGTCGTTCTCTCTACAAATTCGAGATCACATGACACAATCCCTGTTTATGCATGAGAAAATCAGGGAATCGCTTAAACTATCTGATTTCAACATTTTCTGCATGCCATAAAAAAGAATCTAAACATGACATTCTTGTGTAACACTAACATTGCCATTGTCATTGTTGGGAACTTAGGATGGCCTGGATACCTGAGGCCCCTCGCTGAGCCGCAGCCTGCCCCACCTTCCCCACTACCCTGTACCTAGAGTCGAATAGGTAAAGTAGAGCGATTTGGCCAATCCCTGTTTTTCAAATTTTGAGGTCTTGGCGGGATTTTCACACCAAAAACTGTCGCCAAGAACTAAATATTTAGGTTCAGAAGTTGTTGGCCAAATCGCTCTAGTAGAAGTAGATATTTGGGTGGTCGATCTTCGGTAGCGACCCGGAGAGGGGTAAGGGTCCCTGTTTAAACTTGGACCCAATTTAGTTAGTCATTGGGCGTAGTTGTCGAGGTCGAGGCCACCTCCTCGCCAACAAACAACACTCTTTTTTACCTTTCAACTAAAGTCGACAGTAGATAAATAAGTTCTATTCTACATCAGCAACAACTCCTTAACCGTCACCCAAACATCAGCATTCGGTTTGCCGATGTCCACCACACTGAGCGCACAGCAGAGGTTTGACCTCATCACTCGGGGGATAGAAGAGGTCCAGGATGGGGACTTGATTAAGGCTATCTTAGCGGAGGGCAAGAACCCGAGAGCCGTGTGGGGTATGTACACAAACGGCCATGAATCCAACAAAGTAGTGCTAGAAGTCTGACCAACGTTTTGAAAACAGCAACGGCACCTACGGGAAGACGTGAGTACCAGGAGTTTGGGCACTGTATCCCGGATTCAGCTGAGACGCAGGACAGCACACATAGGATATCTCGTCCCGTTCGTAAAGATTGCGGATTTCGTACACGCAGGATTAGAGGTCTGTCTAGGCTCGTTAGAGACGATGATAAGGAACCGCGCTAACAATTACCAATAGGTCTCTATCAACATTGGTGGTAAGTTCCCCATGAGCGCCGATGTCATGAGGGTAATCGACTGAACTTCACTTATAGATATTTATGCATTCTGCGTCAACTACAAGCATTCACTCGAAGTTGTAGGCTACCGCGCGAAATACTATCAATTCGTCATGGGAGCAGCCTTAGAGGCGATCGGTGTCCCAGCTACAAGGGTAAGCTGGATAAGTGAAAGTTCCCATCACCTGCGGACAAAACAGTACTTCTTCGACCAGCTCAGGATGTGCGCGCTCGCCACCCAGAGTGCTTCCCGAGAGACCGGAGAGGAGCTTTCCAACACCACCATGCTTAGCCCGCTGCTGTGCCCCATCTTCCAGGCGCTGGACGAGGAGTATTTGGGCGCTGATATTCAGTTTGGGGGTGTAGACCAGGTAGATGGCGCTATCTCATTATCTTTACTCCAGCGTCCTAGCTGACATTTCTTTGAGCGCGGACTCTTCGCATTCGGCGACAACTTTCTTCCCAAGCTTGGATATAAGAAACGCGCGCACCTAATGAACCCAATGCTCCCCGGACTCACAAACGGTAAAATGTCGGCCTCCATACCGAACTCCAAAATTGATTGCCTTGAAACCCCGGATGTTGTTATCAAGAAGATCTCAAACGTGAAATGCGATGATAGCGAGATCGCCAAAAACGGTATACTGGGCCTTCTCAAGATGGTCTTGATGCCCATCAGCAGGATTCGGCTTGACATGCAAGGTAAAGGGGAGGGGGAGGTGATTGCTGATCGGCGCCCGTTCAGTAGTGAAGATGCACCAGAAGGGACTTTGTTCACTGTCGATATCAGGGACGATGCAAAAGACGGAGTTGTACACAAACACTACCGATCGTACGAAGAGTTGGAGCAAGACTATAAGGAGAAGAAACTGAGCCTCGAAGAGCTGAAGGTTCCAGTCGCTAAGGCTGTCAACCAGCTACTGGCTCTGATCCGCAAGACATATGAATCAAATGAAGAGTGGCGAGTAGTAGAGAAACTAGCCTATTCTGAGCCGGAAGAGTAAGTCGTCTACCCCACCACACCTCGGTAGAGTACAATAAATATACGAAGCACCCTACTAAAATCCCCAGATCCTCCCCGAGCACCATAGTACCCTACGACGTCAACTTTTGCTACCCGGTCCGGGACCTCTCCAATGACCGCATCAAATTAACCCCCTTTATTGTAAGTCCTACGAGCATTGTCTACCATCTCACACAAACTAACATACTTTCCAGCCCTCCGTTCACTCTGCTTCTTTTTTTAACCACACAAATCCCCACCCCGAGGTCTACGCGCACATGCCGCTTGGTCCCTTCGCCTCTCCCGCCGACTTCACCGTCAATTTCTTCGATGTCGTGGTCCGCCCTAACCCCACCATGACATTCTACGCCGTTATCGACAAAACTCGTCCTCCCGCCGAAGACAGCGAGGGTGCCCTCGCCGGCATTCTCGCGTACATGAACACCTCAACAGTCAACCAGTCCACAGAGATTGGCTTCGTAATCACGTTCCCACCTTTCCAGCGAACGCACGTCACCTCCAACGCGGTTGGGCTGCTGCTTCAGTACGCGCTAGACCCGCCGGCGAAGGGGGGGCTGGGGATGCGGAGGGTGCAGTGGCAGACGAGCAGTGCGAATGGGGCCTCAATGCTCGCAGCGGAGAGGATGGGATTTAAGAAGGAGGGGGTGCTCAGGTGGGATAGGGTGTTTTATGGCGGAGGGAGCAAGGGAAAGCAGGGGAATGGAAAACAGGTGCCGAAAGGAGATGGGGAGGATTTGGGGAGGGACACGGTAGTGTATAGTATCTGTTGGGATGATTGGGAGGAGGGTGGAAGGGAGAAGATGGTTGGGATTATGGAGAGACGGTAACGTGAGGTATAGATTTGGCATAGAATTGAGAAGATTTAAGTAGGATACATAGGATCACTTAAGGGAGTGCTTTATCGGCGCTACGGCCGTTTAGCGGTATTAGTCGTTACGTGCTCGATATTTAGCGGTCTTGTAGCTGGAAATAGGCAGATGACATGACATAACATTCCCCAATACGCTCTATTCATGATCTCTGTGTAAAAGGCTGAATGCTGTTCTCGTGCGCATGTGAAGTCACATTAAGATTCCATTGTAGCGAGTAGCCACATCGGAAAATTCAGTATAACGAGACGGCAGTGTGGCCGGCTATCTTCTCTGACCTGACTAAAATGCTCGAGCTATTATTTAACTGCTGAAAGTACGTACGCTTGCTAGAAAACAGAGTAGTAACCCTAACCCTAGAACACCTATCCCATAAACAGATCTAGAACGACTTCAGAGACTCATATTCATCACTGAAAAATCGAAACTCTCTGGTTCTATAGGTATAGACGCTCTAGACACAATTAACCTCCGGCGCCGCGGGGAATCAGAATTAATAGACCGAGTGATAGAACATGATGCAACACTGTATATAAACACATGTACCCTGGGACGGTGGGCGCCCGGACCCGCGAAAGTGAACCAAAGACACGAGGAGAGTTGTCTTTCAACCGCGCGCTTGAAGTTATTCCGGTTAGCTGAAAGCGACACCGGTGAAGAGAAGCGGCGGGGGCTGCCTATGCCAAGCTTCATATAGTATCACTCGATGCCAGGTTTGATACCGGAGATATGCGCTTTTTTTTTATTTTATTTTTTTCGCCCAATTCACCAATTCCAGAGATACGTGCACGTCCGGCTTATGATATGTTCCTCGGTCTTACCAGCGTAAGACAACTCTCCGGAGTGTCACGGCATATAGGAGTCACGGATAAACTCGAGTGCTAGAGGGCGAGCCGGGACTGCCGAGACGTGTAAAATGTAATTAGGGGATATTAGTGAGTTATATAAGTACAACCGGGAGAATTTACTCGCCTCTGGGGCTCCTATCGAGGGCGGAGAGGCTGAAAGGTTATAAATTACAAGAGACTAGGGGTCCTCCGAGGAATCCGGACAAGGACCTTTTGGATCCGATGCCTGTGAAGGGCGGGTAGGTGTAGATTTTCTGTGAAGCGGGCCTGGAACCTATGGGCAAGAGATATATAGAGATAGACCTCTAAAGTACAAGGCTTATTGATAAGCCTAAAACATAAGAACCCGGTACATTGGCGACTCCAGACCTGTCCAGGTGAGATGAACTTCCGAATGTCCGGGAATACGTCTATTTGATGCTTCTGTCGTGATACACGAGGCGTTTTCTCGGGGTTCAAACGATAATATATTCCTAGAATGAGAGAAAACAAAGCAAGAGAAATTAGGGAGAGCACGATCTCAAATTAAAGAATCCAAGTGCGAGTGATATTCTGCGACCTAAATACACATTAGATCATAAAATGCGAGTTTTTGCCCAAGGATAGTACCGCCATGTAACGATTGATTAGCCATGCATTGCAGGCAGTAAGTTAAAGCTAGAGCCTCCACGCAATATATAATTCAAGTATCCTCTTTTTTTACGTTCTTCGATGCCATTGATATTACTATACCTCTGCACATGAGATACGGTTATCAAGGTCTATATAGGTTCTCTACTAACGACTAAGGAGATCCCAATATATATGACCATGGGCAACCGGTCTCGTGTTGGTTGCTTTTTTGGAAAGCATTCTCGAGTTTACACTTCCGCAAGACAAAAAGAAATTATATGCGCTTCCCCACAGGTAATGCATTTACTGATACATATCCTCTAGATTCTCTCGGTAGGTTTTCTCGGTGACAGGAAGAGCGGGGATGATCGCCAAGACTCCCGAACACCGGGGGTTCAAACACGTGTCCCGACTCGAATGTCGTCTCCAACGAGATCTATGGTAGGGAGCAATCCAAACCAATGCAATGCATTGAGTTTATTTGCTAGCACCGATCATTATTTGATTATTAACACCGGGATATTGATATATTGGGAAATACGTAATATTTTACATGATTGTAGTATGTTCCCCGAAAAAAAAGAAAAAAAGAAAAAAAAGAAGTGCCCTCGGATACAGAGAGAGTCAGGGAGAACACCTTCGCTAAAGGTTGGCTTTGATTATGTTGTTATTTTCAGAGCCCTGACGGTTATTTCATCTGTCAATATGGTGCAGGTTAGCGGGATAAGCATCAAGGCCACGGCTATATGGTTTCAACCGGTTGGGAATATGTGTGGCATAAGTTTCCGGACGGTATAAAGATAAGCTGCGGCACCGACTTGATCCCATCGTCATCATTCCAATATAGAGATTCCTTCATCCGAGCGTCAAGAGCACCAGGGCCTGCCGACCGAACATACCGTGAACACTAGGAGCCTGAAGCGTTCCGCTGCGGTGTCTATGCATCAAGACCGAGACCAGCTGATCAGTCCGCTACTGACCGGAATTGGTCAACGCCCTCACGTGTGGCGTTAGAGGCGGGCTTTCATGATGTTGCCAGTATATTAACACCGCCCGATGAAGACAGCACGTCTGCTACTGACTCCAACGAGTCGGATCCGTCATTCCTGGGCTTAACTACACACCCCGAGGAGCACCCCACCCTACCACTACCCACCTCGGAGAATGACGCCCCTGGTCCACTCCAGCTAGCGGGTCTGGAAAGCAGTCTAGAGATCAATTCGAAAGTACTTGCAGGGGGCGGGAGTAAAACTAGGTCTTCCAGCGAACCCCGCCGTAGCGCTCGTCTGTGCAACAAAGCGACCTCGATGATGGGACCTGATAATGTGCAAAATGCCGCAGTTCCATCGGCACCATGCAAGCGCCCCAGGCTAAGTAGCGAAAGAGTCAAAGATTCCACGGAAGGAGTGAAGCCAAAGCGGAGAAGGAATGGGGATAAGGGTATATAGGTGAGAGTAGTCGAGCAGATATGTAGTGGTATTTGAATGCTGATTTGAAGGTTGATGAGGAAGTAGTGTACTGGTGCGGAGATGAGGTTAGTTAGAGTATGGGAGAAATTGGATTCGGTAGTACGCATAGTTTTCGATGTTGGGACATTCAGATTTCAATCAAACGAATTACGAGTTGCCTGTGATTCTCTTTGAATATCTGCACCTGTGCAACACCTACTAAACATCAACTTACGATTGATAGGTAGGTAGGTAGAATACTTCAGAAATTAGGGTAGGTATAATTTGGAAATTCGGAGCCAGCCTGCCTAGAGCGGAGGTCCACACTACGGATAACATACTTTAAATGGCCTTAGATCACTACCAATGTATTTCTGTTTCTGTTCATCTGGAAACTATCATAGCTCTGCCGGAATCCAACAGTCAGCTACGAAAGCCTGGAAAGGAAATATTAAACTGGAAGTAGCTCGGAACAGGAAAATACGCTACACACCTAAGCCGGGTTTCAAGGAATGAAGCGCAATTTAGTTATGCCCTAAGATACATTCCTAAAGTTGATCAACTGAATCCAACTGCGCATACAATAAGTTCCCTGCCCGGATCGAGATGGCTGCGGCATGCTGTAGATTATCAGCTTGAGAGTTGCGTGGACTAGCCCAGGAATAGGTCAGTCAATCTTGTAATATCCAAGAGTTGATGATCAACCCAGGAACACAGTCGATCCAGGAACACAGTCGATCCAGCAACAAAATACCACACCGAGGAACACCCCACAGTCGAGCAGCCAACCCCCTATCCTCCTGTCCTTGGACTGAGTAGAACAGCTCCACAGCCTTTCCGGTGGACTACCGGTCATGTGGTTCAGACCCGTTGTACCGAACCGCTTAATTGACTTAGCAATTGATGTAAATTTTTGACTTTTAAATAGATTGCTTACACGGTCCATAAATATCCAAAATTTGTTATACTCACGGTTTGAACCATTTATACAAGGCCTGCTCGTAAGCTTGAACACTCCAGTCCTCGAGCCTGAGCAATCTGAATACTCATTTTGCCGACTTGTATGGAGACTCAAGCTCCTAATAACCTTGTAAGTGGATGACATAAACCAACGATGTAGGGGGTCCAACCAGCTCAAACGGCTATAATAAACATTTAGTACAGTTTGTACGGTTTGACCTTATTCATTGATCAGGCTCTTGGTAGATGAATTATCAATGAATGAATCAATCGGGCTCCTCAGGTTGCATGCAATTAATTAATTAAACAAAAAAAAAAAAATTCGGGTTCCTAATTCACGGGTTATCACTCGCCAAGCGCACCTACTGCATGAATTATCACTCGTGACACGACCTTATTGATTGTTGTAGTTTGGCGACAGACCTAGAGCCTAAGAGGATGTTATTCCGGTTATCATTTGGTACTTGTGCCATTGTATGACACGGTCTGGGTGGACCTTGAGGTGTGGGTAGTATATCGAACAGGCTCGCCCAGCCAGCGGAAGAAATGCAATCGATGCTTTATTTAGCGACAAAACACGGATTGGTGCTCGAAGCGTGTACTTACCTGCCCGTGCTACTTCGCTCCACACTCTCAGAGCAGCAATTCCAGACATGTTCTTCCATCACCGGAGGTTGATCCCGAATTTTTGCGCACTGTTGGTAGTGTAGAGGTGGATTGTGAACGGGGTGTAGGATGATGAGCTGGGCGGGTGGTTGATGAAGTAGGATTTGGAGTTAGTGAAGGTTACTGCCGTTAGTGTTTTCAGTTGTGGAGGAGGAGGATGAGGTGATGAACATACATGGATCTCACTGAGACTAGACTCGCCTAAGGATGGAGTCTTGGCAGCGGACAAGCGCTACTGTCAAGTGCCAAGAGCCGAGTGATACATCATGATCCAAGGGGACAAGTGTATTCGAATGTCTACATTCAATAAATGACCTTTGCTCGGATAGGTAGAGGTATTGCGGGGTGTCAAAAATAATGGGACGCAATGGGGCAACGAACACCGCAACGACCACCCAACCCCGCCCCCAACGAACGTCGATATGGAACAAAAATACATTTTCAGTCTCTTGTATTTCTTATTATCATTTGTCGTGTTTGTTGTCTCTTTCCGGTGGGCCATGGTTGAGAGATTATATTGCAATGAATCCTGTTGCGTCCCATTATATTTGACACCCCGCAATATATAAAAGTGGTTATATAGATACAACGTCCTTCATCAAGTGATACATACCGTGAAAGTGGTCAAAAAACGCGCCGAATAAGAGCTCTGTTCCGAGTTGTCCACACCTACCCTGAATTTATAAACCCTGGCAAAATCCTTCCTTGTCGGCAACTGCAAGATCTCTCGTGTCATGTTTGCAAAAGTAAGTGCCATCTTCATCTGGAGAACTTTAGCTTGGATATATCACCCCCATCTGACCAACTACCCCCACAGTCCTCTTCACACCCTACACCATCTACAAACCCAAACTCAAATATCTCAATACGAATGTGATCTCTACCCATTCACCGTCTTCTCCTCGCCGCGCTCTTCCACGCGCAGAAAGCCAAAGAAAATTCTGAATAATCAAGACCATATCTAGCTCTTGAATTTTATCCAGGCACCTGTCCGCCAGATCTGTCCCTCTTGATCTGGATTTATCGCTTGTTGGGCGGGGGTGTGTGGTTTTAGTAAAATTGAGAGGTTGTATGTTGTGCAAGCCGTGGAATCTTCTTGTATTAGAGATGTTAGTTTGAGGTCAATGAATGATGAGGTTGGGCAGGGAGTAGACCCTCACTGTCGTTGATGCGATCGTTCGTTCATTTACCGGTCATGTATCTGACCATTCCTATTACTAAGTGTAAGACGAGAGGTAATGAATAGAAATCGCAGCGGAAAGGAGGGGTGGGAGATTGAGGGTGGCAAATAGGTAGGAGAGCGGCGACGCTAGCTGTGGAACCATGTTTGGAGCGAGGAGAAAGGTGGGGCTGCCGATATGATGCGCTGGCCAGATGAGATACCATCGGACATGGCGCCAAGAACCACGCCTCTCACTATCGCAATGCCCCAGTCAGACATCTCAATGGGTACACCCGGGTATCAAAAGAGTCTGTACCCAACCCGACCCGGCCTCAGAATATTTGTACCCAACCCGGCCCAACCCATGGGTGTTTTACCCGGGTAAACCCGCCTCTTATATGCAGGGTTTCCAATGGTTCACCCGTTCTACCAAACAAACCGGTTTTGGTAAACCGGTTTAGTTGATATTTCGGTTCAGTTTTTGTCGTTGAGCTCATTCGGTTTGAACGGTTCATCAAAATCAAGAACCGGTTCAAACCGGTTTACTAAACGGTTCTATCATGCCGTCACATAGAGGAGGTATTTTCGGTTCCTGGGCGGGCCCAACTGCACCTATGAAGCCAAGAAATGAACTCTGGAAACCCATTTAGTTTTTGAATCTACAAACCAAACAAGAGAATGGTTCTAGTTGCTAAACCGGTTTGGAGAACCAATATTCAGTTCAGTTAGTTTAGTTTAGTTGGGGATGTAATTTAGTTTAGTTCGGTATGGTATGACCTCCAAATACAACCGGTTTCAACCGTTGGAATCACTGCTTATATGGCTATAAATCCGGGGTTATACTATTTCTTTCATGTAATTTCGGAGATATTTGAGAATTACTAGTGTGCAAATTTGAAATATATTAATTTTTTTAATTGTGAAGTGCCTTTTTCTCACCCATGAAATAGCTGGGTATACCCGGGTCAAAATATAGGCCACACCCGGCCCGACCCGTTGAACAAAAGGCCGTACCCAACCCATACCCGCCGGGTAATACCCGGGTGATGCCCGGGTTGGGTGCCACCCATTGCGATGTCTGGCCCCAGTCAGTCCCAGAAATGGGCACAACTGCCCCCTTCAAGGAGCTTCGCACATACTATCTATATCTATATATTCACCTCTCACGATTCCCTGTCCCGGACCAATTCCGCTTTCCACCAATCCAAGGGTATCAGAATACGTAGTTATCACCTGCAAGCTTTTTAGATGCACGTCCGGACGAGCACAGGAAACAGATGATTTCGTCGATTATTTAATCCGTACAATTCCCCATCATTTCCCATTACGCCAAAACAAACGCCAAAGCACCATCCCAAACACTTTCCCCACCATCATTTCCCCGCACACTGCCCCAAACCTAGGCCTCCACGCCCGTCCCACCCGTCAAAGCCCTCTTCGAACCCTTCCCTCCACCTCCGTTCTCCTTTCCACCGTTCTAAATTGCTCTCCGACAGCTCCAACACCCTCGCCCCTTACCCTCTCCTCTCCTCTCCCCCGCCGCCCTTTTACCAACGCCAAATCCTTCACAGCCATACCCAAAACCCTGCGATACGGTTCCAGCGGTAGCGGCGCCTCAGGACCATCGTCCGCAGCGCTGGCTCCGGCTGGGAGTGTAAGGGAGGGTGGTCTATATGTATTGTTTAGCTACTCCTGTGGCGATGCGGGGGTGCGGGAACTGTGGGGAAAAGACTGAGAGTAAGGGAAGCGACAGATAGATATTTGAGTGTCGCGGACCATGCCAGCGCTGGGGAGGCGGGAGGAGTCTATTGTGGCTATCAGGTGCCGATGTGGTGGAACTCGGTGGGGGAAAGGAAGTTCCGGGTTCAGTTGCTCACCGCCGGATTCCACCACCGCCACTACCACAACCTCCTCATCCTGCCCTATCTCTACTATCACCTCAACAGCTCCAAAAACAATAGGCCCCTCCACAATACCCTTCGCCTCCCCCTACCACCTCCCCATACGGCCATACAACCTCCTCACCACAGCCCTCGGAACAGATCGTGTCGCCACTACCACCCTCGCACCCGCGAATACAGGAACGCCGCAGCAGTCTACCGCACCACCCCGCCGTGCAGCGTTACATCGAAACCACTCGTTCACTCCATGTTGGCGCGGATGCCGGCATACACGTATGACAGCCAGATGTTAAGTACGGTATGGACGGTGGTACGCGTGCCGTGGAGAGGAAGTGTGGAGATGGGCGCGTCGTGTGTGTTGCTGTAGCAGACATTAGAGGGGGAGGGGTGATAGGCGGCAGCAGACCAGAGGCGCTTCCCGCTGTTGGGGGAGCTGTTGATTGGCACGAAGAAGGAGGAGGAGGAGGAGGAGGAGGAAGAGGAGAAGGAGGGGCGTGTCTGAAGCTCAGCTGTTGGCTGATGCGACGGGGTGGTGTTGTGCGAGGGGTGCTAGCTGGGGGCCGAGGATGAAGGAAGTGCCGATGGCAGCGGTGGTGGGCAATTTGAGGAGTCGGAGGAGTAGGGCCGGTTGGAAGGAGGTGGTGGGGGGGTCAAGCTGCAGCAATCGCAGATACGATGCGGCTCAAGCGACGGTGACAGGGAGCCACGTGAGAACCTGACTTAGCAGAAGAGCCTCAGTCTTGGCATGAGTGATTCATCATGAATCACTAGCCCGGTGCTCGAAGGTTAACAACCACCACACCTTTTGCTTTTACTACATCTCACCTCCATGTTGTACTGCGCCAGCCTATTGGATCCTGTCATACCCCTACAGATCGCGTCACAAGCTCTAGTGATGATCACAAGACTTTGTTTTTTTTAGACGATACGAGAGAAGACGAGACCTGTAGGTGAGCAAGACAATTGGTCTCTAGACTGATCAAGGCAGTCTCGGGACGTCTTCATGAAATATTGAACTAACCCCGGCTCTGGTATAATACAAGGTCTCTAGTCCCCAAGCTGCGGTCTCGATACTTTGCGCAATATCTATCCTAGATCGGTCTCTTTAACCACAGGACCCGCTCTTCCCAGATGCAACACAAGACAAATCAATGGAAATCTCGTCTAGGCTTATTTTGCGTTGTGTCCATCACTAATCAGCAATATAGATTCGAGGAGAACATCTACCCCTTAGCCATGAAAATTTGTGGACCCGGTAATTATAAAGCAAAGCGAATTTATATTTAGCAACTGAATCACTAAGCAAACCAGCAGCTTTACTTTCTGGATATGTTTCAACTACGTCTTTCGAAACTCAACGCTTTTGCTGGTACGATGCGCTTGTATCAAGACGAATCAACGCACATGAGCTGGGAGCGGCAGTAGAAACTTCATCGGGAGTGTCATGCTTCGGGAAAGAGATCAAGTGGACCCGAAATAATCTCCACAAACTAGATTGGGTGGGGATATTGGGAAAGACATCGGAAAGTGAATCAGGAAAGGCAGTGGGAATAGCATATGTCGGGAGTCGAAAGGTTAGTTCGCGCGGGAAAGGTGTTAGGGAATGCATTGGGAAAGATGTTGGGAACAGCACGAGGAGAGTAACAGGCTGGTAGAGTGGCTAAATGGGAAGCAAAGCATCAGGTCAGCTACCCCGTGTCACTTCAACAGGGTTAGAAAGGTCAATTGAGGAAAGTCATCCAAAAAATTGAGGAAAGCCTATCTGCTCATGCTTCTTATCGCATACACAATACTAAGATGTGTGTTAGTTTTTAAATCTTACTTGGAGCCCTTTGTAAGACTTTGTCAAATATGATACCGCATAAGGCCGACCGATCGGTCACCATTCCCCTTGCCATGGGAATCTGCAATACAGAAGAATTAGGATATAATTTTCTTGATTTTGGCTCATGGGAAAACTAACTTCCTCTATTTATCCCGGCCAATAAAAACAGCGATTGAGTGATCAAGGCGACTGCTTGCCGACAATCACGCATAGACTTCTGTTCGTCAGGAGCGCTATATAACACATCTACATAATTCCCTACTTCATGCCTACCCTATAAACCGTTGAAACCATACCGGCGGGGAGTGCCAAGAGGTGGCTAGAGCCAATTGGTTTTGTTGATCTTTTACCCGATTGAGCTGTGGCTTTTGGTCTTGCATGAGTGGTGCCAACATCGGCGGTTTATGGAATAACATACGGCTCAAATACCACCATTACTGGTTGTTTTGATTTTACACATTAGCCAATGCATTTTTTTGGTTGGCGGCTTCAGGACCTCCATTAAAATAATGTGATATCAACAGCCCGTTAAGAACAACTACATACAAAGAGAATTTTAGTCAGATTTTATATATTGCGCGGTATATTATAACGCTTTGCATGGCCATCTTTTGAGGAAGAGGATCAAATGTTGCAATCGCGGGTGTTTTTTGCAGGGCGCCAAACTTTGGGGACGCGGCCGGTGAACGTATGTGCAGCTATCGGTGGAGGTGTAGCGTTGGAGAATTGCCCTCCGCGCGATCGTTGGTCCCTGTTTTCCGCCGATAGCTGTACATATAACAATGAGACACCGTTGGTAGGTGTGTGCCGATAAAGATGTTAAGTGCACTCGTGATGTGCGAATTTGGTGGATCGGCGTACGCACCTAGTAAATTGATTCAGTTCCCGCCCCATCCCTGATCCTTTTACGAAACACTAAATAAGCCTTTGAAAATAAATGTTGCATTTACTGCTCATCCATCCATGGCAGTCGTGCCCGGAAACCTTATGAATTGGCTCGGGACCCAACTGTCGTGGCAAAGTGTGACTTTGCTCTTGGTCATGTAAGACAACCTCCCACCAATCTCTTGGGCGGCTTTGGCCCACGCCGAAATGTGGGACTGGATATGTGCAGTTGTGCAACCCCTCTTGACGAATAGCTACCGAGCAGGCTGAACGATTAGAAGAACTTCGCGCGAGGCAGAATGGAGCCCGAGTGCATGGAACACGACAGGGCGGAGTAGCTATCATAGACGCCTCTCAAGGCGAGGCGCTATGTAGGTACTCTACTCTAGAGGTCCCCTGGATGCTCTAGCTGGCCTCAATTCCACCGTAAAATTTGCAGAGCAATAGATTCTGAGCATGTTTCGACCCACCAGGCGAACTTAAATCCAGGGACCATTGACAGAGTACAGTATTGACACTCGGGTGACTTCCTTCTTTCATCTATCACTAGTTTTTTGTGGTGATTATTATTGGCTCTGTTATTGCTAGGCAACTCCTTACCAAGTGGTGCACGGTCCAGGCCGCGAATTTGACAACTTGTAGATTGTGAAATGGCCTGGGCTTCAGCCGCACTGCCGATGAATCGCAACTAACAAATAGAGTAGAGTGCCTACTCTACATAACCGTGCAGGCCTACAGGTTAAGCTTAACTCAGGTGGTATGTACTCGGGGCAGGTAAAAAGTACCGGACAATGCAAGTTTTGTCTCTGGGCTTTTTTTGCAGTAGTTCACACCTAGCACACGCACCCATTGGTGAACCAAAAACCTGCATTGTCCGGTACTTTTTACCTGCCCCGAGTACCTACTCTAGAGTACAGTTGTGCTGCTGATCGGCGTACATTCCGCTTGGATCCCGGGCCCAACCATAGGTGACTTTAGCGAGTATGCATGGTGACTCGTGGGTTCCAGCTGGTTAGCGTGGTCAAGGCATTCAAATTCAAGGCTTGGGAGCCCTTATAACCGGAAGCTGCACCAGAATCATTAAGAGGGGTGGCGATCCGCACAGTGATATAGGGTCAGGAGAGATCTTAAATTCCTGGGCCTGAATGTGATAGATAACAGGCATTTGGCGATACACCCCTTTGGCGAACAGATAAACTCTGGTTTCTACATACAAATTGGTCAATGGGTTATTCGCCAAATGCCCGTGAACGACGTAGAGTCTAGGTAGACCTTCCATCATTATTTCGGAGCGTGCATTGATAACGTTTGTTGCGCGGGTTGGACAGGGGTGGGCAGGGCTTTCTATCCACCCTGCTCGACCTTCTTCTGTCCTTGCAACTAAAAGACTCTAATCGGCGAGCTTAGATAGGTATGTACGGCTCATAATGGTGGGGAAAACTTGGCTTCATGTAAGACAACGCTAGAAGAAAGTTAAGATTACTCTACATTCGTTAATGCGAGCTAGGTACTGGATAGAGTGTACTAAGTCTTGGTACATACAGAGGTTTCGCACTCTCCATTCAGGGTTCCGGCTGTTGCTCAATCGGGGAGGTACTCTAGAGTACTCTGATCGAATTATTGTGGAAACAGGGATTAACGATCGAGGGCCTCTGACCAATGCTATCGTTCAAATCTTCGCCGAGTAAAGAGATCCTGCATGCCACATTTCCACAAAAATTCTAGGTACATACACATTGCATTTTATAGGTTCTTAGAGCACGTCAAGACTGAGGAATGAGAGCATTTCCCCACCACATAAGGTCTATCATACACGCCAATACCCACGGGCCTGCCCCGTTTATAGGTTCATGGGGATCGAAGTACCTATGCTGCTCAAGTTGTGAGCGCGTGTTACCTGTACATGTGCGTTAAGTTTCAGTCCAGAAGTGCAGCGAGGTGTTTTTTTGAAGGTAATTCTAACGAGCCCTACCTCAATAATTCTTCCAAATCGTCCCACCAGAGATAAACTCACTTCGTTCTCCTTCCTGAATCGTTTTTCTAAATATCACCCATCAAAGATAAAACCACGCATTTTTCCATCCTCCCAAATATCGCCCATCAGAGATAACTCACGCATTCCTCCTCCCTGGACCATTCGTCCAATAAGCGTCCGTCCGATTTAACCCACCCCTTTCTCCTTCCTGGCCATATATTTCGGATTCCTTTGGCAACAACCACCACCTACCCACAACCCGCGCCAGGTTCGATGTGGACTGCCGTCATCGCCATCCTCACTGCTGCACAGCTTGCCCTCGCAGAGCCGGTCAATGATGGCAGGATAAAAGAAGACGAGCATGAGCCTAGTTATGTCGCTTCTCCTATGGGGCGAGGAACCATGGATGTGATGTTTACCTGCGTCATCACGCTCTCTTTGTGTGTTTGGACAGCAGTTCACCCAAACATCATAGCGAGGTCCACGTACATGGGCCGTCTGAAGTACAAAGTCCTCTATGTGGTCCTAGGACTATTTTCGCCAGAAATTGTCTTGTCGGAGGCGTTCAATGAATGGAGGGCGGCGCGAAATCTTCGGGACTGGCTGCACCGAAAGACAGCGGAAAAGATCTTGAAGAACGCCGTGAAAAAGGCCGCGGTTCTTGGGGGCTTCCCCGTTCCTAACAGCGACAGCCCTAGCGACAATGGCGACCAAGAAAAGCAGAATTCCGTGGTTACTGAATACCGGCCTCCCAGCGACGCTGACGCCAGAGTAAGAAAGACTCACTTGGGTCTGTGGGAAGCGGCCAGGGAGGCTTCCAGGGAGAGTACGGCATCTGACGAAAGCAAGTTACGTCGCTGCTTACGCGATGCGGCAGCTTCCATTTGGAAAAAGGTAGAAGATGCGATTGGGGACAGTAGTAAGGAGGGCAACGACCCTGAAAAAGAGGGCGGTAGTCAGGGGGTCCCTGCGCGGCCTGTTCCGCCTACCCAAGAAGAGAACGATCGTGTAAAACGCACACTCAAGCAGCTCGCCGCCCTTGATAAAGCGACCAAGAACTATCGTTCGGCTAAGAGAATCTCGGAGGCGAGGAAGGAGTTATGGCTTTATGGGCTGGGGCGTTGGGTTATAGAATGCTTGCCGTTCGCGAGCCCGTCTGAGGAAGAAACGCCAACATTCACCATGGAGATCGCTTTTTTTATTGTGATGGGAGGTTTGACGTTTTCGCCCATCGACCATCTCAAATACCGCCACTACGAGCGTACGTTATCCGCTCGTGGGTTTACGGATCTTGTAGAGAATGGGGTGGTGGACCCTATGCGTCTGCTAGAACTCAAGGTCGACATTCAAGACAAGGGAAAGTCGGACATTCTTGCTAAGGTGCTGGTATGCGCGCAGGCCTCGTGGATGATGATCAATTGCCTGTTGAGAAAGGCTGCTGGACTTCCGATAACGGTCATCGAGCTGAATGTGATTGTACACGTTATGAGTATGATTGCCATCTATGCATGCTGGTGGAAGAAGCCTCACGATGCTGGGATGCCAATACCACTTAATATCTTTCTCGAGAACCAGGCTGTTTGTTCTCTTTTATTCACGCAGGGCAAGGATCCTAAAAAGGTCCCTACAAAACCAGAAACACCCGCTTCCGGCACGGGTGAGACGTCTTCGCCGGTGTCATCAATTCAGAGACGGCGCTCCTCCCAACAAGACCATATTGGCCCCGCCGGTAAGAACCTATCTCCTGGTGCTCATACGACCCCCGCCGTGGGTGCACCCGGTGATGACGCACCTGAGGTCGATTTATCGATGACCCCATGGATTGAGCGGGAGGAGGATAAAAAGGTAAAGACCAGAAAAAAGGAAATTGAGCCCACCAGCGCCGAGTACCTCCTTATCAGCGAAGATGCCGAGAAAGCAAAGGCTCTAGAATGCTGCGCGAATATTGGGGATATTAAAGATATTACGACATTACCCGGCAGGTTTGAGTTTAGATCTTTGGTGGTGGTTTTGATACCGCTTTGCCTTATATATGGCGGTATTCATGCCAGTCTATGGAACACATACTTTCCTACTACCATCGAACGATGGCTATGGCGAGCCTCCGCCTGTATCGTTGGGATCCCAGGCCTGGGAAGCGCCGCGATATGGGGAGTGAAAATCATCATAACCCGCGATCTCGGCGAATATAAGAAAACCGAGATCAAAAACCCGTTTACAACCATATTTATGATGATAGTAATGATCCTGTCTGTAATCTTGCTGTTTGCTTTATGTATCACCCTTGCGGCCGTGCCTCTCGGGGCAATGGGCGGCGTTATCTACGGCGGCATCCTGGGACACCGAAAAATCATGAAACTCGCCGTTAAGTGGCGGGTGATGTGTTATTTTGAGTTCCTCTGTTCGATCGCTCTTGGGGTCGTTATCTCGGGAGCTGGTTTCGTCCTCGCAGTCGTAGGCGGCATTAAGATGTCGGCGGCTTTTTTTAGGAGGTTCGGGGGGAAGTTCCGTGAGATTCTGAAGGTTCCACTGGCAGTAGCGCTGGTTGTGGCAGCGCTCTTTGTGATCGTTTATTGCGGGGCAAGAGCGTTTATTCTCGTGGAGACATTCATTTGCTTGAGGAGTTTGCCGAAGGGAGCATACAAGACAGTACGATGGGATGAGTTTTGGCCGCATCTGTGAGCGGGCTGTGTTGATTGCCTTTGTCTTTCGTTATTTATTTGATATTATAAATTTAAATGTGATAATATTTCTTTCCTTAATTAGAAAGGGCCCGGTGATACTATCTCGATATTTTGTATTGACAGCTTGTATCCAGATTCCACTAATTCGACGTAAACTCTAATCATGATGTCTGCTTAAAAAAGGTTCCATATATTTGAGAGATCAAAAACTGCTTCTGGTTGGATCCGACTGAGGCGGCACCCCCGGGACTGTATCACGTATTCCGATCCCGTCCTGGCCTTTTTAGGTGAGATTAAGGATCCATTAAACTGTCCTGGACTCACGAATTCCTAGGCCTAGCGATATTCTCAAGCAGCAACTCCTGGACAGGGGGTTGATCCAGATCACAGCGCCTCACGGCGAGATCTAGTGAGGTTATTAAGTTAACAGTAATTCAAAAAAGTATGTAGCATTAACGCAACAACACTGCTGCCCACCATGGCTAAGCATTTGTACGTTAAAAACAGTAGAAGAGATAGATTTACAGTGGTCTCTTAGAGTTTGTATTGGATAGAAAAAAACTGATAGCGGGGAAAATTGTAATGGTTGGTGCGTGGGATTGGCGTCTACAATCATGTGGGGTTGTGGCGGTGGCTGGTCTGGCTGGTGCTGGTGGCTGACGATAAACCACTACAGTCTTTTAGGTCAGCCGCCAACCTTGCACTGTCGACAGATGTTTCAAGTTAGCCTCTGAATTTTGTATGGTGGGTCACAAATCGGCACAAGCCCTTCGGAGCCCAGGTGCTGCACCAACCAACCCACTCCTATTTACAATTGTTTCCCTTTAATTTATTCTGCCAGTTTCCCATTCGTGGTCCTGGACGCCTGCCTGGCCGCTGCCGAAGTTAACTAGTATGCTAAGATATATATGTAGGTGGGTATCAACACGCTGCCGAGAGAGAGATACATCGGCAGCACTAATTGTCGCGACCGAGAGATAGCATTGCCTAGAGCCAGCGAATTTCCGCCGGCAACCGGGAGTGTCAGCATGCACCGACGGTTTTATGGGATACTAGTGAGGAGTGGCCTCCGGCCGTATATGGAATTGAACATCAGTTCGAGGAACCGCCGATAACTAAATCAAAGTGTATAAAAATCCAGAAAACTCACAAAGTTTGGTGTAATGATGCGAAATAAACATCGATTCCTCGCATGCAGTCGGGGTCACCTGCCGCGCAGCGGCAGGCTGGGCCCCTCCTTGCTCGCGTGAGGTTGTAATTTTGGAAGAATAGAGTCGATATTGATCTTGGACAGAAGACTACTATATACAATGACGGTAGTGCTTAGGGTTTGCCATCTGAATGAAGGTTTGAAAACATGCATGTCATCTCCCTTCAAGCACTCCATTCTTTGTCTATTGACGCTGTAACCCGCCAGACCACAGAAATTAGAGGCAGCTAACCATCCAATCGAAAGCCCTCGTGGTGACAGAGATACCTGACTATTCTATTTAGACAGGGCCCCTACAAGGATTCTTTCCCGATTCGATGACACATGCGATCCTAGAAAAAAGCATTACTCCTGCTCGAGGCTGGTTGCGTCTAGTTAGTCGTCCGCTATCTGGCTTTTAGTACTCCATGGAGATGTGTTCCGGAGTTAATTTGTCGGGGATGAACAGTGTGGTGTCGCCTGTTGGGTGATTCTTCGTGAGGGATATTCTAAAGAACATGGGTGACGATCAATGGGGTTATGGATGTTGTAGGTAAGCATAGGATCAGTAAGAGGGAGACAGCGCAGTCACATGCGGAGGAGGATTGTAGGATGCGCTGGACCCTACAATTAGTGAGTTTATAGCTAAGGCCTATGACTGGGAGGACAAGTAGCTAACATAGTTGGCAAATATTTAGCTGGCTTGACCTGGTCAACCCTGTAATAACCACATTTTATGAATGGGCGAGCTAACTCACAACCAACCCACGACCTACCACACTCATAGATGAAAACAAAATCCGTCCAAGTTGTCAATGGGGCGGGCCTTTTGGGTAGCGGCTTAGGGTTAAGACACCTCTTATAGCGAAAATGATCTTTCCCTTCTATGCGATCATGGCTTATCACTCGACCCATGGGTACCTAGGCCTTTTTTTTTTTTTTAATTCATTAGTTGATAGGTACCTAGGTCTTATTTTGTTTCATCCATGAATTACATGCAGACGATTACCCAGGTAAATATTCACTTACACCTGTTGTAGGCATCCTACGGCAACCCGCTAAAAACACTAAAATACTCGACGAAAGCCTGGGTAAGAGACGAACAGATATATCGAAATATGACAGGCAGCCTGCAAACACTTCACGTACGGCTCACGGCAGTAGTGATGAAACTATAGTAGTTCTAACCAACCGAGGTACTCAAGCCACCGGGGAGATAAGCATCTTGACCCGTTTTTCCGCTCACGAATTGCCATGGAATAGCTCCTGGGCAAGGTATACGATTTTTTCGTTGCTTGCATAGGCATTTGACAAACAATATCGTGTTGTGGATTACCGGTACACCTGTTCGTGGGCTGCCTACAACACACCCAACCCAACTCACTCGGAGGTTTGGGCCCCAACCTAACGAAGCTAATCGACCCGGATTAGCCGAAATAACACACAAGCCGTTACGGGGTCCGTCACGGAAGATACACGGGAAAGCCACCCTCAGCATAATAGGTGCCATTGACAAGTCTTTACGAAACCATCGGCAATGCCCACGGCACTGAAATATCCCGAGCATACAGCTTCCGGTGCAGTGTTTGAGAAGGACCAGGTAGAGAGTTTATAGGTCCAGTCTCCCCGCAGTAAATAAAGCCTTTGAACGGCGGCCAATAGGACTATTCGGTCACGTTGGAAAACCCACTCTCTACCCGAAGCTGTAGGTCTTGGCTGGAGAAACGAAAGAGAAGGACGGCAAAACAAGCAAGAATAGGAGGAAGAGAAATGGCTATAACGGGGATAAGGCGGAGTAAGGGATAGTGCCTGGGAGTTACTTATCTTTCCAACGCGTAGTCTTGAAAGTAGCATATGGCCGACCGGTAAGTTTTTGCAATTTGTTGGCCTATCGCCTTTTTAACTCTGGCCTGGCCCAAGCTAGATTAGCCAGGGCTATCTTGGGTTGGCCAAAATATCGTAAGAATAAAGAGGCATGACCAAAAACTCATAAAAGAGTCTTATGTATCGCTCTAAAAATTTTATTTTTGGGAAATGATGTTTACAGTCGACTCTTGATATAACGATACACTCTAGACCGGAAATTGGCACCCCTATAGAGCATGTACCCGTATATAGCAAGGGTCAATTTGTACTCAAAAAGCGCAATAAGGACCGAGAAGTCGTATCATTATAGGGCGGGTATTCTTATAGAAGGTACCCATATAGCGAGAGTCGACTGTATTTGTCTCCATTGTGCGCTTTATTTTGCTCATTTGATGGCCCAAGAAGGAGAAAATAGCCCGGGCTAAATCCATGGTACGCCCTGGCCTGCCATCTCTAAATATCGACTGGCCTGGCCTGGCCTGGCCCGGCCCAAGAAAGCACTGGCTCATTGCACTGCCGGCTAGGAACGGGTATTCGTGTGCTACTAGCGAGAATATGCTTACATCGAGCACAAGTTTGCTAGTACCTCCTATTCCAAGGCCTTCCATATGTACGCTACTATTGGGGGGTCTGCTTGGGATCGGCTCCGCTGACTTTCCCATGTCTCGAGAATATCGCGGCCCGTTGCAGAAAATTTGGGAAAGAAGGAGGTTAGACACCGTTAATATTATCACGACTTCCCACAATAAATCAGCCAAGCAGAGAAAGAACTGCAGTACCCTTATAATACAGCCACTCAGCAAAGGTGTTCATGATGAGTTTAAATGTCAGTGCGTAACGTGGCGCACCCGTAATGTTGATGCTATCAATTTTGCGATCAAAAAAAAAACGAAAAATATATAATATGGCTTGTTACTGTATATAAAGGAGGTAGGTAATTGATCTTATTCTTCATTGATTCCGAGCGCTACTGGTCACTGGGAACTTTTCTCTTGGGATTGTTTAATGGTCTGCCACGGTTACATACAGAGAAATTGTCTCGCTCTAAAATCGGAATCACGAGCACTTTTGCGGAGTGGCTGTAGCCGGCAGCCATTATGATGGTGCCAGAGAGGTGGCGCTAACCGCTGAGCACACTCACCCCCGCCCCACCAGTCTCAGGATAGCTCTCCTCGCCTTGCGGAAGGCTTGATTGTACCTCTGTCACAGCTCTGTAGATCACCATAGCCCCTGAGGTCGCATATAATTACTGAGTTGAACCAAAAAAAAAAAAGAAGGGGGGTCTCCTCAGATGCTATTCTGATCATTGAATATCACTCGCATAGAGGGTTAGGGTTATGGACACGCGCACTCTAGGGTGGACATGTCAAGCTTTGCCCCGTCAATGCACAAAGTACTACATTAGTAGACACTCATCTTATTTGGATTATAGTTCCGCAGATCGCAAGCGGAATCATGCTTTATCACTCGATTGTAGGGTTAGGGTTGTTGCCTCTCTCACCTGGGCCCTTAGACGCATTACCTTCTGACCCGTCCACGCAGAAGCTTCTACCAGTCACACAGATTAGAACATGGCCTTCCCCTCTCTGGGCGGTTGTCACTGATAGAACTTATCACAGCTCCGCAGACAGCAGTCCGTGTCATACGGTATCACTCGTGGACAGGGTTAGGGTTACAGCCACTCGCGTCATCCATAAACAGGCGTCCAGTATCCCTCCTAGGCCTTCAGGGCCGGACCGCAATGTGTTAGCGAACGTGAGATTGGCCAATGTGCTCAAGTTGAACGCAGTTACTGCTTCATTCGCTCCCTGTCGCTAGTGGAACAGGTGGAGCTCTCTAGTGTATTCTCGAGGCGAGAATGCTCGAGTGTTTATCACCGAACGTTGGCCATATCAGGTTCGGTAGCACGTTGCCCATTCGGCCTGACGGCCCCAAAGTGAAAAGTCCCCAACAACCCTCTCTGCTCCTCTCGGCAACCCCCTTAATTACTGCACAACCTACATAGCTCCGCAGACCGCAAGCCTTTGTCATGAGGCATCACTCGGTGACAGGGTTAGGGTTATCACCGCTCGTACTCGGGCTTGGACACATCAACCTTCTGCGCCATGCATGGCAAAAAGCCCCCCACACCAGGAGTTACAAGTTGCTCACACAACCCAACACCGTTTTGCAGACCGCAAATGCGAGGTCATCATGATTTATCACTCGTATGCAGGGTTAGGGTTTTAGCTACTTGCACCCCGGCGCCAGGACGCATTTGCTTTTTTTTTCCCGCGTCTATGCACAAAGCGCCCACCGAGCGGTTTAGGCCCCACCCAAGTAGCTCACCTCGCCTCTCTAGAACCCGTAATCACAGAACCTACCACAACTCCGCAGACCGCGATGCCATGTCATGAACTATCACTCGCGAGCAGGGTTAGGGTTGTACTCGGCCCCCTGGACCCTATTAACTTTTGCGCTATCCGTGTCTACCAGCCGGTACTAGATCAGGAGACACTCCATTTTCGGCATTCGTGAGCTTACCACATCCCCCGCAGACCACAGAGCGGTCATGGGATATCACTCGGGGAGAGGGTTAGGGTTGTGTCTGGGATGGCGGAGATGTGCTTCTTTTTTAGGTTGTCGCGGCCTAGTGATGGGGCACAAGACAGAAGGTCTCGGGACTTTTGAACTACGGATATCAGACTAGAGGAAACACAGATTAAAAAAGAAAAAAATCTGATTTCATAAATATGCGATCGAGTGATGGACTGTGACTGTGACTGACATATCAGCACCAGGGTGATCAGCTACATTGCACAACTTGATAAAAAAAAACCCCCCCTATCCAATCGTACCGCAGGATTGGAGATGACCTTCCCTGGGGTATGAGGGCGCGATAATTAGGAGTCTGGGGGGGGGGGAGGGGGGGGCAGGGATAATCCGTCTGGTGGCCGCGGGCAGTAAGTTTTCAATCCCGCCGTAGCTACCTACCTAATCTAACACCTTGACTGTAAGTCACGTGGAGACCTTGGCTCGGTGCAATGACTCAAGTATATATATATATTGGCGGCTCCACGATCGATCGACTAGACCCCCCCCCCCCCTGGGCGCTGCGAGTCAGGAGAAAAAGACGAAAAACATCCTCTTCTTTTAATCATATTATGCCCAGCTAGCTATCACTACCATTGTCCGGTGGTTGATCGACGGCCGGACGTATATACCAACATCCGCAACATTCCGGATCGATCACGGCGCGGGGGGGGATTGCATATCTGGCTTTCCGTGATCCCGGAATATATACTATACTCGGCCGCAACGTCAAACGTAAGCGTCCATATTCCCATCCTCACTAAAAAAAAAAAAAAAAAAAAAAAACCAGAGTACACTATATAGCCCCCATGTAGGAGGAAGGCACCACCGACGACTAGCCATTGCGCTTATAGCAAGGGGCCTGCTGTGCTGCACATATGCGGGAAAACCTAGGCTTCGTTCGACCTAGCTACAGCGGCGTACGTCTGAGAGAACGAAAAAAGACAAAACCCAACTTGGATTTTTTTTTCTTCTTGTTTATTTTTTGCCCGACTCGTTTATTATATGCTACGAAACGACAGAACCAAGTTTGATAACCAGCCCTCTCTCCCCCCATATCATCTTGCCGTGGCCGGGCGCACATATTGCCCAGCGCTTAAAACACGCAATCTCGTCTTATACTCTCGCAGCCGGGCCTACTTGCATATACGGTGGTCACATGTGGTCCGACACCAATCGACGGCCCAGATCACCAAATGCTGAAAGGGTCGCTAGGGCCAGGGTTGGGGTTTACTTGAATATATGTATGTACTCACTCTTCACTCTCGAGCTGTTGAACAAATGCTGGTAGTAAACAAAGAACTTTTTTTTTTCTTTTTTTTTTTTGCGTCAAGTGGCTACATGTAGGTCTCAAGGACGTTTCTGGGAAGGTGTGGTGCAGGGGTATATACGCCGCTGGCTAGGAAAGCGGGGCTGGTGGAAAATGTTCCCTAAGCGGAGGGAGTATAGAGACGATTGATAGGAGAGCGATTTTTGATGGGAGTGATATTAACTGGGGGTTATGGAGACTGATTGGAGGGTTTTTTTAAAGCAGGAGTGTTCATGGCATGTTCACCTTGACGTATGGGGACAGAACAGGTGCTTGAGATTCTGCACAAGTGCATCCCCGCACAGTATAGAATAGCTACAAAGAAAGCCCCCCAAGCCCACAACGAAATCCCAAAATCCTACTACTCCCCCGCGCCCCCTTCCCACCTACGCCCCCGCTCCCCCCGCCGCCGCCGTCCCCGGCACCAACCTTACCGGCACCAAATACTCCATCCACGACCACTCCCAATGCTCCCTCACCGTCATCCCCACCGTCGTCTCCACCGCCCACCCATTCACCTCCACCCACCCCAGCCCAAAGCTCACCTCCTCACACATCGCCACCGGCACCACCGCCCTCGCCGTCCTCGGCAGCAGCCTCATCACAATCTCCTGCTTCCCTCCCCCCGCCTGCCCAGAAAACTCCAGCGCGACATTGAACCGCAGATTACTCAGCATTGCCGCGCCAGGGCCGTCGTAGGTGACTGCGAACGCCGGCTGCAGCCCCGGGTTGGCGGGATCGGTGGCGCTGCCGAGCGGGAGCCGCAGCTCGATGCTGCGCAGGCGGTATTGGGACTGCGACTCGCTGGCGAGGACGATGCCGAAGATGAGGTCCTGCTTGCCGATGCCCGTGGGGACGGGGCCCGGCGCGGCGGCGGGCGACACGGTGTATGTGAAGATGGGCGGCCGCGCGGGGGTGATGCCGGGGCCGGGGGGCGGAGGGTTGCGGGGGGTGTGGTGGTCGTGGGTGGGGAGGGAATGGAGAGGATGCGGCGGTGGTACGGGGGCGGGGCAGGGGCGGGAGGGGGGTGAGGCGCCTTCGGGAGGAGGGGGGCGGGAGTGCGGGGACTGTGATGTCGTGGATTGCGGGCGGCGAGGAGGAGGAGACAGCGCGCGGGGTGTGCAGCGGGGCTCGGGGGCGCCTCGGCGGGTCGAGGAAGAGGAGCGTTCGCGAGGTTGCGGCGCCGCCGGCGGTAAGCTGCTGCAGTACTGCGGCGGAGGAGGAGGAGGAGGAGGGCGGCGCCGGCGGGGTTATTTCGATAGAGTAGATTGGGTTATTGAGCTGTATCCCGCACAAGGCGGCGGTAGCCTCCGTGTCGACGAACGCGTCCGGGCCGACCTTTGCCGCCATCTGCGCGCTGATGGTCGTAAACACGTCTGTCGGCCACGCCGGAAACACCAGCGTCCTCGTGTCCCAATCAAACACCGCCCCCGCCTCCCCCTTCGCCCATGTCTTGCTGCAGAGCTCTGTCGGATCGTATGTCGGGTTGGGCTGCGTGTACACGCGCTTGTACACCGTCGTGAAGCTGTCGGCCGTCAGCGTCGCCGCGGCGACAAAGCTCTGCTGGTGCGGCGGCTGGCTGAAGGTTAGCTGGCTGAAGGCCGCGCTGCCGGGCGCGCGGTCGAATAGGGCTAGCATGGTGTCGTCGGCAATGTTCTCGTGGCGCAGGATTGGCGCGCCTGCTGCGGGGATGGGGGAGGTGGTGACGACCAGGTCGGGGAACTGCACGACAGCCTGGGAGCGCAGGAGGAAGCCGTAGGCCGGGATCTGCGGGAGGTAGCTGGCGGCGGGAGCGGGCATGGGCAGCGGCGTGGTGAGGTAGTCGTTGATTGCTGTTTTGATGGCGATGCGCACCTGGTCGGTGGTGTCGACGGTGTGGTTTGCCAGGCTGAGCGCGCCGTCGAGCAGCGCGTCGATCCAGTTCCCATCAATGGTGAAGAAGCGGAGTGCCTCGGCGGGCAGGTGGGACGGGTCGCTGATGAGATACTGCGCGGGGATTCCGGCTAGATACATCTTATCGACGACCCACTTGAGAACCGTCATCCAGTCCGTGTTGACGGGCGTATTGAGCTCATTATACACGCCGCCATCCATGGAGGCCGCCAGCTCGCGGGCGACAATCACAGTGTTGGCCGCAAACGCCGCGGGGGTGATGTTGCCCCCGCCAAACTTGAGATTGGGGACATCGACCTTCTCGTGCCGCCACCGCCGCAGCATCCCGCCGGGCGCATGCAGTCTTCCGCCACCGGGCAGCCCGCGCAGCGTCTCGACGCCCTTCACCAGCTCCCGCAGCGTCTCCCCCCTGCTCCGGTGCGCGCCGGCGTCAATGCAGCTCTTGAGCACAGCACTCTTACACCGCGCCATCGCGCCGTCGTAGATTGCGCCGCGCACCCTCGCCAGCGCCGTCACAAACGCGCGATCCGCCATCCCCAGCGTCCGCCCCAGCTGCCACGCCGCACTGTACGTGATATCCATCAGCCCCGCCTCCTGGTCCAGCACCTGCAGGTCCATCCCCGAGTTTGACACGCCCGTCCATGCACTGTTCAGCGGGCGCGGGACAACAGTCGGCGTTAGCGCTCCGCGAAACAGCGCGGCCGTCTCCTCGCCGGTCTGGACGCGCCACCGCACAAGCGTGTAGCCATCCTGCAGCCTCGCCATCAGCCGCGCAGAAGCGGCGGCGGCGGCGGTAATCATCCCATCCGGCGGCCGTAGCAATCCCAGTCCCGCGCCGAGCCCCTCAAGCGTCTGGTAGATGTTGTCGGCGGTGGGCGGAAGACAGGTGTATGTCCAGCTATAGAGACTGCTCATGGCGACGTAGCGGGTGTCTGACGGGAGCGGGAAGGTCATGCCTGGAACCCCCTCGATGGATACGAGGTGGACAATCACCGGCGTCGGCTGTGTGGCTGTGCTATCGATGGGCCCCGTCCGGTGCGACAGCACCACGCTGAACACGCCGCTGTCGCCCGCGTCGCTCGCCGCCGCCATACCAGTCGTATTGATACTACGCGCGTGCGAGAGGTACTTGTACCTATCCACATCCGCCGCCACAACACCCGTCGCAGTATCAGTGCTGGTAAACAGCGCCGTAAACAGCACAGGCGGGAGGAACACGGCGTTGGTCGTTGTCGTCGCCGCAGCCACAGCCACAGCGGGGTCAGCAGCGACAACCTGTATGGGACTTGCTGTGGCGGTGAGTTTCAGCACATCAGACACGCTCATGCCGACGGCCATTGTGGCGCTCTGGACCACGGGCTTGGTGAGCGCTGTGACGTTGTCAAAGATGCCGCCGGCGGCGAGGTCGGCGGGCGCGATGGCCAGCTCGTCGGCGGTGAAGGAGAGGAGCGCGAGCCAGGGGACGCGGTTGCGCGTGTCTGGCGGTGGCGGTGGTGGTGGGTTGGGCGGGGAGGCGGAAAGGGGAGGGGTAGGGGTAGGGGTAGGCACCGTCGCCTCCCGCTCCCACGGCAGGTGCGCGTCGTTAAACACCATATGCGGCAGCGTCTCTACATGGTCGCCGTAGCCCTGCGGGGGATAGAGCGAGTGGACGGCGCCCGTCGGGAGTGCGAAGCGGGGCGCGGTGACGGAAAAGCCCTGGGTGGTTGTGAGCGTGAGCGGGGAGTCGGTGTGGCCGGCGGGGGGCGTGACGGTCTGGACGGCGGTGGCGGTGTAGTCACCCGCTGTGAGCGAGGGGGCGTAGAAGGAGAGGAGCTGCTCGTAGCCCGGGAGGAGTGGGAGCAGGTTGGGGTCGCTGCTGGGGCTGGGGGGCGGGTCGGTGATGAGGCGGCGGGCGTGGCGGAGGGGGAGGCGGCGTGGGGCGGACATGGTGGTGGTGGAGGATGGGACTGGACGCTGAGCGGGGAGTCCTGAGAGGTGAGGTTTCTACTACTTGTTGGGGTGATGGGCGAAAGGGATATCTTTCGTCGAGGGGGGGTGCTGTGTTCTAATCGATGCGATAGTACAAACAAGAGATCATTGACAATGAAGAGTTCAATTAACCACCACCACCACCACCAGTCCTTGCGATTAACGCATCGCCACACTCGACCGTTGTCCTCCCCTCACCTCCCGGCCCCACCCTCGTCCGACAAACACACACACCGAGCAGAATTACTCTGCCTGTGCCAGCTGAGTCTCGGAACAAACGCCTCGTGCATGGCGTTCCCGTTTGGATTGTGGCCACGCAAGCCCGGGTGGTGGTTCTTTGCCCTAACGCCGGACCGCAAGCCTTCCGGGGGGGGATTTGTGCACTAGAGTACACACGGTAATTACATGCAGCCATGTCTATGTCTGTCTGTCTGTCTGTCTGTCTGTCTGTCTGTCTGTCTGTCTGTCTGTCTGTCTGTCTGTCTCACTGTCACCAATCGATCTCTCGGCTATCCGAGAGGTCGTACTTGCACTTGCGGTTGAGGTGAGGTTAGCTTACAGCTGTGCTGCTTAGCGAGGGTGGGTTGGTTCAACGTTGGTTTGCTGTTTTGGGTTAGGAGGTACTTGGGCAGATGGGCGGGAGGATTTGGGTTGCATGTTTGCTGCTTGCATCTCGTATTGTAACCACTCATGATTTGAACCGCCCGTTTCGCCGCACAAGAATTTGGGTCAATTGAATGGAGCCTTAGAGCTGCGTTGGCTTGTGCAGTAATACATATATGTACACTAACTATACCTGCACAGACATATACATACGCGGTAGAGGTGATTCTACTACTCGAAATAGCAATCTTTGAACATGTCATGCCTACCTAGTAGCGGTAATATAGTAATACAAATCGATGCTTACTCATTGAAAAGGACACACTAAGCAGATGATACCGCATTCCCTGGGGAAGCCGTGGTTTGGTATAGCCAAGATAAGCCAAATTTTCTTCATAAACATGGCCTTAGGTTTCAATTGAAACTGGTTTAGGAAAACCACACTCTCTCCAGTTTTGCAGAGCGTAAGATCATTTATTTTACTGTTAGGAGATTGGTGGCGTTGTTGAGAAAACTGACTCGAGTGCGACGTCATGACTGGTGGTTGCTGCCCGGGGCCCCCTACCTACCCTGCTGGCAGTGGGGCTAGCCTCGCTTAGCATCCATTGATGATTCCTTCAATGTGCATTGGTACCGGTAGCACCAAAGCAAAATTCATACACAAGCTGTTTCTACATCTGATCTCCCGCATGTCCTCGTTTTTCGCAATCATCTATTACTATCGGCACGCGCACCTCCGTGCGATGTTGCCCTAGTTTCGGGCGTTTTTCGCAGCCACAAAGTTCTAGTGTGAAGCCTTACTGTATTAGGTATAGTTGCCTGTCAAGCTTTTTCCCTTTTTCTTTTTCTTTTGCTTATGCAGGGCAACCCGCATGGTTCCCACGTGGGGTTCGTGTTCTAGAACGAGCATGGATTGATTGACCCGCCGCATGGGGTCCAGGGTCATGCAGGTCAAGCATTGATTCAGCCGCAGGTGGGGCTCGGTCAGACCGCAGGTTTCAGCTGGGGATTGGACATGTCTCGGGTGGGAATGCATGCAGGGTGGGGCTGGATGGTGGGGCAGGCCGTATGCGTGGTGGTGGTGGTGGTGGTGGTGGTGGTGGTGTGGAATATGTGTATCGTCAACCATTGACACTTCACGAGTATCCGTCCATCTCCCTTCTGCTGGAGTAGTGGAATTGCAACATTGCTAGACTTCGCTGCCATTCTGAGATTGGGCCCTTTGAGCTGCTAGCTTTACCTATACGATTACCCGCCAACCTCCCCCCCCCCCGCCTTTGAGGAGGGGCCGAGTGCTTCACAGATCATGACTCGATCGAGTTTTTCATTTCGATATCGCGACTGACGTTTTCTCTTCTCTACGTATACTTGGAAGTCCATACCGGCCATATTCATTCTTCTCGTTCCACTGAGTTACGAACTCTCTCCACAGCTTACCCTCTGAACTATCACTTCTCGATCACCGCCCCCTCACAGAACCTAAACCACCACCCAAAAACCTCCCCCGCCGCGCCGCCAAACATGACGACCTGGGGCGTCGACTCATACCATATTGCCGTCGGCGGGGGCGATGCCGCCATCCACCTCCTCATCAAAAATCCCGAAAAACACAACGCCGCCATCGAGAGCGCCATCCTCATCGACGGCGGCGATGGCGGCGTCGGCATTGCCAACAACCTCCGCTGGACCATGGTCTCCATCAGCAAAAAGTATCCAAAGTCTCTCAACAATCAGCCGCTCAAGTTCGACGCCATCATCATCACACACTGGGACCACGACCATTACCAGGGCATCATCGATCTCATCGCCGGGGAAATCGCCAAACAGCAGCCCCCAGATGTGGATAACTTCCAGGTCAGCTTCATGAAGTATGGCGGCACAGGGCGCCGCGCGCCGCAAACGTATATGTATGTGCCGTATTTTGAAAGCGAGGTGCGCACGAATCGCGCAAAGTATAACGGCCCGCCGCCCCAGTTCAAGAGGGGCGTGCTCGACACCCTCACGTACACGACCACGAATGGCACGCAATACATAAAGCTCTGTAATATCAAGCACAAAAAGATCCTCGGGACGAACTTTTTTGAGAACCGCCCGCTGCCGAATGGCATAGAGACGACTGATGTGACTTCGCCGGCGATGCTGTATACCATAAACCCGCCACAGGACGTCAAGACGCACACAGACGACTTGGCGCGCCCGGGCATCTACTGTGTGGGGTCGAATGAGGTCCCCTTGGGAACAATTACCAAGGCGGTGGAAGCGGAGCTCATGGAGGGGATGTCGGGGGAAGTGGGTATTGTCGACGAGGGGGGGACGACCGGGACGAATCGGGCGTCCATCTTTGCGATGGTGATCTGGAATGGTGGGCATGTGTCGCATTACTTTGCGGGTGACGCGGACTGGAAAATGGAGGGTTATGTGGCCATATGGTCAAAGACAAGCGGAGACCCAAAAGTGGAGGGAGGAGCCATCACGAGCATGAAGTTGAGTCATCATGGGGCGAAGAAATCGACGCCAATGGTGATGCTGAATCAGTATATGGTGAAGAATGTGATCGTGTCGTGTGGGGGGAGGTACGGACATCCTTGTGAGTCGTGGAATTCCGGTTCTTATTATACCTGCTCTGTTGATGTTATTGTCAAGTTTTTCTTGTTTGCTTCCTCTTCTATTCCTGCATCGCAGCTTCTTCTTCTAGCTGCATGAGACAATATGAGAATGTATTGCGGGGACGAGGCCCTGAATTCTGGCATTGCACATATCTTTCTTTTTTTCTCTCCTTTTTCTTTTTCACTTCCGTTTGTCCTACTTCCTCTTTCATGAAGCTATCGTCATGCAAGCTATCACCATGCTCGCTCTCTCCCCTATCATCTGTTTTGTGTCCGGTTATACTGACATGGACGACATCTAGGCTGGGAAATCCTGATCTACCTGGAAGCTCTCTTCCTTGCCAAACAATTACACCCCCTTCATCCCAAGTTTATCTATAGCACCAATTACCCCGGTTGGCTCTCTAAAAAGCCGAACGGGGTCTACGACGACATCTACCATGTTAGCTCTAGTGCGCTCCATAAGCGGTCGAAGAAAAGCAAGTTGGGCCTTTATGTGAATGGCGTGAAGCTCTTGTACGAAGATATCCACGGCAATGGCAACGGGAGCGGCTCGCAGTTCCCGAGCATATTCGAGTCGTGGGACCAGTTGAATCCCAAGCCTGACGATGACCAGGCAAAGCAGTGGATTTGCAAGCTGATGGAGTGGCGCTGGTATATGCGGTCGACCACCACGGCAGCCCAGATGCCGGCGTCGGGCGCCGCATGGATGAACGGAAATATGGTCCCGAATAACCCAGGCAGGTATCTGCGCTACATAAAGGTCAAGAGTAGGGAGTTTCGCGACCCGGAGGATGGAGAGGTGAAGCTGCAATACCATGACGAGAGCGATGAGGTGCTCCCGCCCGCGCCAAATCAAACTACCGGAACTCAATCGAACACGGCAAATAACCCATCTAGCATTAACAATATGCGGGCTTGGGCGCAGGTTTTCGACAAGCAGCCCCATTCGTCTGGTATTACTCATGGTTCTAATGTTGGGCCGAACTCCTCCACGTGTATTCCGGGCGATTTTAATGAATACGGGCCCATCAAGAAAAAAAAGATGCTAGACTCACATAGGGAAAAGGACAGCTCCGACAGAGCCGGGGTAAAGCTAGAGGATGATATCAATGCCACAAATCCCACTGCTTCTACGAGCACCACAGCCACTGTTGATGATGGCGATGACACCACATACTATATGTATGGTACTGACTTCGGGGGAACTTCGCGAAGTCAGACCGCCTGTGCCTTGGCGGTAGGTACTGGTCTCGACGACTTTGTCAACCTCCTCCACCGCTGCGTTATTGGCCTTGCTTCCGCGCCTCCATCAGTGGGTACTTCCACCACCCCATTCGGTGACCATGACGAATGGTACTGCTGGCTCCAGGACAGCATTCAGGCTACTCAGCTTACGGCTTCTGCCGCTACCGGCACCACCGAAGACTTTATAATAACGATGGCCTCCCCGCTGGATACCGTGGCGCAGTCTGCCCCTGCCACACCGAACACGCCGCTCATATTCAACACTCATTTCGCGGGGTCTGCACTTGACGTACCGTTCCCGACGACGAGTACTCTAGGGTTTGTGTCCGATGTTGGCATCATGGTGTTCGGGCTTGATAAGTCCTCTTTTCCGCAGACGAACCCCCCCACGATGCTGGATATGACGCTGCTGCAGGTGTTTGACTACTGTGGGCTGAGCAACATGGCGGGCTCGCTTGTGATGAAGTTTCTAGGTATCATAAACTTACAATTGGATGTGGCAAATAGTGAGGGGAAAAGGAATGCGGTATGGTTTGACCCAACCGCAAACTACAGGACGGTTGTCAGGCTTCAGTTCGACATGCCATCTACAGATCTGGCCACTTTCAACGGGCTCTTCCAGGACATCCTTCCGGGTCTGGATCTCGATAGTGTGACGGTGATTGCAAAGCGGACTAGCTTTTGGGCCTTGTCGTGCAACGGAGTTTTGGTCCAGACAGAGGGGGATGTTACGCTCATCGCCCAGTGGACCTACCAACAAATCACATTTGACATTGCTGTTGAGTTCCGCGAGAAACTACTGAAGATTGAGATTAAGACAGAAGAGCCTGGTAATGCTCTGGGGGCGATTGTAACATGGTTGGAGGGGGCATGTACCAATTCGAATCTGAATCTTGGCTTTGTCTCCACGTGGCTGGCGAACGCCGCCGCCGAAGGGTCAGTGCCAAATCTGCGCCGTATCACTCTCACGATCGACATTTCAGATACGGGGGCTCCTACACTCACAAAATTTAAGATGGATATTGAGGTTGTACTATGCTTTGGAACTGTGAGCAAATCTGCAGCTGAAGAGAATGTCGTTTTCCTATTGAGCCTTGATTGGGTCGTTGGGCAGCCTACGGACGGGGTCGAGTTAAAGGGGACGCTCTGGTGCGGTATGTATCTGTTTCCTCGTACAAAGTATTATTACCCCCGATGTGTCCGGGTTTCTGCACCTTTCTGACAAACCTTTCTTTTCTTTTCTTTTCTTTTTGGATAGCGAGCCCACCGCAACCGGATGCCCTTAAGATTCTCCCAGACTATGAGCCTTACCTTCAATTCGCCCCCATAACATCCGGCACTCTCAGCGAAGGGCTCAACCTCAAAAGCCTCTTCGGGAGTTCCTCGGACATCACGGTTCCATTCTCCGAATTTCCGACAACTGTTGTGCAAGCATACGTTACCCTTACAGAAACAACGATCTCCTTTGGCGGGATTCTCCAGGACAGCCCCCCAACTCAGGTTCCAGCACTCAACCTCGCGACCTTGGAACTTGACGCCTCGTATGAGTGGGGGACCAAACAGGGCACATTATCATGTGATGTTGGTATAATGCTCGAACCACCGGAGAACACAACGGCAGAGTATCAAGTTCCGGCATCATTGTGGGGCAAGTTGTCCTATGAGAAGGGAAACTGGACTGTGGCTGCGTCGGTACAGAATCTCTATGCATCGGCTCTGTACACCTTCTTTGACGCAGATGCCCAGAAGGGCGGCGTCATGTCGTTCCTGGAGCGCATTGAGATTGAGTATCTTGATCTGGAATATACATACCAGAAGGATAAAAAAGATACATTCAAATTTACTGGGAACATCTTGGTCGGCGATCTGCAGCTGAAATTGACCTACAAGTATCAACCAGATACCTGGACATTCAGTGCAAAGCTAGATCCAGATGTCTCTGGGACATCTACTGTGGGCGATATTGTGGATAGTATAGTCGGCGGTACAGCATCAAACATGCCCTCGTTCGTTGCCAACATCCCTGTTTCAGAAAAGGATAGCATTGAGTTTTTGTGCAAAAAGCCTGCAGGGGGGTCTGCAACAAACACATCCATGCTCTACTGTGGGAACATTACCATTGGTGACTTCCAGCTCTCTTATGCCCAGTACAGAGATGGCAAATGGCCGGCAACAGCACCGCCGAAGCGTATCATCAAGGCAACAGTCAATGGGCTGGGAACATGCAACTTCCCGGTGGTGGGGGAGCTCCAGCAGCCGTTCGACGAAATGTACTACCTGTGGGTGGAGGATACTTCGAACCAGAATGGAACGATAGGTGCAGGACTACTGCAGAAGGAGGTGGAGGCTATCAATACGCAGCTTCCGTCAAATGATCAGCTACTGGTGAAGGCCTTGTCAAGCACGAAGCCATCCAAGACAGATTTGGTTATTGGGGCGGGGTCGCACTTTGTGGTGGTGATGGATGAGAAGGGTACGAAGACGGCGGTGATTGATTATGTGTTCGGGCAGCCCAAGCCAACGGCTGAAAGCACGGATATGGCCATTGCTGGGAGGGCGACAGCCTTGCAAGGGGGCGGGGGTGGGGGTGGGGACGATACCGGCGGGGACTCGGGGCCTTCCATGGCCGCATATAAAAAGACAATCGGCCCGCTCTCAATAACCAATATCGGTTTTCAACTCAAGGGCACCACTCTATCAGTTCTATTTGACGCGACATTTGCGCTGGGTCCGCTGAGTTTGACACTCATCGGCTTTGGTCTCGGACTAGACTTCTCTGGAGCGAATGTTAATCTGCAAACCCTCCCCCCAGTTGTCCCCTCGCTCAGCGGTCTGGCGGTGTCATTTAACCGGCCGCCATTGGTCATTTCTGGACTGTTTGAGCATAACAGCACCGCAGCCGGAGACATCTACGTTGGCGGCGTTATCGTTGCGTTTGATCCTTATCTATTTGAAGCAGCTGGCTTTTACGGGAACCTTGCTCTGGGCGGTAAAAATGAGATCACCGCGTGCGTCTTTGGTATGCTCAACGGCCCGCTTGTTGAGCTTGAGTTTGCAGAGATCTCGGGCATCACTGGTGGCTTCGGGTACAACTCTGCATTACGATTCCCCAGCGTTAGTGAGGTCGAGTCCTTCCCCTTTATTAACATGCCGGTGCCCGCCCCCACGGACCCCATGGGAGCACTGCTGGACATGATGGGCAACCCTCCCACCGGCTGGTTCACCCCGCTAGACAGCTCTTACTGGGTGGCCGCAGGACTCAAAGTGACAGCCTTCGAGACGCTTATGATTGATGCCGTCGTCGTTGTGGAGTGGAATCCGTCTGTTTGTCTCGGCATCTTTGGTGTCGCTGCGGCCGACATCCCCGCCGACCCTGACATCAAAGAGAAGTTTGCGCGGGTTGAGCTCGGAATCGCGGCGACGGTCGACTTTGCTGCAGGCCTTATGAAGTTTGAGGCACAGCTTATGCCTAGTTCGTTTGTGCTGAGCCCGGACTGCCATCTCACCGGAGGGTTTGCGCTCTATTATTGGTTCGAGGGGTCTGATCCGGCAATGCAAGGTGACTGGGTGTTTACCATTGGTGGCTACAACCAAGCATTCAAGGCCCCATCCCAATACCCAAAACCACCGAGGCTGGCAATTTCATGGAGCCTCGACCAATCGCTGAGTATCACAGGCCAGGCATACTTCGCCATGACGCCAAAGGTGTGTATGGGCGGCGGCCTCCTTCATGCGTCATTGTCTCTGGGGCCGCTGCAGGCATTCTTTGACGCCTACGCCGACTTTCTGATCAACTACAAGCCCTTCCACTTCATTGCGGACGCGGGCATTTCTGTCGGCGTCCGCTACACCATGGATCTTTGGCTCGTCACTCTCCATATTAGCGTCGATATTGGTGCTCATATCTACCTACAGGGACCGCCAATGTCCGGAAAGGTCCATGTCGACTTTTGGGTGTTTGGCTTCGATATCAACTTTGGGCCAGGCGCTGACCCTGTTGTCGCTGTCAGTCTGGAGGACTTTTATAACCTCGTATATCAAGCCAGCATCCAGCCTTCTGCGGCGGTGGCCTCTAACTCAAGCGCTCCCGCCACTATTGCCACGGTCATGGGCACCGACACGGTGGTAGAGTCGGGTAAAACGAGATTGGGGGGCGGGAAGAAAGCTACGGTTCAGAAGGACCACATATTTTCGTGCCAGAGCGGCCAGGTTTCATCCACTGACGGGACCAGTATCCCAGCGGTCACCGATGCGTGGCTCGTGCGAGCAGCAGCATTTTCGTTCGGGATCGCCTGCCGGATGGCGATCGACACCGTTGAGATTACAGACGACCCTTCTGCAACGGTCCCGCAACCACCCAACAAGATATATTCAAAACCTATGCAGCTGGCAGAGGCGTTGTCGTCGGATTTGACTGTCACGATTGAATCTAGCCCGGCTCCCCTTGCGGGTTCGCCGAATGTGTGGAGAGTTGCACCGACGTTGAAAGCTGTGCCCTCTGCGTTATGGGGTATTTGTAAGTAGTACTGACTGGCCTGAGCGGTGGTTCTTGGATCCATGGATGGTGGCGTACTGACGTGTATCATGGTAATGTAGATGACCCAAATCAGGACCCATCGAATCCAGGTGCGGACAATCTCGGAAACCTTCTCCAAGGCGGCTCAGCAGCCATCACTCTCATGATGGGCGTGACAATCAGCGCCCCATTCCCAACAGCTTCCAAAGATCTCATACCCCCCTTTAACGCGGCACTAGAGTCCTCGGAGACCATTACCCCCGGCGGTACATTCCCCGCCGTGGTTGAGGAGAGCCCAGACTGGCTGCCAATCCCGGGCACCGGAGGTGATGACCAGTGGGATTTAGTGGAGACAAAATGGCAGAACCCGCTCTCGGGCCAGGCGAGCGCACAGACTATGGTGATGGATTGGGGAACACTGTTTGGGTGGGACACGAACCCGCTGGTCGGGGATGCGCCAACTACGCTGTTGGGGGCGTTTGGAGTTTGGTATATGGATGCACCGTTGTTGGGGGTGGCGAGTACTACGGAGAAATCGGCAGAGGTAATCGTGGTGTAGGGAAGAATTGTAAGTTCGATTCTTATAAGAGCGTGAAATGCTGGTGCTATTGACTAACAACTTCCAGGGTGGCTGACATTACCAGCTAGGTTGGATACAATTTATGCGGGATAGGGACACCTTTATGCTTAGTTTCTTACTTTCTTTCTGTCTTCGTTTCTTATTTTTTTGCGGGTTCCCAGTTCCGGTAACAGCCATGGCCACAGAGCTACATCCTTTGTCATATTTCCGAATATTCTGTTCTCGATTGCAATTGGATGTAACGACATATATATTCCGCTGCAATGCACCTATCACACGTGGCTTTTAGTTGTGTATTTAGCCGTGGAACAACCGCCACTCCCTTCAATACAACCATCATTACATACTCATCTCACAGCGCCCTTCTTTTCCCATCTGCACTCATTGATCTCCCCCTTGCGATCCCTCCTATTAACCATGTAAAGTAAGGCTAACCTGACTCTCACCAACTGCTCTGCTTTGAACATCATCTATCTATTCTAGATCTACGTGGGTTTAATTTCTCTCGACATGCAGGGCGAGTGCTCTGCTGTCAGGGGTAACTCGCAGCCGAGACACAAAGTAATTGTATTGATATAGAAGCGGGAGAGGGAGGAAACTCTCGGCAGCCATTATAGATCTATATACTAGGAGCCGGCCACCTATCTCCGTGGCGACACAGACACCTTTGGTATAACTGATTGTGGAGAGCAAACAACCCTAACCCTGTCAAGACACCCTACCTTAATTGTATGCTGTAGTGTACGTACGTGGGTCTATAAATGCCCACGACCGTGCCTTGACGGACGCCGGTGGGGCAAATAGTAATATGGATGGCTTACAGTGTCGCCCTTTCTTGGACTTGTCATCATATCGAGTCATTGGTGGCGGGAGGCTGTAAGTCGGCGTGGTATGAGTACATATCCCATGGTAATCATGGGCGCAAGAGAAAAGGTCTCGAGACTCGACAGAAACAAAACACAGCTGGGAGAAAGAGAAGACTATTCAAGAGGGGGACAAGGGGTGGTATAGTCGCTACTGGAGATGCTTTCTAAATATGAGAGTGATCGATTTAGACCTGCCTCAAAACTTGAAGATTTCAGTTCAATTACATAAACCTAACCCTGATAAATCGTGCCGGCGAATTAATCTGAAATGCCTAACGCGCTAGTAGGTTCTCCCCGACGCGTGCACATCATTGGGTAAGCAAGCACCTAATCAAATCTCGTACTCAGCCTATTGCATTGAAACGAGCAGTGCAAGAAGACCCTCACCCAAATAACCTCTACAACTGAAATTAATCACTAGCCCCCACATCATACTAACTATCCGGGAGATATCTAAGCATACCAGATTCCTCTTCCTTATACCACGTAGACCATTCTTTGTAGAGTGCCCTCTCCTGGCACGAGTTCACAATGCTCTAGTTAGAATCATTGACTTGGTTACTTAAACAAAAAAAGAAAGAAAAAATTGACTTGGTTACGGGAACCGGGTGGCTCGAGTGATACTCTATGACGGGCGTGACCGAACCGAGTGACTATTGATGACTACACTCTGTCCTGATCGACCTATAAACTTCCTATTCATCAAGGGAACTAAATTGGGCCCTATCCATCATGTTTTGCTATATTATATGTCAGGTATTAAGGTGCCTTAAGCTTCTTTATACGAGAATGTTTTGCTCAACTAGTCAAACATAATTATTCCATACAGTTAATAGGACACACATTTCTCACTAATGGGGGAGGGATACTACCAGCGCCGTGGGACAGTTCTCACCATATAATCCTTACAGATAGTTTTCTCACACTAAGACAGAGTATCGTAGCTCGAGGAAGATGGGCTGCTCAAAAAGGGTAATGAACGAACCGGCAAAGCATATAGGTCGAACACTCAGCAATTTTCTTGGTTAGGTATAAGGGGAAGAGGATACGGGAACCGAGGAAGTGTCTAGCAAAATAGCAATTGATCTATATCCTTGAGCATATCCATTTTGCGATTTCTCTCGGTACCAGGAAGACTTGCTACCAATATAGGAGGTATAAAGGACGAAATTTGAATCATAATAACGCATACTTTCTTCATATCATACATCCGACCCTATTCTCATGTATCCTACTCTTATATTAGCAATAGCAGGTTTCTTTACTCGGACCACCAGGACTCTCCTAAATAGGGCGTCTCAAGAGGTCCCCCTAATGGATGGGCCATAGGGCGATCTTGTTGGTAGGTCAAACGGATCCCAACTAGTGAGTGATAATTGATGACATACTCCTACTTGCTTACATGATCTCGATGGTTTTACTAGTGTATTCATTGCCCATGCCCTCGATAGAGACTGGAAAAGTATGGAGCGAGCTAAGTTTACCGGTGGAAAGTTTGTATCCTTACCTCTTATCTTAGCTTTTGCAACATCCTTTAGGTAAATATCGTGGCTTGCGACTATCAATTCGGGTTTTCTCCTGCTCGTTGGCTGATCATTAACACTGTAATATATTTCTTTATATCATAAGTGATATATAGTAAGGCGACTACGGAGTACTCCTCTCGCTTCCATCATGTCACGGATGTCTCTTCCGCGAAGCCAGATGGCATCTAGACCACATGTACTCATGCGCATGTTGTTTATCACCTGCATTCATTGAGATAATTACGTTTACTATGTATGTACTCTACATGTACCGTGCTGAAAGTCACAACAGGTTGGTCATGAAACTATCATTTTCCTATTAATTTCCCTCCTGCTCGGCTTCCCCGGATCATCGCGAGCTGAGAACATTATTAATGCTATAGTCGTGTCATGTTGATGCCTCTTTTGTCACCAACTACGCCGAGTGCTACAGAGTTTGAGTTCCCTGCTAGACCCGTTGCTGAAAAGCTAGTGGTTGTCTTTTGTAGAAACGCCACCAATTGTGGCGAAAGTGATTGATGCCTCTCAGCCCCCGCTACCCTGCAGGTGCCTGCAACGTATGAGCTATTTGCAACGGACAGGGGTCAAAGACGTTAGCTCGCTTAGATGGCTTATGCAAGGCCCCTGATCGGATCTTATCAATGCATGTCTCAGTTGCCCAAGATATCTGTGCGCTTAACCCGACCCCACACAACGAAATGTCTTACATTGCTACTCGCGTATGCATGTACTCTACTTCGGTATCAGGAGAACGTGGCGGTTCATATTTGCGCCCCATGTTCTACTAACTTACCCTTGATCGAAGTACATAGGCGATCTCCGACATTGCATTTGTGTACCTACATACATCTAACAATTTTCCAGCTGAACGGGTCAACTCAATTGGCACGTGATGACCTCCCTGGCCATTCTCGCTGTTCTAGACCCTTCCCACATTAACTCGCATCACACAAGATGTGGAACATTTTCACTTCTAGTTGAGACTAGGGTGAACCTAAGAACCCCCCGGGGGGCGGCCCCGAAGATAGCAACTTTAACACCACCTGTAACCGACCGACCGTCGATCTATTTAATTGAATTAAAGAAAGCCTCCAAATACCTCAACGAGTGGGACCAGGGAGAGGGCTTGTTGGAGAAGGCAAACCTATGCTCCGAGGATCGATGAGAGAGTCACTGTCTTGCAATTGCAAGGCTTGCTGTGTTTGCGGGCAAGATATATCATATATGCGACCGCGAAGAATGAAGACCCGCCTGCAGATTATGGTGCGCCTGGACCGGGACCAGGTGTGGCGGTAAGGGATTAGGATGTGGGTGTTTGTAGTGGGGATATGCTTTTCAAAGCGGTTTCGTGTTTTATGAATTGAACGCATGTTTGCTATGGGTCTTGGTATTCGGTATTTTGAGGAGAATGTCTTTGCGCTATAAAGTGAGAATATAACCATATGTTTCTGGGATAATGCACCTAACATCTCTTAGATAGTACATGTGCTTGTTTTAAGTGTGCATCCTGACAGCCTTTGAACGTCCTGCTGCATTCCTAAGCTTTAACCTAGCGAAAGAGAAAAAGAAGATCGCTTCTCAAATCTTTCTGGGACCACAGAAACGTTTGGGGCTCTCTAGTAGTTATTACCTTAGCACGGTATTTCCAATGGATTTCGCACATATTATACCAAGCCAAGCCAAATACCTACATAGTATAATAGCTATGTCATGTGGCCAAGGCAAAGAGGCGGTGTGGTAGGGCTTAGGGCGCGCACTGCTAGAACTGCTAATACTAAGGGTTCCTACCTGCGGGTGCGGTCACGAACCGTCACCCGCACGCGCTCACAAAGTCCTATCTTGACCGCCTGCCTCTACCTTTGGCCGCCTCCCTATTAGTAAAGGAATCTATTTTGTATGTAGTAATAAATCAAACAAGTTGTACGCGAAAATAAGAGTGGTGCGCCAAGGATATCTCAAAATATAAATTCAATCAAAAGATCTTATAAATCTAACTACAGTATGAACATGTTTTAAATAATGATCCGTGCCGGGTGCTTGTTTGGTACCACCAAGTGGGACTGGTGTAAATTTAAAAACTGTAACTTCCGCCTACGGGTCGACAATCATTCCCAACAACATGACATCGTGGGGCGAAAGCATCCCCTTGCCCGTATTGATCTGTACAATATCCTGTGAGGAAGCAAAGACATTCTTGGTGGCGACATAATCCAGGCTCGCAAGACTAATGCTGAAGTCTTGAAACCCAACTTCGAGATTCTTGCATTCGTCCGGAACATTATCATCCCAGGTATTTCTGTCATGATGGGGCCCGGCGAAAATATACTCCAAGAAACTCAGCTCCCGCTTTATTTGAGGCGCGCCCTTTGTCGTGATTTTAATTTCTGACGCCTTGAATGTCAGAGGTGTCGAGCTTAGTGTTTCATTCGACGAGAGTATCGGCATCTCCTATACGCGTGTTAGTGGGGAGGCAATAAAGCTGTACAAGCGCGGGAAAGCTGGAAGGCAAACCTTATTGACCTTGGCCTCCACAATGACCGCGCCTATATTGCCCTTTCCGCCAAAGTGGAAGTTGCGTTGCCACCCTAATCGAGGGCTGGTGTAGTCAAGAAACCAGCGAGCTTTTCCCTCGCTGATGGTGAGGGTAATTGGGTTCTGTTTGAGATCGATAAGGAATTCGGGTGTGAGAATGTTACTCAACCAGAATTGCCCCAACGGGTTCTCCTGTTTTTTGACCCATTTTCGGTCCACTTTGATTTTAAATCTAAAGCCCTCCTCGCCCTCTCTCAAATCGTTAGACACCGGATCCGGATTGTCGTTGATCTCAAAGGTCTTTTTAAGATGGGGGAGGAAAAGTCTATCTCGCATGAGCTCGTGGCGGATTATAATGCTTGCCTCTGAGTCCTTGGGCACTGGGAGTTCAACAGTGACGCCGTTGGGGCTCGTGAAGTTGAACTTCGGCGCTTTTTCGCCGGAGTTGAAACCGCTATCGACCGTCTTCATGTAGATGCTCAGGACGGCTGATGGCCCCTGGCCGTGGGAGGCAAAGACAAACTCCTGGGGCCGGAGGTAGGTGGTTTTCTCATCCGAGGGTTTTGTATTTGTGACTCTCGCAACGGTATAGTCTACTGCCCTGACATTTTTAACGAACCAAGTGTGTAGCTCGTCAGAGAATCGAGACATATCCAGGTCAACGTTAGGATTTTTGTTGCCTTGTGCATCAAGACTGTTAAGCACCCAGTCCTTTTTGGCGATATCATGGAATTTAAACACAATGTTTTGAGTTGCGTTTGAATCGTGAGGGTCGAGAAAGGCGATAGTGTCGCCTGTTAGGCCACCCTGTTCATCCGCGGATGAGATTAGCTTTTATTCCATCGGTAGTATACACAAGAAGACTCAACATACCAGCATCTCCGGTTGCCCCGTGGGATCGACCCATTGCCCAGGGTTGATATTATTGACACTTAAGGCGGGAATGCTGACGAGAGGGACCTGAAACTCGATTTGGTACTGACCGGCGAATATCCTCGTTTTGCTGGATATCTGATCTCCGGTGTAATAGTAGCAATAACCCTCAAATCCCATCTGCAGATGGGCATTTGCAGCGCCATCGAGGACAAAATCAAGGGTCGGCCTCAGTAGGTTAACGTCAAATAGCATTCGCACACCATCCTGCTTGTGTGGGACATTGATCTTGATACTATCGGATAGATTTCCTTTTTTCCAGAGCTTGCCGAGAATCTCGTTGAGGCGGGAGACGCGGTAGGAAACGACTACATCCCAACCCGCCGTGACGGACTTGCCGCGAATTGCGTCGTAGAGCTCAGAATCGGTGGGACAGCGTGTTTCGGGCATTTTTTCAGGGATATTATAATTGTTGTTATCGCTATTTGTGGTGATGGAGATAATATGCTCACTCTTGTTGCGTCCATCGATGTACTTATACTAGAACCTCACTCTCTATAACTCGCCTATATCTATGCCTCCGCATATGTCCGCCCCTATAGCTACCCCTGCACGGTCTTGTTTGTCCGTGTATCAATTGGTATTGCTACTTTCAACAAGAAAATGGGTTCAGCCCCACAAGTTGTAATTTGCATGCATGAAGGCAACAGTTCAGAGTAATCAGTATGAACAGTGCGAGCTGAGCTGATGGGGTCGAGACAGTCGAGCCCAGGGTTTGATCTTAGTTCCGGTCGCCGGTGCATCGGTACCCGACTATCGTGAGAACAATATAATGACACCCACCGCCACAACACGAAATTGGCTAGTTATGCATGTGAGATAAAAATCGCTACAAACATACGCTTTTGAGGCCCTTCAACCCGTTGGACAGTTTTGGCGATTGTAACACCCACACTAGAGCACCTGAGATGATGTGGCGGAGGCTCGGGTGAATGCGACATGCATGGTGATAATTGTGCAGTAGTGATTGATCTCGGTCTTAGCGAGACATGAGACATCACTCGACACTGAGCAGCAGCAGCCGACCGGGGCTTGTTTTCACAGCGCCCCGACACTTCCGGGGCATGGAACATCACTCGTCTCTGCCAACAATAATCTAATGCTGGTATCGTATAAGCCTTGATGCTTCTCATAGGAGCGGAATTACATACCGATTCCTATTTAGAGGGCATAGGTGGGAGCTGAACACAACTCCAGCTCGAGTATTGAGACATAATGGGCACTGCAGGCAGAGTTATTCAGGCCGCACGTTACAACGACACGAAGCCGCTAAATTCAGGGCAACTTTCCAAGTGACCGCAGTTGAGCGCCCATATTGGAAACACAAGTTAAGAGGAGCATGGAGAATCGTAAGAACGAAATTTTAATGCCTTTGCCTGTTGTGGTATAAGGCGATGTTTGAGTTTATCTCCCAGGTGAAATTTGGATATATACAAGGTGCCTAGTGTCTGGCATATTGGCATTAATATTGGGGGCCCTAAGATTTGGGCCGAAGAGTATCCATTAAACTATGATTTTTATTCTGCTTTTAAAATCTCGGGGTAAATGGGGAGCCAGATGGCTTTGATTTTTTGAAACCTCGGTATGAGGTTCCATTATAACCCTAACCCTAATTAATCAATAGATACTAGTATGTCTATTTTGTTTGGGGCCGAAAACTAGGAGTGTTTGCTGGCAGAAATATGTCCCTAGAGACCTCGAGGCTTTACTGGTTGAATCCGGTGGAGTTGCGAGTAGAGCTTGGCCTCCGAGCTGTGCCTCGTCTCGAGCAATCGGTCCATGGGCTAGCTATAGTATACCCGATAGAATAGGAATAAAATACTATAACAAACATTTGCGCACATATAATAAAGTTTTGAATAGAACTACCAATTCTGTACCATATGAGCCAATCTATTTCTGGTGTAGTGGATTGATCCTCATAAGTAATGGGAGTAGCGAAAGCTGGGGAAACAAGTCCAAGAAATAAGAAAACCCAATCGAGGTAAATAAAAAGAAAACAACAAGTAAAATAGTTCATCCACAAGATTCCATAACGTCCACAACTCGGTAGGGTATTTTTCTTTTTTTTTTTGTTTCATTCATTAATTGCATGTGGCCTTACAATTATCGCAACAACTCGGTGGGTCATAAGTGTAGGTGTATAACTGACTTATTCAACAATGACCTTCATGATATCCTTCAATCCCTGCCGCTGCCAGCGCGAATCATCCTCGGGGTCCCTCCATGATTCAGTAACACGGACCAGATACACCCCTGGCTTCGCCTCAGAAATCGCATCAACCTCAATCTCGACGGTGGATTCGGGGGGGACAGGGACGACATCAAGGGCGACGTTAATGTTGTTCCCGTCGGAGGTTGGGGCTTGTAAGGTCGCCTCCACCGATCCCGCTGCAAGCGTCACCCGGTCGTTTTTGTACGGGAGTTTGTTGGTGGAGAAAAGCGTGTCAGGGGAACCTTGGGCTGAGGTGAATGAAACTTCGATAAAACCTACGCCGAGCTCGTCAAAGCTCACGTTGGTCCCACTGAGCACGAGTTTCGCGCGCGTACGTTCCTCGTTGAAGGTGAACTTATAGCTCCATTCAAGGAGAGCTGTACGTGCTGGTGGTGGGGTAGGGGGACGGGGAGGTAGGGGCGCTGCCCCGTGAACAGGACCGAGGTCAAGTATTAAAACTAGATCTAGTATACCGCGGGGTCTGTTGTGGAGAGGAGGGGATCAGTAATGTAAGCTATGTATGTGGGAATCGCGGTTAGTGGACTTACGGCTTGAATTCAATCCCAACAACAACGTCGCCTGTTTCATTCAATATTACCTTTTCAAAATCGATATCTCTCCTCTCGGGAGGAGTAAGAGTTGTGGTATTTTCAAAATTCTTTTGAAACAACTCGCTCACGCGTTTAATTGATGGCTCCAAGCTCCCTTGGATAAAGTTCTTTAGCTTCGAATCAAGGCCTGGCTCATAATCTGCCTTGAAGCCAAACGAGTCAACGCGGTTTACGGTGGTCAGGATATTATTCGCCTTCTGCTTGTGGTGTGGGGCCTCGGTAACCTGAATGTGCAGGGCATTGTTGATGATGAGAAACTTAAGTACAATGTGCCATGCGATGTCACAGTTGCGCCTGGTACGTTTTAGCATATATTTGGTGGTATGTATGCGCAATGCCTTGAAGATCAATCGGCCTAGCTGAATTTGGCCATATATAGATCTTACCTGAAGCTCCCTGACGGTGTTCCCGACTTGATCTCGAACCAGTCAGATCTGATGACGATGCTCGTCTTCAAGTTGACTGTCAATGTATCTTTTCCCGGGGTCCAAGACGCAATACTCGAATGGGTTGCTACACGTAGAGCTAGCGTTAGTGCGAATAGATCTTCAAACTCTTTCGAATCTTACAAACTCACATCCAGAGCTGTAGACATTCCGCAGATCTAGTTTAGGTTGGTCGTGCTTGATCTGGTCTACCCCAGAGCCGCTGTTACTCGTCCATGTATAACACGAACCCGTCCTCGAGAAACCCATCGGCGACACGAGTCTCCCGTCGTCATCCTTGTGGGCAAAATCGCGCTTCAATTTGTGAATCGGGTGGTATCGTTCCTCGCCTATCTCCCCGTCCTCATAAGGACCCCATGTCGGGGGATCGACGCTGATTTCGATAGCCTCGTGGAGTACATTTATCCGCGAGAGCACGAAATCCTCGAGGTAGTGTTTGCGATTCAAGGTCCAGAAGCCAAACGTAATGTCATGCCCCTCAGAGTGAAGGGCGTCGGAAAGGAAGTTGGTGCTAAACCGTTTTGAGTCGACCTCGGCTTGAGCAGATTGACTGGTGTGACTAGCACTATCAGTGCCGCATATAAGAATGCTGTTCAATTTGGCATCGGCCTTTGGAACTACAACCTGTGAGTAGGAATTGTGCTCGAAAAGCTGGCGCGATTCGTTGCGGGAACCTAAGGTCAAAGTCAACTTTGGCTCTGCGCGGGGGTCAGGATATGATGTAGATAGGTTCTCACCAATAGCATTCATATTCCCATCCTCTATATCCACACAATTAATAAAAACCATACGATCAGTAACCACGATCAAGTTCCCATCCAGAAGCTTTCCCCCAGTACATACCTAGTGCCGGCAGAGCGTTTAGGTCAAACCTCACTCCAAGTGGATTATATCCCTGATCCTTCAATCTCCGAGGCCATTCTTTGAATACCTCCAGCAGCATTGCAGCCTCCACAGTGTGTCCCGCCGCCCACTCCCGCCACGTATATCCTTTCTTAGCCCCGCCGCCCACACCACCGGCCCCGCCAGCAGGTATCGCGGGCATACATTCGCTCTCATCTGGATCAACCACAATTCCATCCGCGACTACATTATCCCTTTCAGTAAGCTCTACAACTCCAGCACACAAGGTCACCGGGGAACAATAAAACCTACTAGAGGCGAGTAATATCGCATAGATCCGCTCCGGCGAAAAATCCCCGGCCATACCGCCCGCATCCCACAGCTCCATAGCCTCGCGGAATTCCAGTAGCGCCCTCGCATCCAGCGCATGTGAGATTGTCCACCCCGCCACCTCAACCGCTATCGCTCCCGGGGTTGCTATCGCTCCCGGGGTTGCTATCGCTCCCGGGGCTGCTATGGTTCCCGGGGCCGCTGGTCCTTTGATCTGGCCGAGCTTGATCCTTCATAGCGGCTATATCAGCATCGCCACGCAATGAATGGAATCATAATAAATAATCAGGAACCCCGCACCGGAATTGAAAGCTAATGCCACTCTTTGATATCAGAACTTCCGGCGGCCACAAATCAATACGGATGTCCCATCGGTGAGATTCGTGATCGAGATATTCCAGGCCCCGGAGTCGTTCGTGCGTGCTATACACATGTTCGAGACCTTTGTTGATCATGCCCTGTGTAAGGGCTATGACGTTGGCGTACGGCCCGAGTGTGGATTCCATATTGGTGAGCAAAGAGAGAGAGAGAATCAATTGCAAGCGTTTGTCTGCTTCCAGCTGAAGATAACCAAGTACTGTATATACAAATCCACATAAATATATATCTGATGGGTGGTTACTTGTATATCGTAGATAACACGACTCGACACACACTTGGCAATTATAACTTGACATAACATACATACATAACATACTCTAGATGTAGCTCTCCCGGCCAAGGCTTGTTGAGCCACATGTATCGGTTGCGTGTGTAACGCCTGAACTCCTCCTAGCGCTTGGCGTGGGGTACTGCTAGCACATCGGACCCCTCCTCAATCGCGTGGCTCACGTGGCGTTCCGGTGTTATGGGTGGGTCTCGGTCAGCCCCGACACACAGTGAACCCTGGGACTCTCTCCCTTGCATGTGTCGCTACCCCACCTGTACGGGTTTCTGCACTTTAGCAGTGTACAACGTAGGACAAGCCACGTTTGTCCTACATAAGTAGGTACCTACACTCGCGGCATCGCCGGCATGCGCGGATCGAATCACTGACCTACAGCCGTGATAGAGAACACCATGTATACGCTAAACCCCTTCAAATGCGCCGCCTGCGTTCTGCATTAACTGTGGGGCATCTATCTCTCAGTCATGCGGAGGTTATGGCGTGTTCACTGTTCAGGTATGTTGCCCTATAGTTACAGCTTCTTCTGGTCCCCAACTTAATTGCCACATCAAGCTGAACAACTCCAATTGGGATAGAATATGTAGTATTCACTCCGCTATGGGCTTAACTCCTCGCTTAAGACGGTAGCTTTGAATCAAGCCCGATCTTCAGCCTCATCGTTACTGTTTCTTCATCCTCTTCGGCAATTACAGCTAGTCAATTGAAGGTCCTGGTGGAGTTTCGGGGCCGGCCCGTCATGACCATTTCACTCTGTACAAGCCTGAAATTGAGGTGCCCGCACGTCTTGACAAAGAAGTTGAACATTTATTATACCTCCCGCCGTACCCCCATCTCAGCTCTTTCTGTTCTAGCATTCAGTCTCATCCAGCGCATACACCTATCACTTGAGAAATCAGCTATAACCAAATTAACACCCTCGGTGAGTTCATCTCAAAGACCTCGACCGCACGACCAGCTTTCCCCCGAAAACCACACCCACACAAAATAAGCATCTGTTGCAAGAACCCCCAAGATCTACAAACCCACAATGGCTCCAAATCCCGATCTCGCCTTCCTCCAGGACTCCTTGAAGGTCGTCTTGGGCTCTGAGACAAAGCTCCTTGATCTCATGATTAAAAGGCTGAATTCCGATTCCCCTACCCTCATCACCGCGCGCGACGTCTTCAATGTCGTTTATGACCGCGCCAGTGGCAGCTCGCCTGAAGCCATTAAGAAAGTCGAGCTTCTAAGCTCGTACTATGAGCTCACCGGTTCTGACGGTCCATTGACTGCATATCTTTCTGCAAACAACCCAAAAAGCCTCTCAGATCTTGCAAAGCGCTTCTATACACTTCCCGCCGACGCTCCCGCGGATATCGCAGAATCTGCTCGTGCCACCTGGAAACAAAACATTTTTACCCACCAGCCCACCGCGGTCCTACTCGGCCTTGTGGATACAGATGTCATCCCAGCAGCCGACGATAACGGCAAAATCGGGAGTCTCAAGGCCCTGGTCGTTGATTGTCTGAGCACCGCAGTTGGTCAAGATTTTGACATTAGTAAGAAATCCGTACGAATCATGTTCAAGCATCCTGAAGTAGCAACAAAACTATCCAACGCCTCCAAAGATCAGCATGGAAATGCCATGGCCTTTATAAGGACCCTCCAGAGACTTCAGGCTTTGGTGCGGGACCCAGCCGATATCGCGAAATTGATGGCCCAACGCGCAGAGTCCGCGCACGACATCGCCGTGGCAGACCTGGAACTCTTTATTAAAAACATGGCAAAGTCAGGGATGCCTGAAGACACTGCCCGCCGCATACACGACCATGCCACCACTGTTGAAATCCGCAACGAGCAGACATGGGCCATGGAACTTCGGAGAAGGAACGCTGCCGTGCTGCCAAAGGTCTCTGATGACAAAGAGACAAGGCTAGCCGCTGCTAAGAAAAAGGATAATAGACCGGAATCACAAATTATAAACATGACAAATTTGTTCAAAGATATGGATGGTGTTGAGTGTAGCGACTGCTCCTCCGTGCTCAGTGCGTCGGCCTACTTTGTGGATCTGCTTCGCTTGCTACAGGAGACCAGATCAATTCCGGACGACAGTGATTCGCCAACCCTGTATGACATGTTTATGAATCGGCGTCCTGACTTGCAAAAGCTGGAGTTATCGTGCACAAATACAAATGTTTTGATCCCGTACCTTGACCTTGTCAACGAGGTATTGGAGTCGTGGGTTGCTTATGTCTGCGGCAATGAATACGCCAAATACGCAGTGAAAAACATGTCGGCAGAGGAAACAAATGACCCCACCAACCACGTTGTGCAGCCTCGTCATATAGACCTCAAGGTTTATCAGGGTATCTTGCAGAAACAAGTCTTTCCACTCAACGTCTTTCCCTACAATCAAGCTATTGACACTATCCGCTCCCTACTTACGGCCGCCGGAAGTTCTCGTCGCGAAGTTCTTTCTACGTTTTCTTCTGTCGATCGTTTCTTGACTCGAATCGCTCCCTCGAGCAAGAGAAAGCTAACCGTGACCGACGTCGACCGCCTGCGGGATCCCGCACAAAGAGTACTGGATCGCGCAAACGCGGCCGAGATCTTGGGGCTGGAACAACAAGACTTTATGGCCATCACCAGAGAGGCCTTCCAGCCATTTGAATTTTGGCGCTCTTACGAGCAATTAGCACTTGCGTCTGACTACCGTGCTGCAATGGGAATCCGGTCGGCCATGGCATTGTGGGGATACGACCATGACAATTTGGACACAGCCGGAAATAAATCTAGGATGCTGGACGAGATAGAGGGTGTGGGGCTAACTTTTATCAAGCGGGAGCTGTTACCGCGCGCGGCCATCTCATTTAAGGACCTCCAGGACATTCTCAAGACACAATTCATGGGCGGCAGGCTGGTTATCACCACAAACCAATTAAACCGCTTCTCAGGCAAGCTGGACGACATGCGGCTGCGCTGTACCGTGCTTCTCAGGGAGGACAGGGGCACATTGACAGAGGATATATGCCACGACCTTCAGGCATTCATCCGGTTGCGGAGAAAACTCGGGTGGTCTATCGGCGAAACCGACGCAATCCTCAGTACCCTCCGCCGAAATGGTAAGGACGAGTCAACCCTCGACATTACTCCGAGCTGGGGTATCACTGGCGAGATGCTCGAAGATATCGCTGCAGTGAAACAGATTACGGAGATTCCCGGCATCCCTTATCCCGCCGCTGCGACGCTACAGCCTTTGTGGGGTAATATTGACACCAATGGCCCAACATCGCTCTACGCTCGCCTCTTCCTACAGGCACGGATTGTCAAGCTCGACAACGTTTTCACCCCAGATGAAAAAACGGGCAGGGTTTTCACCGGCGCGACGCAGCGCTTTTCGCAGCACAAGCCCGTCGTCTTGGCTACCCTGGGAATCCTGGAGGAGGACCTGAGTTACTTCCTCGCCGCTGCTGGTCCAAGTGCTGAGGCAAAGCTGACTATCGAAAGCCCTATGAGTCTGGAAAATGTCTCGGCCATCTACCGTGTCTCGCTGATGTGTAGCATCCTCGGTATCGCTGCATCCGAGTACGCTGCTTTCCAGGAACTGTTTTCCAACGAAGACATATTTGCGAACCCCCGTGCGACACTCCAGGTGTTGAGAAAGTGGAAGCTGCTGCTTGATGCCGGGTGGACTCTGAAGAGTTTGGTGGCCCTGGGAGGTCAATTGAGTGATCGCGATACTTCGCTGGCGCTTGAAGCAACAAAAAGGTTGATGGACGGTATCATTTCTATTGAGACATCGTATCCGAGTAGCGCGAGTCACACTGCTGCCACGGAGGAGGAGGTTGTCAAAGTAGCCTCGCTGCTGTTTCCACCGAGCAAATCAGAAGCGGCTGTACAAATGATTGAAGGTGAGTTATGGCCTACGTAATTGTCGTTAAAATTGTACATGGCACTAATAAAAACAAATCTTTCAGGCATATATAAGGTATCTCGGGATTTAACGGTTAAAGAATTTGTTATTTCGGATAAAGGGAAGAAGACACTCTCGAGTCTCGCTTCGAAGCTCTCCTGTAATGTCTTTTCCGCTGAAAAAGCGGGAGAAAGCAAGATTAGCTTGACCCTTACTGGTCTCTTGTGTGAAGTGGAAAAGAAAATGGTGTTGGAAGTCATGGGTGTGGAGGTTGCTGGGTGGTCACAAGCCATCGAAGGGCTTGATTCCGACTCCAGGGCAGTCTTTAAGGTTCTCTCTGAACGGATATTTACAGATGAAACAGTGCTCAGAGAGGCGGACAAAATATTTACCGGGGCGAGAGATGAAACCATCAATAACCGGCGTCTCTTCTTCCTTAGACACGCAACGCCAATCTTGAAAGCCCAGTTATTGCAACAAATCATCCTCGACACTATCTCAGTCGACTTTCCATGCGATAGCACATTGCTAATGGGTCTGCTAACCGACGTTGTCCGTGCTGGATCCGATAAAAAGACAGGTTTGGAGGCCTTGCGTACGTTGCCTGCCCCCGATAGCAGTGCCTCATCTTTTGACGGCTTCTTCCTACCTCCCACCTCCGGAGACTATTATTTTATTGTCGAGACTTCGGGCGAGACTTCGGGCGAACCCTCACCCGAGCTGACCCAGGCCCCACCCTTTAAGCTGTCGCTCGATGATAAACCGTTGGATTTTACTTTCAAATCTGGCCGCTGGGGGTCGGGTCAAATCCGACTCACCTACGGCAAAACCAGCACTCTGACGTATGACGGAATCACCCTGAAGCAAATCCAATACATGACCAAAGATGCACTCACGCCGTCCCTCCTCACGGCTGACATGCTCATTGAGAAAAATACCAGGAACACCGTCGATGAGGTCTACCGTAAACTTGCGGTGGCGTCGAGAGTGCTCCAGGTGTACCGCCTGGATCTCAAGGAAATGGAGTATTTCCATCGCGAATCGTCCGAGTCCGAGCTATCCAAGCTAAGTGTCACTTTTCATAACCCCACAATTGACCAGCTGCAGCGCCTCCAGACCTATCGGGATGTCCGTGATGCTTGCCAATCAAAAGAAAAGAAAGGCATATCGCTTATCGAGTTGTTTGAATGGACGACTCGTGAGGACGCACATACAAAGGGCGGAGAACTTTACACCAAGATCTCAGAGGCCACGGGTTGGCCGATTAGGTCCGTGGAGAGCATTCTGTTGTCAAAATACCCCAACCAGTCGAAGTCGAACCCAGAGCGGATCATTAACCTCTTCCGAAATGAACGCGAGCTCTTTATAATGAAGCAGATGTTCAAAGTCATTGATCGTATGAACTTGCCAAGTATTCAAGTGATCACTCTCTTTCGGTTTGCATCACCTATCTGCGCGTCAAAGAGGCGGAAGACACCTCTTTGAGAAAAAAATCGAAACTAATCATCATGCTCCTTAGATTCGCATCTCCCGACCTGAGCGCCGCCGAGTCCCAAGTTACATCTTTGAGCAAGGACGAGACGTTTATCAGTGCCAACGATCTTCGCCTTGCGACGCATTCCACGCTAAGTGCTGGTGTCGGCAGTCCCTTAGCTGTGGCCCACGACGAGCTTCGAGATAGACAGCGCACAGCACTCGTCCAATTTCTCCTCCACCACAAAGAAATCAAGAAGCTCAAGCTCTTGGATGCTGATCACCTGTTTGAATTCTTTCTCATTGACGTCCAAATGGGCGCAAAGTTGCAAACCTCGCGAATGAAGCAAGCAATCTCGACTGTCCAGCTGTTCATTCAACGTTGCAACCTCGGTCTCGAAAGGTCGGTCAACTCGGGCGTCGTGTGCGCGGGAGTTTCCCAGGTACGTTGGAAATACATGGCCAAATACACCCTGTGGGAGGCCAACCGCAAGCTCTTCCTCTACCCTGAGAACTGGATTGACCCCACGCTGCGCGACAACAAAACCGACCTCTTCAAGACGCTTGAAGCTAGCATTATGCAGAACAACGTCGATATGGAAACCATCAGCAACGCCATCAAGGCGTATGTTTATGGTGTCAACGAAATTGCAAGCTTGGAAGTCCAGGCATACGTGTGGCAGAAGATTGACGAAAAAACGAAATGGAAGTTTCACTTTTTTGGTCGCACCAGGAACGCCCCGTATCAGTACTACTACCGCTCGCTTGATGTCGACAACGGAAAATCTAGAACGATGAGCTGGGATCCCTGGACCAAAATTGATGTTGATATCCCGTCGCTCGAGACGGATATCGACGGTAAATCCCTGCGCGTGCCCGGTGCGTACTTGATTCCGGTGATCAATCGCGGCAGGCTATTCCTTTATATTCCTCATTTTATGCTCCAGAGCGAGTCGGACAGAGTGCAGAGCCAGGGGGAAAGCGGACAGAAGGTTACGTTCAAGGAAATTGGGAATAAGCCGGCGGTAGAAGCCACGCCAAAGAAGCACTGGGAAATTCGTCTAGGGCACACCGAGTTTCGGAATGGGAAATGGTCGGCAAAGCGAATTTCGCAACGATTTTTGCAGGTTCCATTGCATCCTGAAGGGGGTGAATCGCCTCCGTTGTCGAGCTTTAGATTCTTTGTTGATACCATATCCTCCAAGACTCTCAAATATGAAAATTCAGATACAGACGACGTCGTCGTTATCGATGTGGAAAGCTGGCATACAATGAAGGGAACAAAATTTGCGGTACCCACAGAGCGCTTGGCTGCTGGCCAGAAGGCCCACCGGTGGGTTCTGGGCCGATTCAAGATACGTGGAACCCAGATTTCTGTTATCGAACCCAGAACGAAGAATGAGGAGGAGGAAGCAGCTGCCGCAAAAAAGCAGAAGGAAGCAGCCGCCGCCGCAAAAAAGCAGGAGGGAGGTGACCCAGAAAAGAACGTTAAGGAGAAGGAGGAGGCAATAGATGAAAAGCTCGCGGATTCTCTCGAGGTTTCTAATTCCCAGTCTGAGTACGACCATTCTTTCCCCACACATTTCTCGAAGCTCTGGGCTCCGGCGAACAGTGAGAAGAACCCAGAGGTCTTTGTCGAAATGCGCCGCGGCGGGGATATCTCTGATGTAACTTTGGCAATGACCACGGTGAACGAGTTGGCGTACCGAGACTTTACCTGGACCATGTCATATCACGGCTCTCGATCGGAAAGGCTGACTGCCTTGCTCCTCGAAGTTTCGAATCGCTCAAGCCACTCCACATATTTTGCGCTCCCGCCTGCCCCGGGCGAGGATGCTGACCTGGGCCCATCCGCGATAATCGGACCCAACGGTGTCCCAGTCCCCGTCAGTCACGTGATGAAAGATATTAGGCTCTTTGACCATGTCCTTGCAGCCGACCTAATGGAATACTCCACCACAAGTGATACAGTGGACGAGATGTATGACTTTCTGAGCAAAGTCACTGAGGGAAGCCTATGCAAGGCTGGCTTTGGCGGTATAACCAATGGTTACGACGAGCATGCGTCGCCATATGCACTGTACAATTGGGAGCTGGGAATGCACGTGGTGTCCCTTCTCATGGAGCGTCTTCTAGCCACGCAGCAGTTTGAGCTCGCTCTCAAAATTGCTCGTCTCGTGTTCGATCCCACTACTGAAGGTAAAGGCATGGAACGGTGTTGGCGCTTTGTGCCTTTCAGGAACACAGCCATCACTGGTGGGCAGACGTCGGTCAAAATTCTGAACAGTCTTCTGCCTGAAGATGGGAAAGAAAGGGAAAGCGAGACTTATGTCAGGAACTGGAAGAAAAACCCGTTTATCCCCCATGCAATCGCCCGTTCGCTACCAGTGGTGTATATGAAACGGTTTGTCATGAAGTATATCGAAATCTTGATTGCGAGTGGAGACGAGTATTTCCGTCAAAACAGCCTCGAAAGCATCCCGTTGGCGATCCAGCGCTATGTGGAAGCGTCGCATCTCTTTGGACCTCCACCACAGCAAATCCCGAGCATGGGAAAGCGAGACGTCAAGACTTTCGAAAAGCTCAATTCATATTTCGACATTTTCTCCAACGCTGCGGTTGACATGGAGCTGGAGTTCCCGTATAGCAGCGAGCCGTGCTACCGTGGGGCTGCGAATGGCACACCCGCATTGGCCTCGGGGGCAGGCCAGCAGAACCTGTTTACGGGAATAGTCAAAACTGGGTACTTTTGTGTCCCACCAAACACCCAACTCACAGCGCTGAGGAATCTAATCAACGATCGCTTTTACAAAGTTCGCAATTGCATGGATATCAACGGACGCCCGCTATCCCTCCCACTATTTGATCCACCCATCGAGCCAGGTCTTCTATCCCAGGCTCAGGCAGCCGGGCTTAGCCCCTCGGCGCTACTGAATGATCTTGACGCCCCCATGCCGAACTATCGATTCTACTATCTCCTGCAGAAGGCTCTGGAAATGTGCTCCGAGTTGAGAAGTATGGGCGAGCAGTTTTTGGCTGCAAGGGAGAAGAAGGACTCTGAAGGACTGACGATGCTTCTTTCGCGCTACGACGTCTTGACCAACACCACACTCCTCCCGATCAAGCAGCAACAAAAGACGGAGGTGCTCAAGAGCATCGAGGCTTTAGAGGAAGTGCGGAGATCGCATGTGTCTCGACTGCGTTTCTACCTGGCCTTGGTTGGAGAATCTTCGGAGAAGGTTCCAGATGAAAATTCCGAGTGGACCGACATTGTGCAGAGCATTGAAAAGCCGACGATGGACGATCTACGCATGACATCCTATGAGAAGCTCGACATGGAAAAGCAAGACAGCGCTGCTGTCTTGACGGATGTTGCATCGGTCCTCGATCTCACAGCGGCCGGTCTGCTCGCCCTCCCAAACCTGGAAACAAATATGCAGCCAATGGGCGTCGGAGTCGGAATCAAGTTTGATGCTGCAAATGCTGCGGAGGCGATGATCGGCACGGCGAAAGTCCTAAAGGTGAAGGCACAGATGGATAGCCATGAGGGGCAGCGTGCATCGCGCAAGGGACAGATGATCCGCCAGCTTCAAGAGCGCCGACTGCAAGCCAACCTGGCTGGTCACGACGTCAAGCACATGGACAAGGAGATTGCGGTGCATAAGGTGAAGCTTGCAATCTGCGAGAGCGAGATCCGGGCGCAGGAGATTCAGATTGAACGGTCCTCGCAGGTACAGGAATGGCATCGCACAAAATACACAAACGAAAAGCTGTATGCTTGGTTGGAGAACTCCTTCCGTAAGCTGCATTACGAGTCGTACTTGCTCACCATGCAGCTCGCACGAAAGGCCGAACGGGCATTCTTTTTTGAAAATGCAAGCCGTGGAGGCCCAGAGACGGTGAGTTATCTTACCCAGAGCGGATATTGGGACAGCGCGCGCGATGGACTGCTGTCGTCCCAGAACCTATACCTGAGCCTGAAGAGACTGGAGATGGCATACATGGAAAAGCGTGCGCACGATTTTGAGATTGTCAAGAATATCTCTCTGCGTCAAACCAACCCAACTGCGCTTCTTGCTCTTCGTCACAATGGCTCCGCACAGTTCTGGCTGCCAGAAGTCCTCTTTGACCTTGATTTCCCTGGGCACTATTTCCGTCGAATAAAGTCTGTTTCGGTGTCAATCCCGTGCATCGTTGGTCCCTACACGTCACTGAACTGCACTCTGAGTCTCCTCGAGAACCGCACGCGTATCTCGCCCTCGACCTCCCCACCTTACGCCGACAAAGGCCGCGACGACCCCCGCTTCCGCACTGACCGCATCCCAATCACCTCGATCGCCGTCAGCTCCGGACAAAACGACTCTGGCACGTTTGAGCTCAACTTCTCCGGCGAGCGTTACCTCCCCTTTGAAGGCGCTGGCGCCATCAGTAGGTGGAAGCTCGAGTTCCCGGCCACCTTCAGGCAGTTTGACTACAGTTCCATCAGCGATGTGATTATTCAGATGCGGTACACCTCGATTGATGGCGGAATTGGCACCCAGCAGGCCGCGAGCGGCGCCGTCAAGGAGTATATGCAAAGGGTTGAGGACGTGGGGGTGAGCGACGCTCGTGGCGAGAGCGGATGCTACGCGCTGCTGGACTTGCGTAACGACTATCCAAATGAGTGGTTCGATATGCGTGCGCCCGGCAGCGGCAGGAAAATGAAACTTGACCGCATTGGCGACCGACTACCATTCTGGACAAAGGTAGCGTCCTCTGTCACGGCGACTAGCATACTACTAGTTGTGTGCCAGGTTCCGGATAAGTGGAGCAAGGATGCATCAATCAAGGCGAACACGGCCGAGGTGAAGTTTGAAACTGCCGGGGATGTAGATCTGGGTAAAGACGTGACGGTGCTTGCAAGCAAGCCGTTCACTGGGGAGGCGCTGGGAGGAATGAAGCCTTGGGAACTCACCATTGGCGGCGCCAATGATGAGGTTGACAATGTCTATCTTATCGTGAAGTATAGAATTGAGATCAGGAAGTAGTTATGCGGCCTTGGAAAACTACGAGAACCAGAAGTATATTCAAGGTGAGTGCTAAAGAAGTATCTCTTGAGATTTTGGATGCTGACTTCCTATACTAGGGATATGAAATTCTTATGGGGAATATATCATTTCGATAGGGTTAGGGTTGGGATTACTTTATTTTATTGTTTCCTTTTTTCTTTTTTGCAGTCACTTATCAGAACGATTTTCTATTTCTTAAAGGGTCTATTTTGCTGCGTTTAGGTTTAAATTAAGGTGACTTCTATGATTTCTTTTCTTTGCGCAGTTACCTACGGGGAGGTCTGCCTTTTTATTCTCCTCATCTCTTTTATCTGTATTTGGATGATCTTTTTCACGGTCCATTTCAATATCTTTCGTAAAATATCGTGTAGACGTCTTTAGAGATTTACCTGTCCCCTTGTTCGGTCAATGATAAACTTTGTTTCGCGCAACGGCTATGGACCCAAATTGTAGAAATCGAAGCGGGTGTGTTCCAGGTTATCCACCGAATCCGCCATCCCCGGATGGACTGACTCCTTATCGGGCCATCCAATGTGGCTCGCTATGTAGCGAATATTTGTTTACAGCTCCGGGTGGCCTAGGCCAGCCAAAGGTCTTACCCGAGATGTTCTCATTAAAGTTATCATATACTACGTGCATATTAGAGATAGCAGTGAGGCTGCATGTAATTAACGAGTTAAATAAAATAACAAAAAGCATGTTGGAGATGGATACTCTCCGAATTATATTTTACTTATGGGGACACCGATCTTCATCTTCGATCAGCTGCTCAACACCGCGGCCGGTACTATATTGAGATGTGATTGTTCATCTTTAGCGCTTGGCCGAGTACTTACTGGAATAATGACCGATATATATGAAAGAGCATTGGATATAAGCGGGAGGCCTAGACCAGCCAACTAAGCCGTTATAAACAACCTGGGTTGGATGGACTGATAAGACGCCCGTCCATCCATAGTTGGCCGGTTTCGGTGGATGACCTAGAACAGGTACCCCTAGTCCAACCAGACCAACCTCCACCAATTTTGGGTTCCCATAGGATTGCCTCAAAACGATGAAGCCGAAGATATCCTCAAGTCACATTCGCACCTGTGGCGGGCTGTTTTCACACAGTAGCTCCGTGCGTATATCTAGTGATGCAAGGCGTACATTATGCAACGCCCTGAATTCAGCCAAGGTCTGAGAACGGGTGCGTAGGGCGTTGAGGCCTTACCTCGTCCAGTACTGGAACCTCTGGGCCGTTCGGAGCCAGGAACGAAAGGTCGGTACACCTAAAGACCACCTGGTATGAAGCGAGTGAACTCGTCACAAGTCTGTTTCCACAAGGTCGGCATTTGGCCAGGAATCACCGGCACGAGTGGTACCCCATGACTCTCTTCCGAAGCAGCCCGCCGGAAGGGTTGAAGGCCGCACAAGATACAGTTCGCTGATTACTACAATCTATAGCTACGGCAGCAGATGATAAGGTAAAGTAATTATGTTAATGAATAGCGGGTAAAGACAGCTACCGATATCCCCACGAAAGAAACGCGAGACATGCTAGCAGAAAGAGGTGCAATATAAATGATGTGGAAAATAAGGGGATACAAACACAGCACGCCCTCTGAAGATGTGGGACCGCCTCTCCTTGTCCACCAGGACATCTGGAACCGGGTCAGCTGGCTGAGCAGCGGGCCTAGAGGCCTGTACATGATCTCCACATACATGACCGAGCAGGGATGGGGGTGACACCTGGGCGATATATATTGTCTCTACCCCCTCGTATATGCATCTCGCATGGCCGCTGCACCTGTTCCCCAACACTCTGGGCAGAGCTTATACATGGCGTAAAGTCTCTTGTTTCTTTTTTCTTTTTCCCGGGGGAGCATCATAAGGTATCACTCGGTCTTTCATTAACTTGCACCAGTGATGTCACTCGCAAAGTCTCATCCACACCGTGGTATAAGATCCGTACTAGGGGCTTCAGTACGTGTAATGGCACAAATTACACAATTATTGTGATAATGCACATTTCTGTTGTGCAAGTCCGGAGATAGTTGTGTGTGTAGTTGTGTTTGGACTGGGATGAATAACTGCGTACTATTTGCCCGCGTGTTTACACAACTAAGTATGTATCTTCAACTGGGAATAACTGCGTACTATGCACACAACTAACCTGCCTAGTTTAGTAAAGAAGATATAATTGTGTACGTGCACAATTTAAATGAGCACACCGCACAGTTAAATTGTGTAAAAGAAACCAGAGTTTACAGATGAATGAAGATGTGCGTGTACAAAGGTTTCAGGGTTAGGGTTTCTTCTAAATAGGGTGGGTGTTAGAGCCCGCAAGTTTGTGTGAGGAGTGAATTCCATCAACTGCGATACGATTAAAACCGATTGTAAATTGCTCAAGGCCAGGGCTGAACCTGATTGTTTTTATCAAACGGTTCTTCTAGAAGACCCGTTTGATTCGAGCTGATAAACCGAAGAACCGTTAATTGGGGAAACACTGGAGCCTAGTGGCCAAACAGAAATCTTGCGAGCTAGGACCACAAGAACAGCCAGAGGGAGGGCCCACCGCTAAAGATGTACCAACCACTCTCCCAAGTTTGGGGGTGTGTGCGGGGTAGGTACATACATGTAGCTACCCAACACCTACCTGGGGAGGTGAGTCCCGGAACCGAAAAGAGAGCGTATTCTGGGCCCTCGGGAAAAATAATTCCCTTCATTCAAACCTACATACAGTGCAGGCTGTCGCGTGCGAAGCCCTATCTGCTGCATATGATATGATCCGGCCAACAGCTTGATGTCGAAGAACGCCACAAATGTTTCCCCGCCACCCAGCTACTACTGTAGAGTAGGGGTATTGTACTCGGGGCAGGTAAAAAGTACCGGACAATGCAGGTTTTTGGTTCACCAATGGGTGCGCGTGCTAAGCGTGAACTACTACAAAAAAAGCCCAGAGACAAAACTTGCATTGTCCGGTACTTTTTACCTGCCCCGAGTAGTGCTTGCTTGCCAGTTTGAAAGTCAAGGATTATTTGTATGGGGTGGCGCTAATCTGCCATACAAAATGGACCTTTGCATTTTCGGGTCATATGCTTGTACATGAACAAGTAGTGTACCTACCTACATGCATCTCGCTTAATCTTTGTGTGTGTGTATGTGCAGCTGCGGAGTCACCGAAACGCCAGGCTCCCCAACTTTCCTGCATGCGACATCTCGGGAAAGATCCCTGTCAATGACATGCAGGGTGGGGGGGTGTTTCAGCTGAGATGCAACTCCACTCAGGCACGGATATCGATTGCTTGTCTGTGGATTGTTTGGGCGAGTATCAACCAGGAGGAGGAGGAGGAGGAGGAGGAGGAGGAGGAGTAGCTAGGGCTACTTACGAGGGTTGAATATATATGGCCGTCCCCTCCCCCCTCCCCCCCCCCTCTTTCTGATCCTCGCCCCACTAGATTGAGAGAGAGAGAGAGCTAGTTAAATTCATACCCCTCAGAAAAATCATCTTTACAGTCATCTCCACCAGCTTTCAGAAAACGGTAAATTATAAATCCAAGTGTAAACAACTGGTCTGGTCCCAATCATGGACCACCACCCCACCCCCGCCATCCAGCCCGCTCCCACCCCCAACACCCCCAACTCCAACTCTACCCCCACCCCTTCCAACCCCGCAGCCACCCCCTCCTCCACCTCCACCAAACCCACCCACACCACTGCCCCCCAGCTCACCACCCCCTCCAACAATGCTCCCGTCGCCCTCGCACCCCCGCTCATCAACCCCCCCTCCGGCGGCTCCCACAACCGCCCCCTAACCCCCACCTTCACCGTCGCCCCCGTGACGGGCACAATGTCGCTCTCCCTCCCCCTCCCCGTCACGCCCATCCCCGGTGCGCGCGGCGCCACAATCTCGCCCGCCCTATCCCTCGGCTACGACTCTGGCAACGGCAACGGCGTGTTTGGCGTCGGATGGCGGCTGGGCGGCGCCGGGGGCAGCATCAGTCGGAAGGTGTCGAGGCGGGTTCCTACGTACAATGATGGCGAGGAGGATAGGGATAGGGAAAACGTATTCCTCATCAGCGACGCGGAGGACCTCGTCCCGCTGCTCGGCAGTGATGTGGTGCGGCGTTGGCCAGGAGGCGGGGAGCGGGAGTACAAGGTTCGCCGGTTCCTGCCGAGGGTGGAGAGCGGCGGGATGCGTATCGAGCGGTGGACTGCCGTGAAGGATGCGGGGGACGTGTTTTGGAGGGTCCTCACTGCGGAGAATGTCACTACTGTCTATGGCCTTGACGACAGTTCGCGGATCTTCTGTGTAGAGGGGGGGAATGAGGAGGAGCAGATCAAGACGTCCGGTAAATATAAACGCATCTTCAAATGGCTCGCCTGCTGGTCCGTCGATGCCGCTGGGAACGCCGTAAACTACACCTACAAGCCCGACGACTCCTCCGGCATTCCCGCCACCGCGCTGTCTGAAGCCGGCCGCTCAAAGGCCGTGCAGGGCCGGAACCGCTACCTAAAGAGTATACACTACGGCAACCGCACGCCCTGGAGGAATCTAGACACTTGGGATATATCCCCCCCCGTACTCGACGTTAACAACGACTGGATGTTTCGTGTCGTCCTTGACTACGGTGAGCACGACGATAATCTCCCGACTGAGGAGGAGGTCAGACCGTGGGGGCGGAGATCCGATCCTTTCTCGTCCTACACCAGCGGGTTCGAGATCCGGACGTCGAGGTTGTGCCGTCGGGTTCTCATGTTTCACCACATGCCCGAGATGTTTGGGCTGGAGGGGGAGGAGGAGGCTTCGGTGCTTGTGAATTCCACCCGGGTCCAGTATGAGGAGTCTGGTACTGGGTCGTTCGTTTCCGCAGTTACCCATTCCGCCCATACCGCCGGCATCGTGGAGTCCCTTCCACCCTTTACTTTTACCTACACGGCACCCTCCCCGCCCTCCTCCCTCCGCCTCCAAACAGCCGACACCTCCGCGCTCCTCTCCCTCCCCGGCTCCACTAACTCCGCTACGAGAACCCAATGGCTCGACCTCGACAGCGATGGAGTCCCTGGACTCCTCATTTCCTCCCCCTCCCCCTCCTCTTCCTCTTCCTCCTTGTCCTCCTCCCCCGCATCAGAGGCCTGGCTCTATCACCGCAACCTCAGCCCCGCCTCCTCCTCCACCGGCGGCCCGACCTTCTCCCCCCCACGCCTCCTCACCCTCCACCCGGCACCCGGCTGCGGCCCCACCCACTACTTTGAGGACCTCGACGGCAACGGCCATCTCGACGCCGTCTTCACCTCGTCCTCCGGCCTCATCACCGGCTTCTCCGAGCGCCTTACCAGCACCGACTCCTGGGAGGACTTTACCAACTTCCTCTCCATCATCAACCTCGACAACCGCCAATCCCCCGACGCAATCCGCCGCATCGATCTCACCGGCAACGGGCTGTCGGACATCCTCCTGCAGCCGGACGAGGTCTCGGACGAGATGGTCTGGCACGAGAGTCTCGCCAAGGCCGGCTTCGGCCCGCAGCGGCGAACAAAGCGCGGGGCTTCTTCCAAAAGCTCTACAGGGGGGCCGAGATTTCCCCCGGCCGGTGATATTGCGGGCACTGCCGTGTTCCTGGCGGACATGTCTGGCGACGGGCTCGCGGACATTGTCCATGTCTCGTGCGCGCGCGTGGCGTATTGGCCGAACCTTGGGCATGGCCGCTTCGGCGATGAGGTGGTGATGGATAACGCCCCGGTGCTCGACCGCCACGGACAGTTCTCGACAGAGAGGGTCCGGATGGCGGATATCGATGGGACGGGCACCGCGGACCTGATATATCTGCCCGCCCCCGGCGGGGTGAAGGTATACCGCAACCTTGCGGGCAACGGGTGGTCGGACGGCGAGACGATCGACTGCTTCCCCAGAATCGATGACCTCTCCTCCGTCTTTACCCTTGACCTGCTCGGCCAGGGCACCTCCTGTCTCTGCTGGACCGGTCCGGACGTCCTCCTCGGCGCGGGGGGTAATAGTATGGCGCTCCGCTATCTCGACCTCATGGGCGGGCAGAAGCCGCACCTGCTGAAGACGTACACCAACGGCCTGGGCGCCAGCGTCGACATCACATACCGCCCCTCCACCTGGTACCACCAAACCGACGAGCAGGCGGGCAAGCCATGGAACACCCGTCTCCCTTTCCCCGTCCACTGCGTAAGCCAGTTGGAAAAGACCGACGAGATCGCCATGACCGCTACGACAACCAGATATGCCTACCACCACGGCTTCTACGACGGCGTGGAGCGCGAGTTCCGCGGCTTCGGCATGGTGGAGCAGTTTGACTCGGAGGAGTTCACCACCTCTGCCGACGCCGAGCAGCGGCCCTTCAGACGCCCCACTGTCCATACAAAGTCCTGGTCCCACACCGGCGCCGTTGACCACAGCACCGACAGTGATGGTACGGTGATCCCAGACGGCCCCAGCTTCGCATCTCACCCACCGCGCCTGCAACCCTCCAGCCTCCCTGCGTCAGTCACCCCCGACGAGCGCCGCGAGGTCTTCCGCGCGCTGAAGGGCTCCCTGCTGCGGCAGGAAATCTACTGCGACGATGGCACGGCCCGCGAAGAACTGCCATACGTCATTACTGAATCCCGCCAGACCGTGCACCGCACCCGCTCGCCGACGGCCTCGACCCGCGGCGTGTATAGGGTCACGCCGCTGGAGACGTTGGCGACGTATTGTGAGCGCCGCGGCGGGTCCACGCTGGACGAAGATCCGAGGGTGGTGCATGGTATCACGTTGGAGGTCAATGATTTCGGCGACGTTGTCAAGTCGGCGTCCGTGGTTTATGGCCGCCGCCGCCGTGCCGGGGGGAAAGGGGACATTGATACGCTCCCCGCGGAGGTCAGGGAGATGCAGGAGACCACTGTAATGGACTACTCGCAGATTCAGTATACAAATAAGCTCGACGAGCCCGATCTCTTCCGCAAGCCCTCGGTGGCCGCCAGTCAGCAGTACCGCATTCGTGGCTTCATGACCGCCGCCGGAAGCGTAGAGCAGCTACTCCGAGTGGAGGATCTCATACGAGACGACTTTTCCTTCTTCCGCTCCGCCACCAGCGTCTCCATCGAGCAGGCAAACGCCCCCGAAACATCCCCGCCCACAACAGCCGTGCACAAGATCCTCACCGGCGAATCCAGAACCTATTACCGTAGCAGTGACCTCCTCCGCACACTCCCCCTTGGTGCCCTTGAGCCCTTCTCTATCGTAGACCAGAACCTCTCCCTCTGCACCACCAGCTCCCTCCTGACCTCCATCTACGGCGAGGGCGCAGCTGACACCCTTCGCGGCCTCCCAACAGCTGAGCTGATGTCTCTCGCCGGCCTCGTCACACTCGACAAGGACAGTAGCAGATGGTGGGCCCCCTCCTCCTCGCGCTCCCTCTTTGCCGACGAACCCGCACTGGAGCTCCCCCGTGCCCGCAGCACCTTCTACACGCCGACAATCGCTGTGGACGCATTCGGAAAGCGCACCTACACTGTCCTCGACGGCCTCAACCTCCTGCCCGTCAAGTGTACCGACGCACTGGGCAACACCACCACCGCGGTCAACGACTACCGGCGCATGACGCCCCGGCAGATCACGGATGTAAACGGCAACAGGGTCCAGGTCGCCACGGATGGCTTCGGCGATGTCGTTGGGATAGCAAGGATGGGCAAGGAAGGAGAAGCGCTCGGTGACTCGCTCGAGGGCTTTCAACCATGCCCTACACAGGAGCAACTCGATGCCTTCATTGCTGACCCCGCGGGCCCATTGGCCGTAGAGCTGCTAGGTGCCGCAAGCTCAAGGACAATTTTTGACCGCTCGCGATTCCACCGCTCCAAGGCCGCCAGCAGCAGTGGCGGTGGCGGCGTCCTCCCGTCATTCGCGGCCGAAATCACCCGCGACGTCCACCACCACAACAACGACACCAGTGACGAGCCCACAAAACTCCTCATCAAGATCCACTACCTCGACGGCCTCGGCGCCCCCCTCCAATCCGTCACGCTCATGTCCCGCACGCCCGACAACGACAACCGCCCCCTCTGGCTTCTCAGCGGCTGGGAGATCCGCGACGACAAGGGCCGCCCCGTGCGGCGGTTCCAACCAACACAGTCCCCCTCCCACCACTTTCGATCCCAGAACGAGAGCGGGGATGCGGCGGCCACCACGCTGCTGTACGATGCTGTGGACCGCGTGGTGGGCACCCTGAACCCGGACCGCACGTGGAATAAGGTCGTTCATGGGCCGTGGATGCAGACGCTGTATGATGAGGGGGATACCGTGCTGTGTGAGGACCCCGCGGGGGATGTGGATATTGGGGGGTTTGTGAAGAGTCTTGAGAGGGCGTTGGTTGTGCCGTCGTGGCACGGGAAGCGGCAGCTGGAGGAGCAGTCCGCCGCCGGTGGTGGTGGGAAGTGGGAGAGGGATGCGGCGAGGAAGGCTGCCGTCTACCATGATACCCCGACAGTGGTGCATCTCGACGTTCTTGGCCGGCCGATCGTCACCATCCGCGATAACGGAACGGCCGGGAAGGTCTCGGAGCGCTGCGACTACGATCCTGCGGGCAATATGGCCGCAAACATCGACGCCCTTGGCCGGGTTGTGGAGCGCCGGCGGTTCGACCTCCTTGGGCGGCCGGTGCACGCCGCAAATATGGATTCGGGCGAGAGGTGGGCGTTCCTCGACTGCTATGGGAATCCACTGTTGGAATGGAACAGCCGCGGCGTGCGGAGGAGAACCACATACGACGCGCTCCGCCGGGAGAAGGAGAGCTGGGTCATTGATGCCGCCGAGAACAGCAGAAGTGGCACCACGGAGGAGCTCCTTGTCAAGCGGACGGTCTACGGCGAGGAATTAGAGGATGAGGGCCATGCCCTCTCCCACAATCTGAAGGGAAGGCCAGTTCGAACGTACGATCAGTCGGGCCTACGGACTAATGTCAGCTTCGACTTCAAGGGAAACTGCACCCGCACCTCCGCCCAGATGGCCGTCGAGTATAAAACCACGCTGAACTGGAAGAATCCTCTCGAGGTCCCCCTCCAGCTCGACGTCTACACCTCCACCGCCCACTTTGACGCCCTCGACCACCCAGTGCGGTCCACGGACCACAACGGCGCCGTCACAAAGCGCATCTTCGGCCTCATGGGCGAGCTCCAATCCGTGCTCTGGCGCTCCGCCACCGACCCCGCCTTCACCGCCTACATCACCTCCATCACCTACGACCCCAACGGGCAGCCGCTCCACATTTCATACGGAAACTCCTGCTCCTCCACCTTTACATATGACCGCTGCACCCAACTCCTCACCCGGAAGCGCACAGTCCGGGAGTCATCCGGTGGCGCCGTCCTCGAGGATATCACATACACCTACGACTGTCTCGGCCGCATCACGCACACGGTCGACAATGCACACCAGTCTGTATTCTTCCGCAACTGCAGGATCGACCCTGCGTGCGACTACACGTACGACGCCCTCGGCCGCCTCGTCGCCGCGTCGGGCCGTGAGATGCTCGACTGTGCCGATGGCGGCGACGGCGGCCGCAGCTTCAGAGCCCCGCAGCCCCTGTCGCCCTCGGCAATCAGCACGCTCCCGGCGGACGCCACCAAGCTGTGTGAGTATATCGAGACGTACGAATATGATTCTGCCGGAAACATGCTCAAGATGGCGCATTCGGCGGCTAACGACCCCCTGGTGTCGGGCTGGACACGGCGGTTCATCTACGATGAGACGAGCCTCCTCACCGACGGCGGCGGTCGCGGAAACCGCCTGTCCAGGACGGAGCTCGGGAGGTGCGCGGAGAACTATGCATATGGCGCCTCTGGGTGTGTCACTGCGATGCCAGGGTTCTCTCAGATGGGATGGGACTATAACGACCGGCTCCGGTCGTCGGCGACGCAGGTGGTCAGGAAGGGGGAGGGGAAGACACCAGAGACGACGTGGTATGTGTATAGCAGCGACGGCGTGCGCGTCCGCAAGGTCACCGAGAGCGCGGGGAGGGAAGGAGAGGCGCCGAGGAGGATCAAGGAGACGTTGTATTTTCCGCTCGGTGAGATATATAGGACGTTTGGCAGCGACGGGGTGACGGTAAAGTCGGAGATGGTCACGAGTGAGGTCGTTGGGACAAAACGGATCGCGCTCATCGAGGCTGTCACTATACCCTCCGGACGCACCTCCGGCGGCGGTGGTGAGAATGATATTCCTGACACCCCGCCCGACCCACTGGTCCGGTACCACCCCAGTAACTCTCTAGAGCTTGATCCACACGGAAACATCATCTCATACTCCGAATACACCCCTTTCGGCACCTCCGTCTTCACCGCCTGCAGCCGCCTCACCACCGCCCCAAGCAAGTACCGCTACCGCCGCTACCCACACGACACAGAGACCGGCCTGCTGTACTGCAGTGCGCGGTACTACATGCCCTGGCTCGGGCGGTGGCTTTCCCCTGACCCCATCGGCATCCTCGACGGCCTCAACACGTATCTATATGTCAACGACGACCCCGTCAATTACTTTGACCCGAGTGGGACCTACAGGGACAGTGATGACGAGTCGGACGGCTTCATCGACTCGGACGACGAGAGCCAGCACGGGGATAGCGAGCAGGAGGATCAGGAGCCGGCACGGGACACGGCGCAAGGGCTCTGGGATGCGCTGGGTAATGGGTACCCAGACGATATGCAGGTTAATTATCTCGGTACTCTGCTTGATGCGCCGATACCAGGTCAGGAGAATGAGGAGGATTTGTACGCTGATATTCGCTCAATGACGACGCTGGATGAGGACCCGGAACCGATGGAGGAGGAGGAAGAGATGGTGGGATTGGGGTTAAGGGTATAGATATAATCCCCCGCCACCCCCCACTGCCACTACTACCCCACACCCCCGGTGTGCTGGATGGGATGAGTAGGAGTGAGATGGACGGACTGACATGGACGGCGTGCATAGGGCCCATTACCGGAAACTGAATACACCGCCGAACAGCGCGAGGCTATCGACCGATTTTGGCTAAACGTTGGCTTGGACCTCGCAACGCCCGACCAAGGGGACCAGAATTACGATGAGAACAATAACATCTTCAACAACGAGGACAACAATAACTTCCTCGAGGCGAACCTGGGCGAGAGTAACCTCTTCAACAACCAGGGCAACTATTTCTTCGCCATGAACAACCCCATCAACAACCAGGGCAACGGGGACTTCCTGCCACAATCCGGGTGGAATCCCCTGGGGAGCCCGGGGGCTGAAGCACAAAATGACGAGGATCCCGCTAATGGAGATTATTTGGACTTTTTGGGTCGGGATTATGGTTGGCATCAGTGATGGGGGGGGGTTTCATTCCAATAATGGAGGTCTGTCTGGAATGGCGAGTTGGAGGTTTTGTTTTTGGGTGGGAGAGTGTAGGTATGTACCTATGTAGTTGGTTTAATTTGTAGTTAGGAGCTATGTAGGTAGAAAGTGCTGCGCGGGAGAAATTAGAAAGAGTATGGTATAGGAATTCTGTGTATTTCGGACCATGCACCCAGGTGCTGTGTTTTTATCAACCTCTTCTACCCCCCTCCCGCCCACCAATTGGCCATCGCTCTTACTGTCTAACATTTCCTCACCTACCGCCGCTTTCCAGTCTGCCCACAGGCCGGGTAGGTTCCCCACAACGATGTCTCCATCCTCCGGGTGACCGCCCATGATTCCAAAGCCCATATTCGCGCGCGCCAGTTAACCCAACATTAGCAACCATGATATATCACCGTGCCCATTTACACCACTGCCACAACGCCGCGCAGGGCCAAGGATCGATCGATGGAAGGTGCGCGCTCTGTTCTGTTCTCTTGCATGGGTTAAAGGCATAGTATGGAGAAGGCCGCGCCGGCAACGACTGGGCGGCCGATATATGAGAAACACCCAAGGGTCCGTGCGTAGCCCCGTTGAAAGCGGGCGATATGTATATATATAAGCTAGCTAACCGCCAGCGGGATTGTAGATGTGAGGGGAATGGCAATGCGCCCACATATGTATATACACTAGGAAGACCATAGAGTTATATTGGGACCATAAATATCTATATATCGGTCGTGACTAGATATTGCTCGGTTTTAATGTTCACCACACGCGAGTTTAAGGGCCAAATTGGGGTGTTTCGCGTCTGCGCCATGAGCAAGTGCAAAGAATTAAAGGGCGAGTTATAGGTGTCTGTGGAAACTGCATATCTTCAGGGACGTAGCTATGGCTAGCTACTATGCCAAGATCTCCCCCATCGATCCATCGTCCTAACTCTAGATCTCTGGCTAGTTGGTATTCCAAGAAGTAGCTTTACTGGTCCTTGTTCCGCGCGCCCTGAACGTCCTGCGACGGCGGAAGAGGTGTGATAGTCTATTCGTACAGTCTGGCTCGAGGCCTTGGACAGATGGACTGGCCCGTTTCATAGGTTCTCAGAATCCGAGCAATGGGTGTTCCCAGGGTTAGGGTTATTTGGTAGGCATAATTGCACACTCTCGAAATTCCATCCCTACCAAACTTCCAGCGGTTGAGGGGAACGATACCTATAGTTTATTAATAAATACCTCTCTCTAAATTCCATCCCTATGATAATTCCGGCAAAATTCGGCCATCATTGGGGTGGAATTATGAGAAGCTTTGCTGTACCTAATTCCGGGATGTATCCATTCCGCACGGCCGAAATGTTACAGAACATTTTCAGTCTATACATTATGCTCATGTGCACTTCGCACATGTGGTCATATCTTCCTGACGTTTGTGGACGCGACTAATACCACAAACCATACTAAAATACGCCAAGCTGACGATTTTTGATATATGCAATAGTGGCCCAATTCGAAAACGTCAGGAAAATACGAGTACATAAACATATCCCCATCGAATGGGCATGATACATGCATGCACCGCCGGACCTTGATTTGAAGAACTAGGTGTGATACCCATTGCAACTCTTCAAGCAAGCGACAATATGGTGCTGCGATCACCTAGTCACCCCTAGAGCACTACCCCCACGGGAATTCCCGACCAGACGCATTTGATTGACACTAACGAGTCGTACAGCAAGTGCAGTTGTAACACATCCGCTACAATGGAGTGAGCTTAGGTGCTGGCATATATACATGTATATACACTCCGAGTTTTTGATTCATTCCTGCACGGGCGGGCTAGTGAATCATGCAAGATCACTCGATCCGTACAACTGCGGCTCAAGAAGTTAGCGGTTCAGCTTCAGCCGTGAGCTCCTTACCTACATGTACCTACATGTATGTACCTATGTACGTACCCTACGTACATAACCTACCTACCTGCTGAACCGACTTCGCTACTAAGCTAGAAACTAGACGAGAAAAGAATTAAAATATAAATACTCTCTGCTCTGCGGCGCTTTGCCGACGTTTATATCTCAAGCACAGAATCCCCCCCCCCCCCATGATATACGCAGTTACACAATGCCGCCGGGCGTCACGTCTACTCACCACAGCCAGTACAATACAATACAATCAAGAAAGACCCCCTTCAAACCGCCGAATCTAGCCCTCGGCACCACCGCCCTGCCCCTTTCCCCGACGCCTGCACCACCTCCACCCCCGCACCCCGCGCCCGCACACGTCCCCCCCCCGGCCACCACCCATCATCTCACCAGCACGCATCATCCCCACCAACAACACAGCGGAGCGCAAAGGCTACCCAGCAGCACCAAATCACCCTCCCCCGGTAGATTCCCCCGCCGAATACAGGCCACACCACCGGGCACTCCCCACCGCCCGCGTGCAGCGCCTGAGGGAGAGGGAGGATATGAACATGGAATATAGGTTCCAGCCAACCATCTAGCTGCACGAGTGAGTGGGGGAGTGCAATATAGCTGGCTGTATGTACGTAATGTATGTAAAGCACCTCTATACTGGCTGGCCCGTATTTGTGGTAGGGTCAGGGTTAGGGTTATAGTAACTTTTGAAGGTCCTGGGAAGGGACGGAACTACATAGACATAGGTGATTAGAAAGTTAATTATTTTTTCAGTTGGCGGGCGGCCGGAGAGGCGGGTGATTGGGGAGGACTTTTGGCTGTGACGGTCTCTTGGAGGATCGAGTGATTGGTGGTGATTGATAATTGATAATTGATTTGGTTGCCGCGGTGCGTGTAGCTAGCGTGCGGGCCGGGTTTTGGGGGGGGGGGGGGGGCTATGGCGGTAATTTGCATGTGCCGGCTTTGAATAAGTGGACGAGATTTCTTAACATGAGTTATTGGTTTTATGGAAAGTGGTAATTATTGCGGAGGCTCTTGGGGCCTTTTTTTTTTTTTCTACCGGCGGATCTGCTTGCTTTCTCGCTTGATCATGCGGTGGGATGTCGAGAAGCCTTTATCTACACATGCGTACCCAAATCGTTCTGCCAAGGACGTCAAGATTCAAGAAGACCCGACCCGACCCGACCCGGGAGAGAAGGCCTCATGGCAGAGGTTTTCAAACGCTTCCCGGGGGGAGGAGGTTATCATACTATTTACTATTTTGACCAAGTACTGCGGGATTCCCGGGAGATATTTCCTCAATAATTTCCATTCCCATTGAATATAGATACATAGATAAATAAAACACATACATACTATTTCCGGCGGTTCTGCGGCAATCTGGCGGGTCACCATTCTTTCTAGACTCCATGATATTCCTCACCCGCACCCCCCCCGGCCCTTTCCGCCCTCCCCGTCTCGCGCCACAAGCACACCCCGGTCTAAATTAATCCGTATGCACAAAATCGTCCTCCCATAGCACAAACCCGCCCGTCGGGTTAGTCTTCTGGACGAAAAAGACTCTAATCTTCTTCATCGTCATATCCGGCATGACCGTGAGCTGCGACGCCTGGTCGACCAGTGGCGCCTGCGACATTGCCGAACCACTACTCGCCGTCCACTTGTGAGCCACCGGATCGTACGTGGCGCGCTGCATGCTGCCGCCGTTCTGCGTGAAGTATAGCACTACTAGGTTCCCGGTGCCGGAGGGACGAGGGATCACGCAGCAGGCCAGCGGGCTGTTGCCCGTCTTGACGTCGCGGGTGCTGTCGATCTCATGGTCTAGTGCTCACGCGGGTGTATTAGCGGTGTGGGTTGGGGGGGGAGGTGAGAACGTACCTTCTGGGCTATCAGCTCGGAAACAGTGGATGACCTCCGAGGAATTATCGTTTGTTTTGCCCTGGTAGAAGATGTAGCGCCTTTGAAGGTGTGGCTCGTAGCACGCCGCAAGGTACGAAGTAACCAGAGGGCGCGGGAAGCCCATTATCTGTGGTTTGGGCCCGCCGGTGAGTGGTAGCTCATACAATGTCGGCTGCTGCTTGTCGTTGCTGCGTCGCGTCAGTTTGAATGCGGTGGCAGAGGGAGAGGGGTGTGTGTGTGTGTGGGAACGTTACTTCAAGCAGTAGATCCAGCCTAGTTCCTTGCCGTCACCGCAGGCGGCGTTGACGGGCATATAGGTTGAGTAGCCGAGGCAGCGGTAGAACGGTGAGACAGCGTAGAGCATATAGATTAGGTTGTACTCCGGGTCTTTACCTGCGACCATTCCGTAGGCCTCGACCTAGAGACATTTGTTATTTTGTTAGTGGTGAAGTGTATTAGGGCGAGGGCGTGAGAGCACCCCCGGGGGGGGGGGGGTGAAGTGACTTACGGCATTTTTGTAGCGGAGGGCGCATAAAGTGGAGGGGTTGCAGAGGACGCCGGTGGGGATGTTGATGGGAACATTTGGGTCTTGGGACCCGGATAAGCGCCGCTGCATAGCGAAGTTGTTGTTGTTGGTCATGTAGAAGAGCCAGGTTTCCGCCCCGTTGGGGTCGGTGTCTGGCACAAGGGGGTTTGCGATCGCGGCGATGGCGGTCATTGCGGCGGTCGTGCTCATTTCTATTGTGCGATGAGCTCGAATCTGGTGTTTGGGGAAGGTGGTGGTGGTGGTTGTGTCAGTAAGCAGTAGAGGAGAGCGAGAGGAAGGTATGTGGAAGCATGAGGCTATATATATATATATCTCAATTGCAAAGACACAGGCTAGTTGTCCTGTTTATTGAGATTCTCAAGATCCGAAAGCTGTCCTGCAGATGATAGAACAGGGAACACAGTTACAGTTGTTCACCGTCTAGCTCTCGACAAATACCGCCACCTGACAAACAGGCGTTCCAAGTATGACAATTGAGGAACAGTCAAGCTGCTGCGAGAGCTCGAGTTTTTTTTTATTTTTATTGGCCCAAAATCCCCTATTCGTCAACTGGCAGTACATATCCGTTAAGCGACGGTGAACGACTGTACATTAGGGCCCCGTGAAAAACTCAGAGCTGGAGTTATAAATTGCGTCAGAAACTCGGGCTGTCATAAACTGCTGTTTTCAACTGAAAACTGTCATAAACTCAGACTCAATTTTCGATTTTAACTACCCAAATTACCAGCCCACTCCGCAAATGGCTGTTGAGTTTATGACCATGACCCCTAGCTTTTCGACAGCCAGTTTTTAACGAGTTTAAAACTGTCTGTCATACACTCGGTTCAAAACTCCCGAGTGTGTGACGGGGCCCTACCAGTGTACATATCTGCGATAATCAATTCTCCATCTTGGCAGCTGAAGATCCAGATCGTTGTGAGACATCTGTACATACATGAGCCGCAGCTGGCATCCCTGTCACCATGCCCCACCACACGGGTCCAATATCCCACATCTCTCTTCTGCAGGGTCCACCCCACCCACGCTGCAGGGTCCACTCACTGCCCCACACTCCAGGTCACAAGCCACCACCACCACCGCCAGGGGTTCAGAGTCGCCGGTGGCTCAAGACACCGGCGCGGGGTGATAGTGGTGCCCTAGTGTAACCGCCACCTCGCTACCAAACGGTGGAAAGCAGCATATGTACCTGTACTACTACAATACTACTCCTCAGGTCTACTCCACCCGATGCTACTCGGGAATTCCCAAATTATCGTACGAGTCGTTCGTTGCCCTGACGCTCAGCTCAGCCGTTCTTTGAAGCGAGAGAGCGGAGCCAGGGTGATTAGTTATCGGCCGGTCCCGTGGCATGGCGTGCAGCTAGATGTCCGTTGTAGGTATGTAGAGAGACTGTGTAATCTCTAGCACTTTCCCGTGGTGGTTGTGGCTGCAGATGGAGTTGCATCTAGGTCTAGAGCACGAGAACCGGTACGGGTGGGATGGGTGGGACCGATGGGAAAATTAACGGATGAATGATCATTGGTTACCTATTGCCCTCATCCGCCCGTCTACCGGTATGTTGTATATCCCCCCTCGATTCTTGAACTGAGCATGAGATTGGTTTCCCGTCCCATCTTCTGCCCAAGACGTTGACAAAGCTGAGAGTGCACTGAACGAGGTTGAGAGTTTTCCCACAAACAGTCAATCCACCGCCATTCCCGCCGCCTCGCCGCCTCGCCGCCGCCATGGCCGCCCCATCACCACCGCCACCACCACGTTCGCCCTCGCCCTCGCCCTCCCCGCCCCAGCCCACCGTCCTCATCCCGCTCAAAGTAGACGCCTTTGCGCTCAACACTGTCGTCAGTTGCCCCGTCGCCGAGCACCCATCCCTCATCGCGCCCATCACCCAGCCAAACTACACCTTCCTGCGCCTCACCGACAATGTCCTGCAGCCCGACATTATCCCCTTCACAGACCTGCACACCGCTGGCGTCCAGGGCCGCAACCCCCGCCTCTACGACCTTGGTGCCAACACGCTCCGCGAGAACCGTGTTGGTGTGTATCTCACTTGGCTGATCCCGCGTGTTTATCGGGCTGGGTCTGCGTCTACCAAGAACCCCGCGCCCCCGCCACCGCCCACGCCGACTCCTGCCCCTCCCACTCCGACCCCTCCCACCCCCGCCCACCCCGCCCGTCGACAACTCCGCCCCATCATTCATCGAGGTCCCCGTCCGCTGGCTCGTTGTCCGCGTCATCACCGAGGCAACAAGCATCCACCCCGCCCCCGCGCAGACCCAGCTCCCCCTTCTCCAAGCCTGGGTGGTTGAGAGCGACCGCAAGCGCCTCATCGACGACCTCGACGCCACCGTCGACCTGCAGACCGACGTCAGCCCGTTCATCGACCCCGGCGGCGCCAACGCCGACCCGGACATTAGCACGCAGGCCGAGGTCTTTATCGGCTACCGCGCCGACGCGTCCGGGTGGAAAGAGGACCCCGACGCAGCCCGCGTGCCAATGTGTCTGGTCAACAGCGCCAACCATCTCTTTGCCGACTTTCAGCCGCATAACGGGAATGTGTTTAGCATGTGCGACGGCTTTGACTATGTCGATGCGAATGGCAGCAGTCAGAAGGCGCACAGGGCGACGGCGAGCTATTATGTCCTCGGCTGGCACTCGGATCAAACGCAGGACCTGTTCTATGTGGACCCCACGGCAAACACACCGCCGAACCACACCGCGGTGCTGGAGGCGCTGAATATGGTGTTCCCGCCGGCGATGGCGGGGACACCCGACGTGACTGCGTTCATGGATCAGGATAACACGGCGGGGACACGCCTGCTGTGCCATGGCGCCATCTACGACGTCGAGTGGGATCACAAGGCACGGCCGACCAACACCCCCGCCGACAATCAGGGGAACCTGCTGGCGGAGAGCATGCCCGTCGCCGTGGGGACAACCCCGCTCGACGCCCTGCTGGCCTATGTCGCCGCGCACAAGGACGACGCATCGGCGACTGACGACGTCAAGGAGATTGAGGGCGATCTGTTTCGGCTGCAGGCACTGCTGTTGGCCCAGAGTGACGGCGTCGATGATGTCCGCCAGGCGGCCGACAAGCTGAGTGCCGGCAACTATGTGCGGACAAGGACGGGGACGCAGTACCATTTTGCTGTTGCGGGAGACGCTGGGGACAATGGCCCGCCGAGTGTCCCGACGCAGGACAAGATTGATATGTTGAGGGCGCTCAACCAGAATAGCTATGCGTATGATATGGCGGCCATGTCGCTGGAGAGGAAGCGGTGGAAGCTGTTTGGGGTGTGGTGGGAGTTTGTGGGCTTGGTGAAGGACGACAAGACGGCGAACCAGACGGAGTATACAAAGAGGGCAGCGGCTCTCAGTGCAGATATCAGCAACCTCGAGGTCCAGATGGGGACATTTCAGGAGAGCATCAACACTGCAATAACAAACATAAGCCCGCTCAAGGTGAAGGCCGCCGCCACGCCGCCAGCCTTCCAGACGCGGGACCCAACACTCATTGTCGGCGGAATCGAGAGCGGGTGGCCCGTAGACTACCTCAAGAAGCTCATTGTCCGTCTGCAGTCCGAGATTGTAACCACCGTCCCCTCGCCGCCCCCGCAGCCCGCCGGCTGGGCCGACTTTTCCGCAATGGTGGCCAGCAAGATGCCGACCGCCGAGCTCACAACCACCGCCACCGCGCTCCTCAACGAGTTTCTCCTCCTGCACGGATGTGACACTCCCCCGCTCCCCGTCAGCACCGAGTGCTACCCGCTGTTCCACGACACGGGCCCCGCCCCGAAACCCGGCACCGTCAGCCCGCCGCCCGCCGAGCCCTGGCGCGACCGCTGGAACAGCACGCAGCCCTGGTTCCCGCTGTTTCTCGAGTGGGAGGTCGAGTACACGCACATCCCGTACGACGGGTGGGCTCTCGCGGAGCAGACCAGCCGCGGGGCCACACACGCGCAGCTCCGCTGGGCCATCTCGGACGACTACACGCCGCTGTACAACTACGCCAGCAGCACCAAGATCAACCCCAAGGGCAAGCCGCTCGACGACAAGCGCACGCTCTCTGGCCGCGTCCTGATCCTGCCGCAGCCAAACTTCTCGCTGGTGGAGAAGCTCACGCAGCTGTTCAAGACGACGCCGTCCGACATGCTCACCAGCGTCAATATGAATGTGCCGGAACAGAAGGAGCTGCTCAGTAAGCTGTGGGAGCTACCGTTCCTGTCGGCGCCGCTGTCGGGGCTGACGGACCACCTGCTGACGATGGTGCAGGGCACACACATCAAGCCGCTCGTGCGGCGGCCCCAGGCAGCGCCCACCCCGCTCGCGGAAGCCGTGAAGGCCGCGGAAGAGATCGGCTTCACGCCCGCCATGATGTCGCAGATTGGGAAAAACACAGACCTAACGCCGTACGGCAGTCTCGTGCAGTTCCTGGGCTCCACGCACTGCGCCTTCAAGCCCGTCACGCACGGCCAGATGCGCTTCACAAAGATCAACATCATCGACCGCTTCGGGCAGGCCATCAGCGCCATCGACCCGTCCAAACAGGTCCCGCCCCCGTTCTACCCCGCCATCAGCGACTTTTACGCGCCTGCCATGCTGCCAGACGGGACCGCAAACGCGGTGACGCAGGAGGCGGCGGGGGTGTGCGAGTACATCCAGCTGCCGCCGGCCATCAACCAGCCCGCGCGCCTCTCGTCGTGGTTCCTGATGGAGAACGAGACGGGGACAGACTGGCGGCCGGCCGCAGAGTGGGAGAACCCCATCTGGGGATGGATTGTCATCAACTACCCCGACCGCGGGATCCAGCTGTTTACCACCGACGGCACGTTCTACACCGAGGTGCGCCTGGGCGGGCAGGACCAAGATCCCGCACAGGACACGGGGAAGCTGACGCCAAAGTGGCTGCCCTTCCCGCCGCCGACGTCGGGAGATGCGAGGCTGGACCAGCTGGCGGCGCAGATGCAGGCGGACCAGGAGTGGCTGGCGTCGTTCATGGCCATGATCTCGGAGGCGCTGTCGAAAGCGCCCGCTGCCCCCACGGCATACGCCGAGTTCCTCACCGCCATTGTCGGCAAGCCGCTGGCGCTCACGGCAATGGGGTGGTCGCTCGAGCTCACCACAAACGCGCTCACGCAGCAGTCTACGCTCAACAATGTCGATCCCGAGAGATATCTCCTCGCGGACCCAAAGGACCCAGGCAGAAAGACATACACCTTCCCCGTCAAGCTCGGCGACAAGAACCGCTCCTACGACGGCCTCGTCGGCTACTTTCTCCCCTCCGCGCCACCGCCGCCGCCGCCCACACCGCCCACACCGACTCCCCCGCCCCCAAGTCGCGTCACCCTAGACCTCACCGCCGTGCACTCCTTCTTCGGCGCCGGCGGCAAGGCCGTCATCGACATCGACAGCAACCCATACCCCTCCTTCGCCCCCTTCTGGTCCGACCCGTCCACGGCCACGGACGCCGCAGACCTCGACACGCAGCGCATCGCAAACATGAGCATCTTTGGCGCGATCGTGGACCCCTTTGCTCCCGTACACGGCTACAGCTCGTTTCTCCCGCCGTCGGCGCTGGCGCTGCCGCCATGGACGTGGCAGGGCGCGATGGAGAAGATGACGGCGTTCTTCCGCGTCGGGCCCGTGCTGCTGACGGGCGATGTGGCGCCGTGGGCGGGGAATGAGGCGCATGCGCTGGCGGCCGGGTATGATCTGGCAAAGAAGGGGGCGGTGGTGCCTGGGGCGGGGATGGGCGTGCCGGTGGGGGTGGCGGAGTGGGCGTGGTTGCAACCGTATGTGCAGGGGACGGGGGCGACGGAGACGGAAGGGTTCTTGCCGCTGGGGATTGAAAAGACGGATGGGAGGCCGAGGTTTGAGAAGAGTCCGTATACGGCGGTCGAGGGGTATTTGCAGTTGAGGGCGCCGGCGGTGGGGGGGAAGGCGGCGAAGACGGGGGGGACGCAGGCGGGAGAGGTGGTGGTGGGGGGGTAGGTGTTTTGTGGTGGTGTTTGGTCGTGGGTAGTGTTGAATGTGCTTTTGGGGGTATTTGTTTGTTTATATTGGCGGAAATGTCATGTCTTGTGATGAATGGGATATTATTATTCTTGAGCTTGAGAAGTAGTGGTACGAGGTTCGATGTACATCCCAAATTCGTTTTTTCTCTCTCTCTCCGCCGGTAGTAGCCTGAGAATGGGGGAAAAGTAAAGACTGTTCGACGGCGGTGTATCCCCCAATCCGGCCTTCTTCTTCTCGAGGGGTTTAAAAAGGCGTTCGATATTCCCTCCGGCTCGACTCCTGTCACATAGCAATCACAATACAAAACAAGACAATACTTGACAACGTTTCGTCTTTTTCTTGTAAAATTACCAACACCTCAACCATGAACATTGCATGTATTGTCACCAGCCTCAACACTTATGGTCATGTAGCTATCCAGTTATACGCGGCCGGGGTAACTCGCTACCCCAAACAAACAAACAAAAAGAGAAAGAAGGAAGGAAAATCGCTACCCGGCAATATATAGGTATTTTAAATTTTGTAAATTAGGGTTAGGGTTAGGGTTATGTGGTTGAACCTGCAGAATTAGAATATGTATGTCCCTCCAGCGAGATTAGGTATGTGTGTGGGGGAGGGGGGCTGATATCGACGATTTCCATGATGGGTTGAGGTGTAGTACGCGCTTAAGCTTCAAAAGTGTTGTTTCGTCTTGTCCCATTTTTCTCTTTTCCTACAAGTACATGCTATGTGTTGTCCCGTCTCGAAATTTTTTTTTTGCCCTTGTGGCCATGGTGGCGGTCAGGGCTGTACTGGCGCTGTACCCGCCCTGGCCGTGCGGGTGCGTTCGGCTGCTGCCTTGTGTTGCCTTTCCGGCTCATTATGCGAGGAGGGAATTCTGGGGAGGTCCGTTGGCTGATATGTACAGCTACTCAGCAAGACTGTTCGTGATATAGTTTTAATTTCAGTGCGCAGTGTGGCGCATCCGTAATGCTGATGTTATTAAAGTTGAGATTCAAAACAACGAAAAAAAATATAATATAATTCGTGACTGTACATGAAGAGAAGATAGGTCATTTACGGAGGCCTATAGTATTAGAACCGTCATATCAATTGCAACGGGAGGTCCTATAATGCTACAACTAGCAGGCAACACCTCTCGAAATATCACAAAGACTTCAAATTTCTAAGCTATGATCATGACTTTGAGATGAATTGTAAAATTCTTGGTAATGTTTTGATTGACTTCTTGGGCTATTCACAAGATACGAAGCGAACCACTGTACTGTACATATCAAAAATCCTGTGCATTGAGTCTTTTACCGAAATTTCCAATGATCCAGCAGAGGTACCCGGGCTGTCTGACTGAAACCACTTAGATAGAAAAGGTATTTTATCTAATTTAGACAGCCGCTCGACCACCCTAACTTGCAAAAGACAAAGTTTGTGACAATATGCGCTATCAAAAACTTTAATAATGACCGCCATTTTCCATTCTCAAGCAATCATCTATCCAATTGCAAGTTGTTAAGCGGTGAACACCACAATGATCTGCATGCAACAGTACTAGTACACTCTTATCCATGGTTGCGACCACGCCCTACCTATACCCTGCATGATATGAAGGTTCTAATAGTACAGGCCTCCGTAGGTCATTGATCTTATTCTACATTAATTTGGGCGCCATTGGTCACTGGGAAAGTATTCTCTTAGGGGGGTTCTTGCTAGTCCACCACGGTTACTACATGTGCAGAAATGTCTCACTCCGAAATCGGAACCACAAACACTTTTGCAGAGTGGCTGTATGTGTTTGTCGGCCGGACGCGGAGAGGAGACAGCCCGACTTCTCCTGGAACTATTAATTATTAGTAGTATAACAACAACAAAAAAAAGAACAGAATTGTTCGAGAACATATATCTGCTGCTCGAAATGACAAAATAAAAAAACTGGTAGCTGCGCTGGCTGATATGACAAGAGCACGTACGTATTTTCAGTATGTAGCCACATGTTAAGACCAGAGTAACATAGCCCACCGCGCTAGCTCTATCCACGAGCCATGTATACATGCCCGAACGTAGCCCCCCCCCCCCCCCCGCCTCGCCTCCTGTTCTGTATACATCTTACTCCAACGCTCCCCCGGGCCCAGTCCACCGAACGAAGCAAATCACAGTACACATAGGAAATACACCCAGGGCTCCTCAATTCCGGAGGAAAGCAATAACCAGCTCTTAAATTCACCGTTGCAATTGACACATCCGGAAGCCCATGGCCAGCCCGCGCGCATCATCCATGGGCAGTAGCGGGGGCTACGAATTTGTATTGTATACTGTCAGAGGACCAGACACAGGAGCCGCACCGCCATACGGGTTGGGAACAGTTCCCCCCACCCGACATTCGGCACTCCATCGCTGGTGGTGGTGACGGTGGGGCGTGTTACATGACGTGATGAGGCTTTAGCTGCCTAAGTTCCCGGTTCTTGCTTGAGATGACATGATGGCCGAGGCAAAACGGCCCGCCGCTCCCCCTCCCCCCACCCCGGGTGGATATCTGCTCGCTCGCTCGAGTAATTGAATAGGCGTTATATATTGCGGTAGGTGTGTAGCTTTGTTGTCTAGGAGCTCTGTGTGTTTTAATAGCACTACACGCTTGAGAGAGTTGGGGGGGGGGGGGGACTGCCAAGCGGTGATGTGTTGCGTTCGGAAAAGCGGCTTTCTGCATGAATCATCACTTGTCGTCATGGATAGTCACTCGTCGTCATGGATCATGATTCGTGTCATGTATTATCACTCGCGTCCAATATCGGAGCTAAATTATACAACGAGTGATATACCATGATGCACTCGGAGCTACAGCCAGCTGTATCAATCTATCAAGAGCTCGGAGGGTATCGCAACACCTGGGTTCCGTTCAAAACATTGGGTTGCATTTGCGCTATTTTACCCACCAATACCAATTCAAGTAATATTGGTACTTGATACTTGTGCCGAGTGCTGGACGTTGCAAAATTAAGTTGAGCGATCTTGTTTAAAAACTATTGTTTGAGCGATTTTTTCATAGGATAGGCGATTTCGAAAGATGTCTAACAGATTCAGGGGCCCCTTACGTTGATATTGAAGTTCTTGTTAGGTAGAAGCTTATTGTGGGGGATGGTATGTTGGCTACTATGAGCAGAATGAGAAGATATCGAGGAGGGTGAGCATACCTATAAATATTTATATCCCGATATATTGCTACTTTTCTTGGTTATATCTGGCTTTGTTTTTGTGAGAATGGATGCTAATATGTTATGATAGTATACAGATAAGTGCTGCGACAGGAAACACCAACGATGTGCTCCCCCGAAATCCCTACGTGGGAGGGGCGAGGTGGCTATGAAAATGTGGGAAGCAAGTAGGTGATCTGGTAGGACGTGAATCCTTCGCTATTACACAGATCCCAACTCGAGAGTTGGTTGCATCAGTGCATGTCACATGGAAGTGTAAATTCAGTAAGCATGTATCAATATATGGTAACCGTCCATGCATATCAAAATTATTCTATCATTACTGCACCGAGTAGTTAATTGTGAGCGACAACAAGTTTCAAATATTCCAAATCGCGCCAAACACACATGCCACTACAGTTGCTCACCTACTGACGGCAAATCCTGTCTGATGGTTCTGTTTGCAGCACTTTGCCTTTGGCGTTGATAACCTAACTCTTTTATTGGCTTCAAATCCCTGACCGCCATCAGACAGGATCCGCCTCACCTTGTGACTGAGTGTACCTATTTGGGCTTCTCACAACGGATGTATTCTCAGAGAAGGTTCTTTCCGCTCTTTGTGTAACTTTATTTTCCCCGCAAAATGTTCTAGAAAGGGATCCCTGCAGTGTTTGACGAAATCGGCTGCAGCGCGCAAGGCACAGCCCGCGACCCGCAGATACTGGCCTGGCGATGGGCCTATTGTCTACATATCATTCAAATCTTATTTCATTGACTTGGAAAAACTGTTTCTATGTCTCAAGGATCGCTTATGAACTATCGATTTATTTTGTAAATAAGCTATACTAAAAGGCCGACATATTACGCGGTGGACGTTGTTCTGAACCGTCTGTACTGTTGTATCAGAGGTAGTTTGGCCTGAGTTGATACAGTATGTACAGCGCATATCAAAAGTCATTGACCGGCGTTGCAGCGTTGCCACTGATGAGCAATTAATTTCTCCGACCGCGATAGGTACGTTCTGCAGACATCCGCAATATAACCAATCACCTCTAAGACTGCTTCCATTTTCGCCCAGAACCTCCAAAGCTAACCTAACTACCCTTGTTGAAATGGCTTCGTGATGAAAGAGTTGATTGATTGATGAACGTACAGTAAATGATTTGTGACAGAGGAACGAAAAGAAGAAAAAGAAAGTGAGAGTGGGTGCGGGTACATGTAAAGAACGGTCACCGAGAGCCCCCTTAATACTTCCTCAACTGGACGCTAACGACCGCCACTCCAACAACCCTAACCCTAACCCTAACCCAACCCATGCCATACGTTACGTACAGCCAGCTACTCCCCACGCATGCATGGCAGGCCACCAAGAACCTATATCATAGCCTCCTTTCCATATTGGAAGCAAACGGTATGGAGCGCCCAATGATGCGGCCATATTCGCAGTCTGTGCACCACCAGAGCGGCGGGGGACCAGGGAACGGGGATCTAGTGCTGGTTAGCTCCTCGAGCTCTCGATCCACTATCCCCTGGATGTATGAGACATTGGGAGAATCTCTCTCATGCATTAGTGCCGCTTGGCCTCGGCTTGGCCATCATGTGATATCAAAATAGTTGTGTCTGGCATTGCTCTGAAATCAACTGTTCCTCGAATAGTGATGATTATGGTAATCAACCCCCCTACACAGGTACAAATGCTAACTAGTTTACAGATACTGTATTGATCTATGAATCGAATAGTGATGATTATGGTAATCAACCCCCCTACACAGGTACAAATGCTAACTAGTTTACAGATACTGTATTGATCTATGAATCGAATAGTGATGATTATGGTAATCAACCCCCCTACACAGGTACAAATGCTAACTAGTTTACAGATACTGTATTGATCTACGAATCCAAAGCTATTGGAATTGTCTTGAATGACTTCCAGCTACCCATATTTGCGACCTCGACCCCGCGACCCCGAGCTCTTGACCACACGACCTCGCGACCTTGTTACAGCAATGTCCGCGACCTCGACCCGCGACCTTGCGACCTTCGACCTGTGAGCTCGACCTGTTGACCCCTTCAAGTTGAGGTCTGAATGTGTCAGGCAGGCAGCGGGCAGATGATGGGTATGACTTGCGGGGACTTACCTGTTGATCGTTGGTATGCCATTGTTGGAAACATTGACTGTCCACATTAGTAGGACCGCATAAGGCTGTTGGTGGGACGCAGTCCGGATATTCAAATTGTGTCAGTTTTGGTCGCCGCCGTCCTTCTTTTGAATCTCCATTTCTAAATTGGAAGCGGCAAATGATCCATTCTCGTCTTTTAGGCATCTTTTGGAGGTAGTGATTTGACGATACAGGTCTTTGAGGTATGTTCGCAGTGTATTTGGTGAAATAGATTCGTTCCGTTTTTCTAATTTTGAGAGAACAGCTTCTGACTCTGCGCTTAATAGACCCCCCGATAGATGACCTGTTCCTTTCCGTTGCAGAGTTCTTTATAGAGAATACGACGAAATAATTCAGCAGAGTAGGGACGCAATAAAGGATGACAGTGCAAACTATCGATCTGTATTTGCCAGGAATCTATCAGTTTATTCAAATGATCGTTGCGCTTCAAAATGAAAAGAATAAATGAATTTGTAACTGATATATCGAGGAAGTCAGAAAAGAAAGTGAGCCAATTGCGTCGAGTACGCTGAGGTGAACTGTACATCGGTGTTCTTTGGTCCGCTAGGTCAATACCGTTCATTTGATGGTTGTAATCGTCAATGAATGCCAGTGTAGGTATATAGCAAGCTTTCTGCTCGGAATCTCCAAACACTTTTCAGACTATTGCGGCATTTGAGCTCCTATGAGTCTGTGGTTCTCAACGTTCACTAAGAGTTCTCCCACCACATAGATGTGCCGTAGTTAATACCTTGACTATATTATTATCCATCCAGCATGTAGATAATACTGGAGAATTGCCGACCACTACGCCTTACATTGCATTCTATTCCGTTATAGTTGATTTTGTCATGAAGTATACTGAATATTCTGGGCTATTAATCTGGATTGTATCACACACGGCTATTGATAATTCTCTGAATTTATGGAACAGTGGTACAGTGGAGAACACGTTATCCATAAACACGATATAATCGTACTACTTTGTACCCAGGCAGTGATATAGTTGAATGACTGCAGATGAGGTTGTACTGTGGTTGGATATGCATTTTAGGCCTGCAATTGATTCTGTCTGCGAGGTGAAGAGACAATTCAAAGTATAGCCGCTATCATATAGAGCTAAAACCTTGTATCCTACCGAAATTAGTTTGCTGAGGATTCTAACTCTATATCGACTTCGGCCGGTAAAGGGTATCATCATTTCATCGATAGTGTAACGGGGGAATATGGACGAGGGACTATAGTGCCAAGGAATACAACCGAGGCAAGGACGTAGCAGAAGGAGTTCGAGACTATAGACTATGAATGGCTCTACTTGGTATGATAAACCAGTTTGAACCCGATGATGTAGTGTAGAACAAACGTGGTATTTGTGGAGTAAATACATAGGTTGCGTAAAGAGAAAAGGAAAGAAAGGGAAACATGAAAAGGCACGATACAATACCCCCTTATATATCCAACTCTGATCCGATGATGACTAATACCTTCGCGTAACAGAAACCAAAAGAACATAATAGAAATCCCCATTATGTAACGTGGGTATATAGATGAGGGACTATGATGCTAAGGAATACAACCGAGGCGAAGACGTAGCGGAAGGTATTCGAGACTATGGACTATGCGCGTGGACTATGGGCGGCTCTATATGGTATGACAAACCAGTTCAAACCCTATGACGTAGCGTAGAACAAAAGTAATATTCGTGGGATAAATACAGGATTGATTGATTGATTGATTTTATATTGCTTTGAAGTACAGGACTTATTGCACGCCTAAACTACACCCCTTCGTACAAAGGAAAAGAAACAAAGGAAAGCGACAAAGGAAAGCGACCAGAAAAACGTTCAAAATTGGAAAGTAAGGAGATATCAGTACGCGAACGAAAGAAGAGAAAACTTTTTAGCAAAACGGAAGGAAAGAAATCCAGCCTCTCAGGCATCTGTCTCCTTCCCGTCCTCATCTTTCTCGTACCATTTCAGGAGTTGTGTTTCTTTGGCGAATTTGAAAATCAGGTCTTCTCTGAGGTTGGTAAACATCCAGTTTTCCCACGTCTGAGGTCCGGGGATTTTCTCGATGAGGGGTCGTCTGAGTTGTACCCATCGGGGGCGTTCCATGATGATGTGTTTGGAAGACTGTTCTGCCCCGCATTGTCAGGGTTCGTGATCGGTTTGGAAGGCATATTTGTCCATGCGTGTTGCCTGGCATCGTATTCGGAAAAGTTGCCTTGCTTTAGAGATTGTCAGTTTGGCGAGTTTGTTGTGGGGTTTCAGGTTTCCTAGGTGGTGGTAGTTTGTCATTGGGCGCGAGTTCCATTCCTCCAGCATTCGTTTCCTGAGTAGGTCGGTCTGTATCCATCTCTCCTTCTTTCCTCCTGACTCCTGGAAGGGGAGCATGAGGGAGGCGATTCGGTGTAGGCCAGTTGCTTATATGTTGAGTACTTTTGGTGGTAATAGGCCACTGAGTTCCTTGTTACTGGAATGATGGTCTTTCAGGCATAGGATCCGGGTCCCGTATTTTCGGGATCTATAGTTGAGGAGGTGTTCCAGGGGTGGCAGGGCGGCTTCTTTCAGCAGTCGTTCTACTTTTGTCCATCGTGGGAGGCCGGTGATTATGCGCGCCGCTTCGTTGTATATTGATGAAAGGGTGCGGACTACATTGTCTGCTCCTGTCCACTAGGCTTCTGAGCCCCAGAGGAGGGCTGGAAGGAATGCTTCGGTGCTTATGTGGTGGATTATTTTGACTTTTCCTCCAGGGAGTTGTGCCAGTATTCGGATTTGGTTGAGTGAGCGCAGACCAGTGGAGAGGGCGCTTTCTATGTGTGGGTGGAATGAAAGCATTGAGTCAAGCCAGACTCCCACGTATTTTAGGCGGTTCTTCGGTTGGATTGTGGTGTCCCCGATGGTGACGGGGTTGTTAGGTTGGCGTAGTGTTGATGTTGTTGGTCTGAAGAAAACGAGATCTGATTTCTGAGGTTCATATTTGATGTTTAGGAGGTTGGATTTGGAGATTCTTTCCACCATTCTTTCATTGAGGCATTTGGAGATGAAGGCAGGTGACTTGGATATTTGCACTAGGGCATCGTCATCGATGTAGATGGTATTGATTTCTTTTTGTGATGGGGATGGGTTGAGGATTACTCCTGCGTATATCATGAACAGTACGGGTGACATTGGTGAGCTTTGTGGTAGGCCGGAGTTGTATGGTTAAGGGGGGTTCTAGCTGGTGGTTGAAAAAGAATTGTAAGGTTCTATTGGTATTAAACTCTTTGCACCATTCCGTGAGGTATTGGGAGAACTTCTGTTGTGTCATCATCTGGTAGAATAAGGAGTGATTTACACAGTTGAAAGCTCCTTAGATGTCATTTGCGAGGATTGCCGGTCTATCTAGTGTTGTGCCGGTGGTTTTCTTTTGGAGCAGGTTTTGTTGTATAGGCGTCAGGGTGCGTAGGAGTGCATCTATCGCTGAGATTGTTGGTCTTCCTCTGAACTGGTCGTCGGACAGGGTTCTGAGGAGGGTCCCATCTGTACAAAGCCTTGAGATGACAATCTTTTCGAGGACTTTGCTGTCTTCCATCTGTCCGGGTGTACCCCATCCTTCAGCATGGCTGAGAACATGTCTTGGACAAGTTGTGGGTTCGCGTTGATTATTGCTTTGATGAATGGGTAGGGAATGCCGTCAGTCCCTGTTGCTGAATTGGCTGGGCAGGAGTTTATCGCTTTAAATAGTTCATCTGAGGTAACTTCTTCAAACATGTCACTAAGGTCACAATAAGGGGGTCTGATTTGCAAAGGGGGGTTGTCGGGGGACGTCCAATTTGTGGGGAATTGTTCAGCCCTAAGAGCTTGGCACTTCCCCGTAAACGTTTGTTCACCTTGTATGGTTGGAATTATGGTTTCCCTTCTTCTTCCGGCATTCATAATTCTCCAGATTGTACTTCCTCTGGCTTCGGAGAGTTCCTTCTCCCTCTGTTCTGCTTTGGCTTTATGCACTAAGTTGGTCCAGTTCCGCCACTTTCTGCCTCCCTCTCTTCTTCTTTCCTTGTGTTCCTTGCCCTTCGCTCTAGGGTGTTGAGGTTCGCCTTTGCAGTTTTAAGTTCTGCAGTCCACCATCATTTCGACTTTTTTTAACCGTTGCTGAGTGGGGTGAGTCGGTCAATCAGTTGGTCAATATATTCCAGGATGAAGTCTGCCGATTGTTTGATGTGGCTTTGGTTCTCCCAAGCTTCTGGTGGCAGGTGGAATTGGGAGACGAGTTGGTTGAGTCTTTTCCAGTCGGTTTTGTGCCATAGTCTTCTTGGTATATATTGGGGTTTTGAGATTTGGATGTGGATTATGGTTTTCCCATGATCTGACCCTGCTCCATATTTGTCCATATTCCACGTCATGTCATAGTACAGGACTGGGCCTTTGACTAGTGTGAGGTCGATTATGGTTGGTCGGTTATTGTTTCGGGAGAAGTGTGTGAAAACCCCGGGTTCGTTTAGTAGGTGCAGTCTTTGTCTATCCATCCATCTCTTGATTCTGTTCGCATTTCGTTTGTCAGCTCTGATGGTGTTGGTGTATTCGTTTGATTTGTGTCCGTACTATAGCTGATAGTGGCAGTTAAAGTCCCCCATGACTAGGCAGTTCTGGATTGTGGTGATGTTCCTTGAGATGTTGGCAAATGGGCCACTTCTCCTGGGTGAGTATATGTTGAGGATTTGTTTTTTTTGTTGTTGTATTTCCACCGCTACCGAGACAATGAAATTATCGTGTACGAAGTGGTGTTTGGGTTTCAGGTTGCTTTGTTTTCTGATGTATGTTGCGCATTTCGTGTCTTTGTTGCTTGCTGTAAAGAGACAAAAGAGAGGTGATTCTGGTGGGTGTCCGTCCCTGTTGTTCCATGGTTCCTGTAACAAAAGAAAGAGTATGTTCTCGTCCATTTCTACTTCCTCCACTACTGACTTTGTTGTTAGCTCGTTTTTTGCACAGTTCAGTTGCTGCGTAATAGCTATGGTTCTATGTTGTTGGTCCATTAGACGGAGGTTTCCATTTCTTCATTTGGTTCCTCGATGTCCTGGATGGCGATCGGGGCGTTTTCGGGTTCTGGGACCGGTTGGTGGAGAAGTTTGGCCTTGATCTTGGCTTTGGCTCGTTCCGGGCATGCCATATCGATTGCTTTGTGGTGTCCTTTGCAGTTGAAGTATCTGATTGGTGAGTGGGTGAATCTGATGCCTCCGGCGCATTCCTTGCATGGGTGTTCAGTTGTTTTGTGGTCGGCTGATGCGCAGTGTCCGCAGCGTCCTATCCAGTGGCTGCAACGCTCCTGCCGGTGTCCATATTCGAGGCAGTTGCGGCACTGGGTGTCGGGGTTGGTGGGGAGGTAGGTCTCCAGCTTGCAGGTTCTGTTGAAGAGGTTGAAAGAGCGAAGTCCGAGGTTTTCGATGGTGTAGTGTCCTGGAAGAGCAATGACCATTGAGGAGTGTGCTTTTCCGGTGCGGGATTCAGGTTTGCTGAGCCATCGGGGAATTTGTGCTAGTTGTATTGTTGTTCCCTAGTTGCTAGTGATTTCGGATGCGACGAGTTGTCCGGCTTGGAAGCCTTCGCCTATTGATGTCGGGACGCCATGTAGGATGAACTTTGACAATCTAGAGTTAACCCGGATGTCAACCAAAGGTACTTTCAGTTCGGTGAGTGCGGATTCGATTTCCAGTCTGTATTCCATGACTTTGGTTGCTGGGGTTACGAATTTGGATTCCAGGACAAAGTTGTTCTTTGAGGTTTGCCTGGCCGCGAGGAGGTGGCAGTCTGGATCTTGGATTCTGGAGTTGATCTTTTGCCTGATTTCAGTTGGGGTGAAAGGTGATGCCGCGTTGGTTTCAATAACAATTTCTCGGTTGATCTCGGTGAAGTTCGGTTTGAAAAGGGGGTCCGGTTTGGGTTTGAATTTCTTCCTTTGTACTACCTGGACGTTAACTGGTCCAGGGCCTTTTGCGATGTTGGCGTATGTTGTGTTCTGTTGTTGTTGTTGTGGTTGTTGTGGTGGGGGGTTCCTTGTGTTTGGTTCCGGGTGTTTTCCTTTGTTCCTGGGTTGTTCGGGGGGGGCTTGTGCCAGAGGTGCCTGGGCATGTGGTGCGCGTGCCGGGGGTGCTCATGGTGCCGGGGTGCTGGGGCGGTTTGTTGGATGCGATTAATCTTATCCATCAGTATATCTTGTGGTTTTATCATTTCGAACATTTGGTTTGTCAGGATGCTGACGGTGTCCTGTAGCTGCTTGTTTTGTTCAGCCATGTCCTTTCTGAGTCTTTCGACATCGTGTTCGACTGTGTGAATGTCATCGGTGATACGGTGGGTTGCGATAGACATGGCATTTCTGACCAGCCAAGCGGTATAGTTTAGATCCATGACGTTGTGGGTTTCCTGAGGGACAATGCTGGGGTGGAGATAGTCAAATCTGGGAGCGTAAGGCCGGTCGTAATCCTCAGAACCTGCGAATTCCGCGAACTCCCCCATAGGAGTCCCATTGTTTTGGGTTTCTGCGATGACGGTTGATTGAGTGGATTGGGTCGGGTCGAATCTTGGGGGGGGTGGTGGTCCGGGGGGTGCTGGGGTGGCGAAGAAGGAGGAGAGCGATGAGTGCGACATCATGTCCGTTCCTGTTCTTCTTGAGGCTGGGGAGACTTCGGATACGGTTCTCTTTCTCCCGTTAGGATTTGGAAGGGGTTGATGGTCGGTTGGGGTTATTATCCAACGTGGATATAGAAGTGGCTCCATCTGGTATGATATACCAGGTAAGACCAGGCGTTCGGATTTGTGTATGAGGTGAGGGTGTTGTATGTGTAGAGAAAATTCTACAACTCAGGGGCGAGGGTGTAGATGCACTCCCTGACGAAGTAGTGGATTCTGAGGTACCAGTAGAAGACGCTGTAATGGTAACTGTCTGGTTTGGTTATTCGGGTTGTCAAGTACGAAGAGGAAGGATTGCGCAGTGTGGTTGGGATTTATGATGGAGTTTCTATTATGTTCTTTTGGTTTCTGTTACGTGGGGTATTAGTCATCAACGGACTAGGAGTTGGATATATAAGGGGGCGTTGCCTCGTGCCTTTTCATGTTTTCCTTTCTTTTCTTTTCTCTTCACGCAACCTCTGTATTTACTCCACGAATACTACTTTTGTTCTACGCTACGTCATAGGGTTCAGACTGGTATATCATACCAGGTAGAGCCGCTCCATAGTCCATAGTCTCGAATATCTACTGCTACGTCTTCGCCTCGGTTGTATTCCTTGGCACAATAGCCCCCTCGCTCATAGTCCCCGTTACACTAGGTTGCGTCCACCTATTGCCAACCAATACAACATCATAGCCTACCTTTTCGGAACACGCCCCTATTGATTATCAGCAACTTAGCAATAACCTCCAAAGATTCTTTGAAGCGCACCCCCAGGTCGACAACGTCATCGGAGTAGAAGCCTATGCGCTTCTCCAACAATGTCAGTATAGTCTCGCTCAGTATGCAACGGATTTACAGGAGATGGTAGGGGAGGCTGAGAGAGCAAGAGAGATGTTTGCACAAGATCTTGCTGCTGCCGGAGCTCAATAGGCTGCTGTTGAAATTGTTACCCCTGATGAACCACCCATCTGAGATGAGCCCTCAGTCGCGCCCCCAGCACCACCTGTTGCAGCCACTACCCATCGGTCGGAGAAGCTCCCAGATCCTGAAGTGTTCAGGGGGGATCGTGATCGGGAACGGCTCCACCTATTCAAACAACAAATGAGAATTAAGCTATTGGGTAATGCCGATCGCTACCCGACGCTACAATCAAAGTTATCCTATGCGTTCAGCAGACTGGAAGGCGAATGCCAACCGCTTCCTACAGATGGCAAGAATTGCTTTGCCCTCCATGTTACGGTTTTATGAGATTTTGGACACTGCTTTTGGGGACCCTGATCGGATGCGCACGGCGAGGAGGAACCTCCGGAACATCCGCCAACGAAATCGGACGTTTGCTGATTATTTTGACGAGTTTCAACGGTATGCTGCTGAGTCGGGTATGGACGAAGTCTCTCGGATTGAGGCTTTGATGGAAGGGATTAATGCAGAGCTCGATGAATCTATGATCCACCATGAAACCTCGGCGACGGTAGATGCATGTGCTACCCTTTTGCAACGGTTGGATAATCGCCGTCGAGCGGCAGAAGCTAAGCGAGGAAGTAAAAAGCCTTAGACTGCTACTGCTACTCCGGCCCACCAATAACTCTGCCCCTCGCCTCGCTGCCGCCTGCTAATGCACCTGCTACCAACCCCATCCTCTTTCGCCGGGGTGATGTAAAATTATGGATCTATCTGGACGCTGTCGCCAACCCCTGCCGAAAGAAACGCCCGCTTAACTGAGCGATGTTTCTATCATGGAGGTGTGGGACACATGGTTAGAGATTGCCCTGCGATGCAACTGGAAATCAAGCAAGGAGACCGCGATGAGGGAGCAGCGTTGAGGTGGAGGAAAACGATGGAGCGATAATCTAGTCAAGAAGATTTGTCCCTGCACTAAGTAAATTTAGCCTGCGACCGCATGATTTTTCTAGGACGCATATTTCTGGGTTTTCGGTATCGGAGGAGGAAATGGATGGGAATCAGCTTGTAGTAACTTGTTCAATTTCTCAGAATAAAGACTCTTTCATACCCACCTACGCTCTTATTGATACCGGAGCATCAGGATATGCTTTTATTGACGAATCTTTTGCACGCCACAACAAACTCACAATGACCCCTCTCAAGATACCCCGTCATGTAGACGTTATAGACGGCAGACCTATCAAGTCAGGAAAAATTACCCACATTGTCGATGTTGCGCTAGACATTCACGGCCATCGAGAGACCGCGCCATGTTTTGTGACGAAACTAGGACACTATCCGATTGTGATGGGAATACCCTGGATGCGACGTCATGATGTTAAAATTCGACCAAAGGAAAACCTATTAGTTTTTGACTCTCGGAACTGTTGCCAACACTGTTCACTCAGTGGAACTGCAGTTACTGTTCATGGCATTTCGATTCCCTTACCGGAACACCATACAGTCATTGTTTCAGCAAGCGAAAAATCTACTATTGACATTGAACGGCTAATACCGAAGGAATTTCATCAATACATCCACATGTTTGAAGAATACGATGCCTCAGTTCTTCTAACGCACCGATCCTCCCATGATATGAAGATAGTATTAGAAGAAGGCAAACAACCACCATGGGGACCTATATATGCCCTATCCCAAATTGAGTTGAAGGCGCTCTGGGACTATCTTCAGGAAAATTTACCCAAAGGAATCATTCGTCATAGTGAATCGCCAGCGGGGGCACCCATATTATTCGTCAAGAAAGCCGATGGAACTCTTCGTTTATGTGTCGACTATCGAGGCCTCAACGCAATTACGATTAAGAATCGTTATCCATTACCGTTATTGAAGGAAACCTTGGCCAAATTGTCGAGAGCGAAGTACTATACCAAGTTGGATTTACGATGGGGATATAATCAGATTAGGATGGCGGAGGGAGATGAGTGGAAAACAGCCTTTAGGACCAGATATGGACATTTTGAGTACACGGTGATGCCATTTGGATTAGCCAATGCTCCTGCCACATTCCAACATTGGATTAACGACATCCTGCGCCCTTATCTCGATCAATTTGTAACGGCCTATTTAGATGATATCCTTATCTATTCCGAGAACCTTGTAGAGCACAAGGATCACATTCAAAAAGTGTTAAAGGTGCTTGATGAGAATCATGTTCACCTTAAGCCCAAAAAATGTGAATTTATGGTTCAGGAAACGAAATATCTTGGTTTAATCCTTACCCCGAATGGAAATAGGATGGATACAAAGAAAGTTATCGATGTTTGAGAGTGGTCCACACCGACGAATCTCTATGATGTTCAAGTATTTTTAGGATTTGCAAATTTTTATCGATGATTCATTTTGGGATATTCAAAGATTGTTGCTCCGCTTACTGCTCTGACGAAGAAAAATGTTAAGTTCGAATGGACGGACGAAAGGGAGGAAGCGTTTCAGATGTTAAAAAAGATGTTTACGACGGCACCGATACTAGTTCATTTTGATCCGGATCGGAAGATTGTGATAGAAACCGATGCTTCCGACTATGTTTCAGCAGGAATTCTATCGCAACGTGATGATGAAGGAACCCTACATCCGGTTGCATTCTTTTCCAAGAAACATTCCCCCGCAGAATGTAACTATGAAATCTACGATAAAGAACTCCTAGCGATAGTACAATGCTTTGAAGAATGGCGACACCATTTGGAAGGAGCACAATTCCCAATCGAAGTTTTCAGTGATCATCGAAACCTTGAATATTTCATGACAACAAAATTGTTACAGGAAACACGAACACTGCTTCGAAGTCAAGGCACAGGGATAATACGGGTGATGGGTTGTGATGCGAGTATGGTCGGGTAACGAGGGAACAAGCATAGAAAGGTACCGAGGGGTAAGACCGCCAAGAACCACACCAGTATTAGCCATTGTGAAAGACGCTTATTGGGTGTCTCACCCGGAACGGAATAGAAGCGGGGCTTATGGCTGCAGGCCATTCTACTTAGGGAAGTAGCTCTAGGACAATAGTATGATACAGCTCGGTTATCGGCAATTGCAGGGTTCAGGATTACGTGTCGAAACTAGAATGGAGGAACGGAACTATGGGGGCGCTTATCGTTATCTTCTCGATTGTCTTGCTCCATTATCGCTATCTCATTAGTATTAGAAAGCGGCCAAGATAGGTTCCGCATGTATAAATAGGGTGAGGATTCTGCCTCGCCTTAGTGGCATCATCAGTCACTCAATGAAATGAATCCATACATATTACAAGTTTAAAAGCTACAGAACTATCGCTAGCATTGGCATTTCAAACACTATATTGTACCTTACCCACTACGCTATTACTTTACCGATCGCATATTATCAACGTCTCGATAAGACAACTACTCGCTTAGACCAATACTTGGAAGTATTTTGCGTGACGGATAGTCATCGTGCTCTCAAGTAAAAGAATAAGGAAGTAGTCTATTAGACGTATTAATTTGGTACTTTATGCACCCCAGTAGCAACAGCGCTATCAACAACCTCACTTGCACTACCTCCTTCATCGCTCAGAGAGGCAGTGCCAACACCTTTATTGCGGATATCTCGAATACGCCGGGTTTTTTATCGAAGCAGGCACGACTTGCACGTTCGAAGAACACGATCCGGAGATCCTCAACTACCCAGAACTCTTCCCTATCAAAGTCACCTCAGTCAGCAATCCCACGGATTAGCTCACCCCGCCCCTAGTTCATCGCTCAACCCTGGTGCAGAAGACAGCCACAGCTCAGAATCGAGCAACTTAATACGCTGGGGTCATCAAGCAACGATCGGAGGAAGACTACAACATGGAGAGCTTTCAATCACGCGAGAGATCGAGATAGTAGAGGCCCAGTCGGCAGCGCCACAGGAGGGATCGGGACGCTACCGATCAGCGACCTTCAGATCGACCCAGCCGGCCGAATCCTATGGCCAACCCCGCCCGCGCAGGCTAGGGGACTACCGGGACTATTCCCCGTACCAGACGCCAATCAGAGAGAGGTCGTCTATTCCGAGGCCCTCGGTCCCCAGGGTAATGGACGACGACGAGGATACGGATATGGACGAGGAGGAGCGCCGTATCGAGCACCCCTTCGGAGAAATCATCGGGCAGGAAATCGAGCGGAGAGGAGCCCCAGTGGTTCAGCAGCTAAGCCGAGGACTTGGAGACCTCAATATGAGCGTCCAAGACCTCCCTTCCATCAGGGAAATGACTCAGCAGCACGCCGCGCAGATCACCCAGCAGCACGAAGAGACGGCCAGACTCATCCGCGAGTTGCAGATGAAATTCGACCAGGATCAGGAGGAACGAGAGCGCCGCGACGGCTTTATCCTCGCACAGGTACGGGCGGAAACAGCCGCGACCACTACGAATCTCGGCCGAGTCCTGGAGCAGATCGCCACTACCACCAGGGTCCACCAGCAGCGGCAGGAAGAGCAGACCCAGCACATAACTATGCTGGCCAACTGGATCCAACAGCTGCCGCAAGATGGCCCAGTCCAAGTCCCAGAAGGTATAGCAACCACGCTGAGCATTGGAGACGGCCAGACAGCAGCAGGCCTCAGGGATTTAACGCTGGCAAGACGAGGAGAGCCAATGGAAGAAATGATGGGGCAGATGAGGAAACAGCCCGTGAAAGCGGCTATGAACAACCACTGGCCCCGGAAATAGGTGCAGGTGGCAGCGGATCAGGTCCACCTCCCCAACCACCAGTCGCCCCCCCAGCTGGCTCCGGTTCGGGTGAGAACCCCGGAGGTCAAGGCCAAGCACCCGGATCCAACCTTGGGCATAATAGCCAACAAGGACAGTTGGGAGACCAGGGAGCACAAGGTGGGAGCAATGGAAATGGGGGCGGTAACAATGGAGGCAATGCTGGAGGAGCACCACCACCTCCCGGATCATCAAACTCCTCAGAAGAAAAACGCCGCAGGCGGCAAGATCGCGAAAGAAGAAGAGAGGAGAGAAGGCGCCAACGAGAATTAGAACGCTCGCACCCCCCTCGCGCCACCACAGGGGACGCACCCAAGAAGGCCAACATCCCCTTCTCCGGAAAAGCCGATCAGGACGTAAGACTCTGGATCGACCAAATGGAGATCTTAATTAGTCTTCAGAAGAAAGTCCACTGGGATGACGGCACCAAAATCATGTGGGCATCCCTCGAGTTTACCGGTAGTGCGGCGAACTTTTGGCGGAATTTCACGGAGAGATTAGCACTGGACCCAAGCATCGGAACCTGGGAACGGTTCAAACAGGAACTCAGACCCAATACTAAGAACCGCACAAGTCAGAGCAGGCCAAACAAAAGATTGATAAGTCTCAGACTGGCCCAATCGACGACTACATCAACGAAATGCAGAACCTGGAATGGGACGCACGAGTTGGACCAGTTGTCATGAGATCCATGATCCTAACGGGAATAAACTCCTCGCTGGAACAACGGCTCTCTAATGCGATCGAAGAACCTGAGGATTTTGTGGAATGGTTAGCAAGACGGAAAGTCGGACGCAGCGATCACGTAAAAGTCGAAAAGAGATCCTGCGAGGCAAAGACTCTGTGAAACCTCGCGAGGAAAAAATGGAGCGGCGAAAATCGCGCAATAATGCAAATCCTCGGAAAACTTTCCCCGCACCAGCCAGCAACTCTAAAAACTCGGATGACTTAGGTGTCACCAAGGAGGAGAAAGAGAAGTGGCAGAAGGAAGGAAAGTGTTTCCGTTGTGGTAGAGATAACCACTTCGCTGGCAAGGATTATGAATTACAAGTAAGGTCCGGTTGACAAACCTGAAGAGAAAGGAGTATCCTTCCGGAGGTAGGAACCACGGAAGGGGGGGTGATAAAAAACGGAAATTGGGGCCACAAAACGAGGCATTTAGGGCAAGGATCACAAATTTGGAGGACTAGATTGATTGGGTGTTTCTATTTTACGGGTTTCATTCTATGTTGTGTTACGGGTTTTTTCTATTCTGTTTTCGGAAAAAGGTTTTTTCAATGGGATCGGGTTATGTTACGTTCTATCGGTTTGGTTAAAATTTGCGCAATTCAATTCTCTTTACACACACTCTGAGGATGGGGTTACACCCCGAAAAACGCCTGGCGCGTAAATGCTGTACCATGATCTTCATCAAACGCTCGAATTTGCTATATAAACCACCTCGCCCCGCGCTCGAGCAAGAACCATTAACATCAACCCACTCATACCCAAGAACAAAGCATACCTTTACCCTCACACTCTCATACATACGAATATGTCTGCACACAACCAAGAAACCCGCCTCGAGATGGAGATCTCTTGGACACACCCCGCAACCGGTACCCTACATGCAGAAATAGTCAACGCACTCCTAGACAGCGGAACAGAGGACTGGGTCATGTCCTGGAACTGTATCCATCGTCTCAAGATCCCCACTCAGCCTCGACCAAAGCCTCTCATCATCAGACAGGCCGACGGCACCCCTATGCCTAACTCCGGCACCCACATTACTCAACCTCTTACCCTCCGTGTCGGCAACCATCTAGACAGAGACATCGCTCGAGGTTGGCTTGCTCGCAGGAGAGGACCTCGTCATACCACATCGATGGCTCAAGGAAAGATCAACCCACTATACATTGGGGACAGAATAAGGTCACCTTCGACAACATCACATGTCGCTGAAGGGATGCTTGCGACCATGTATGACACCTATAAGGAAGACCCAGAAGAGCTGGTCATCAGGCTGTTGAGGGCGTCACCCAAGAAGCAGATGACGATCGAGCAACACCCCTTCTGGGCAAGGGCATTGGTAGGCGAGGCTCTCGCTAGTGCTATACCAGTGGAGTATCAGGACTTCATCGACGTCTTCTCTAAGGAGGGGGCCGATCGACTACCGGATCACTCTGAATGGGATCATACCATTCCCCTTATGGAAGGAAAGCAGCCCCCATGGGGACCGATTTATGCGCTCTCCCCAGTGGAACAAAATAAGGCACCGTGAAAGATTGGATCTAAATGCTAGCCTCTGGCAAGATAGTCCCCTCCACCAGCCCAGCAGCAGCACCCATCCTGTTCGTCAAGAAAGCCAATGGGAAATTGAGGTTATGCGTAGACTTTCGTGGCTTAAATGCTATCACAGTCAAGAATCGCTACCCCCTCCCACTCATGACAGAGTTGGCCGACGCAACGAAAGGAGCAGAGTTCTTCACCAAGATAGACCTGAAAAATGGCTACAACTTGATTAGAATTGCTGCTGGCGAGGAATGGAAAACAGCTTTCAGAACAAAATACGGCCACTTCGAATATAGGGTAATGCCTTTCGCTTAACCAACGACCGGGCGTTGCTCCAGGTCATGGTTAATACCATATTCATGCGATCTTCTAGATCAAGGCGTAGTAGTCTACTTGATGATATCCTAATATATTCAAAGACTCGGTAAGAAAGATAATGACTTGTGCACAGAAAAGTATGGAAATGACTGCAAAGAAAACCACCTATACGGGAACCTCGAGAAAACGGAATGGTACAGACAGGAGGTAGAATTCCTAGGATTCGTACTATCAGGAAAAGGGAACCAGGTCTCGCCTAGGAAGGTGAAGGCAATCACGGAATGGTTACCACCCACCAAGGTCAAGGAACTTCAGTGTTTCCTCGGGTTCGCCAATTTCCTACGACGGTTTATCCACAGGTATTCCGAGATTTGTCGACCAATGACCGATCTCCTGAAGAAAGGATCCATATGGCGATGGAGCAGTGAACAGCAAAGCGCTTTCGACGAACTCAAGAAGAGGTTCACGTCTGCCCCACTATTATTACGATTTAACATCGCTGTCGATCATAGAAATCGACGCGAGTGACTGGGCCGAGGCCGCAGTGCTTCTCGTGTTCGGCGACGGTATCCTACACCCGTAGCTTACCACTCTCGCAAGTTCAACGAGGCAGAGGTCAACTACGAGATCTACGATGACAGGAGATGCCGCCATAGTTTCTGCTCTCTTGACTTGGAGACATTGGCTTAAGGAACGGAAATTCCTATCCAGATACATTCGGATCATCAGAACCTACAGTACCAAGAAGTTGTCGAGAAGACAAGCCAGATGGGCCGAAGATAGACCTTTTCGCTTCAGGATCCATTACCACCAGGCGAAAAAGAATGGCAAGCCAGATGACACTCACAAGCGCCCGTAGTTCGCTATGGAAGGGAGAATGCGTGAACAACCCAGAAACAGTTGCTCAGCAGAGAACAATTTGTCAGAAAATCACGACCAGCGAGAAACTGGCCCTCAAATTATCGGCAACCCCGAAGAAGCGATGGACTCTGGATCAGCTGGTACGACATACCAAGTGAGAGCTGCCTCAGCCATTACAAGACTGGTATGAACAGGACAGACAATGGGTTCGAGAGTGTTCGATGAACCTCTCCTGACGCAAACCTTGAAGTCTTTACAGGGGAAGTGATGCCGTAATAACGGAGCCTTGCCACTGAATGGACCCCGATCGAATGAGGCCACCCACGATGGTCGCCGCAGAGTGCCAGGATACGCGGTCAGACAAGTCATCGGCGATCATCATGACAGACCCAGAAGGGCATCTAGAAGCGATAAAACCCTTGAGTTGATCGATAGGAACTACTGGTGGCCAGGAATGTCCACGGATGTAGCCAACTGCGTCAAGACGTGCGATACATGCCAGAGAGCCAAGCAACGTCGGAGACACTTGTCACCCTCAGCCCCTAGAGTTAGCCATCACACCTTGGACTGATATCTCAATGGATTTCGTAGTAGAAATGCCAAAGCGAGAAATCAGGATTCCGCAACGACGGTAGTCGCGACCGCTTTACTTAAGATGGCTCACTTCATTCCAACGACGGGAATCAATGCGAACAGACCGCTAACGCTTTGTGAAAGACATATGGCGCTTCCACGGACTTCCTAGGAGCATCGCTCGACAGAGGAACACAGTTCAGACGGCATTTTGGGCTGCGACACGAACGACTAGGGATTCGTAGAAGACTCTCGACTGCTCCATCCACGCAGATGGCCAAACAGAAAAGACCAACCAGCACCTCGAGTCCTACATCCGGGCCTACACTGCAGGTACAGGGAAGAAATGGAAGGACCTACTACCAATCTGCGAGTATGCATATAACAATGCGAAGCACTCGTCAACAGGACAGTCACCGTTCTATTGCAACTACGGTTTCCACCCACGAACGGATTGGCCAACGGACGTGGACATCGGGCAGCTGGATGCCAAGGGAAGCACCTACCCAAGACCTTCTCCAAGCCTCACGAATCAGCGAGGATACGCTACACAAGACCTTCGACAGAATGGCATCGAGACCGGGACCAGCAGTTCAGCGGTTCACGATCGGTCAAAAGGTCTGGATACTTGAACCTCGGCGGTTACAATAAATGGTCCGATAAGTTCACAGGGCCTTTCGAAGTCACCGCGGCTGTAGGAAACAGGGCCTATCGTTTGAATCTTCCGGTAGAATGGAAGGTTCACGATGTATTCCACGAGATGTTGTTGCGACCTTATCGAGAGGATCCCAACCCTGGCAGACAACAGAACACACGAAAACGACTCGCAACACCCGATCCTCAAGAGGCGCTCTTAGATGAGAACTTCAAACCAGTCACGAACACTCGACCCCATACGAGGAGTCAAGGACCGGTCACCAACTCGGGACGGCCTCCGAAGCGACAACGGACTAGGGAAGACTAGCTCGATACCTTTCCTACTCTATGACTTTTTCCCACAGGGTTTTATCATAGAAAGGTTTTAACGGTCGAGGGCGACGTCTAGGAAGGGGGAGTAGTGTTACAGGAAACACGAACACTGCTTCGAAGTCAAGGCACAGGGATAATACGAGTGATGGGTTGTGATGCGAGTATGGTCGGGTAACGAGGGAACAAGCATAGAAATACCGAGGGTGTGGGGGCACCGGCAACCACACTAGTATTAGGCCATTGTGAGCAAGACGCTTACTATTGGGTGTCTCACCCGGAACGGAATAGAAGCGGGGCTTATGGCTGCAGGCCATTCTACTTAGGGAAGTAGCTCTAGGACAATAGTATGATACAGCTCGGTTATCGGCAATTGCAGGGTTCAGGATTACGTGTCGAAACTAGAATGGAGGAACGGAACTATGGGGGGGCGCTTTTCTATTGGGGTTATCTTCGGGTCGATTGTCTTGTTCCATTATCGTTATCTCATTAGTATTAGAAAGCGGGCCTTGGCATAGGTTCCGGCATGTATAAATAGGGTAGGATTCTGCCTCGTCTTAGTGGCATCATCAGTCACTCAGCGAGCGGAATCCGGTTTACAATATTACAAGTTTAAAAGCTACAGAACTATCGCTTAGCATTGGCATTTCCCCAAACAAAAATTGTTAAATCGTCGACAAGCCCGTTGGTCCGAATTCCTCTCACGCTTTGATTTCGTTATACAATTTCGACCAGGAAAACAAGGAGCAAAGCCGGATGCATTGACTAGAAGGTCAGGTGACCTACCTAAAGAGGGGGATGAACGGTTGACACATCAGAGCCAGGTAGTTCTGAAGCGAAAAAATTTGGATACAAAGCTAAGTTTGTTCAAGTTCGCGGGTTCTTTGTCAAACGAATCCGCTGAAGGAGCGTCCACTGTTGAGGAGTTATTTTCAAAAGCTTACCAAGTTAATAGTTTTCCAAACGAGATCCTCGCTATGCTTCGGAACGATGTTCGCCACTCGAACAAAATTTCGCTTGCCGAATGTATGGAAGATAACAATGGTCGGCTACTTTATCGAGGCGCCCTATACGTACCAGATGACAATGACCTCCGGCTAAGGCTCTTACAAGAACACCATGACAAACCATCTGCGGGACATCCAGGCAGAGCAAAGACATTGGAACTCTTAAGTCGGGAATACTATTGGCCACAAATGCGAAAGTATGTCGACCAATACATTAGGAATTGCAATGTGTGTGTCCGTAGCAAGGCACCACGCAATGCACCATATGGAGTACTTCGTCCTATGCCAATACCCGATGGGCCATTGACAGATGTCTCGATGGATTTTGTTACTGACCTCCCTGAGAGTAATGGATGCAATGCGATATTAGTTGTTGTGGATAGACTAACCAAGATGCGACACTTCATACCAACGACTAAAGAGGCAGATTCGAAGGAGGTAGTGAGACTATATATCAATAATGTTTGGAAGCTACATGGACTACCTGATACTGTTGTATCCGATCGAGGAACACAGTTTGTCGCAGATTTTTGGAAATCACTTTGCAAACGTTTGGAAATTTCCCCACGATACTCTACCGCTTTTCACCCCCAGACCGATGGACAAACGGAAAGGATTAATGCCATAATGGAGCAATATCTTCGAAGTTATGTTTCTTATCAACAAGATGATTGGACCCGACTATTGGCAATGGCTGAGTTCGCAACAAACAATCACCCTTCGGAAACGACAAAGATCTCTCCTTTCTATGCCAATTCGGGAAAGAATCCAAGGATGACTTTTGGTCTTTTGGAACATGGTAGAACGACGGCAGAAGATCAGGCCAATAGTGTTGCAAAGGAAATGAAGGACATCGTGAATTTTCTAAAGAATGAAATGTTTCGGGCACAAAGGATTCAAGAAGAGTCGGCCAATATGAATCGAACTCCTGCCCCTCGCTACAGAATAGGAGATAAGGTTTTCTTATCGACGCGCCATATTTTGACAAAACGACCTTCCAAGAAATTCGATTGGAAACGCATCGGACCCTACAGCATTAAGCGTATCATCAATCCTTATGCTTGTGAGTTAGAACTTCCCCGTTCCATGAAGATCCATCCAGTATTCCACGTTTCGCTATTGTCGCCTGAAGCTGGCAATCCGGTACCTGGACAGCAACAGTCAGCACCACCTCTGGTTGAAATCGAAGGGGAGGAAGAGTGGGAAGTCGAGGACATTTTGGATTCTAGGAAACGAAGGGGAAGATTTGAATATCTAGTACGATATACCGGATATGATGAGGCCTCTTGGCAACCACTATCGGACCTTGAACATTCGCCTGAGGTTGTTCGACGATTCCACGAGCGTTATCCATGGAAACCTCCAAGTTGTTCGATTCGGCTTGTCAAGAGGAAGGATTGCGCAGTGTGGTTGGGATTTATGATGGAGTTTCTGTTATGTTCTTTTGGTTTCTGTTACGCGGGGCATTAGTCATCAACGGACTAGGAGTTGGATATATAAGGGGGCGTTGCCTCGTGCCTTTTCATGTTTTCCTTTCTTTCCTTTTCTCTTCACGCAACCTCTGTATTTACTCCACGAATACTACTTTTGTTCTACGCTACGTCATAGGGTTCAGACTGGTATATCATACCAGGTAGAGCCGCTCCATAGTCCATAGTCTCGAATATCTACTGCTACGTCTTCGCCTCGGTTGTATTCCTTGGCACAATAGCCCCCTCGCCCATAGTCCCCGTTACAGACGCGGTCTATTGGCATACAGGATTTTCCCTAGGATAGTAAAGCGAAATGTAAAGAATTCTTATCAGAAGGAAGACCGAGTAAATACAGGATTTGATTTGATTTGATTTTATATTGCTTTGAAGTACAGGACTTATCGCACACCTAAGAACCACACCCCCTCGTACAAAGGAAAGAGACAAAGGAAAGCGACAAAGGAAAGCGACCCGAAAAAGATAGAACAGTAAGGAAGTATCAGTACGTCAATGAAAGAAGAGAAAGCATAGCGAAAAACGAAAGAAAGAAAGCCCGCCTCTCAGGCATCCGTATCCTCCCCGTCCTCGTCTTTCTCGTACCATTTCAGGAGTTGTGTTTCTTTGGCAAACTCGAAGATCAGGTCTTCTCTAAGGTTGGTAAACATCCAATTTTCCCACGTCTGCGGCCCGGGATTTTTTTCGATGAGGGTCGCCTGAGTTGTGCCCATCGGGCATTCCATGACGATGTGTTTGAAGATTGTTCCGCCAAGCACTGGCAGGGTTCGCGATCGGTTTGAAGGCGTTTTTGTCCAGGCGTGTTGCTAAGATCGTAGTCGGAAGAGTTGCCTTGCTTTGGAGATTGGCATTTTGGCAGCTTTGTTGCGCAGTTTTAGGTCTCCTAGGTGGTGGTAGTTTGGGATTGGACGCGAATTCCATTCCTCCAGCATTCGTTTTCTAAGAGGTCGGTCTGTATCCATTTCTTCCTTCCTCCCGCCTTGGAAAGTGAGCATGAGGGAGGCGATTCGTGAGGCGGTTGCTTGTATGTTGAAAGACTTTCGTGGTAGTAGGTCGGTGAGTTCCTTGTCGATGGATGGCGATCTTCCACGATAGGATGCGGGTCCCGATTTCGGATCTATAGTTGAGAGTGTTCCAGGGGTGGCAGGGCAGCTTCTTTCAGCAGTCGTTTCTACTTTTGTCCATCGCGAGGCCGCGATTATTCGCAGCCATGTATATTGGTGAAAGTGCGGACTATGTATCTTCGCTCCTGCCCACCAGGCTTCTGAGCCCCAGAGGAGTCAGGAATGCTTGTGTGATTATGTGGTGGATTGTTCTGACTTTTGCTCCAGGTAGTCGAGAGTATTCGGATTCTTGAGTGATCGCAGGCCGTTGGAGAGCGCGCTTATATGTACGGAAGGAGAGGTTGCGTCGGTAGCCAGACTCCCACATATTTTAGCGGTCTTTTGGTTGATTGGGTGTCCCTATGACGGTATTGTTGGGTTGGCGAGAGTGGATGTTGGGGTCTGAAGAAAACAAGGTCTGATTTCTGGGGTTCAGATTTGACATTTAGGGGTTGGCGTTGGAGACCCTTTCTGTCATTCTTTCATTGAAAGGCGTTTGGTGATGAAGGCGGGTGATTTGGATATTTGGACCAGGCATCGTCATCGATGTAGGTGGTGTTGATTTCTTTTGCTGATGTGGATGGGTTGAGGATTATTCCTGAGTAGATCATGAATAGGACGGGTGACATTGGTGAGCCTTGTGGTAGGCCGGAGTTGTATGGTTGAGGGGATTCTAGCTGATGGTTGAAGAAGAATTGTAATGTTCTTTTGGTATTAAACTCTTTGCACCATTCCGTGAGGTATTGGGGGAATTTCTGTTGGCCATGATCTGGTAGAGTAAGGAGTGGTTGACACAGTTGAACGCCTTGGATGTCGTTTGTGAGGATTGCCGGTCTGTCTGGCGCCGGTGGTTTTCTTGGAGCAGGTTTTGCTGTATCGGCCAGGGTGCAGAAAAGTGCATCTATCGCTGAGATTGTTGGTCTTCCTCCAAACCGATCATCGGATAGGGTTCCGGCGAGGGTTCCATCAGAGCAGAGCCTTGAAGCGACGATTTTTTCCAGGACTTTACTGAAGCATTGTAGGAGTGATATTGGTCGGTAGGCTTTTGCTATTTTATAGTCCGCTTTGCCTTTTGGGTATCGGGATGCATTTTGCTGTCTTCCATCTGTCCAGATTCCGTTTCAACATGGCTGAGAACATGTCCTGTATGAGTTATGGCTTTGCCTTGATGACTGCTTTGATGAATGGGTAGGGGATGCCGCCTGTCCCTGTTGCTGAGTTGGCCGGGCAGGAGTTTATAGCTTTAAGTATTTCATCTGAGGTGACTCTCTTCAAACGCATTACCAAGATCACAATAAGGGGTCTGATTTGCAGGGGGGTTCTCGTGACGTCAATTTGTGAAGAGTTCAGCCCTAAGAGTTTCAAGACTTCCTCGCAAACGCTTTCTTCACCTCAGATAGTCGGGATTATGGTTTCCTTCTTCTTCCAAGATTCAGGATTTTCCATATTGTACTTCCTCTGGCTTCGGAGAGTTCCTTCTCCCTCTGTTATGCTTTTACATACAGTGCTGGTCCAGTTCAGCTCCCTTTCCTCAGTGCCTCCCTGTCTTCTTTCTTTCCTTGTGTTCCTTGCCCTTCGCTCTAGTGTGTTGAGGTTCGCCTTCAAGAGATTTAAGTTCTGCAGTCCACCATCGCTAGACTTTTTGCGTCATTGCTGAGTGGGTGAGTCGGTCAATCAGCTTATCGATGTATTCCGCGATGAAGTCTGCCGATTGTTTGGTGGCTTTGGTTTTCCCAAGCTTCTGGTGGTAGGAATTGGGGAGACGAGCTTGGTTGAGAGTTTCCCAGTCTGTTTTGTGCCATAGTCTTTGTGACGTGTTGGGGTTTGGAGAGTTGGATATGATTATGGTCTTTTCCACGATCTGACCCTGCTCCATATCTGTCCATATTCCACGCCATATCATAGTCCAAGACTGGGCCTTTGACTAGGCCGACATTATGGTTGGTCGGTTGTTGTTTCGGGGAAAGTGTGTGAAAACCCCGGGTTCGTTAAGTAGGTGCAGTCTCTGTCTGTCCATCCATCTCTTGATTCTGGTCGCGTTTCGTTTGTCCGCTCTGATGGTGTTGGTGTATTCGTGTGATTTGTGTCCATACTGAAGGAAAGTGACAACGCGGGGGTTGTGCGGAAGGACACAATAGCGGTTAAACTATTAAGTCGTCACCCTGATTTCGAGACGGAGAAGATTCAAAGAATTTAGACGAGAAAAGGAAGCAGGAGAGCTTGGTTCTAATGTCTATATTATATGTATCGCTTGATTGACAAAGTCAGAAGAAAGAGAAAAAACAGCCCGATATTTATACAAGAACCGTGTCTCTTCCGACCGAGAGAGAAAAGGAAACTAAACAGGTGGGAAAGCCATTTGACCCCGAGAAACTGCCAAGAAGTATGGAAACAAATAGAAGAGTGTCGGTAAGAAACCGATCACGCATATAAGTATATGACTCAACGTTCCAACATAGAAAGTAATACCCGAGATGACGCCTATATGTAAAGTAGAAACGTAATAGAAACCCAAAAGAAAATAGTTAACAGATAAACCCCGTATTCTTATCAAATAACCCGTAATAAAAAGTATGGAGATAAACAAATATCAACGTAGTAAATGAAAGAAACAAAGTTCATCAGAAATTCCAACACCCCTTCTCACTTTGTACCAATATAGGCGCAGTTGGTCGCAGCTTTGTTTTACAAGTCCTTTGCAAATGTCTGCCAGGTTTTCCGCGCAGGGACGCATGAGATTGATCGAACCATTCTGACGATTCACGAGAGAAGTGGTAAGCGATATCGATGCTGCTTCGCCTTGTCGTTAAGCTTCGGATTATTGGCGACGCCAATGGCGGAGTTATCGTCACAGAAGACTGCTGGAATATCGCCCCGAGGAGCCTTGAGGCCTCGAGTTAACCAAAGATGGTGTTTGGTGGTCATAGCCAGTGCCATGTACTGGCTTCGCAAGAGAGGTAGTAACTGAGCGTTGTTTTCGAGAGCCAGAAATGGTGGAATCACCGGTGACGAAGAGATATCCGCAGGTTTTCCGTGTCAGTAATAGCCGTGAGGATGCGCCGCTGTAAGTCGATAGTTTGAGGTCAGAACCAAATGGGAATAGGAGGGCCTTTTCCTTGGTCTTCTGAAGGTAATGAGTACTGCTTAATGCGGACATATGTGCAAAATTGGAAGGATTGAATTAAACTGAGAGAGGTGAGCTTATTGTATACGCTTAGGTCGGTCTTGTCGCAAGAACCAGATACATGAGAGATCCGATGATTTGTTGATAAGCAGTTGCATCGGCCTTGTCGCCTTCGCTACTAGTCGCAATCAATCGGTGGTTAGATCGATGGGAGGGAGACAGGCTTGCAATCTTGCATCGAGAATCGGTTCAGAATCTTGTTGATGAACGCTGTCTGCAGAGAGTGATACCGGCGTTGGTGTAGTCGATTTGGATGCCTAGGAGATAATTGAGAAGTCCCATATCGTTAACCTTGAACCTTTGCCAAGAGGAAACTGTTCGCTCGCCAGGCCGCCAGGAGGTCCAAAAAGAAAGTGGATGTCGCCCACGAATAGCTATGATTAGATTACCTGAGTCGTGAACAAGAACACAGGGATCGAAAGCAGTGATAGCAAAACCATAGTGATAAGGTATTCAACCACCGAAAGTACCATTCCTCGGTGATTGCTTCAAACCGTATATACATGCTTCAAACGCGCGACCTTACCTTTCTAACCGCTGCCTTCCGGTAGTTGCATGTACACCTCTTCTTTCAAGATACCATATAGGAACGCGGTTTTGACATCGAAGTTGTTCTGACACGCCATCCTTGCAAAGTTAAAGAATGGCAAGGAAAGCAAACGGAGAGAAATAAACGCATAACTGGTGAAAAGATCTCATCGTAGTCCATCCCTTGAACTTGAGAAAGCCTTTACGACGTAGTCTTGCCTCAGAACGCTTCTACTTCTCCTTTAGCATTGCTTTTAACCTTAAACACCCATCGACAATCCACAACTTTTCGGTTGGGTCTGTCAACAACTTCCCAAACTTCATTTTCATTCAGTGACTTCAGTTCCTCGCTTCATTGCCTTTTTTTCCACTCAGACCAGTCCGTGAGGATTTGGTCATGACATGATTTAGGCCCGATACTTTGTGATATCGATGGTAGTCTTCTTCGTTCCGATTCTGGGAGTGAGCTTCCGCATTAGCTTGCCGCTGGAGGACGAGAGGTAGCAGATGACCGTCGCTGGCTGCCAGTATTTGTTTGGTCGCTAGATGCGAGAGGTGTGGTGAGGAGCCCTTGTTAGAGGAGTTTTCCACCATTCGCCAGGAGGGTTGATAGCTGCACCTGTTCGTAGTCTTGTCCTGGAGCGACTAGGTCGGAAAGAAATGTGAAACGATGATAGTTTCGCTTTCTGATAGTTTTGTTGAGGAGGGGTGAAGGTGATGATGAGGAGGAAGATCCGCTTGATTGTACGGAATCTTGATGTTGTTGCTGCTGTTGATCGAGGAGAAACCGGAGAAGAGTTCCTGGTTATTTCAGACGCAGACTTGACTGAGTGGAGGATGTATTAGAAGCCATGAGGATAGAGTATTGTTTCGCGTTTCTTCGCCTAACTGATTGTTGAAAAGTGCAGTAACGATAGGATGACCTCTTTTGATACCAGTCAGCTGCGGTCTCGGGTTCCTATTAATCCGCGCTATCCACACGTCCGATGCGAAACCTTCTTTGTTAAAAAGCATAAGAAAGCGCCATGGGCTGAGATGTTTGAGGATCGTTAGGCTGAACTGACGTAAGATGATGAGAGGGTTCAGGTATTTCAGATACCCCTTCTATCGCAAAGAGGAGGGAAAAAGACATCGAGGAGCATTTAATCGCTCGCTTTTTCTGAGGGATAAATACTCTATAGTGGCGGTCGGTTGCTGTATATCCCGTGAAAATACCTTTCATAGCCCTGAGATAGCTTGCTTCCTGCGGACGCTTTGTCCTCCGTGATATGCACATAACATTCTCGACCAAAAGGCTGAAGGTGGTGGATCGATGGTTTTCATCGGCGAAGGCCTCATAAGGAGTTTGATCCTCGACTGACTTATGAGCGGCGATGGTTCTTGAGGTAGACGAAGGTGGAGACTGCTTCTGCCCATAGTCGCTATCGTTAAGAGGAACATGGTCCTAACTGTTTCACCCATTGCTCGATTAAGTCTTTCAAGAACACCATTGACCGGAGAAAGAAGGAGTTAACTCGTGAATCCATTCCCTTGGAAGCAAAGAAATTCAGTTTTCCATCGACGCATTTCCTCCATTATCAGTCCTAAAACGCTGACAGGCAAACCATATTGGAGTTCCATCTCAGTCACGAAATCTTCGATAGCCTTTTAGCTGCATCAGATTTCTTCGAGAAAACGAACCCATGATATTCTGGTCTTGTTGCCGACGGGAGATGTAGTAGAGTGAGTTTGAAGAGGGAACGTGAAAAGGTCCACACAAGTCAGAGTGAATGAGTTCCAACTTGGTTTCCGCCGAGTGTTGGTGATAGTGGTGTGTAGACTTAGCGAGTGAACAGGTTGAACAGTGAAAGGAAGTAGGGACAGGAGGGATGATAGTGGCGTCGGCATAAAGGTTCTTAGCTTTCTGAATGGAAGATGGAGCCAGATGTCCTAGAGCTGAGTGCCAGAAGTCATATGTGAGAAAAGCAGAATCGGTAACCTCAGGAATCTTAAATAAAGAACCGTCAAACGATGCTTCAAAATCGCTTTTATTCCCTTTAACAATAGAAATGAAATCCTCTCCTACCATAAGATACCCTTTTCTCTAATCTTTCTCCAGGAAAGTAGAGGTCGCCAAGATCAGGAACATAAAGAACATCAGAACACACGAAAAGAAGAAACAGATCCATCCTAAGACACAGTCCATCACCACAGTTCCTTTCCTTAACAGACATGGAGTCCTTAGACGAGATTCACAAATCCGGCACATTTCTCGGGGTGTTCAAACGGCCTAGGGAGGGACACATGTGAGAGGTTGCTCCTGTGTCAAAATAGAATGAAGTGTTCTTTACCTTTCCTTTATCCGAGTCTGTCGCGACCATATAGCGGTATCTCTTTCTTTTCCTTTGTCCGAAGACTTCTGTTCCTCTTGGTGCTTCTTGAGCTTGAAGCATTGGTTCCATCGTGATGCCCTAGATGTTTTCCTGGGTTGTTAACGCACCAGGTACATTCTTTCTGCTTCTGGATTGAGAGGCAGATTGAGAGGAGGAGGAGGGCTGAGGAGACCTGGCAGTTCTTCTTTGTTGTAAGAAGTGCTTTGAGGAGGGAGGAAACAGAGGAGGAAGGTTGCTTCGTGATCCAAATCTAAGAGACGTTGTTTGACTTCGCAAAAGTGAAATCGTCTTTGTAGACAGGTTATCTACAACGCTCTTCCGATGTCGGACGAGCGAAAACCCAGGAGGAATCGCTTCGCCTTTATCTTCATCCAGGAATTTGGAGAAGAGTTGGCGATATAGGTGTCGGACGGCGATTTAGCCAGCTGATTAAGGCGTAGCCATTCCTGCTCGAAGGACGCGATGAATGTAGAGATGGGTTTTTCTGGATCAGGAGGAGGAAGGGAGATCACGACATGATCTAAACGAGTCGAAAGCAGTCTCGGTAGAATTGCCACGCAGAGACTCCCACATCCTATGGGGTGGTCAAGCTCGACAATTTTCTCCAAAATGTCTTGAGATACCACCTGGATGTAGACAGCTGCTGCTTGATGGCATAGCGATTCATACGCTGGATTTTTCGGCCGTCGGGCGTCGTCAGAGAGGCTCCGCCCATCAACAACTATTTCATAAACTTTCATGCTTTTCCAAACAAGCTTCATAAGCTGCCCATATATTGTAGTTCGATTGTCCTTAAGACACGGATGTTATCGAGCTTGATAGTAATGGGTTTTGTCGCCTTTGGACGCGGTGGATGAGAGAGAAGAGCTTTTGGCGGTCTCTTTTTCCTTTGGGGCCATGATTGAAGAGTTGAATGAGGGAGGTAGTAAAGGAAGATAGAGGATGGACGAGAGTAAGCCGAAGAGGATTCTTGAATTTCTGAAATCGATAGATCAGGATGATGGTGTCTAAAAGAACACCGGGCTCATAACCTGAAGGAAAGTGACAACGCGGGGGTTGTGCGGAAGGACACAATAGCGGTTAAACTATTAAGTCGTCACCCTGATTTCGAGACGGAGAAGATTCAAAGAATTTAGACGAGAAAAGGAAGCAGGAGAGCTTGGTTCTAATGTCTATATTATATGTATCGCTTGATTGACAAAGTCAGAAGAAAGAGAAAAAACAGCCCGATATTTATACAAGAACCGTGTCTCTTCCTAATCGAGAGAAAAGGAAACTAAACAGGTGGGGAAAGCCATTTGACCCCGAGAAACTGCCAAGAAGTATGGAAACAAATAGAAGAGTGTCGTAGCGTAAGCGATCACGCATAAAAGATATATGACTCAATGTTCCAACATAGGAAAGTAATACCCGAGATGACGCCCATATGTAAAGTAGAAACGTAATAGAAACCCAAAAGAAAATAGTTAACAGTATAAACCCTGTATTCCTTATCAAATAACCCGTAATAAAAAGTATGGAGATAAACAAATATCAACGTAGTAAATGAAAGAAACAAAGTTCACCGTAAATTCCAACACATACCAGAGCTGGTGGTGGCAGTTGAAGTCCCCCATAACTAGGCAGTTCTGGATTGTGGTGATGTTCCTTGAGATGTTGGCGAAAGGGCCACTTCTCCCGGGTGAGTATATGTTGAGGATTTGTGTTTTTTGTTGTTGTATTTCCACCGCTATCGAGACAATGAAGTTATCGCAGACGGTGGTGTTTTGGTTTTAGATTATTGTGTTTTCTGATGTATGTGGCGCATTTCGTGTCTTTGTTGCTTGCTGTAAAAAGATAAAAGAGAGGTGATTCCGGTGGGTGTCCATCTTTGTTGTTCCATCATTCTTGTAACAAAAGGAAAAGTATAGTATCGTCCATTTCTGCTTCCTCCACGACTGACTTTGTTGTTAGCTGCCAGCTGGCAGTTACAAGAATGGCTAGATTCTATGTTGTTGGTCCATTATACGGAGGTTTCCATTTCTTCATTTGGTTCTTCGACGTCCGGGATGACGATCGGGGCTTTTTCGGGCTCTGGGATCGGTTGGTTGGAAAGTTTGGCTCTGATCTTGGCTTTGGCCCGTTCCGGGCATGCCATGTCGATTGCTTTGTGGTGTCCTTTGCAGTTGAAGCATCTGATTGGTGAGTGGGTACATCTGATACCTCCGGGGCATTCCTTGCATGGGTGTTCGGTTGTTTTGTGGTCGGCTGAGGCGCAGTGTCCACAGCGGCCTGTTGGGTGGTTGCATCGTTCTTGCCGGTGTCCATATTCTAGGCAGTTGCGGCACTGGGTGTCGGGGTTGGTGGGGAGGTATGTTTCAAGTCTGCATGATCTGTCAAAGAGGTTAAAGGAGCGGAGTCCGAGATTTTCTATGGTGTATTGACCTGGGAGCGCAATGACCATGGAGGAGTGTGCTTTTCCAATCCGGGATTCTGGTTTGCTGAGCCACCGGGGATTTGGCGCTAGCTGTATTGTTGTTCGTAGTTGCTGGAAATTTCGGATGCGACGAGGTGACTGGCTTTTAAACCTTCACCTATCGATGTCGAACGCCTACGAGGATGAATTTAGACCACCTGGAGTTGACCGGATGTCGACGACGGTACATTCAGTTCGGTGAGCGGATTCGATTTCCATTCTGTATTCCATGACTTTGGTTGCCGGAGCGACAATTTGGATTCCAGGCGACGGTTGTTCCTTGAGGTTTGTCTGGCGAAGGTGACAGTCTGGGTCTTGGATTTTGGAGTTAATCTTTTGCCTGATTTGGTTGGGGTGAAGGGGATGCGCGTTGGTTTCATGCGATGATTTCTGCTGATTTTGGTAAAGTCTGGTTTGAAAAGAGGTCCGGCTTAGGCTTGGATCTCTTCCTCTGTACCACCTGGAAGTTGGCTGGTCCCTTTCATGACATCGGCGTATGATGTATTCTGTTGCTGTTGGATTGGGGGGATCCTCGGGTTCGGTTCCGAGTTTTTCCCCTTATTTCTGGGTTGTTCGAGGGGGGCTTGTGCCTGAGGTGCCTGGGCTTGTGGTGCCCGTGCCGGAGGTGCCTGTGGTGCTTGTAGTGCTTGTTGTGCCGGGGGTGCTGGGCGGGTTTGTTGTTGTTGGATGCGGTTAAGCTTTTCCAGCGTCATGTCCTGCCTCTTTATCATTTCGAACATTTGGCTAGTCAGGATTTTGACGATGTCCTGAAGCTGTTTGTTCTGGGTAAGCATTTCTTCTCCGAACCTCTTGGTTTCGTGTTGGATTGTGGATGTCGGTGGTGATGTGGTTCGTGGACATGGACACAGCGCTTTTTAACCAGCCAGGCAGTGTAGTTTAGGTTCACGACGTCCGTGAGTTTCCTGGGGACAATGCTGGGGTGGAGATAGTCGATCCTGGGAATGTAAGCGATTGTAGTCCTCCCAGCCATGAATTCTCCCCAGGGTCCTCGTTGATCTGGGTTTCTTCGATGGTGGTTGATTGGGCATGTTGGGTGGATTGGGTTGGGTCAATCTTGGGTGGGCCAGGGGTGTTGGGGTAGAAGAAGGAGAAAGTGATGATTGCGACATCATATCCGTTCTTCTTGGGGCTGGGGAGACTTCGGATAGAGTTCTCTTTCTCCCGTTGGGGTTTGGGGGGGTCGAAGGTCGGTTGGGATTGTTATCCAGCGTGGATGTGGAAGTGGCTCGGCCTGGTATGATATACCAAGTAAGACCAGGCGTTCGGGTTTGTGTATGAGGTGAGGGTGTTGTATGTGTAGAGAAAATTCTACAACTCAGGGCGTACAGAAATGCACTCGACGAAGTAGTGGATTCTGAGGTACCAGTAGAAGACGCGGTCTATTGGCATACAGGATTTTCTCTCGAAAGTAAAGTCAAAAAATAAATGCTTTCTAATCGGAAGGCCGGCCGGCGTCGAAGCGAGTGCGAAAGAAGTACAGGAGGTTGCGTGAAGAGAGATGGAAAGAAATGAAACAGGTAAAAGTACGGGGCAACGCTCCCTTATATATCCCACCCCTTGTCCAGTGATGATTAATACCCAGCCAAACAGAAACCGAAAGAATATAACAGAAAACCCATTACCAATCCTAACTCCACTGCGGAATATCTTCCGATTACGACCCAATCTATTACCTAGCTGAAATGCATAGTTGCCGTTACAAAAATATGTTTTGCACCCCTTAAAATAAGCTCGGAAGCGTCAAATCACCAGAATTGATCGGCGATTATACATTTCGAATACGAAATATATTAACCCTTGAAAAAAAAATATTAAGCAACGAGGTCATGATTTGTAATATGGATTTCTACTATATTCTTTCACTTTCTATTAAATGGAATTTGTTACATACAATACGAGCACTGTTATAATTCGAAGAAAAAAGTGAGAATACTAGTTAGGGGTCATGACGCGAGCACGGTCTAGTAACCAAAGAAGAATCATGGAACAGTATCGAGAGGTTTGGGGGCACAAGGTGCAATCAGACTAGTATTAGGCTATTCTGGAGATACAGTTACTATTGGATATCTCACCTGGAACGGAATAGAAGCGGAGTTTATGGCTGCAGGCCATTGTACTTAAAAAAGTAGCTTTAGGATAAAAGTACGACACAGCTCAGTTACTGGCAATTGCAGAGTTCATAGTTACGTTTCATAATTAAAATGTAGGAACAGAACTATACAGAGGCATTTTTCTATTGGGGTATAACAGCAGCCATGAATTTTGGCTAGTTGATAAATTAGTACATTTAGAGGAGGTATTGAGCAGTTGAATTAGGATTTGTAATAGAGACTTCTGTTAGGTTCTTTCAGTTTCTGTTATACGGAGGTATTAGTCATCATCGGCTAGGGTTGGATATATAAGGGTGGCATTGTCTCGTGCTTTCACCTATTTTCTTTCTTTTCTTCTTTCTTCACCCAACCTCTGTATTCTACTCCGGCTCACTAAGGCTCGCCAATTCCTTCCGAAATAGATTATCCAAACTTCACTTTATTTTGTAGCGAAAATCCTGTATGACAATAGTCTGCGTCCTATACTGGTACCTCAGAATCCACTACTTCGTCAGGGAGTGTATCTACGTCCTCGTTCCTGAGTTGTAGAGTTTTCTCTACACAAAAATACTTTCAAACCCTCACGTCTCCTAAGGGGGAACAAAAAGACCTCAACTCTGGCATCCACGAACCCCAATCGGCCCTCAACTCCCCCAAACCCCAACGGAAGGGAAAGAACCGTATCCGAAGTTTCTCCAGCCCCAAGAAGAACAGAAGTGGACATAATATCACGGGCATCGATCAACTCATTCTTCGCTAATACAACAGCACCAGGCCCACCACCCCCCCGAAGGTTCGACCCCACTCAATCCACCCAATCAACTATCATCGAAGAAACCCAGAACAGTGAGAATCTCTTTGGGGAATTCACAAGCTTCGAAGACTATAACCGGCCTTAAGCTCCCAAGTTCGACTACCTACACTCCAGCATCATCTCTTAAGAATCCCACCATGTTATGAATCTAAACTATACCGCATGGTTAGTTAGAAACACGATGTCAATGGCAACAGACCACATTCTCAACTCCACCAAAACAATTGAATACGAAGTCTCGAGACTCAGAGAAGACATGTCTGCCCAGAATCAACAACTCCAAGAAGCTATCAAAGTTCTGACAAACCAACTGTTCGAAATGACAAAAATGCAAGACAGAATTATGGAAAAGCTTAACCGCATCCAACAGCAAACCCCTCCAGCACCCCTGGTACCACGAGCACCCCCTGTACACACGTTGCAGCCCCACATACTTTCAGCACAAGCTCCCCCTAAACTACAGTACAGGAAGAAGGGAAAAAATCCAGAACCGAATCCCCCGGCCCAACAACGGATAACAACCTATGCTGACATCGCAAAGAACCCTAAAACAGCCAACTTACAAATAGTACAGAGAAGGAAGTCCAAGCCCAAACTAGACCATCTTTTCAAACCAGATTACACCGAGATCAACTGAGAAATCATTATCGAAACCAGTGCAGCAGCCCCCTTCACTCCAACCGAAATCAGACAGAAGATCAACTCAAAAATCCAAGACTCAAACTGCCATCTCCTTGCGGCCAGACAAACCTGAAAGAACAACTTTGTCCTGGAATCTAAATTTGTCACCCCCGCATCCAAAGTCATGGAATACAGACTAGGAATCGAATCCGCACTCACAGAACTCAAAGTACCCTTCGTCAACGTCCGAGTTAATTCCTGGTGGTCAAAATTCATACTAACGGTATTCCGATATCAATAGGTGAAGGATTCCAAGCTGGACAATTTGTCGTATCCGAAATCACTTGCAACTATGGAAGATCCATACAACTAGCGCAAAAGCCCCGGTGGTTCAGCAAACCAGAAGCCCGTACCGGAAAAGCACACTCCTCTATGGTCCTTGCACTCCCAGGATACTACACTATGGAAAACTTCGGACTCCGCTCTCTTACCCTTTTCGACAGATCCTGCAAACTTGTGAGCTACCTCCCCACCAACCCTGATACCCAGTGCTGTAACTGCCTCGAATATGGATATCGGCAAGAGTGATTCAGCTACCTGACAGGCCGCTGCGGACAACTGTACCTCAGCCAACCATAAAACAACTGAACACCCATGCAAGGAATGTGCTGTAGGCATCAGATGCACTCATTCACCAATCAGATGCTTCAACTGTAAAGAACACCATAAAGTAATTGACATGGTTTGCCCAAAACAAGCCAAAGCCAAGATCAGAGCCCAAGTCAATGCCAAATACTCCGACCAGCAGATCCTAGAATCCGAGAAAGCCCCGATCATAATTCCGGCCATTGAGGAACTCAGTGAAGAAATGAAAACCTCTATTTAATGAATCAAAAACATAGAACCATAGCCATTGCGCAACAACTGGACTGTGCAAAAGACGAGCTAATAACAAAGTCAGTAATGGAGGAAGCAGAAATGGGCGATACTATACTCTTTCTTTTGTTACAAGAGTCATGAAACAACAAAGATAGACAGCCACCAGAATCAGCTCTCTTTTACCTTTTTACAGCAAGCAACAAAGACACCAAATGCACCACATACATCGGAAAACGCAGCAACTTAAAACCAAAGCAACACTTCGTATATTACAACTTCATCATCTCAGTAATGGTCGAAATCCAACAACAAAGAACACAAATCCTCAACATATACTCACCCTGGAAAAGTGGTTCATTTGCCAACATCTGAAGGCACATCACCACAATCCAGAACTGCCTAGTTGTGGGAGACTTTAACTGCCACTATCAGCTATGGTACGGACACAAATCACACGAGTACACCAACACAATCAGATCGGACAAACAAAATATGACCAGGGTCAAGAGATGGATGGACAGACAGAAACTGCATCTGTTAAACGAGCCCGGAGAATTTACACATTTCCCCCGAAATAATAACCGATCAACTATAATCGACCTCACCATAGTCAAAGGCCCACTCTTGGACTATGAAATGAAGTGGAATATGGACATATATGGAGCAGGGTCAGACGATGGGAAAAACATAATCCACATCCAAATCTCCAAACCCCAACACATACCAAGCAGACTATGGCATAGAACATACTGAGAATCACTCCACCAATTCATCTCCCAATTCCACCTACCACCAGAAGTTTGGGAGAATCAAAGCCACACCAAACAATCGGCAGACTTCATCCTGGAATATATCGACCAGCTGATTGACCGACTCAACCCACTCAGCAACGGATACAAAAAGTCGAAACGATGGTGGACCGCAGAACTTGAAACTGCAAAGGCGAACCTCAACACCCTAGAGCAAAGGGCAAGGAACACAAGGAGAGAAGAGGACAGAGAGACACTGAGAAAGGGTAGCCGGAGGTGGACCAACCTGGTATTCAAAACCAAAGCAGAATAGAGGGAGAAGGAACTCTCGGAAGCCAGAGGAAGCACAATCTGGAAAATCATGAATGCCGGAAGAAGAAGAGAAACCTTAATCCCAACTATACGAGGTGAAGAAACGTTTGCGGGGAAGTGCCAAGCTCTTAGGACTGAACAATTCCCCACAAATTGGACGTCCCCCGAAAACCCCCCTTTGCAAATCAGACCCCCTTATTGTGACCTTAGTGACATGTTTGAAGAAGTTACCTCAGAAGAACTACTTAAAGCGATAAACTCCTGCCCAGCCAACTCAGCAACAGTGACAGAAGGCATCCTCTACTCATTCATCAAAGCAATTATCAAAGCGAACTCAAAACTCATATAAGAGATGTTCTCAACCATGCTGAAGCATGTGGTGCATCCAGGCAGATGGAAGACAGCAAAGTATATTCCCATACCTAAACAGGCAAACCGGATTATAAAACAGTGAAAGCATACCGACCAATATACCTCCTACAATGCTTCAGCAAAGTGCTTGAAAAAACCGTCACTTCAAGACTCTGCACTGAAGGAACCATCCTCGGAACCCTGTTCAATTACCAGTTCAGAGGCAGACTAACAATCTCGGTGATAGATGCATTCCTATGCACTCTGACCCCGATACAACAAAATCTACTCCAAAAGAAACCCACCGGTACAACCTCAGAGAGACCGCCAATCCTTACAAACGATATCTAAGGAGCATTTAACTGTGTGAATTACTCCTCACTCCACCAAATCATGACACAACAGAAGTTCCCTCAATACCTCATGGAATGGTGCAAAGAATTTAATACCAACAGGTTATTACAATTCTTCTTCAACCATCAGCTAGAACCCCCTCAACCATACAACTCCGGCCTACCACAAGGCTCATCACTCTCACCTGTCCTATTCATAATCTACGCAGGAGTAATCCTTAACCCATCCACATCACCGAAAGAAATCAACACCACCTACATCGACGATGATGCCCTAGTGCAAATATCAAAATCACCTGCCTTCATCTCCAAACGCTTCAACGAAAGAATGATGGAAATGATCTCCAAAGCCAATCCCCTAAACATCAAATACTAACTTCAGAAATCAGATTTCGTTTTCTTCAAACCAACAGCATCATCACTACGCTAACCCAACAACACCGTCACCATCGGAAACACCACAATCTAACCTAAGGACCGTCTAAAATATATAGGGGTCTGGCTTGACTCGACCCTCTCATTCCGCCCACACATAGAAAGTGCCCTCTCCAATGGACTGCGATCACTCCACCGCATCCGAATCCTCGCTCAACTCCCTGGAGCAAGAGTCAAAACAATCCACCAGCTAATCACCCAAGCATTCCTCCCGGCCCTCCTATGGGGTTCAGAAGCCTAGTGGTCGGGAGCGGACCATATCGTCCGCACCCTCTCATCAATATACAACGAAGCTGCATGCATAATCAATGGCCTCCCACGATGGACAAAACTAGAACGATTACTGAAAGAAGCCACCTTCCTACCACTGGAACACCTCTTCACCTATAGATCTCAGCAGTACAGAACCCAGATTCTATGCCTGGAAGACCAACACCCCAATAATAAGAAACTCCTCGGCCTATTGCCACCAAAAGAACTCAACATCCAAGTAACCAGTCTGCACCAAATCGCCTCTGTCATGCTCCCCTTCCAGGAGCCAGGGGGAAAGAAGGAAAGATGGATACAGACTGACCTACTCAGGAAAAGAATGCTAGAAGAATGGAACTCGCACCTAACCACAAACTACCACCAACCAGGAAATCTAAAACCCCACAACAAACTCGTCAAACTCCCAATCTCTAGAGCAACGCAACTCTTCAAAATACGATACCAGGCAACACGCCTGTACAAACACGCCTTTCACACCGACCACGAACGCTGTCAATGCGGAGTAGAACAGTCTTGCAAACACACCATTATGGACTGCCCCATCTGGGCATAACTCAGACGACCCCATATTGAGAAAATCCTGCCACCCCAGACTTGGGAAAACTGTATGTTCACTCTCAAAGGGCGGCGATAGCGAGTAATCCGCAGGGTACGACGTGCGACAGTAGTAGCTGTCGAGTTAGTCAAGCGAGGTGCGAAGCTCTTCGTAAGGAAGAGAAGTAACGGCGTTCGTATTGATAATCAGCGTAGGTACAGAAGTAGTCCCACCTGGTATGATATGCTATGTACGGACAAGCGTTATAGTATAGAGATACAGAAGACGTTGCGTAAGGAAAGAAGAAGAGAAAGGAAAACAGGAACGAAGCGAGGGAGAGCCCTCTATTATACCCAAGGAAATCTTGCGATGACTAATCCCTAATGACTCATACCACGCAATCGAATGGAAACCCATAGAATGCAACAGAAACATCCTGACTAATCCAACTCCGCATAACCTAACGAATCCATCAACCGATCCATGAAATTCACCAACTTTAGAGAAGACCTGATGTTCGAATTCACTAAAGAAACACAACTCTTGACACAGTACGAGAAAGATGAGGACGGGGAGGAGACAGATTCCTGAGAGAACAGATTTCTTTTCTTTCGTTTCGTTCAAAGTTTTCTCTTCTTTCCTTCGCGTACTGATATCTCCTTATTTTTTCTCTCAACGCTTCTCTCCTTTGTCGCTTTCCTTTGTCGCTTTCCTTTGTTTCTTTTCCGTTGTACGAGGAGGTGCGGTTTAGGCGTACGATAAGTCCTATACTTCAAAGCAATATAAAATCTATCTATCTATCTATCTGTATCTACGCCACGAATATTATGTTTGTTTTACGTTACGTCATAGGGTTCAACTGGTTTGTCATACCAGCTACAGCTACCCATAGTCCATAGCCTCGAATATCTTCTGCTACGTCCTTGCCTCAGTTGTATTCCTTGGCACTATAGTCTCAAGGGGCGGCGTGGGCAAGTATTCCGCAGGGTACGATATGCGACAGTAGAAGCTGTCGAGTTAGTCAAGCGAGGTGCGAAGGTCTTTGTTAAGAAGAGGAGTAGCAGCGTATGTATTGAGGACCAGCGTAGATATAGAAGTGGTCCTACCTGGTATGATATGCCAGGTACGGACAAGCGTTACAGTATAGAGAGTACAGAAGACGTTGCGTAAGGAAAGAAGAAGAGAAAAGAGAACAGGAACGAAGCGAGGGAGAGCCCCTTATTATACCCAACGAAATCCTGCGATGACTAATCCCAAGTGACTCACACCGCGCAACCGAACAGAAACCCAAAGAACACGATAGAAACCGTCTGGCTAATCCAACACCTCGTAACCCAGCGACTCCATCAACCGATCCATGAAAGTAGCCCCCCCCTTCAAGCCCGAGCTCCTGCGAGCCTGAGTCCTAACCTTCGTCTCGAGCGGCTCCGGTTTCCCAGGGTGTTGTGCGTGGAAGACATCGACTGCGGCGGTATCGTTGTGGTAGGCGGCGGGTTCCCAGGTAGGGTCGGTGTATCCTCTTAACGTATTGCGAGCCGTTATTCCTTGTTTCGCGAGTCAGAATCTCCTCAACCTCGTACTCTTCCTCCTGTTAAGCGATAATAGGTGGCGGGGTGGTTGTACCTGGCCGTCTGAGTCGCATCTTGGCGAGTCAATAGTGTAGCATGGAAGACGGGGTGTATCTTCATGCTCCGGGGGAGGTCAACTCGGTAGGCGTATGGGGAGATAACCGCCTTGATGGGAAACGGTCGAAAGCTTCTTCGTCGAGCTTCCGCCGTGCGGGTGATCACGGATGTTAAGCTGAGAACCGACCATATCGCCCGACGTTGTATTAGGGCGAGGTTCGCCAGCGTTGGTGGCCTACTTCTTCTTTGGTTTTGTGCCGTTCGGATATTGGTGCGTAGGTATTAGTGTAGTTCAACATCTTCGTGAAGTCTTTGGCGTCGAGGTGGCGGTGTCTTGTCGGATGGTTTGATCGTCATGTGAGCCAGGGTGGAAGCGAAGTTTGCAAAGGTTTGGCTTTAGTGGGCGGAGACCTGGTTGTTAGCGAATTACGGTAGAGCCATTTGACCCAATCATCCTGCTGGTAGGATCGTAGCCTCGTAGGTATTGTTAAAATTCTGGCGTTAAGCGCTTTCGGTTTTGGCCGTCGGTTTACAGGTGGAAGCGGTGGGCGATTCTTTGATACCGAGGTGTTTGCATAGTTCCTTCCAGAATTTGGCGATAAATTGTGTCTTGCGGTCGGAGGTGATGTCGTAAAGGCCGTGGAGTTTCAGGCGTTTAGCGGTATAGTTAGGCGGCGTCTTGGCGTTAACGGTTGTGTTGCGAGCGATGGGTGTCGCGTCTTTATCGGCCTATCGCGATTACCATAATTGCGTCGTATCGCCCGCTTTCCGGTAGTCGTGTGGCGAAATCCATTGACACTTCTTGCAGGGTTGTTCGGGTATTGGTAGGGTCGAATCTGGAGTTTTCCGTGGGTCTTGGTTTCTTCGTCGACAGGTATAACAGTTCGGACGTGGCGGCCAATATATTTCGCATCTGGCGGTAGTAAGTCTCTACTGATGAGTTGAATGTCTTTTCGCGTCAGGTGTCCGTGAGAGGGCGTCGTGGTAAACGAGGATTTGGAGTTTCAAGTGCGTATTCAGGCGCGTAGAGTTCTGCATGATAAAGTAGTCGTCATCGTTCTCGCTGCATTGACCAGTGATATTTCCTTCGATTGCTATTTGCCTTTCTTCGCGTGTCTGTATCTTTTTGTGGGAATGGGTCATTTGTATCGCCCGTCAAATAGTTTGTCCAGTGAGGCGTTCTTTTCAGCGGGTTCATTTGATAAAGAACCATCAACAAACTAAACTTAGTTTCCAAATTCTCCCTCTTCACGGTCTGACTCTGATGTAAATGTCTTTCATCCCCTCTCAGGAGATCTCCTGATCTCCTTGTCAATCGTCCGGTTTCCCACCTTGTTTTCCGGCCTGTACTTGATGTAAGTTGAATCTTGAGAGGTATTCTGCCCAGCGTGCTTGTCTCCGATTGAGTTGTTTGGTACTCATAAAAGTACTTTCGAGGTTCTTGTGGTCGATATGGCGGCGATTGGGTGTCTGCGGCTCCGAGTTCGGCGCCATTCGCTCGAAAAGATCGTATGATTGCCAGTAGTTCCTGTCGTAAATCTCGTAGTTCTGTTTCGGCGAAGTGTTTCTTGGAGAAAGTAAGCCACAGGGCGGAGGATATTATTGTCATCGTATTGTGAGAGTATGCGGCGAGCGTAGTCTGAGCGTCGGTTTCCATGATGATTTCCTTCTCGAGGTCAAAGTGGGCAGAAACGGGTAGTGAAAGCTTCTTTGAGGGTGTTGAATGCGGCGAGCTTCGCTTGTCCATGCCCAGGTTCTGTCCTTCTTCGTCAGTCCACTTTAAGGTGAGATCCGTATATGAAGCCGGTGGTAGAAGTTAAGCGAATCAGGAATGCTTGCATCTTTGACGTCTTAGGGACTGTCAGGTTCTGAACTGTATCTACTTTCTTGGGGTCCATCCGGATGCCGTTGGGTTCGATGATGAGGCCGAGGTAGGTGGTGCTCTGTGTGTGGAACAAGCATTTCTCCGGTTTCAGCAGTATCCCGTTTGACTTCAGGGCTTCAAGGACTTTTTCGACGTGGGCTTGGTGTTCCTCGAGGGTGTCGCTGTAGATCAGGATGTCGTCGAGATAGGCCGTGCAGAATAGATCGAGGTATTCGCGGACGCAGTCATTGATGAAGTGTTGAAATGTGGCCGGTGCGTTGGTGAGGCCGAAGGGCATTACCGTGTATTCGAAGTGACCATATCGGGTGCGGAAAGCTGTCTTCCATTCCTCGCCTTCGGCCATTCGAATTTGGTTATATCCCTGGCGGAGATCGAGCTTGGTGTACCATTTTGCTTTGGACAGTCGGTCGAGTGTTTCCCGGATGAGTGGTAGAAGTCTGGGTTCTTGATGGTTAGGCTTTCGTTTAGGCCGCGGTAGTCAACGCAAAGACGCAGAGTTCCATCAGCTTTCTTAACAAATAGGACAGGGGCACCGGCAGGGGAGGAGCTGGCTCGTATGAAACCTTTTTCCAAGTTATCCTGTATGTACTTCTTGAGAACGATCAATTCGTCGCGTGACATGCCGTATAGTGGACCAAACGGTGGTTCTTTCCCTTCCTTGAGCGGTATTTTGTGGTCATACGGCCGGCGTGGTGGCATTTCGTTAGCGAGGTCTTCGTCAAACATACAGTAGAACCTTTGGTATCGCGTTGGTATCTTGATTCTCCAGTCGTCCTTCGGGGTTTTGTCGATAGCTTGGTCGATTTCCTCCATGGTTACACTAAAGATCTGAAGTTTATCCCTTCGAGCGAAGCGGCAGAGGGCGGCGGAGCTGACGAGTTGGAAGCGGGGTGGCGGAGCGATTGCTTTGACGGGCGCGGCTTTCTCGGAGGCGTTGCACTTGCGCTTGCAATATTCTGAATCAAACTGTATGGTGTTCTCCTTAAACCGCAGAGTGGCGTCATGCAGCTGGAGCCAGGGGATTCCTAGTACAAGGGTGTAAGAGCCGAGTTTGGTGACGAAGAAAGGGACGGTTTCACGGTGGGCATCGATGGACATAGGTAAGTAGCATAGGTGGGTGATCTGACCAGAAGATATGGGTCGGCCGTCTATGACTTGAGGTCTTGAGTGATTTGAGGGAGTAGAGAAGTTGTTATGGTAGCGAATGTCTCATCAATGAATGCTGAACCGGAGCAATCAATCAATCGTATCGATGGGAGTTTTATTGTTTACAATTTTACAAGAAGCAACAAAATGATCACCATCCAATTTATCCTCCACAGGCGATCTGAGAAGCCAGAGATAGAGAAGCGGACAAAGGAAAAACATTAGGTGGTGCAGGCCATTGATCAGCAGGACTAGTGAAAACCCGACTCGGAGGAGAGCTAGCGATCGTGAGGCGGGGTCATCGGTGGTCTTGAGCAGGTCGAGGAGGCACCTCATAGCTTGATTGGTTGCCACGGGGGCGGTTGGCGGAGGGGCAGTTGGCAAAGACGTGGCCGGGGTTGGCGCAGTACATGCAAAGGTTGTTGTCTCGCCTCCATTGCTTCTCAGCGGTGGAGGTTTTCCGTTGACCATTGATGAAGGTGTAGCGTTGTTCGGGAGCCGGTCGTTGGGTGGGGCGAGCCTGCAGGGCGGAAAGGTCCATGGGGGCGAGGCCTCCAGCAGTGTGGGACGGATGTGCAGTGGCGGGGGGAGCGGTAAATTGGCCCATCGTGTTACGGATGGCCTTTTGTTCGGCCTTTCGGCCCCGGATCTGGTTGTCAATGGTCATGAGGGTGGTCGCATAGGCTTCCACAGTGTTTGGCCTGTCCGTCCTGTAACTCATAGCGTCCTTGAGGTCCTCGGATAATCCTTCGGCCAGAGCGTCAATTTTTGCCCCCTCATTGTAGTCTAGGTATCTTGCGATCTTGGAGCTGGGAATAATGCGTATAAGTCTCGCTGCCTTATCTGAGTCTGACGAGTTGGCGGCGGGTGGTTCGCCGGGGTATGGATCTCGAGCAAGCTTAAGGGTGGCGGCAAGCGGCGGAGGAGAAAAGTCTTGGCAGGGTTGGCGTTGACAAGAGGAACGACCTGATCTAGGGCCTTTCCTTCTATTCGGCTAATAGCATAGATGACCTTTGCTGTTTCGTTACGGAACCTGTCGTCGTTGACCTCGAGTTTCATCCAGAGTTGAGTAATAAACCCAGGGAACTTGGAGCGGATACCATCGAATTTCTCAGGGTCCGGGAACTTTTCGGACCTGAAGGCAGGGGCGGCGTTGGACTGTGGGGCGGCGGCGAGGGGAGCGGGAGCAGCGGGGGCGGCGGCGGTGGCACGGGCGACGTTGAGGTCCAGGGTGAGCCGATTTACTTGCTCTTCCAGGTTGTCAATGATTTCGTTGGCGGCGAGTTGTTAGCGAAACCGTTTCTCTGGCGATCTGGTGGGAGTTTTGGCGAGTGGGTGAATAGAGGCGGCGGGGTCTTGTTGGAATTGTTGTTTGAATTCCTCCATTATTGGGAGGGGCTAAGCAGGTGGGTCGGCGGCGGACGTAAGCGTCTGGCGCGGATGATAACCTGTCTCGAGGCGGCGTGGGCAAGTATTCCGAAGATGCGATATCACGACAGTAAAGCTGTCGAGTTAGTCAAGCGAGGTGCGAAGGTCTTTGTTAAGAAGAGGAGTAGCAGCGTATGTATTGAGGACCAGCGTAGATATAGAAGTGGTCCTACCTGGTATGATATGCCAGGTACGGACAAGCGTTACAGTATAGAGAGTACAGAAGACGTTGCGTAAGGAAAGAAGAAGAGAAAAGAGAACAGTAACGAAGCGAGGGAGAGCCCCTTATTATACCCAAGGAAATCCTGCGATGACTAATCACAAATGACTCACACCGCGCAACCGAACAGAAACCCAAAGAACACGATAGAAACCTTCTGACTAATCCAACTCCTCGTAACCCAGCGACTCCATCAACCGATCTATGAAATATAGTCCCTCGTCCATAGACACACGTTACAATTTTTGGAATTATACTACCAATCGTTTACGGAGCATCGCCAGGATGTTTTCTGTTTTGTTAAAGCATATTTTTCTGAGATCGATTGTGGAGCTATCGCAACTCAAAGGTCGACTGCTAAAGTAAGCTAACTTAGATTTGGGGTTACTCTTCCTACATGTTACTCTTGCTCTTCTGCTCCAATTTAGTCTACTCGCCTACTTTAACTTTTAAAACTCTTTACTCGCTAGGATCCTTACCCTCAATACCAATAGAGTTAGTGGATTACCTGCCCTTGTTTTCTCTCATCGATGAATAACAAGCTGCGCTTACCCTATGCTCGTTCGCTTGATTGATAGAGTGTGTACATTTGTAACAGCTTTAGAGTGGCTATGTTACAGTAATATTACTTATTTTTAGATACTACTAATTCCATGATTTTGCTTCTTCCTAAATGCTTCTAATTAGCAAATATGTATTAACCGCTGATATTAATTATTACTAAACACTATTAGTTAGCAGGTAAAACTATTAGGGCTATCACTTTTATCCAAAAATCAACATTTAAGAAGCCAAAATTCGATGTAAGTCTTGTTCCCGGAATAGGGTTTATTTCATGCATATTTACGCATCATTACTGGATCAGATTTCTGAAAAATCAATGATTAAAATATCAGTACTTCGAGATCCGACTCATTGAAATTACTAATCAATATCTACCGCTATGGGTTTTTCAAAACATAGTCTTACAATACATTTACAAGAGAATAAGGCCAAAAAATGGGAAAACGCTCAGTTTTTATCTATATCATTGATTTTAAAAGCCCAGTTTTGGGACAGATATGTTCCTGGAAAAAAAATTAAATTTCCAACCTTATTGTATAATACTTCTATTATGCAAAGCCATGACAGAATTATTAAAATATGATATAGAGAAAATGAAAAAGTAAGTCGGTAGAAGATATAGAATATAGAGAAGAATTTGTTTGTATATATAAACTCCCATAAAACAGTGGTCTTTCCCATTATACACCTTTGAAAAAGAACTCACATCAATATCTTATTATACAATGTCACGAAGAACTTTAAGAGCCCGCCCTGAAAATATTTCATATACATCAGACTCACCTGACACTGACTCCGACTCCCCTGATCCTACAAAGAGACGGATGAATTCCTCAAAATCCAGTCATTTCTCCATCATGACAAATCAATCAGCAATCTCGAAGAAGAAGAAACCTGACGAAAACCTACAATCCACCCTACCCACAGGCCAACTATTTGCACCAATTCATCATACTAAGTCAATTCGTCCCATCAGGAATATATTGCCCTTGAATATATCTCATCCTGATATCATTGACCCCTCAACATAGCAACATTATTTTTCACAAATCACCCAATGAAGGAAATGATAAAGGATAGCAATTTCAATGCAAATTCCCATAGAGTGGATGAAGAGGGAAGACACTGAGAACCTTTACAGGTGCTAGAACTCTGGTGCTGGATTAGTATTTTAATTTATATGGGTGTCTTTTGTATGTATGCAGTAGAGGATTACTGAAAACATTACGGCCTTTACCCTACTCATCATATCTATGTTTCATGGATCGGTTGATGGAGTCGTTAGGTTATGTGGAGTTGGGTTAGTCAGGAGGTTTCTATCGCGTTCTATGGATTTCTGTTCGGTTGCGTGCTCTGAGTCATTTGGGGATTAGTAATCGCAGGATTTCCTTGAGTATATTAGAAGGCTCTCTCCAGCTTCGTTTATGTTTTCCTTTCTTTTCTTCTTTCCTTATGCAACGTCTTCTGTACTCTCTATACAATAACGCTTGTTCATACCTGGTATATCATACCAGATTGGACCACTTCTGTATCTACGCTGGTTACCAATATATATGTTATTACTTCTCTTCCTCACGAAGACCCTTGCACCTCGCTTGATTAACTCGACAGATACTACTGTCACCTATCGTACCCTGCGGAATACTCGCTATCGCCGCCCCTTGAGACTATGATTGTATGAATTTTACCCGGTTTGATCAAATCAGATGGTACTTTCATTTGGCAAACTCCGATAGGTACAACGAGGTTCATAGATATCGCTTATAGTATGCTAAAGTTGACCTAATATTAAATCAATTATGTAATGCTTCGCAAACATATCGGAACCTTCCCGCTAACGTATCAATCGACGAGTGTATTATACTTTGTACCGATCATTTCAATGACACGTACAAGATGCCCAGCAAGCTAATTGATTTGGGCTTTAAATTTCACTGTCTTGCTTATATTGAGTGTTTCTACGATTTCCACTCAACCTCTTCGCAGGCTATATACGATCTCATATCTCCAAGTTCATGTTCCGAAGATGACGAAATGAGTAATACAAGCAAGATTGGATTTTCATTACTGCAGAGAAACTGTGCTATCATGGGTTCTGACCAGGCAATAATTTATATATGGATGGCTTTTATATCAATCTCCCACTTTTTGCTTCATTGAGGAATAGATTCGGGGTGGGTGCTTGCGGAACGGCAAGAAATACCACCGAAACCTTTCTTCCTGACGTCGCAGTTCCGAAAAATGTCAAACTTGATTATCATTATCATATAGTTGTAGTGCAGGACAATGTAACGGTGGTTACCTGCATGGATAATCTTTGTAGTCGTATGATGGGCTACAATCTGGCAGTGAAGAATTAGTGGAATGGAAGTCACGATGTGAGGAAAAAAGCCGGTGACAAAAGCACTAATCTGGCCGAGATTAAATAATGTAGAAATAAGGCAAATGGGTTCTCGCTACATCTGCTTGTATATATAATTACGATTAATATATGGGTGGGGGTGATGTAATGACCATTTCGATGCTTATTATGAAAACGCATCTCGCTCCATGTGCGTAGATGCAACTTATTTTTCTGGGCGTCATCGAGGAATTATTAATTCCTTTCTTATTTATAAGGACTACCTACAACCGAATAAATCAATCACCTATACAGTGTTTAGGATGTAGCTGGCTTGAGAGTTTATTGTGGGGTGAAGGGGATTGGGATCCAAAAGAACTTTAGTGGCGGGTGCAGACACAACCATCAAGAGATAGAGGTATGCCATTATAGCAATAAGCAAGCGCTCATTATCAGTATCAGGTGAGTACAGTCATCTTCCAGTACATATGGAAGCTAGAAGATATTGTGTTGAATGTAAGTGGTGGAAAAAAGAAGAAGTTAGGATTAACGGTTCTGTAGCATAGGGAACTAACTCAAAAACATATTGGGAATGTCTCTCCTGTAAACAACCTTTATTACTATCTGGAGACTGCAATTGTTTGATTAAGTTCCATCAGTTTTAGTTTGTCTTCTCTTGATACACAATTTTTAATACTTTATTCATTCCGTTGTCACCTCCCATTTTTGGGCCTGAATTCGGGACATATCTGTCAACAACCCGTTCCGGTCCATGAAATATAAGCATCAAATAAGGACTATAAAAGGCTCAGAATTGTATGCGTTTCGAACTTAAAGTACTCAATTGATGATTTATAATGAGGTATATATATAAGCACCGGTTTGTATGTCTGAATTAGAAATCGTTTAGATCTATATATCATCATCGCGATTCACCAGTCTGGATTAAATCAATGAATGGGTCGAAATATTACAGTATCGCCATTGATGAGGCCTTCTCCTGTTTGGGAAAATACAGGGGCAGCTGTCATTTCTAGCCCAATGTTACGTGCGAATAAGGAAAAGAATCTTTATTATTAAAACTGATCGAAATCGTAGTAACGATGAAAGATCTACATAAGAGATGAGTGTGCAAAGCAGTGATATAGTTTTTCTGCAGTATCCGTTCGATTGGTTCGAGGAAGAAAGGGTATGAACTTAGGCGTAATATCGTGTGTCGAGGGTAATCTCTTCTTCCTTGTCGCTTTATATTTCTTAGTATGAAGCAGAAGCTTCCTCTTATATCGCTTCGAGTTAAGCGTGTCGGTAGTCGTGAGCTTAAAATGTCGCTGAGCATTATCTGCTAAATGTAGAAATTTGGCATTGCGACATCGGTTATGTATAATAATTACTCATGTACAGGGGATGACTCATAGAAGAAACAAGGGTTTCAGACAGGGCTTAGTGCTAAGGATTATGTAATCAAGCAGATCACGTGGTATTAAGATACCTGTATATATAGACCAATTGGATTCCCACATTGTCGTTAGAACTCCAGCGGCACAATAGTATATTTTCTTGCTTTCACAACTCAACCTCTCACAAGGTTACGTGTTCAATTCACACTCAAGTCATCTTCCCACAAATCAAACTTCACTCTGTGGTTAAGCAGGGATTCAACCACCTCCCGACGTCCGCCCCTGCAAGCACGACGGAGTGCCGTCTCTCATCCGCGATTCTTGGCTTTGACATCTGCCTCGTGGCTACGACATCTGCCCCGTGGCTACGACATCTGCCCCGTGGCTACGCAGGGATTCAACCACCTCTTGATGTCCGTGGAAGCAAGCGTAATGGAGTGCCGTCTCTCCTTCGCGATTCTTGGCTTCGACATCTGCCCCGTGGCTAAGCAGGGATTCAACCACCTCCCGATATCCGCCCCTGCAAGCGCGATGGAGTGCCGTCTCTCCTCTGCGATTCTTGGCTTTGACATCTGCCCCGTGGCTAAGCAGGGACTCTACCACCTCCCGACATCCGTTCCTGCAAGCGCGATGGAGTGCCGTCGCCTCTTCACTATCCTTGGCTTCGATATCTGCTCCGTGGTTAAGCAGGAGCTCTACCACCTCCCGACATCCGTTCCTGCAAGCGCGATGGAGTGCCGTCGCCTCTTCGCTATCCTTGGCTTCGGTATCTGCTCCGTGGTTAAGCAGGAGCTCTACCACCTCCCGACGTCCGCCCCTGCAAGCACGATGGAGTGCCGTCGCCTCTTCACTATCCTTGGCTTCGATATCTGCTCCGTGGTTAAGCAGGAGCGCTACCACCTCCCGACATCCGTTCCTGCAAGCACGATGGAGTGCCGTCTCTCCTCCGCGATTCTTGGCTTTGACATCTGCCCCGTGGCTAAGCAGGGACTCTACCACCTCCCGACATCCGTTCCTGCAAGCGCGATGGAGTGCCGTCGCCTCTTCGCTATCCTTGGCTTCGATATCTGCTCCGTGGTTAAGCAGGAGCTCTACCACCTCCCGACATCCGTTCCTGCAAGCGCGATGGAGTGCCGTCTCTCCTCTGCGATTCTTGGCTTTGACATCTGCCCCGTGGCTAAGCAGGGATTCAACCACCTCTTGATGTCCGTAGAAGCAAGCGTCATGGAGTGCCGTCTCTCCTCCGCGATTCCTGGCTTTGATATCTGCCCCGTGGCTAAGCAGGGACTCTACCACCTCCCGACATCCGTTCCTGCAAGCGCGATGGAGCGCCGTCGCCTCTTCGCTATCCTTGGCTTCGGTATAAGCTCCGTGGTTAAGCAAGGCCTCTACCACCTCCCGATATCCGTTCCTGCAAGCGCGATGGAGTGCCGTCGTCCCTTCGCTATCCTTGGCTTCGGTATAAGCTCCGTGGTTAAGCAAGGCCTCTACCACCTCCCGACATCCGTTCCTGCAAGCGCGATGGAGTGCCGTCGCCTCTTCACTATCCTTGGCTTCGATATCTGCTCCGTGGTTAAGCAGGAGCTCTACCACCTCCCGACATCCGTTCCTGCAAGCACGATGGAGTGCCGTCTCTCCTCCGCGATTCTTGGCTTTGACATCTGCCCCGTGGCTAAGCAGGGATTCAACCACCTCTCGATGTTGGTAGAAGCAAGCGTCATGGAGTGCGGTATTCTCCAGCTCTCTCCTAGCTTCAATATCTGCTCCGTGGTTAAGCAAGGCCTCTACCACCTCCCGATATCCGCCCCTGCAAGCGCGATGGAGTGCCGTCTCTCCTCTGCGATTCTTGGCTTTGACATCTGCCCCGTGGCTAAGCAGGGATTCAACCACCTCTTGATGTCCGTAGAAGCAAGCGTCATGGAGTGCGGTATTCTCCAGCTCTCTCCTAGCTTCAATATCTGCTCCGTGGTTAAGCAAGGCCTCTACCATACCCCCCCTGCAAGCGCGATGGAGTGCCGTCTCTCCTCTGCGATTCTTGGCTTTGACATCTGCCCCGTGGCTAAGCAGGGACTCTACCACCTCCCGACATCCGTTCCTGCAAGCGTGATGGAGTGCCGTCGCCTCTTCACTATCCTTGGCTTCGATATCTGCTCCGTGGTTAAGCAGGGATTCAACCACCTCTTGATGTCCGTAGAAGCAAGCGTCATGGAGTGCCGTCTCTCCTCCGCGATTCTTGGCTTTGATATCTGCTCCGTGGTTAAGCAGGAGCTCTACCACCTCCCGACGTCCGCCCCTGCAAGCATGATGGAGTGCCGTCGCCTTTTCACTATCCTTGGCTTCGATATCTGCTCCGTGGCTAAGCAGAACCTCTGTCACCTCACAATGTCCGTTCAAGCAAGCCTCATGGAGCGCGGTCCCCTTCTTCCAGCCTGTGGCGTTGATATCCGCCCCAAGCTCAAGAAGGATCTTAGCCGCGAGCGCACGCTTGCCCCCCAAACCGCAATGCATCGGGTTTGTCTCAGCCTTATCCTTCATTTCGATCCCTTTACAAAGCCCAAGCACAAAGTCCTCACCCCCTTCTCCCGACACAATATGAAGTGCGGATGTCGAGGAGATGATATCTGGCGCCTTTGGAATAAGGAGCTTAAGCACCCTCCCATCTCCAACTTCCACCGCTCTCATGATGGCGGTTCGACCATGCTCATCCTTGACTTTTACGTCACCTCCAGACTGTAGCCACAATTTGAAAAGAGTTAAACGGTCAACCACGTTATGAACGCTATTAGGACCACCTGCGAATGTGGGATTTAGCTCGCCCATTTGCAGGACGACGTTCCAGGGTATGTAGTTGGCAAGGATCTTTGCAATTTCCATATCCTTGTGCTCCAGAGCGATCTCGAGGCCCTCCGCGAAACCTCTAGTGAGCAAGGTTGGTATTTCGGGAATCCTGGGATCAAGGGTGACAATCTGGTCGGGCTTCGTGTACCAAGTTGGATTATAGAGTTCTTGCGGGGAGATAGGCAAAGAGTAAACAGAATAGTTTGATACTTCAGAAAGGCTGATGCCTGAGAGTACCGACCATGATTGTTGAATTGATGGAGCGGAGGCTTGTTCAGCTGGCGGCCTAGGCTTATTTACGCGCTCTACTAGTGCCCGCCTGTATATCCGACTATTTTTCAGGGTGACTTCAAAGTTCGTCCTGACTGAAGAGAACGAAAGCACACTTCGCATACTCGTGACACTCCCTGCAATGCTGGCCCCTGATGATAAGGCGGATCCAGCTGTGACTGACTCGAGCTTATGCGCCATTTCGGCGTTGATGCGTACCAGTTCTGCTACCTGCTTTTGTAATTCATGCATGCAATTCAGAGCCTGATCTTGCGATTCGCTACATCGCCATCACATATATCAGCTTATGAAGATACATAGAGGTTGTGAATCTAGGGGGGATAACGGGCGCAAGGGGGTAGTGTCATGCATACCAGGTGAGGATCGAAAGCATGGAATTTATAGTGCCCTTGTGGTTTTGTAGTCTTTGAACAAGGTCTACTAGGCTGGGCTTTGTGATAGTCCACCATATCCGTTGGAGTGACCTTGAGTGTAGGCGTTTGACTTCCCTCTCGAATTCCGAGAATGTGATCATGCATCCCAAGAGCACTGCTACGACCTGATCCAGGTCAATCATCGACGCCCGGGCAATATTCATAGAGTCCGGTTGAACGTATTTATGCAGTCGAAAGAGAATAAATCGAAAGTGATGTATTTCTTCATAAACCGTCCCGGCATAATCATAGGCTGATTTGAGCGCGACAAATAGCTTCGCTACCTCAATAGAGGCGGTAAGCAATCCAGCGATGGAAGCGGCGACTGAAAGGGGATCCATGGCGTTCCGTTTCAACTTTGCGGTCTAAGGTTTTCTAGGTACGGAGGTGATGGTTTGGTGTGTTGTCGATGCTGCATTACATAACCTAGGTGGGGTACACATATGGGCGAGGTCCAATCAAAGATGGCTGACCAGAAACGAAACGCATACGCCCTAATTACGTGCGACATATGTCCCGTATCCCGATTGGATGGTATAATACAATGCTTATAGGTAGAAGAGATGATAACCTGCACTGGTATTGTATTTATACTGAACGTATACACTGGGAAGGAACACAACAAGCTGGAAGGGTGCGTTGTTCAATCCTGGTATGTATGGTGCGCCCAGTCTTAAAGGTAACCGAAGATGACGGAAAGTCGATGGCTAATAACCTTTTGACGAATTTTTTTAAAAGAAATTCGTACAATGGAAATGTAGTACTAGTTATGAGGTTTAGTTCTATTGTACAAATTTTTGATATCTGTTCTAGTTGTGAAGTTATTAGTGCTTGAAATCTGGCATTTTTGTTTGTAAAAAGCGCCAAGACTGAGCAAAGTAAAACAATATTATACCCATTTATACCACTTTAAAGAAATAAGCCCTCTTGGTTTTGGAGTTCACCCTGCAGCCACTTCCAGATAACGCCGTGTCACCTTTAAGTGTGTGCGCACCATATGTATTTACTCTACTCGGGCACAAGGGTTAGAACCGGAACATGCAATGAGGTTATTTGTATGGCAGAGCGGCGCCACTCCATACAAATAATCCTGTCTCTTCACTTGCATGTTCTGGTTCTTATTGCTGCACCCGAGTACTCTACAAATGCATTCGCCCCGGATGTGGCGCAGCCTGCGGCCGAAACGCCCATCTGGCTTTCCCGGCTTGGCATGGATAGCTACTATTGCATACCTGCATTAAGAGTCTCATTTGTTGAAGTGACGGTTATTAGCGACTGGAAGTACATGTATGCAAGTGGGATCTCCTCGAGTATTCTACCCGCACACACTCACTTTCATTTGCATTTTCTCTCCCTTTTTGAATCACGAGTTATCACTGTGCTTTGGTAACCATCGATCAGCCCCTCCCCCACCACCACCACCACCAACCATCTCAGCGCCAGACATCTATGCCTTTTCCTCCGCTCAGGTAATCTCTGGTAGCATCCCTTGCCTTGCCTTCGGCAGTGTCTTGGCTTAGACGGCGAGATCAAGCTGGATAACTTTGTCACAAGGCCGGTACCCATCGTGATACATCCAGGCTCTACAGGGGCACCAATATCAGGGAAATCCAGAGGTGAGATGGTATCAGCCAATGAGAGTATGCAAGAGAAAAACACCATGCCATATCGAGATAGACGGGAGAACAAAACTCACGATTCCTTCACCAATCCTTTTTACCCCGTGAGCTGATTGTGATCGGTAGTAGTGACATAGTTAGTCTTAATCCGCACACGGGCGAGCATTCGACCGCCAAGATGCCAAGACGTGTAATGTTTCCCCGCTAAGTGACAAGGGTAAGTGGCGGTGTGGCTATGTATATGAACTGACGTGTTCTACTCATTTACCCTTGACACCATAGTACAAATATTTCTTGGCTGCAAACTCGGCGGCCGGTTTTTACGTGGAGAAGGGCTCCGGGCTATATATCGACAGCTAGATACTCTTCAAGTTTCTCAAGCACTGAAACATCCGAACAAGATAATTACTAAAGAAAGCTTCCAAGATACCTCCCATAAATACCCGAGTACGCTTCTTCCTCCCCTACCCGCAGACCTTAGTAGGGATCTCGCTGAGCAGGGAAATGGATTATGTCTGTTTCGCAAGTACAGTCGCAACTCAATATGCCCGCATTGCCAAGATTCGAAGATTTCGTACGGGATAGCACCAAATTCCGGGATAGTAAATTGATTTTGCAGCAAAGAAACCAAAATCCCAGTGGACCCTGTACGGGGCAGCAAAGGATGTGGCGTGTTGAGATCTCGCATATCCGGTTGCGACTGTAAGGACTCTCTCTACGGTACTTACTCATTCCAGTTGAGAAAACAAAATCCACAGGGCTAGATAGGAACCCGACAGCTGAAAAAAAAAGCCACAGTGTCGCTCGGGAGTGCCGGAGGTTGAAAATCTTGGGGTATCCCACATGGTTCCTTCAGCGATATGGGTCTCTCAGGTATCTTGGCGCCCCCCCACTCGTGATCACGGCGGCCACTCAGTACTTGTGTTGCGAAAATCACATTATATGCGATACCGCTTCTACGACTCTACATACCAAATACAGCTGGTGCATGTAGGGTAGGTAGAGGAGAGTACTCTACTACCGACAACCAACATGACACTACTCTATCCTTCCGGTCATGTACTAGCTACATGTAGTCCTTTGCTGCCACCGCATGACATGGTACCGTCTAGAAGAAATCGTCAAATCCGCAATAGTACTGGAGGCTAAGATATACACCTAAAGTTACATCCAGGTCTATTTGACCTCTCGGTCATCTCGTGGGAACGTTACTAATTCAGCAAAGGCACGAAATCAGGTCATGAATTTGATAACCATCAACGTTAATTACTAGGAATTTTTCGGTTTGTGTGTATTTTATAGAATATAAACTATTACAAATAGATCAAATACATTGCACAATCTTCCTCCTACCAGAGCAATCCAATACATTCGTATTCAGCAGCGACAATCAATATTTATCCATCTCATTCCACCCGCCCATCTCATTCCACCCACAACACCGCTCTCCTCTAATGTCCAACAGTATTATCCTCCCCTCCTCGTGCTTCGCCGCCACCTATTGGCGCGAGATGCTGAAAACCACATCCGAGTGTTCTTCCACAACACCTCCGGCGGCATTCGCTGGTTCCGCTGCGTCGGCGACGTGTGGGGCGTCGGCAAACCCGGCGACGGGAAGTGCTACGCAAAGGAGAGGTCCGCACTGGCGATCATATCCCGGAAGGGCTTGCTTAACGCTATACGTATATTTCCTTTGATTGAGTCCCCTCCTAGCCATCTACTCAGCCTTTCTAATTGGCCAATAAACGAGCATTAGCGCCAAGAGTATCTTGGCTGGGCACGAGACAGCAGCAGCCTTTATGAGGGCCGGGGGGGCGGGCTATGCTTAATCACGTCCTCTAACGTGCCGCCGGCGGCGCCTCGTAGTCATTGCGCATCTTCTCCCACGATCCCGATAATAAGATCCATGAGCACTGCTGGGGACGAACCTCGCGGGTGGCTTCCGAGGGCCGAGATTGCAACCGCCGAGCCGGGTTCCGGGCTCGCTGCGCTGCAGTGGTAAACCCCGTTCAGCTGGTCCCAGCGGGTGTGCTGCGGGGCTCGGTACCGCAGCGACATCTGCGAGGGACAGTATAGCGAGTCCGACGGGACATGGAAGCCCATCACTCTTCCGGTGTAGGACGCGGCCGAGGCGACCAGTATCGCGGGCGTGGTGCGCGGGCCGAAGATATGGGTCTTTTACCGGAAAAAGGACGGCGTTATCCGGGGGGTGGTCTGCGATAGTGGGAAGTGGGATGCGGGGGGGTTGTGGCTGCCGGCGAGAAAAGGGACGTCGTTGGCGGCGGTGGTGACGGGGGATCAGTGTCCATGGTGTATCTATCCATCCCATAGCGGGGTGCTAGCTAACGCGGGCGGGGGTGCCGGCGGCTGTGTGCTTATACCATATGGTTGACGGAAGCGTGATTAAGCTGCGTTGTTACAACTGGAAACGGAACGAGCGGTATGCCGGAGGTCTGCATGGCCCCATTCTTGCCGCGAGTCTAAGGACGCAGCTCGGTACGATAAATATGTCGGACCATGGGTGTTCAGAGGGTGTATTATCAATCTGCAGATGCAGGGTCGGAGGACAAAGCTCGCGAGTATGGCAATGTGTATCAAGGAGGGCTAGACCGATATCAATGACGTGACAGCCGGTAATGAGCATTTGTTGCTGCACCTTACATGTGTGTATATATATATACAGACAAGTAAAGAAAACGAATTGAAAGTAATCCTCACGGCACGGCACAGGTGTCCAGAGATTTGATGACCTACCGTGATGTATGTACTAGCGCGATACTACGGTGATATCCTACGATGATATAGTACGACGATACACTACCCCCCCCCCCCCTCCTCCCCGGGTATGAGAGTTTGATATATAGATGATGGATGACACGAAGAAAGGGTTTGAATTTTGTTAGGCGGGACCAGGGTTGTTAACCATATAAATTCGTCAAAATCCTCACCAGCCATCACTCGATCTGCTCATATTGCTCTTCCTAAAACGGGCTAATCAGCAGGTGGAACTTTATTACCTTTGCCAAGACCAGCCCTGTTATGGACCTTATGGCGACGAGAACACTCTACATGTGGGGGTGGTAATACACTCCAAGTCAGATAACGTGTTATTAATTTGTAGACACAGCCGGAGATAATGAAAACATCATCAGTAACGGTAGTTATGAGTCGCTTACGACTAACATATATCGACGGGGCGCCAGCAGGTTGGCTCGGTCCCGAATGATCCTGCTCTTGTTTGGATAACTATATGTCCAGTTTCCTGAGTATTCAATTCGCGAGTAGGTCGGGGTCACGTCACAATCTCCTGGCGCAACTTGTAAACACTCCTACTCGCTTCAGCATCCATCGCTCCCAGCCTCGCAAAATGGACTTGGCTCACCAAGTGCGAAGCTAAACCTATATAAGCAGCTTTTGCGGTTTCACATGCGACCCCTCCGAGTAGCACGGACCAGCTCGCGGTTTTTATTTGCATGCAGGTGAGATTCTTAATACGACTGCAGTTGTCGATCTGTCAATCTCAACCCCTGATTGTCTCTATGCAGCACGACACCGCTACGCCTCACCAGACCATGGTACCACCCATCTCCATCTTTTTTTCCCCGCATTCAGCTACTGTGGAATCTTTCATCCACACACACTCAAAGGTTGGGGGTTGTATGCATAAGTAAGCTAGCCACTATGAGGAAAGAACATGGAGTAGCCGAGCCTGGAAGGGCCGATAAACTGCAGGGACCCATTCTTCTCTCAGCTCCTCAGCTCACTAAACCCAGGGTTACATAGAAAAGATCCTGGTCGATTCCCATCTTCCATCTTTGGAGGGACTATGGATAAAAAACCCAATAATTATTTACATTAGTCAATCCCTTCAAGATGGGTCGATAGGAAGTATCCTCTGGCTCAAAGTCCATATTTGAAGACCGGGTAGAGACAGAGATCTGACAGAAGGTGTTGTATCGCGAATGTGAGGCTTCAGGTTCAAATCCAACTTCATCAAATGCCGTCGCTGTCACACTCCGGACGAAACACATTATATGTGATTATCATCCGTGATTATGTTGTGGTACCCGAAATGTCAAATTTAGGATCATGGGGTACCAGGCGCGAGGACATGCATTTGGGCGCCCGGGTCATTTTATCAATTGGATTTGATTCCTTGAGGGGCCGACAAAACTAATCCTTCAGACCTCAGCCCGGAGGGACAACCAGGACTTTGAAATTGTATTTCCAATAATTTGCTAGATAAACGTTTCTGTATCCTTAATGGTCAATGATTGATATGCCAATTGACTGCAAAACTGACTCCCGGGTGCGCAGTAGTCCCCTCACGCGTATAATGTATCACGTATGCTTGCGCCGTGCCCTGTACAAGGAAAAAGACTTTGAAAGTGACATCATCAAGATTGATTCAACGCACATGCGCATATGCAGTCCATACTGCAATGGGATTAGAGTAGAGGCTTTTGGCTGATTTTTGTTTTCCATTGTGTGAAGGGAAGTTCTTGCAGTCAAGATTTTAGCTGTCCCAAGCGCATTGAACTATTAACAAACAGAGCGTCTTGCAGGTACAGACAGAGAAATACTGAAGAACGTAATATTTGGCATTGAGTTTTCTCTCAGAAAGTGACACGTCAGCTACAGAGGCAGGCGCAGCTTTTGCTGAAAGTGAGACTTCAGCTCACCTGAAGACTTAGCTAGACTTGTGTACGAGTTCTTATGATTATGTTGTAAGTCTTGTAGATCGAACATGAGTTTTTTCTGTTAATTTAATTCCATGCGATGTATCAAATGCCTATCTGAGAAACTGAAGGCGCCAACACCTTATCCCTCCCCGTGTCCTCAACTGATTCACAAATTATAGCCAAGAATACCCTTCTGAGCCGACAATGAGAAGTGGTTTTACGCCCGTGCTTGCGATCGCCGTGGTTGCCGGCTGGGAAACCTGGTGGTAATCATCGCTGATTGGCGCGTTACAGCCGGTGGTATGTATACTTATCCACCTTTACATACAAGTACCCACTGGCATTCCGGTTAAACATTCTAACACTTATCTTCACAGATCTAGTTTAATCAAGAGTGAGAAATGACTTTAAATCTCGCTTTCCAGACTCTGTAGCAGATAACAAAGACAAACTATTCGTACTAATGAAATAATAAAACCTCCGCACCAGGAAAGGGAAGGCATCACGTCACAATCAACAACCAACATTCTGACGTAAAACATTTCCTGTGACAGGATAGCATGACATCCATCACTCATTCCTCGAGCATATAGTCAAAGTTCCACCTCTGAGATTCCGACCCGGGGTCATTCGGGACACCTGCGATGTTTTGATATATCTTTGGTAAAGGCACGTTTCCACCAACGGCGGCCGAGAGCCAAGGCCTAGCAACGCTCTGAACACGGGCGAGCATGATTGGAGGAAGTCTTGTGTCGTTAGTCGCCGGTTGTATTAGGGCACACAAACTCGGTATTGAGAGGTAGTACAAACCGTTTCAGCATAATCGCTTCCTCAAAGGTCCATAACTGGGACGTCTTTGGCCTCGGCATCTCCGGAGATTCTAGCATAATATTGTTCTCGTTTTCCCCCTGGTTGGTATCCAGGGTCAAACACCGTTCTTCTTCTGAGCCCTCGCCCGTCATGAGGATCATGAACAGTGGGGGACTGTCGTCAGTGATGTTATAGGCCTTGACGTGCCACTTAGTTTCTGCGCCCAGTCCAACTACAGCGTGATTGTTCTGTTTGGTGAGGAAGTTATTTTCGCCGAGAGAGGCACGAGCAGTTCCTTCTTCGATTTGGGCGGACATGATGAATGAGGATATCTTTGAAGAGGTTGGAATTTGAGTGTGGTGTTGTGGGATGTTTTGAGCTTTCGGAGCTAGAGCATCCAGGGGATATTTATACTATTTTACTCCTGCCGTGTGTTTCGTCCTACTCGGACGGTCTTCGATCAGTAGGTGATACAAAATTGCGGTAGCAATTTGTAAAATATTTCAATATTACAGACATGCACATATTAGCAGTTGTGCATCAACGTGCACCCCCAGTTCCAGCTAGACCTCCTTGTCGATTCGATTAGCTGAAACCGAATTGCACAGACCTGCTGAACGAGGAGATAGAACTCAAAAGACGTAACAAGCCCACAATATTATGTGGTAGCCAAGACCAGTCGTGTTTACAATCGATCATTACAGGGCGGCAATGCAGACATTTACTTCATCGCTGCAGGGATTTACATTAAGTGGTGGGTAGAGATGACTACCACAGCAGATATATAGCTATATTGCAATATATATCCAAATGGGCGTGTGCAAGTACTTACCATATACGTTTAGTATCTTCCGTTCTCGGTGCAACTCCAACAACGGCTTACACAATTTTCACCATCCTCTCGATTATCTCGACACTGCAGATCCATGTATCACTTTCAAAACTATTCCGACCACCTAGCGACCTATTTTACACGATAACAATATTTCTTATTCATGTTCACTTGATGTGCCAAATTCATGCAGCACAAGTAAAAAGCAAAGTCAATTCCATCTTTTTCTTTTGCCAGGCTGACCGCTGTTTTTGTTGAATTAAAAGTGTTTCTTTCTCTTTTGAAATACTGTCACGAGCACTGTGTTTGGGACAAGACCTCATCTTGACCCTCTACCTGGGGTGAGAGAGGTGCCCCTGGCACTGATGCATGCAATGCTGAACAAGGAATAAAACCCTGATAAATCAATGATCAGGCGCAAACTGCGCTATGAGTATTTCTTTCTTTTTCCTTTTTCAAACACAATTACTGAACAACCTATCGATTCCTTACCTGATGTGTCCAGAAGGAGAAAACGCCTGGTCATGCGCCATGAATATCAGATACCGATAGCTTTCCTCAGTCCTGACTCCGGACAAAGGAACGATAGGACACTGGAACTGACATTTACAAATGACTCGAAAGTTGAAGACAACTTGAGGTCGCTGACAACTTGCTGAACTCCAACCACGGTTCTCGTGACAGAACTTGCTTGTTAGAGCGCTCTGAGCAATCGATATTTCTCACACTTATGTAGATCATTTGAAAATATAAGCAGGCCTCGACATGCTTACATATTTGTTGTTCTCTCGTACGTACTCAGACACGTGATCGATATCTTACATTCATATAAGTACCGTTGTGTGTCCTTGTCTAACTTCTTTTAGGGATAAGTGGCTTGTGCTCGCGTGCTTGGCTGCTCTTCACCCAGAGAGTAGTTAGTGGTCGATCTGGTAGAATGGTGACCAGCTAAATTCTTATTCCGCAGAATCACCAACTACAGGTTAAGGTTAAAGTTGAAGTTCTTGTGTTTGCAACGGTCAGGTCCAGCGCATTTATATCTATAGCTATCCTGGCAGCGGCCTCAGATTGGATGGACTATATGATTGTGGTTCGTCTGATAGCTGACTTGCCAGGACTGAAGACAAAGCGGCGGACTATATATATCTATGGGGTCATCGGATATCACTCGGCTTTGTGAAAAAAAAAAAGAGAGAAAAAAGTGTGGGAGAATACATGGGCCTACATGCAGAGTTTGTGAATGATAAGGGTGTTACACACTGCACACTAATTATATATTAATACACCTATATATGCTTAGAATTGGCCATATGAGAGGTAATACGCAGTGATAGGCACGAGACCAGACGGGACTTAAATGATGGTGCTCTGGTTTGGATTGCCAATCTTGAGACATGTGCCTAGTATTGCTTGGGATCTCATATTCTCGTCGAGCTGTGGTTATGCGCGCGGCAAAGGTCATGAAATGAGCAAATGATAAATATCACCAGGGTTAGGGTTCTTTGGATTTACTCTCGAGCTATTTGAACGAATTTTTATGCCCTGCGGATCAAATAGCTGTCTTTCCGGTCTTGCCTCCCTGCTGCCCTGGCAGGTATTATATGTTCCTGGGATTGAGTCTCAAGACCACCATCAATTGAGTTTTATTTCGTCTTGTGCCCATCACTACCAATAAGGTCTTTCCTAATTGTTAGGGTTACAGCTAGGCAAAGACTAGGGGAGCTCCTCAGGTGCGGAACCTAAGAACAACTCTATGGCTGAAAAAAAGAGATTTTTGCAGGTAGGGGCGGGCGCTTACCCATCGCCAAGCCGCGTTCTTATATCGACCCTGCATCGCTCTATCACCGCTCCCCCATTAGATAACAGTCCTCAAATCATTCATCACAGTACGGGTTGAGTAGCGAATTTCAATCGATAAACAAGCCCCACGTCATTAATAGGAATCCGAAGTGCAAGGCGGTGGAAGCAGATGGGAAGTTCAGGGGCAGTACGATATTGCCATAGACTACGGTCTGCATACAATTAATGAATTAAACAACCATAATAGGAATCCGAGTGAGATCGGGTGATGCGGAAAGCGTAACACATAGACTGTTGAATGGTACGATAGCTGAAGAACAAGCAAAGATTCAGCCGACTAAATGGGTATCAACATCTAACACTATCTCGTATGCAATTGGCGTATCCCCAGGTGAGCGTCGCATGTACCACCTGAGGAGTACCTCATATCATCCCCAAAGTATTGACAAGCTGGCGATTCCCGATATAAAACGAACTATATATTTGTACTAATGGAATAATAAAACCTCCGCACCAGGAAATAAAAACGCATCTCGCCACAATCAATAATCAACATTCTGTCATGAACCATTCCTATAACAGGATAACATAACATCCATCACTCTTAATCAACGAGCATGTAGTCAAGCTTCCACTTCTGGCCTTGCGACCCGGGGTCATTCGGGACACCTGCGATGTTTTGGTAAAGCCTTGGTAAAGCCACGTTTCCACCGATGGCGGCCGAGAGCCAAGGCCTAGCACAGCTCTGAATACGGGCGTGCATAATTGGAGGCAATCTGGTATCGTTAGTCACCGGTTATATTAAGAAACTCTGCATTGAGAGGCAGTACAAACCGTTCCATTATAGCTGCATCCTCAAAGGTCCATAACTGAGACGTCTTTGGCCTCGGCGTCTCCAGCGGTTCTACCATAATGTTGTTCTCATTCTCCCCAGCGTCGGTATCTAGGGTCAAACAACGTTCTTCGGAGCCTTCGCTGCCCATGAGGATTATAAAAAGTGGGGGACTGTCTTCAGTGATTTTATAGGCCTTGATGCGCCACTGAGTCTCTGCGCCCAGCCCAACTACAGCGTGACAGTTATGATCGGTGAGGAAGTTATTCTCGCCGAGAGAAACGCTGGCAGTTCCTTCCTCTTGGACGGACATGGTGAGTGATATCTGTGGAGAAGTTGGGATTTGAGTGTGGTATTGTGGGATGTGTTGAGTTTTCGAAGCTAGAGCATCCACGGGATATATATGATATTCTGCTCCTGCTGTGTGTTTCGTCCTACTCGGACGGTCTTCGATCAGTAGCTGATATAAAATTGCGGCGTAGAAATTAGCACTTGCATGCATCAACGACGTGCACCCCCAGTTCCAGTTAGACTTCGTTGTCGGTTCGATTAGCTGAAATCAAAGTGCACAGACCTGCTGCACGAAAACATACTGTACTGTACAGTTATTCGGATGTAGACTGGTAAATTATCTGCTCTTGCCGGTTGACCGGGGGTGAAACAGGGTAATATGGGCCTCTTTGAAGATTTCCAATTTATCTATCCTCAGAGGAATGTAAGCTGATACCGCCGGCTCAAGCTCCCCAATTTGGTTAGAAACAGAGATAAATTTCTCCTCTATCCTCACGAGATGGCTCCTCTGATAGGTGCTGTATCTCGAATTATCCCTTCCACAGATGAAAGTTGTAGCCTTGTGTAACTATTGCTAGTTTTTGATTGGCTCTGCTGCTGTTATCAATTGTAAAAAGCAAGACAATTCCCCTACTAAGTGGTGCACGGTCCAGGTCGCTAATTTGACAAGCTTCATCCGTGGGGGGAGTAATGTAGTGGATAGGCTGTGTATAAGCATCTACTCGCGACCAGCAACAAGAACCCGAATATGCAGCTGCAAGTCTTTGGTGTATTTTTGACTTCTACTCCAATGGAAATTGCAGATTAGGACGTGCATTTTCGGGTTCTTGTTGCTGGTCGCGAGTATATGCATGCAGGGTCAATCCGTGCTACGTGCCTATTTTTATTCTTCGACACATTAGATATTACCTCTATCAGACGGTAACATACTACCTGTGGTAATTGATCCCTCCTGGCACACTGTTCTTTTGCAGCCATTTCCAGTAGAGGGTGCAAAGTGCTCGATATCGGGATAGACTAATCCCTGGGCGTTACCTCTAAAGACAGGAAAACTATCTTTCACAAATTGTACTGTAGTCTGCAGGGGATAGGACTCAAAATAACGTAACAATCTCACAACATTGTGCGGCAGCCAAGACCAGCCGTGTTTAAAACCATTCCAGGGCGGCAGTGCAGTTCATATCAGAGCATTTGTTTTGTCGCCGCAAGCATTTACATCAAATATGGTTGGGGGCGCCTTGAACCGGAGTGTCGCGACATTGGTTCCTGAGGATCGGTTTCCCAATCGAGTAATAATTCATCATTCACCGCCAAGAGAGGCCTCTTGGCGCTAATGGAGAACCTTCCACCCAATCCAGAGACAAACATTCCTAATCGGAAAGTAGAGCTACCCCCAATAGGTAACTATAGCGCGACATTGGGTTCCCCATCAAAAACCGAACTTTTAGAAAATCAATAGCTCAACCATAACAAAAGATAAAATTAATCCAACTCTGTAATGTTGAAGAGAAGAAGTAGAATTATCGAAGAACAGAAAGAAAAATAGATTAGAGTGTGGGTGGGGAAAGTCATTAGTGGTTGAAGTTGACCCCGGAAACCACACAGGTTCAAGGTGTCTCCCACCATAGTCGGGCAGATGACTACAGGTTGAGCAGCGAATTTAAATCGATAAACAAGGGCCACATGGTTAATAAGAATATGAGTAAGATCGGGTAATGTGAGAAGCGTAACACATAGACTGTAGAATGGTATGATAGGTAAAGAACAAGCGAAGATTCAGCTGGCGAAATAGGTATCAACATCTTACCTCATCCCGTATTCAGCCGGCGTATCCCCAGGTAAGCGTCGCATGTACTACCTGAGGAGTATCTCATATTATTGATAAGCTGACGATTTTTAATTAATCGTGCAACTGTACCGTATGTGGCGGCAGGGTAAGCACTCGAATATGTGATTCCCGAGCAGTCTGCATCCTCTTGTCATGCACGGCCAAACCAAAAGCCTACGTAAATAGTTAGCACTCCCGACGTAATGCTGCTGGTACCGACCACATCACGTGCCATACCGCCTTCATTCTCACGAGCCCCATGTCCTCATATTATCAGCCATCCTTCGAACAGTCACTGAAGTAATCTCAGCCTCAGATCGGCTTAAACACAGCAAAAATGATACCCCACTCGGTAGTATTGGTTAGCTGCGATTCTTTAGTGTAATGAGATCGGAATTTCCTCCTAGATCTGCATGTTCCGGAGGTCCTTCAAAGCGTAAATTGTTAGTCGTAGTTTGCCTCTCTCAATCATCAATATGTTTCCCTTTTCTAGGTATCAGCTCGTTTAAATTATCTTTAATTCAATACCCTATCAGTTTATCCCACTACATTGCAATTACCGATCAAAACCCATAGATGCAACAGTTCCTTTCCCGTATGGCTTCTATAATATTCTACTAACAATATGTTAATATGGGGTATTTAATTTAATTACCGATTGCTTTTTCACACCGAAAATTAATACTGGTACGGCGTCTTTTGTCCTTTCGTTCATGGACCACCAGCAAATAGTTCAGTTCGATCATCAATAATCTTTTGAAAATCAATCAATTCACAAAGCAATCAGGATACAGCAGAATGCGCAGTACTCAGAAAGACGTTGCAAAATCGACACAGGTAACGCTCCTCGATACCAAAACAAGAGGATCGAAACACAGCGCACAAATATACCTCGGAAGCACCCGACTCTGTTATGGAACCCATAGCGGTTGATCGGAAATGAATGCCTGTCTCTATGGAGTACACTACGGGTACTAGCTTTCTCAATTTTGAATCCCTATTGACGTGGAAGATATAGCCCTTTATCTTCTCCTTCGACTCTGGATCTATGAGATCCTGCTCCTTGAGCCAAGCGACATCATCTCTGACCGATTGCTCCAACCTAGTCGGCGTTAGAATTTGGTGAAAGCGTCAACACCTCGAACCGGAAAGGTACTATAACATAGTCCTCGAATCCCAGAAAGTTAATATGATCAGCGGATCCATTGAGCCTCTCTCTAACCCTCTCACTTGCCCTTTCGTCTGTGAGCCCTATCATACTACATTCTACCCGCGGCAACAGCGTTAGCAAGGTTCACAATCTTCCATACGGTCTCGCCGGGGGATAAGGTGATCGCTTACCCCTATGCTTGACGACCATGATTACAATACTCTCGTGTTCAGAAACTGCTGCGAGATTATTAGGCTCCTTAGAGCTTCTCTTGCGCTTCCACCGGCGTTGCGGATAACATGTGCGTCGCCGAGCTCAACGCCAAATGCGTCAGATGGATGAATCTAGGCGACCATGCATGTTACTATAGAGGGTTGAAGGTGTCGTTAGTTTTTCAATGATGTTGGATATCATGGCAGTTATGGAACATGGACTATGGCAAGACTTTTCTTTGGCATGGAACAGTGAAGCTCTTCTTCGATAGCCTTTCTACTAAATGGGGATTCGGACACCATATTCGGGCTGACTTTGGTTCGCTCGACGAAGGGATGTCTTGTAAGATGTTTCGAAGTGATACCAGGGGCGTCCTCCGGGGGTCTGTGAAAGGGTAGAGGTGGGGAATGAGGTTTATATAGGTTATTAATTTTATCTCAAGATAACCTTTGGGAGTCCACAGTTACATATGATGTCAGTCCCATAAAAGATCGCTCAATGATGTTCTGGTTGTATCCAGTCTTGCAGTTCCAACTCTCTAGATCGGGACAAATGCTTGAAATCAGTTATTGTAGGAAGCATGCGCCAATAATTCTCACATCTCCTCTAAATTCAGTGTGAAAGGAATCGAAGTACTTGTTGTGATCTCAACTTTGAAAGAAACGAGGGCCTGTGGTTAGCTAAGGCCGGCGTTCGTCGGTTACTGCGCAGTGCGCAGGCTTCAGGGTTTTGTGATTCGGGCTGATCCAGCATGCCCATGATCAGATTATTATCATGTACCCCGCAACTTTGCAAGTGGCCTGCGCGTGCAATCGAATCAAGCTTTCCGCATATCAGGCCTGACACCTCTGACAGCGGCAGCTCGGCGAGGCATCTATATTGAATATCAATTGGTATTGCGTACCTCGCCGTGATCGGTCGCCTCGGTCTTCTGAGATTTTTGGTTCCGTAACTCCATTGTCTACGGTCGGGTGATTGCTAGCAGGAAGTCTCACTACATATATGTCAATCAATACTCGCAACAGTGCTCGGTATGTAAGAACACAGCTGATGCGGTTATAGGCAGAACCGGATGCGATCTTGGAGAGACCAGGAGTATTATATTCACAGATTCAAAGACTATAGGTATTGTAACGGGATTTGTAACCTGCGGCATGACCAATCATGTAAAGAATAGGAGGAGAGGAGGAGGTTATTCTAAGGAGACCTAACGGTACCAGCTATCTCTAAGACTCAAGCACAGACTCAACTAATAACCTCAAGCGCGATCGATGAGGACAATAGGCGGGCAACAGCGCAGGTAACGCGCAGTCTCGTTTGCAGGGTGCTGTGCCATGGGCCCTTCTCCCCGCCTCCGTCGCTTGGCCTTAGAACAAGAACGTTTCGGTTGGCGGGAGTCTAGCGATCGGGTATCGGCCCATTATCACACCGCTTTCCGTGGAGTCGACAGTCGCTGCCGCCACGGGGCATGGATGGCGCCGCAGCAGTAACCAACTACTTGAAGACCCTTCTTCGAGGGTGGGTGGCTGGTACAGCCATGATCTTGATTTACCGCAGCTTGGCAGGTGCAGTGTCATGCCGGGCCGAAGTGTGGGGGGAAGATGCGGAAAGCACCGTTCGTTCTCTTTGGTACTATACTCTAGGCAGTGTAACTGAACCAGAGTGTAATGCCTTTGAACAACCGAGCGACAGACCGCCTCGATCGCGGGAATTTAATTTCCATGTGGGCACGAATGCGACCGGCCCCGCGAAGATGCCCGCACTACCAGCCACAGTATATACATCCCAGGAATCGCCCTTTCCAACGATCGCGCGAGCAACTCGAATGATTTCATCGCTGATCTGGGTCTCCAACTCTGCCCGAGTTCGCACAACCGCAATCAGGCCCGAGCTTTTAGCCCGTCGCATCCTTGCATTGGTTGCGCCAAGAACCGTACCTGCGTCATGTTTCACCACCGAGATTCAGAACCGGGATGGGCTGCGGGAGATTGACAGACACCAAACAGGGCCCAGCGTGCAGGGGTGGGAGGCGGCTCTACTACGCTAGTGGATGCGCGGCAGTTATAGCCATGCACTCCGACAACGGGTGCGCAATCGACAATGTGGTGGAAGAGTGTCGATATGGTGAGGGGTGCAGTGGTCTTGATGTGGGCGGTTTGTGAGGGTACGTATACGGGGCGGGGGAGTGGGGGTCGGGTATTAAAGTATCTTGATTGTGACCGTGGTACTTGTACTCCACCAGTGCCAGAAATCAAGACGTGGGTGTCCGATTGGCTTGTTACTGTATCCGCAAGTTAACAAAGCTTCCGAAGCTAGTAGTCTTTATGCGCGTTCCCCAAGTGGCGGGGATGGTAGAAGGTTTTTCTTTTGTGACGTAAAGCGTTTAGATCCCGTACTCATCATAGGTAAAAGCGATAGGATGATACCCAACTACAACTCGTGAGGGAGCATGATTTTCGCCATCACGCTGCGCTGAGATAAACGATCAACACGATAGTAGAAGTGATCATAGACATTATTTCTCAAAACCGCTGCAGCTGGGCTCTCCCTCGCCTCCTTTGCTATCTTATGTCAGTTTAGCTCTGCAGGGCAAGGGCTTGCCCCTTTCGGGCGAGCATTAGAATAGCGGGAACGGAGGGAGGAGAGGGTCTGATGCGGAGGATGGTGACCATGGATGAAATTGGGGCGGTTTGCGTCGGCGTAAGAATAGAGTGTTATATACCTCGTGCGGGGCCATGGCTCGGGTTTCGTATATATAGTGAATACGCAGCTTCGGGGGTTTGCGGCATTTTTCCCACTCCACTCCTCAGCCGGGGGCTATCGTTGGATTGGATATGGAGCTAGAGGTATATGATTTTGATCCATTTATGAGTTCCCTGCTCCTGTTGCTTCTTGTTATGGAGATTGTTAGTGCTTGAGCTCACAGTGTCACGCAGATGGAGATGGGGTATATACTACCTGCTTGTAACCGCGCAACATTCCATGTTCTAATTCAAGAAAACAGTGATTGTGGAGTTCCCGGATTTTCTACTGAACCCCACTAAGCTATGCGACTCGGATTACTACTGCAACAGAATTTACTGCTCAAATTGACCTTCCTACCCCGGTAACGATTTCATTCTATACCGTTGTGTTCATCCCCCGCCGTGAGGTAAGTTATTCGCGATGACGCGCCAGAAGACAAAAAGTCTCGAGAAAATCACTCGAGAAACGAGACGATATAACCGTACCCTAGTGAATTCTACAGAACTTTGAAAGTCCTGCCTAGGTATATAGCAAGCCCTAATCCCCAGCCGTACATAATTATGGCAAGTGTTGGGACCTTGGAAAATGGGTGGCGAAGGTGTTGACGATTCCGAGACCCCCACCCCCTATAGTTCACGCCTTGCTATGTATTTTACGCTTGACAATGACTCTCCTGCATCTGCGCCATTACCTAGCTAGCCAGTCTACTCATTTGACCTCTAGCCAATTGTCCCCCTTAGAGAGGTTTAAAACCCCTTGATTTCCTCTATGGCTTGGAATATTTATTCCGAATCCCTTTTTTTTTTTTTTTTTTTTAATTCATTTCATTTCTAGATTCTAGGTACAGAATGGTCGCATGCAGTATAAACTATGGCGTAAAGAAACCTATCCCCGACAGACTGAATCGCACGTCCCCTTAAAAAGCAAAATCATGAATCCAAAAGAAATGTACAAAAGAAATGAAAAGCGAACAAAGGAAACGGAACGTAGCAAGGGCAGGAGCCCGTTTGCCCGTAGTGGGACTTTTTAGGATGCGTAGATTGGGGGGAACGGGTCCCGCCGGGGGTGGTGGGGGTTGACGGTTGATGAGGAGGACGTCGAAAGCGTGGTGAGGGAGGATAGTGTGGTGGAGCCTGTGAGGAGAGGCGATGGGACGTCTTTCACAGGGTAGCCAACTCTGAAGGCTATGATGAACGCCCCCAAGGCGTAGGTGAGGGGGAGGTCGTACCAGATCTCATCGAGGGATTTGATGGATAGGAGTGGGACGGGCCTGTGGGCCATAGTGGCGGGGCATAGAAGGATTGCATATTCCGCGGTTTCGTCGGCGGAATGGCAGTGCTGGCATGTAGAGGGCAGGTGTAGGTTGATCCAGGATTTCTGTGCGCGGAGGTAGCTCTTATTGGCTCTGATTTGGTGGATGCGTGTGGCGATGAATTTGTGGAGGTTTGTGAATGGTGGAGGGCGTGTAGTGATGGGGAGTTTATAGTACTCAGGAGGGGGGTAGAAGTGGGTCCAGTTAGCTAGGAGTTGTTCGCGGGCCCTCGCGCCCATCTTTTTTGGGGGAGTTTGGTCTGTGATGAGGGGGAGCAGGATGGAGCCTAGGTGCTCTATGGGGAGGTGTGCGACTCCTTTGGTGGCTGTGGAGTTCCATTTTTTTGGTGGATTAGGGCAGCCCTTGAGTAATGCGACGTGGGAGGGCACCCTATGGCTGGAGATGGTTGGGAAGGACGAGCTGGTTCTTCCTGTGACCGGGTTGGCCAAGGGGGAGGCGAGGAGTATTCGTATTGCGTACTTGCATTTGAGGTATTGTAAGTAGAGGTCGAGGGGGGGTGTGTTGGCTTCCGCCCAGAGCACTCTTCTGTTCGTGGATCTGAAGCAACCTGTCGCCCATCTGAGGACGGAGTTCCAGAATGTGGTCATGGGTTTGATGGCGGAGGTTGGGGTGAGAACGTTGGCCCCGTATGTGAGCATTGGACGGATGGCAAGGGTGGCAGCTCTGCGGCAGTTTTGTGATGACAGGCCTTTTCCCGCGGAGGAGAAGCGTTGGATGAGACCGAAGGCGTCCCTGGCAGAGGCGAGTCTTCGGAGGAAGTGTGTGTTGGGGTTGAAAGCTTGGGAGAGCCAGAAGCCGACCCATCTTACTTGGTGGCCGGGTTGGAAGTCTTAACCTTCGAGCGTGATTGGGGTGTTGCATGGGGGGGACTTGTCTTTGGGTGTGCGCCAGTGCATGAGCTCGGTTTTGGCGACAGAAAAGGTGATGTTTTGGGGTCCTGCGAGGGATACCAGTTTGTTGTAGTGGGATTGGAGGGTTGCTAAGTTTTGGTCGTAGGAGGTTGACCCCACGGTGATTGCGAAGTCGTCCACGTAGGAGATGGTTAGTCCTGGGGATGGATCAAAGTTGTGGAGGAAGTTAACGTAGATGACGAAGAGGAGCGGGGAGATTGGGGAGCCCTGTGGGACTCCGACCTGAACTGAAGTGGGGATCTTTGGAGACCCTTTGAACAGGAGGGTTATGTGCCTGTCTGAGAGGAAGGAGAGGATCCAGTTGATGATGTAGGGAGGGACCGCTCTTGCGGCCAGTTTGGGTGCGAGGGTTTCTTTTAGGACGTGGTCGAAACCTCCTTTGATGTCGAGGAAGAGGGTGGAGACTTTTAATTTGGCGAGTTGCATGGCTTTTGTTTCATGCATGAGGGTCGTGACTGCGTCCGCTGTGGAAAGGCCAGCTACGGAACCGCATTGGTGTGGGTGGATAGGGCCTATCGCAGTGGCGATAGTGGCCAGCCTGAGGGTGACGATTTTCTCCAGGATCTTTGAGAACGTTTGGAGGAGGACGATGATGCGGTAGGCTGATGGGGAGGTGTAATCGGGCTTCCCTGGTTTGGCTAGGATCACGCCGTTTGCCTTTTTGAGTGAGAGGGGGTGGTAGCCGTGGGGGAGGAGAGGATTGAGCAGGTTGGTGAGGATTAGGGGGTTTGCCTTATGGACTCCTTTCCAGACTGAGTACGGGATCCCGTCAGGGCCAGGCGCTGAGAGGTTGGAGGTGGGTGAGAGGGCGGTATGGATTTCTTCTGGGGTAATTGGAGTCGTATCTCGGAATGGGATTGGAGGAGGGGGGGGGTCTTCTACTCTTGGGGGGAAGAAGGCCTCTATGAGGTTCTTGTTGAGGAGGGAGGGAGTGGGGGAGTTGGGGAGGGTGGGGATTCTATCTTCTGATCTGGATGCCATTTTCTTGAGTCTCCAAAGGTCTTGCGGTGAGGCATTTGACACGAAGGAGTTCCAATGGTCTTGTTTGGCTTTCTTTATTGCGTTGAAGTAGGCGTTTTTGGCCTCTCTCATTTCGAAGGGGGGTGCGCGGCCTCTTCGGTAGGCACGGTGGACTGAGTGGAAGATGCTTCTGAGTTGTGTGAGGTTTGGAGACCACCATGATTTTGACCATTTAGAGGTTGTTTTCATGGGGGTGTGGGATTTGATGAGGTCGGTGAGGTTCTTGAGGGCTTTGTCGAACCAGTCATCTATCATCGCTGGCATAGGGCAGGGGGGGGGTGTGGAGGCGTTGAAGGTCTTCATTAAGGGAGGGCCAGTTGGTGAGCTTCCAGTTGGGGGTTTTGAAAGGGGTGAAATCCGATGATGGGAGGGCGAGGGAGATGGCCACGATTCTGTGATCGGAGCTAGAGGCGTTGGAGAGAGGGAGCCATTTCCTCACTAGGGGGGAGGCTCTCAGGTTGGCGAAGGCTAGGTCGATAACACTGTGCCGCTTGTTTTGGTCGGGGGAGAGTCTGGTGTGGACTCCTGGGGTGTTGAGAAGAGAGAAGCCGTGACGGGTGGCGGCGTCGAAGTATGGCTGGGAGAGGCGGAGTTCCCTGTTGGTAAAGGACCTGAGTGGATCTGTTTCATGGATCGCCTGATGGGATCGTTGGGTTACGCGGGGTTGGATTAGTCAGGAAGTTTCTATCGTGTTCTTTGGGTTTCTGTTCGGTTGCGCTGTGTGAGTCATTGGGGATTAGTCATCGCAGGATTTCCTTGGGTATAATAGGGGGCTCTCCCTCGCTTCGTTCCTGTTTTCCTTCCTCTTCTTCTTTCCTTACGCAACGTCTTCTGTATTCTCACACTATAATACTTGTTCGTACCTGGCATATCATACCAGGTCGGACCACTTCTATATCTTCGCTGGTTACCAATATATACGCTGTTACCTCTCTTCATTAAGAAGACCTTTGCCTCCCGCTTGACCTCGCTTGACTGACTCGACAGCTTCTACGGTCGCACCTCATACCCTGCGGAATACCATCCATCGCCGCCCCTTGAGAATCTGCCGAGGGGGAGTGGATATTGAAATCGCCTACTATGAGGTGGGGGTTGGAGGAGTGTTCGAAGATGGAGGAGGGGCTAAGGGAGCGTGTCGTGTTTCCCAGCTGGCGGTTGTATATGCAGGTGAAGGTTACGGTGTGATGGGTGTTGGGGCCGGTTTTGCAAAAAAGGTTTGCAGAGACTAGGTCGCCTCTGTGGGAGGGGACGGTGGTGAAGGAGTTCTTTTGAAGTGCGTTGTTGTTGAGGTAGAGACAGGTGGAAATTCTGTCTTCGGGGTTGGTGGGGGAGGGGGAGAGTAGGGTGAATGAGGGGACGGAAGGGGGTTTGCCTTTGTGAAGGGGGGGTTCTTGTATGGCGACGATGTGGGCTTTATTGACCATTGGGATTGAGAAGAGCGTGATTAGTACTTGGTTGCTGTTTGCACAGTTGTGCTGTATGACGCGGAGGAAGGAGTCATTGTTGGTTGTGGCTGACATTAATTCGCGATTTCTTTGTTCGTAGAGGAGGGGGGTTCGGAGGAGCCTTCCATTGTGGTGTCGTTTTCCGCTAGGGGGGGGCCATTTTGGGTGTGTGGTGGGGTGGGTTGTTTGGATTTGCGTGGTAGTGCGAGGTAAGTTGGGCAGCTCTTCGAGTCTGCGGCGTGCCTCACCTTGATTATTGCTATTGAGATTCTTGGACAATTTGCGGTTAGTTTTGAAACCCAGGCGTGTGTAGATATGGCCTTGGCGGTGGGCGTTGCGGGAGTGATCTTTAGCGCAGATGGGGCATGTTTCCCAGAATTCGCGGCATCCTTTAGCGGAGTGGCTGAATTTCCAGCAGCGCTGGCATTGGGTAGTGGGGGAGGCGGACCACATGACTGCGCATCGGCGAGACTTGTAGTAGAGATTGATGGACTGGCCGATTGTGGGGGCGTCGGCGGCGGAGACGGTGACGACGATCGAGGAGGCGGCTTTGGCGTTGCGAGAGGTGTCGTCTTTGTTGAGGAAACGGGTGGCGATCGGGGTGACGCCAGAGGCGAGGCAGAAGACTTCCGGGAAATCTTTGTTTAGGGTGTCTTTGTCGTGGAGGGCAAAGAGGGGGACGTTGTGGATTGCGATGTCTATGTCTGATGGTGCAGGGCGGAAGGTGAGGAAAGGGTTCTGAGGGGTTGCTATTTTGGTGTTGAGGATGGCGGTCATGGCTTCGAACCAGTGGGCGTATATTGATGCTGGGACAGTGGGGGGGGGAAGGACCGTCACGGTGCCTCGCTCATTAACTGAGACATATTCCGAATCCCTGTTCACCTACACCATATATGCACATTCTTGGGGTACCCGTACTGAGCGTTAGTTCCACTTAACCAGCATGGCTTCTAATATGCTATTTCTTGCCCAGCGTTACTTCGAGTACAACTGGTTTCAACTGTTGAAATCACTGTCCACAGCAGCACATTGCGCTCATGACCACCAAAGCATGCCCCCCCACTACCAGCATCTTGCGCCTACTACCAAAATTACTTTGCAACCAACACAACCACTCACTTCACCTCCGCCATAACCCTACGTCCACCCCCGCCACCTCGCACCCACCGCCACCTCGCGCTCATCATTCCCAGCACAATCTTGCACCATCACCTCGACAACCACACATACCACCAACTCCACCTCCACCTTGAGCACGTCTCCAACCCTACACACACCCCCGCCTCCACGCCTCTCTACCTCCACACAATGGCCTCCACGCCTCCAAGCACTGATTTTACACTAGTGATAGTCATCAGAGAAAACCTGGCGAGACTTCGTCTCGAGAGTTTGTGCTAGCTCTGAGTCCCGGTTTGAAGATGATTTGTTTGTTTGAGACGATTCGTATATAGTGGAGTGGCGTTCACTACCGTAAGTATGCAAGGGGGCTCTGTATGATTGCTCTTTATCTATACCCGCACACAATACCACTTTCCTTTTCATCTTCTCTTCGTTCTTTCATCACGAGTCATGACTAGTGTACTTTACGATCAGTCAATTCTGCTCGATCATCACGATCCAAACAGTGTTTAGCGGGGTGCCACATCGGGCCGATATTCCAAATGATAAAATCCAGACCAAATCGCTTGATTGGATGCTTCCGATCAATAGATATAGGCCCTATTTACGTAGTCTCGACAAACTCAGCCGCCTTCCCAGCTTCTTAGCCCTGCCTATAACCCTAACCCTCAGAACTCTGCGCCTCTCGTGGTCTGGTGTGAGACTACTATTTATCCACCTAGAGCCCAAAACAAAAAAATAAAAAAAATAAAAAAAGTAAAGGGAATTAAAAAGAATTCGGAACACTGTGATACCTGTCAGAGCCATGTTGATGTCCCTGTGATATCTATCCGTACAGGCGCTGGTGCTTACACAAGGATCAGCGGGATTAGCGAGAAAAAATATCTCCATTTGGCGATTGTGTAAATGCTAGAACTAGTAGATTTCACAATGAGCCCTGGGAGTTAAATGAAGAGCCGGAACTTTCATCTCTTGGCATCTTAATGCCACGTCTGGCAAATAAAAGGACTCCGGAACCCTCAGCGTAAAGGGTCTAATGTTTCATTTACACCCTTTCCGGAAGTTCCGATGGATGTATTACTTTGATTCCTTCGAGTAGTTGCGAGAGCCTTATCGAACAAAGTATCATGGTTGACTTATTTCATATCCCTGTTCGTTGACATGGGTAGAGAACTAAGAGCAACCTGTTCAGTAACGTGCCTGATGATCCTACACGTGGTTGTGAATTGTGACGCAGGTACCCGCTGTTCTTGGCGCGGCTCGAGCCTCATTGCGCAGCTAAAAAGAAAAGAAAAGAAAGGCACGGAGCAGGAGGTGCCCTTTGCCGGGGTTAGGTAGAAGTACTTGCTTACCAGCAAAGGAACCAGAAAATGCAAGTGACGGAAACAGGGATTTTTGTATGAGAGAACGACGCCACTCCATACAAACTATCCTTGCCCTGAGCAAGTAATCTCCATTAGCGCGGGATGCTAAGCGAGCTGTGGAAGAGTGCTTGATACATGTATGCTTACCCCACATTTCATTTGGTGCAACATGCAGATTGCGGGGTGGAGGCGGGATGGCTCTCACCAGGTACTCTGTATAACTAGAGTCGTCTCTGGGTCAATGACGAAACCGGTTCGATGGCAAATAGGTCAATCGAAGCCAACAAAAGCAAACAAAAGCGCGCCGACCCATTTGCTTTGACTTACTATTAGTCTAAAAATAGGCATTCGTCATCGAGCCTGGTTCGCCGTTCCCAGAAACGACTGTACATAGTTCATCATTTTTCCTCTCCTCCCATAGTTGTGAAATAATTAATCTATATCATAATACCAGAGCCAAAAAGAAATAACCATAAATGAACTTTAAAGAGATTCTCCTGCCTTTGGGCCGAACTCTTTTCGTCAAACAAAAGCCAGATAGACGTGTATAGGGGAATAGTCTTTCCACGCTCGATATTAAGCGTGTCAATCTATCGGCAAATCCATCAGCCAGGGACTTTCTAAGGCCTTCCTTGCGCTTGGCCGGTCAGGCGGCATTACAGTCAATAGCTCCTTAACAAAAGCTGCCCCGTCCGCGTCGGCTCCGGGTTCGTCCGGGAAGTTCATCGGAAACTCAACTTCTCCTTTAAAGTACTCCATCAAAAGGTCCATGTCGGTCCTGAGCTCCAAGGCTGTAGAAGTAACCATACCGGAAAATTGTTCGGTGGTGATACCAGATTCATTGCAATGAGTAAAGGGTATCGTTCGCTGCTAATGGCTGATGTACTAGAACACCTAATGACTATATATGTAAGGCGTAACGGGGTAGATCCTTGCGCGGGTAACCCTTAAAGCTTATTCCGGTGCTCTCTGGCGCGCAGTAAAGCTGTGTTCTACACATAGCGCGCACGGCTGTGCCCATCGTTTGTTTCGATATTCCAAAGTCTGCAATCTTTACCTAGATCGGATCCACGCAAGCAACGAGAATATTCTGGCATTATATCGTCTTTGACCGCTCGCAGCTCTCCTCTTCGCCTCTCTCCCGTTGATAATGAGCGCTTCCTCCAGACCCTCGTCCAACCTCCCCAACATTGTCCTAGATCGACGTCTTCCAGACTCCCTTTGAGATCTCTTCCTTTTGAACTACACCTTCTTTAAGGTGCTCAGCGTGTAGTTCATAAGCCCCAACAATGGAGTGGGTGGCCACATCAGATGCCTTATCCTGTTGATCGCAAGCTTCACCAGCGGAGTGTGTGGCAATGGTAGATGCCTTATCCTGTTAATCATTCCCATGGAGTCAGCAGTGTTTTGGATGTAAATATTTACTGAGTAGGTTCTATAAGGATCAATAGGTCTTATGGCCGGCTGAGAATGGCGAGTAACCCATTTTCTAAGTATTTCCCCCATCTCCGACCAGCCATCGACTCGATCTGCTAACCCTATAGCCTGTAGAGCTGTTCTACCAACATCCTTTACATTTTTATCGGCCCCGGCTTCCTGGGGGAATTCAGCGATTTCCTTTTTTCTACTTCTGGCGGCAACATGAAGGGCCGTCCCACTACCCCACCCCATCCGGTTAGTATCAGCTCCTCTCTCGAGCAGCCGCTTCATCATCCCGATGTGCCCGCCCGCTGCGGCCAACATCAGCGGTGAGTGCCTTGATGCGTCGACTGAAACCCCTAGAATTCTCAGCCCCTTTGATTAGCTATTAATGTTAGAGCCCCTATGTAGTAGGAAATTGGGCATGAATTCTTTGCCAGTGTATGCAGCAGTGTAGAGCCCACTCATTCCTTGACCTGTTGCGTTTATATTGGCATCGTATTGTAGCAATACATCCAACATGGAAAGGTCCATCAATTGAAGAGCAATATGGAGCGGCGTATTTCCATGAGCGTCCGTTCTTTCGGTTCTAGCGCCGTTTCTGGGTGGGGGGGGAGGTATTGACAGGTCCTTGGTCGCCGTTTTCAACGGCAATGTGTAGGAGAGGTTTTATTCATGATCGGATGGAGATTTTAACCCTGTCTCTCTAATCTCAAGACCTCTTGGTCATAGGACATTCATTCCACTCTATGTAAACAGCTCGCCAAACATAGTGGGCTGGGGGGGTCGAGCCTGGGTGCTCGCCGACTTAACCCTAACCCTGAAATAGCCCAAAGCACTGCGCGTGGGGGATTATGTTAACCAAGGCTGCGACTAGAGTAATGGCCTGAGGATTCGTTCAGTGTGTGTACAGTTTGTAGAAATATGGGAGGAGTCTTATTGGCTTGCCCAGCTATAGAAATCCTGTTTTTTAGAGTCTGTAAAATAATCATATTTACCTTTCCCTGTATACGCATCTTTCTGGCAACATCTTCATGATCTGAGGAAACAGAAGTATTGGGGGACTAAACGCGTGAACAAGTTAGAACAAAATAGAAATAAATAATAAATGAGAACGGTAGAACACTCCCGCATCATCGTAACAGAGAAAACCACAAAACCCGAACTTACGACCAAATGTCAAACACAGAGTATTCATGGAAACTTAGAAACCTCCTTTGCCCCACTCTCGACATTCGCAATAGTCAATACCTCTAGCCTAAGCCCGTACGCAACTTCCTAACGTGAGGAATAAGTAAAACGGAACGTTGCGCGTAGAAATACGATGCGCTTAATCTCAATTTCCACCTGCATCTACCCTCTGTAGCACCGGCAACCCCCGCGGGACTATGTGGATTGACGTCGGGGCAGAGTACCGGTAACGGATTCCCATCATGTATCGATAGCTTAATTAACCACTAGCTTTCACGGGTATTTCCTCTTGCCCGAGGCCTAACGCGAGCTCCGTACTCGAAGCCCAGTGTTCAGGCGTAAGCTACGGCTTTGGGAGTAGCCCTAACTACGATTCTAGGGAACAAGGGACGGTTTCCCGGTGGAAAGAGGGTTCGCAAAGATTAGACATGTGAAATTGACTTGCCCTAACGCTCCAAGCGTCGGGAAGAGCTGAAGATGGTGCTAAACCTGCTTTTTGCGTGTCCTTGGCCGCTAACGTCGATAGCCGCAAACTTCAGTGACGGTGGATATGCTAGTCGGGGGGATCGTCCACGCAATTACTGCAGCTGTCTAGCACCCCCGGTAAACATATTCCCCAACACCGCACATCAGCCCCAACAAGCGAGCATTGGATTCACCCGAGTTTGACAATTGATCCGATCCGATGCTATACCGTATGCTACCCATTGAGGTGCATCTATTAATTAATGGTCCCATTTTGCAATGGTACAAGCCGGTATGAAAAAATCCCCGTATCGTAGTAACTATACCACCACGCCCTCGAACTCGTACTATTTAACCGCCCCTTTTAACACGGTTAAACCGGTGATACATATACAGCCACTCTGCAAAAGTCTTCGTGATTCCGATTTCGGAGTGAGACATTTCTTCATATGTAACCGTGGCGGACCATCAAAACCCCTCAACAGGAGGCTTTCCCAGTGACCAATAGCGCCCAAAATCAATGAAGAAGGAGACTAATGATCTACTTTCTTTTATGTAGAGTCACGAACTATATTATATATTTTTTCGTTGTTTTGATTCGAAAGATTAATAACATCAACTTCACGGGCGCGCCACACTGCGTACTGACATTAAATCTAAATCACGAACACTTTTGCAGAGTGGCTGTATGTACCCGGGGGTCCCTAAAAGTGATGCAACATTTGGCCTAACCCCAAAAGGCACCAGATTTCAATGTTTTAACACAACACACCACTTGAATAAAATAGATGTTCTGATCATATGCATAATAGAGGAATCTCTAATAGACTCTGCCGTTTTCAAGTCATTCATTTCGATTTTTTAACCTACAAAGGTGACACCTTCCGACAATTAATAAGAGTGATAAAAGGACAAGGAATAGCTATTCATAATATATAATGCCAAAGCTATGATCCCCACCTCGTAGGCTATCATATATCCACTTTGGATCTTGTTAGCTCGTTTCGTTGTTGAAAAATACGGATTATATGATTGTTGCATCACTTATAGGGACCCCAGGCTACACACGCCCCTTCACTTAACACCAACCCCAACGACGAGAAAGTGCAAAACAAGAAAGAGCATATACACTCCCACCTCTGAAGTATCTTTAACACCTTCATGGCCTCTCTTCAACAGTCATGTTTGTTGTTTAGCCGCGTTAGTGATAACTCATTGTTTCGTCGGTGCACCAACAGATCCCACTGTACAAGCGTTATGTAACATTAGCTTCATCATACCATACCAACATAAGATCCGTTACATCCGATTATGCCTCACATTTTGGAGTAAAAGCTTATACGTTGTTGTTGCTGCAGATGATGTAAGAGTTTGGGCGCGAGTGCAACCTCCATCACCCGAAGCGCTTGGTGCAGCGGTGTTGTCTGAGAACCTTCCGGACTAGGTTAATATGTTACCCCGGATACTCCATCAAGAAATATCGAGTTACAATTGTGACCAGAGAGGAGTTGTGGTAATTTGTGGCTCACAAAACCGGCGGTGCGGGTCACACTAAAACCCCCAATCCAGTATTTAGTTGATAACACCGCCGTTTTAAAACTCAGTGGCCGCGCAGAGCAAGAATAAATAAATGGAAGCTAGGCAAAGAGAAGGGTTCAACCCGGCCAAGTTAATTCAATGCAATCGAAGGTCCTATCGTGAAGACCTTCAATTCTAATCAATCCGAGTCATATTGTCATAGACTACCGTCTGCATACAATTCATGAATTAAAGAAAGAAAAAAGAAAAAAAAACATGCAATCCGGGTCATAAGTAATCACTCGACCAATAACAATCCCCCGCAGGAAAGAAGATGAGGAGAAAACGAGCGCAACTAGTAGATTTCGTGCCCCCGTTCGTTTGGATCTAGGTAGAAAGGGATCAAGTATACTGTTCCTAATCACGGAGAGCGGGAGGTAATATAGTTGGCCATAGCATCGATTAGGTAGTGAGCTGGAAGTAGGAGCGTGCGCATTGATGGAATGATCGGATATTTCTACAACGGCTAGATGGTGCGGCGGGAACTGTCGTGGAGCTGATGGGATTCATGCTGACACGGAAATGGAGATTGGAAGTCGTGATCGCGGCGGGTGATGCGCTGTGGGAAGATATTATGCTATAACTTCAAGTGGTGCTCTCCAGGCTATGTCAGCTCGGAGGTGCTATAGCGGTTTGTGGATGCTCGACCGGTGGGATGTGCAGCGGTCACTGTCATGGGCGATCAATCGCCCTTGTTTGCATTACGTGTCTACCGCTCATGATCTTCTTTTTCCTTTCTTTTCTCTACTAGATTTATGAGTTCAAAGCCGGTCTTGAGTCCGCATACAGCGGATAATGAGCACACCGAGCACCGCGCAAAGCTATGTGTACGAAAAAAGCGTTGTTGAATGAGTGGAGACTCCCTGCGATGTTGTGCCAAGCGTTCTATCTAAAAACCGGCTCGGGACCGCTAGTTGTCAGGTGAGGGGTTCAATATACTAAACAGAGGCCTAAAATTGGTGTCTCGGAATAGGAATACTCTGACTGATTTTGTCATAACTATCAGAGCTGTCGGAGCTATCTCTTTGCAACCCCCCCGCCTCCTTCCCCTGCTGCCCGCTGTAGGCACGTTGTAGGGTAGTTACTGATGACTATTCAAATCTCGGCCCCCTTCCTCTAATTATAGTTACACGTATTAGCTATGTGGTCTCATCGTAATTTAGCTAGTTATCTTCAACACACTGTCTTCATCTTCATACCACTAAGGCCTCCCCACACCCGCGCAGTCCCGCTAACCCTACCCGCGAAAACCTTTACTATTCCGATCATGTAATATCACTCGACGATGCTACTTGACCATTATTGTTGGTTCATTAGTTATATATAAACCGGAGGTTATGATAGTATCTTGCACACAACCGTTCGTCTCTCCCCCCAGCAGCCGTCTCAAAATAAGGAATAAAAATCAATGCGATTTCACTCATTCTACAGCCAATCTGAAGATATCAGACCTGTCTCCTTTTGACTCGCCATAAACGATCGCGCCCATTCTGTCTGTACGTGTTCTGTCCCTGCAGCTAGTCTCTTGTCTGGCGGTTAAGTCCCTTTTTTTAGTTTTGATATTCCGTATCCGCAAGCGTTCTTAATTTTCCTCGCAGACCACTCTTCGCAATTTGGCGGGAGGCGCAATGTAGGACTGCTGGTGAATAAGGTTAGGGACGATGATAGTCTGTGGGAGTAGACTCATGAGAATGGAAAGGTGAGTGGTCTGGAGAGTTGACTGATGTTGAAATGTTTCTTTTTATTGCAGTGGGCGTATGTATGAGGCTTGCCAGAAAATGACAACGTAGAACCACATTCTCACACATGCCTCGGAAATATTTACTCACCTGAGAATCTGCTTACAACCTAGAAACTTCAAACAAGCAACGTAATACCATAATAATTTCTCAAAACTTTAAAGCACAATTGGCGGTCGATAACTAGGTCTTCAAAGACATGGATATTATGTTTAAACGCTTGAATTCGTCCCCGCTCTTGAACAAGGAAAGCGTGATGTAATCTGGGTCGGACTTTGCAGAGCTTAATGTTGTGATCCTTCGCTATAATTCGTCTTTTTGAACCTTTAATAATAGTTATGGGATATCTCCCAACGCAGATTCAAATGATTTCCAGTTGACGATGTGCCATATCCCTTCCATATTGACATTCCAATCACGGGGGCCAGTCTTGAGATATCACTCGAGATGATCTTGTTCTATTTTGTTTGAATTGTGTTGCGAGCCTAAGAGCAATGTCCTAATAGTCGATCGTATGAGTGTATATATGTCAATATGTAGTCGTATATTGACTGTTCTAGGCACAATATCTTCGTGTAAATAAGGGCTTGATATGCCCCTCTATTATTTAAGCAAGGCAATTAAGAAAGACAAAGTCTTCCGCATTTATTATCCTTCATTACTATTTATTTCCAACATATTTTTTTTTCTTTTCTTTTTTTCTTTCCCCCCTCCTTGCAACCCATGAGTCTCCTCTCCTGCTAGATCTTCTAAACCTGCGCGTACATTTGTTGAAGAAATTACCCCTGGCACCCGCCTAGTTCGTTCTGGAGAAGGCACATTCATCTCGTTTATCCTAGTCCACCCTTGAAGGAGCAGGGAGGATCAGATGAATCTTATAGCTCTCTTCCGGTCTGGTACTCTACCACTGAACTCTGATCAGGTCGAAATCTTCGCCAAGTCTCGCTAATTTCAAGACTTCCTGAACTTGCGGCATTAATATCCCTCTATGTAAACATTCCGACAAATTAAGTGGGGCGGTCGCCGGTCGAGGAGCTCGCCGGCTCAACCCTAACCCCGAACTGTGAGTTTCTGACGTTGAGATAACATGTATACAAACCGCCTAAAGAATTACGCGTGGGCAATCAAAGCTGCGGCTGTATCAATCCAATGGGTATTATGGGAGGAGTTCAATTGGATTTCCCAACCATAGAATACCTTTTTAGATCCCTCTTTCTTCATTTCGCTATATTCCTTGGGGCGTTGTATTGACGGCCCCCGCTCTTGAAAGGTGTATGTGGTGGCTCAGTGACTTCGCCATAGGAGAGCCACAGAGGTAAGGCCGCTGGGCCACACCTTCTGTATCCCACATCAGGAAACGGAAATACTGCGCGTGAGGGGACAGTCGGGCACCCCGGTCAGTCGCGCACCATAGAAATTGGCCAACGTTGATTGGTTGCAACGATTGAATAGTTCAATTTGGTTGTAATGCGCGAGTGTCTACTCACCTGCGGTACCGAGAAAAATTGCAGGAACAAGATGCCACTGAAGAATAAACAAGAAAGATGGAACACGCGCGCATCATCGAAGGGTATGTAGGGGAAATTACGAAATCCCAAATTCGCAATTCAATGTTGGGTTTTATTGTAATTTGGTAGGATGCTGGCATGACGCTGCGCTTGGAGATATGATGCGCTTATTCATTCCCATAGAACCCTACCTCTCTGAGGTATCGGCAACCTCCGTGGGACCAGGTGGGATGACGTCGGAGCAAAGCACCGGCGACAGATTCCCATCATGTATGTACTAGTTTTGACGGATATTTTCTCTTTTGCCTGAAGCCCTAACGTGAGTTTCAGAGTTCAAGCCCGGTATTCAAGCCCAAGCTACGGGATTAGGAGAAGCCCTAAATATAATTATAAGTTCGCTAAGATTAGACACGTGGGATTGACTTACGCTGGTACTCTCATCGCCGGAGAAGGTTGAGAACGTTATTAAGTATGTCCCCTGCCGCAATAAGGTCGATAACCGTAGCCCGGGGTCGGTAATTATTGTCGTGCCCCCCATCTCCCGGTAACTATATTTCCTATTAACTATAGAATATCAGGCGCAAAAGGCGAGGGTTAGATTCACTTCAGTTTGAAGATCTATAGGGCCCAGTGCTGCACCGCCCTCGGCAAATTGTGGTTCATCTATCAATGAAGCTAAAGGGTCTCATGTACAGTCGTGTTAAGAAAGTCATGGCAGTCAGCACCACACGAAATATTAAAATCCTTCCCACTCAACAACCATCAAGTGAATTTGATTCAAACAAAATGATCAAGCCTTGTAGATGTGCAGAGTACAAGTATTCCTACCCACAGAATTATTGCTCGATTTCTGCTTTTGTGACACAGCGACTAGTGAATATTGTGATTTGAATACTGGTGGGAGAATGGCTACACTTGCACTAGCTAGAAAGTTTCTGCAATTAAATCAAGAATATCCAGGGTCATAGACTCGAGATAGAGATTTAGACCTTGAAAAAAGCTCTTGTCGTTGTTGAGATTTTGTGGGTAGAGCATGAGCCCAAATCACCATTTACAGCTGAAACCTTTCATGGAAGCTACACATTTATTATTCATTCCAAATTCTCAAGATTTTGGAATATAATGAATAGTATCCTAATTTTTCTGTACCCTCAATTTCAAGTCCTCGGGAATCATAGTTGTTGAGGGGGACTGTGTTCTATGTGCCGCTGTCGCGTTGTCATCTACTGACAAGTCTTGTTTAACGCGGCTGTAGGTGGATGTAGATATTGCGGGTTTCCACAAGTAAGCGAACATTGAGGTGGTAACCATACAAACCACCTAACAACATCAAAATTTCAAATTCGCCCTCTCGAACTGACATTTTAGCTGTAGATACTATCACTACCGGAGAATCCATATCTAAGATTCCTTTGCTCCATCTCCTTGTGGTTGTGGAGAAATACGCTTTTGAAGTTGCATTCCCATACAAATTTTGGTTGCAACGTGAATGTACGCTTACTTGTGGAAACCCACAATACATATCTGCCCCAGTCCATACGCGAACGCCTCTTATCCAGGAACGTTCTGATACACCGAGCGCCAGCCAGAAACACCTGATTATATGGGAAGTATTTTTCAGCTCTGCATACTATGCGCAGGAAAGTCATATTTTGATAACCTGTAGGGTAAGTCAAGATGCAACCCTTCCTTTAAGTACGTGTCATTGATGGCTATAGCTGACCGCAGTTGACTACAGTTCACTGCCGGGGGCGAGGACGGCGGGGGACGGCGGGGGACGGCAAATGATTGCATATGACTGTATATGACTGTAGAAGACCGTAGTTGACTGCAGAATGACGATCTATGGTTCACCTCCTCTGTCTGTAATGTGATTAGTCAGTAATGCCAAGAGCCCGGCGGTCATGACGGCCGTCTTCAGCCCTGCGCCACCGGGGCGCAGTCCGTTCTAGAGCGCCTTCAAGACGGACCGATCCTGCCGTCCGTTCGGTTCGGCATCCTAAAACAGACGGACGGGACCCTTGGGAGGTGACGCGCGAGGATTGGGCTATCTCGATATATTACTCTTTTTATCCTCTAAGATATAGGAGATGGCTACAAATAAATAGTGTCCCAGGAGAGACGAATTACCAAAGGTAATATTCGACCCTCTGACAGGTAATATTTGACCCTCTGACAGATAATATTTGATGTGTTGAATAAAAAATAGGCATGCAGTATGGGTTGAACCTGCATGCATATATGCGCTTATCCCATGGACCGTCAGGCCGGATCTAGTAACGAATCTAGTGCTTAGATAATCTGTGATAGATTATGTGTAGTAGCAACGACACACGCGTTCTACGCGTCGCGATTTCAGTGTTGCGTTAGGGTCCTATTATTTTGATCTGGCCTGACGGTCTATGGGATACAGGCCTAGGTCCTATGCACTACAATAGGGTATCCCTTAAGCTGTCGATGCTCACCCCTATAACAGAGGAATTTAATTTTTATGAGAGATCTATTATTTGGTAAGAGAGATAACGGGATCTGTTAGTAAAGCCACACCAAATTTGCTTTCTTTTTGGGGGGGGGTCAGCATTTTCGCGACAGCTTAAGAGATAATCCGAGATGTAAAGTAACTGTTACTAGACACACCATAGCGCTAGCTGCATGCTATATTCTTGTACCCAAAAGCAAAAAAAAAAAAGTAACTGCTACTAGAGGAGCAACATGAGACTCTTTGGACTCATCTATCCCTTGATCTGCCTAACAAACCGGCTCTTGGAGCCGCACCTAAGCTGGTGATCGGGGCTGCAAAGGATCCAGTTCCTGGATCAAAACGCAAGTTGGCTCCTCTGCCTCCTCCGGCTCCGAAGAAGCACCCACCCCTTTCCGTTCCCCATCAGCGAAGTGGTATGTTACAAACAGTTTCGAGGGGTTTTGTTGTGTTGGACAGGGACACTTGCTGATCAAATTTGTAGAGATGATTCAAGATGCATTTGTTGCTGCGGCTGGGAGTGGCAATTGCGACCTACTTACGGCGTTACTGGAGAGGGGGGCAGATATTAAAGCAAAAAATTCTAAAAATGAGTCCGCACTATCTAGGGCTGTGAATAACGGCGATTTGGAAACAGTGAAACTACTGCTTGATCGCGGTGCTAGTATCTCTGAACATGTTGGGTTTGATGGCTGGACTATTCTAAATATTGCTGCATCGCGTGGTTATGCCGATATCACATTATTACTACTAGATACAGGTGCTGACATTCATGCATTGCAAACGGAGAGGGGGTGGAGTTCTTTACAACACGCGGTGCAAAAGAACCATACCGAACTGGTAAGCCTGCTACTGGACAGAGGAGCCGATATATCACACAAGACTTTAAAAGGTGATAATTCCGTTCACATCTCTGCAGAATATGGTTCTCTTGAGTCATTAAGGATACTTAGAGATAGGGGGGCGGACGTATCGGAGATATGTGAGTTTGATAAAAAGACGCCGCTACATATTGCTGCGGAACACGGTCAGGTGGGTGTCGTACAGTTCCTTCTGGACATAGGCGTTGACCCCACCGTAGAGGTAGACGATACTGGGTTAGATGCTTTACATCTTGCAGCGTACTGGGGTCAGTTGGAGGTGGCACAGTTGTTACTGGAAAGAGGTGCGAGTACGACAACAAAGGACAACTATGGCAGGACCGCAATATCCTTAGCGGCTTCCGCAGGGCACAAAGATGTTGTACTTCTGATCGTCGATTGGTCCAAAGAAGGTACCACGATACCTTCAACCGAGCTGAATAACCTCAATCTCTCCACAGACCGAATGCAGGACTCTATTCAAACCAGTAGCGGGAATGAGTTTACCACCTCCTAAATTCCACGATGGACACCGCCGAGTTGCGATATTGTGAAGGTTATAAACTTGGGATTCCTTCAATATCTATTTCCGTGGAACTTCTGATGCCATCTGAAAGGTCACTCAACCGCTGGCGCATCATTGCGTCAGTTCCGTACTCCTCCGGGAACCTTTCTCGATCTCTACACCGATCCAATCATCCGCGGTTTCTCGACTTGTTTATATCTTTCAGTTACCCCCATATCTATGAGCTGCCATATAAATTAGTCCTCTGATTTCTTTTTGTCCTCTGTCATCCTTGGTTTTGTTCAGATATTTGATTGTTCTCATGTTTAAAAGCTTTCTCACTTGTCGCCGTGAATGTTCTTTTGTCTCTTTCCATACTTTTTCATCTCAGCAACACTGTCATTTTCTACATGTTTTCGGAATTGAAGGGTGTTTGCGGGGTGGTTGGGTTTTCGGGGGTAGGAGTATGCGGTCCATATATGCGTTGGTTCTTTTGTATCAAGGATATATCCGGAGGTCAACTGGCTATTTTCTTTCCTTCTCCATCCCTTTCTCGTTTGATGTCGTCTTGATTAAATTGAATTCACTATAGTTCAGTCTTAGAGTAATTTACCGCCGGGGGTCTCAGTACAGACAGATATTGTTGTAGATAGATCACTGACCCGCTCTGAGAGGTTCATGGGCATCCATACGAGAAAATGAGATACAAAAAGGATCATGAGTAGTCTATCTTGTCATGGAACGCCGCGGAATCGCAAAATGTAAGTTATCTGATTGTAGCTACAGATATCTATATAGGAGATTTACATGGCGGGGGGATTTCATCAATTGATCATGGGTAGTTGTTACCCCATAGAGCGATGACGCGGGATAACTGTGCTAAGCTGGAGCTCTCCTGACGATAATATTCCCAGCTTTTAGCGTAGCTTCTAATCCAACCAATCTTCTTTACTCCTGCCCGCCACCCTCTCCCCAGGCCCGCGCGCTCCCTGTTTGGATGATGTCATTAGCAATCTGTCATTAGCAATCTTTCCCGGTGGAGGAACGCGGAAAGGGGACCACTCCCTCAGGATTGAAGTGATCATCGAAAACAACAAAGGGGGCCGTTGGATAGATTGAGGATAGGTAACTAGAGACCTTACAAGAGGTGCCAAGCGGAGAAGGCAGGGAGGATACGCGCTGTTGGTGGTGAAGTTTGTTAACCGCTCGAGCCGGCTCTCCTTTACGCCATTGCCTGATCGCGGTCGAGTTTTGGTGGGATAAGGGGCGATGGATGCAGCTCCGTGCAATATCAGCATTGATAGATGCTGTGTGATTTCCCGCCATTGGGGGGGGGGGGGTGCTAGTTAGTGGATGTGATTTGGGCCCTTGTGTGTGTGTGTGGGGGGGGGGGAGGTCCCTCGGACCTGGGGGAGGGAGATGGTACCTCGGACCTGAGGGGGGGGAAGGCTAGATGGGTGAGCGGCGGTGGTGAACGGCGGAGTAGGGGCGGGGGTGGGTCAATCCAGTGGGTGTATCTATGGCTTGGCGGGTGCCTAAAGTGCATCTGATAAGAACTGATCAGATAAGCGAGATATTGTTAGGGGACCTCACGGCTCTCAACCAACCAGACTGCAAGCCCCTACGCAATATCGTTAAGCCAGTGCGTATTAAATGCTTTACCGGCGAAGCGGTCTCTCCGGTCTCTGTATCTTCCAACTAGTCAGTACCCAACCAGGGACGGATAGGGCCCCGAGAAAACCCACTAGCTACCGTGATGAGATTGATACTTATTCCGGCGCCCGGTAGCTTTTAGCCGGAAGGCGAATTTGCCATCCGGCCTGGTTTTGTGGAAATCTCCCGATGTTTTAGTATCAATTCCGACTTCTATGAAACGCCATCAGAAATTGACCGGAGAAGGTAGGGGAATGGATTCCAGGGGTCGCCCGTGTGGTTCTGCAAGTCATGTTTTGTTCCATCCTGTTGAAGAAACGTAATTGATCTATTGCTTCAACTTTACAAACTGCGTGAGGATTCTCTTCCTCATATATCATCGTACTCCCTCGCTAGAAGCTTCTATGAGATAAACAACATTACAACACATGCCAAGCCCGCCGGAAGTCACTTGGTCACCAACTCAGTTGGGCTTTCCCGAAACGAGTTGCCCCAGGCTAGTATGGCTCCAAAACTCATAAACCCATACCGCGGCCATCGGTACTAGTTTGTGGGGGCCTGATTCAAGAGCCTCCTCTAGAAAAGAAGTGACTCTGATAGGATTATACGCACACTCGTTCAAAGTGGCCAGAGTGCCCATTCTTGGCATCGGTTTACCATCCCCGCGCAGAGGGCACCCAAAGTATCCACTCCATAATTTGATCTCGTTCCAGACAGCAATTACGGGTTTGATAGTGCTTTTTCAGCGCTCCCGGAAAGCATATCTTCATCCCGGAGACGAAATTTTGACTTTCCGCTGGCTCGACCGAAGTGCCCAAGTGGCTTCCGGAGGACTTGGCATACACGACCATAGATGTGGTGTTCGACTACCAATTTGCTTGATTATTCTAGATACAAAAATAGAGGATTTACCTCTGCTAGGAAAAAGAGACCAAGAGTATGAATAACTGTGGCTGTGTGGGCCGCTTTCCCTTAACCCTAACCCTAGCCCAGGGCCCGCAGTTTCCTGCCATAAGCAAAACCAGAATCACGTGACCAGATAGAACGGTGGCCTAATAAAGCTAAGAGTTCAGTCGATCTCTATTACTTTTTGCATGCCGATATGAGTCTAAACGAATCTCAAGAAGCTTTTTCACGCATATAAGGTATTACTCTACTCTATGCCGAAAATTGATATATTGTATGCAACCGACATGCACGATGGTCTTGGGACTTTTAATGTCTTGGAACTTTTCGCTTAGACCTTTCTAGGGTTTGCCAACATCGCGTCTTGTGCTTGTCAGAACACTACCACAAACGGACATTTTGAATATCGTGATAAAGGATAGCATTTCGTCGCAACTAAACGCGCCCTTAATCTTTCCTTGATACACAGGAACTGTAGAACGATTGTCTAAATTGAAAGTAACAAAAATCCAAATCGGTAGATGTTCAAAGCTCATGCAGCAGTATTGGGGCTCCTAACACAAGATACAAGCAGCGACAGTACATATTTAACACAGAAACATGACACTGACCTACCAACGCTCCACCGTTGGCCACACAGCTCATCTTCCGCCTCTTCCCCTCAGTCGATGTTTTTCAGTGAGCAAAAACCTCGGTAGCCACGCCTGACACCTCCGTATCTTCCTTGCCGCCTCTTCATGTTCTGATTCTGTGAAATCTAGCGCTGCTAGTTCCTGCCGCAAGCTTTCTTCTAGCTCAAGCCGATGTTCCTCGGGAACCTCGGAATAACTCAGTTTACCAGTACTAAATGCTCAACCGTCCCAGACCCTCTGGACAGCGAACAGGTGTAAGCTAAGTTCGATTTTATACATACAGGAACAGCCAGAACGGGTACTTACCGTTATGCACAGGTTTCCTATCGTCTCTGTATGGGAGGCCTAGCAACTCAAAGACATGCCCAGCCCGCCTATGAGACGAGTCTGGGAATGGGATAGGCGAAGTAAGTTGGAGGCGGAATTGTATTTAGAAGAGGATGTAAGGTACCACGGGTGTGCAAATCTGCATTCTCCCAAGAGTCTCGACCAGAGCATGTCCCTATAAGCCTTCAATAGTAACCACGGCACCCCCATCTTGATTCCGACGACTTCAATGGTTCTAGATGGTAGGCCAAGTGGGGCATCATGGAACATCACTCGGTACTTTCTAAGTGTTGGCTTTTGATATGGTCCAGCGGGCCCGATCGCTTGCGTAGTCGCAGTCTCCGGACATGTGGAGATGCTGCGAGACTTGCAAGAGGTATTGAGGCATGCAGACCACGTAGCCAGAGTAATATACAACCTTGCTGGCGTCCGCACAGGGTGCCGTGCAGGCCCTGGTAATATCAACGTGGCAGGGGACACGTTCACCATGTGCAATTGTATACCCCAACATAGGAGATAATGTGCAGCTATTTCATTAGAGGTCCCATACGCTAACGTTGTAGAAGGCCCTTACACACGTTTGATGGATCTGGACCGGTGATGCATCACTCGGTATCACTCGGCGCACCGGGCACCGACGAAATGGGTAATTTTGGGAAGACGCATGTCGAGGATTGTATATCAAACCCCCAAGGGCGAGGATCTCACCTGGTAAGATAGATAGATCCGAGCTGACTTGCTCTGAGTCGGCCTGGCCTAACCAAAGTCGTCCAGACCAGGAATATATTCCGCCTACAGGTATCACCCGAGCCCGCCCGTCTCCAGACCCAAGCTCCTTTCAAGCCACCCCAGATATCTTCTCGTAGATCCAGATCACCCTCCTGACCAGTATAAGTTTTAGAGACAATCAGGGTGGCCTGGTCCGCGGGTACGTTTGCTTGTTCTCCCTCCCGGTCAATCACGAGTTTTACGCGCGGTCAGATATAAGGCAGGACTGGCATATGTGTGAGAATGGTTTAGGAGACTCCGCTCCGGCTTCTTTAAAGGGATCATTACGCTATCACAGACGCGTGACGACCGGAGATCCGTCATCTCATATCACTCGATGTACCCTTAATAAGTGATGAAAGGTTGATGACACTTTATGTGTATGTAGCCCGGAAGCTATGAAATCTAAGTGATGAAAGGTGATCATAGGTAGGCTGGTGTGCTCGATATTTTTTCTATTTCTCTTACACCAGTCGTGACTTATGGACAAGTGATAGAGATAGTATACAGCGATTCTGAAAAGGCGTTTGTAATTTTGTTTTAATGTCAGTACCTAGTGTGGCGCACACGTAATGTTGATGTTATCAATGTTGAGATTCAAAACAACGAGGAATATATATTATAGTTTGTCACTATATAAAAGAAGGTAGGTCATTGATCTTATTCTTCATTAATTCTGGGTTTTTTTGATGGCCCACCGCAGTTCCATATGGAGAGATGTCTCAGACTGAGATCGGAATCACTAACACTTCTGCGCAGTGGCTGTATATACATATGCCGTATTTGCTATCACAGTTTTCTTCTTCTTTTTTTCTTCTTCTGCTTTCTTCTAGTTAACACTCTCGCCGATCTACTTTGGTTATATCCGTCGATATAGCACTTCATTTCTACCATAATCCACAGTCGTTCTCCTGTATACCACCCCAAGGAGAAGCACCAATAGAAAATAGGCTCTATCTGTTAGTGCTTTTAATCGCTGAGCTTACCCTAAATCCTTCGTGCGCAGAGCCAGCTCATTGGAAGACCTGCCTATGATTACTCATCAACTTTCAACATGTAAAAGCGGGGCACAGGGCATGTATTCCTGACAGAAGCCAAACCCTCGATGCTCCTTTCTAAAAACAGAATCCGCAGTGCGCACATGTTTCTACCGCTCCTCGCTCTCCCGCTCGATCTCCTTCACATGATTATAGATTTCCTCCCCATTGATCAGACTCTTTTCGCCCTCTCGTGCACCTGCTGCGCCCTCCACACCCTTCTCGCCCCCGTCCTCGTCCCGAGAGTCAACACCGTCCTCCGCTGGGCGGCCGAGAACAACCAGGCCACCCTGTTCGAGTGGGCCATAGCTCAGGGCGCGGCCATACCGTCCGGTCGCGATGGTGCCGCCATGCTCTATAAAGCAATCGACCGAGGATATGCGGGCATTATGCGTGTGCTCCTGGAGCGCGGGGCCGCACACATACCGTCCGGCCGCGATGGAGAGCTCTTACTCGGCAAAGCGGTCGACCGAGGATACGTTGGCGTTGTACGTGTGCTCCTGGGTCACGGGGCCGACCCAAACAAGGGATTCTGGGGTGCCCCACCACTGGCGAACGCGGCGTGTGGGGGCGATGTGGCCATCGTCAGGATGCTCCTGGAGGCTGGAGCAGACGTTAGTGCGCTGCAGAGGTATTCGGCGGATCTGGCACGGAGGAGAAAGTACTGGGCAATGGCGTCGCTGTTGGATGCACTTGAGCATGGGCATTACAAGTATTTGCCGCGATCGAAGATGTATAGCAAGCGTGGATAGGTGAATAGATCGATATGCCTCTTTATGGTCCAGGATCCGGGATAGTTCATTGCCGCACGCAGTAGAAACGTAATCAGGCATAGTTAAGGCTCTTCTTGGGTGAAATGATCAAAGACTCCAACTGCAAGGGAGGGCTAGGGCTTGAAGTGAAATTATACGAGGACCAGGGTGCTTAATACTTTTATCCACAAACTACTGGAGGTCTAGAAGGCCATCTATCTATGGACAAAATTCACAACCAACTTTCCTCGCTCCTTTCTCCCCTCTTTCCTGTCTGTTTGCCGGTCTCGCAATGCCCATCCCTGTCCTTCACTGCTAACTGCGGTGGCGGGTAACGGGTGAGTGCGATGTTGCAGTCCAATTGTCAAATGTCACGGCATTGGGGCCCAGTGCGCATATCAAAATTGAATTCCGGCAAAGATACAGCAGTTGTCCCGTCCGTAAATACAAGGTCAAAAGCAGCACAAAGCGCGAGTAATGGAGATTTCTTTAGTAACTAAAAGTTGAGCATACAAAAAATGCCCGCTGCGGCCAGGACAATACCCCACACCTTGCACATTGAAAACCATCAACCACCTCCGACCTAGCCGAGCCATATTTTACTCGCTCTAAGAAACTTCCCTATAGCGCACATGCCATAAACCAGCGTCCCGATTCTCCCTTGCTTGCTCATTCGGTACCCCTGAAATGCCCATGTGCGTCCTCTGGAGAGGGGCACTTCCACCGACGGCCGCAGAGAGGTCAGGCCTAGCGCAACTCTGGAGGCGGCCCTGCATCATGGGCGGGAAGCTATCAAGTATAACGTCAGCCAACAATCATGAACAGAATACTATTACTACTTACATCATGGGCCCAATACACTCCTCCATGGTCCATAGCTGCGTAGGGTGTGGAGGGTTCTGCATAGGCTTAGTGACAATGGGGACCTCGTGGGGGTTGCCAGAGTCTTCCGTGGAGAGGGTGAGCGTCTTGCTTTCGTCGCCCTCGTATGATAGTGTGAACTGCTCGCGATTCTCACGGCTGACACGGACCTGCCAGGTACCCCCCCCGGTGAGGGAAGTAGCGGCGTAGCCATTGGATTCGCACAGCAAGGAGTTGGATTGCTCGCCGGCATTGAATGTCGCCGTACCGTTCATGAGTGCCGCCATTGTTACTTCCGTTTCGTGGATATGTGGGAGGAGAAAGATGTATTGTAAATGAAGAATGAAGAGGGTTGAATCCAATGCCGGAGGCAGAGCTGGCGGAAGTAGCAGTACTTATACAAGCACGACCTCCCTCATCCATTACGAGGGACTATTCATCTTGGAAATCCTATCATCCCCACCCCGCGCTTCTCTCTCTGGCAAAGCAAGAAAAAAGGGTCGCGTCTGCAGTCCGGTTTGCAATCGGCCCGGTCATGATCTGCATGATACCGTGGATCTGTTTGAGCTCAGCTCGGTTTCAACACTTTACAGTCACGGAGATCCAGGCCATGTTATCGCCAAGTTGGCTGTTGGCTCTTGGCTGGAATAGCCGGTTAGAGCGTTCCTTGCCAGCGGTCCCATTCCTATTTGGATAGCATCTGTGAGCCTCACTTCTCACTTTAAGAGATCTCCATTTTCGAGGTTTATCTACATCAAAATTTAGTTTTCGCTAATACTCGTTCACACCAAGCGAGTTCACCGCCTATCGAGTTTGAAGTCTTCTCTCACGCAGGCAAGAGATATTTGTGTGAGAATTGGTTGCTGCGCTCGGTCGGTGGTAAACTCGCTTGGTGTGGAACGAGGGTAACATACCCCACATTCCCCGCAGCAGAAAACTCGCCGAGGCCTCCATGGATGGCGTCGGGGATAGATGGTCTGTACGGCACCCTAATATTCAGCTCATCAGCTAGAGTACATAGAGTAATCCCTCCGTCCAGGGATTACCACTTGAGTGATTGGTTGAATGGCATGGATCTGCATTAGAAGTTTCCCATGCACGTAATTTTGATCTAGCCAATTTTTCGAGTTATGGCGGTAGCTTTTCCCCTAGATGATCAACAGTATTCATTCCTTTCGAGAACCTTGATTCCAGTACGGCCGACCGTTCAACTTTGCCAAGAATTGAGTTGATTTGGTAAGGTTTGAGGTAAGGTTTGAGTTGAGTTGGCAATTCTCCGGCATTTGATAAACCAGTTGCAGGGGTTACCCGGTGCTGGGCCTGCCCCCACAAATGCATTTTCTCATACAATACGGGCTGTTATAAAGTTGAAATTGCCAAGAATTGCCCAGAATTGCCAAGAATCAGGCATGTTAGAAGCTCTATCAGTAGATAAACAAGTATCACCTCCCCGCTCAATCGCACGGCACAGGAGTATCTAGCGGGTATTTTCTCTTAGATATATGGTGCGAGAAGCTATAGAGGGCGGGTGTGTCAACTTCGGAAGAAAAATGTTGTTTCAGGGCTAGGGGTAGGTGAGGCTGATGTGGGTGGGTATTGTAAGGGCCCGAGTATGCGGTGTCATAAGCGAGGTAGTTGCCATTTTAAGGCGGTTCACAACCTTTATGTGTGGATTAGGTCGGGGTACACCACTTTTATGTGTAGATTAGGTTGCGGTACACCTGCTGCTATAAGATCTATCTCAACCTCCTGTATCCGTCCCCCATCAATTCCTCAACACCCTACCGTACAATACCTCTTCAAGGCTTTAATGTCAGTCTAAGAAAATTCCCAGTCTTGTCAACCTGCCCCTTATGGCTATACAGCTACAGGAAGAATTAGGAAAAAGCCTTTAAAATCCTCTGTTCCTATTCCTGAACCAAACCGCTATGAGGCCGCCAGGAACACCAATGTTAAATTCATTAATTGTCCAGCATGCTACAAGGATTTCAGCTACCAGTTTGACCCACATATAGCAGTTTGGAAACACCTTCAACATTTTGCTTCTAAGGATCCAAAACACCAAGAGGCGCGGGATACTCTTAAGAGTATTAGGGAGCGGAAAAAACCTTCTGGTAAGTATAATATTATTATTGATTTAATTTATTTGACTAATTAATTAACTATACTAGAGGAAGAAAGAAAAAAACGGAGTAGGATTCATGCGGCCAATTGGAGGGCAAGAAATGTTAGGAAAGCAAAGCGGGCATCAGCACAATTTGCAGCGAAGGCAAAAATTGAGAGGAATTTGAGACGGGCAGGAGAGTTTTCGGAGGAAAAGTTGAAGGAATTATTGGAACAAAAAATGATAGAGTGGGATTTTGAGAATTAGATACTGTATTACATTTAGCAAAAATTATACAGGGTTTTGTAGACCGGTCATTTGGACCCATCTGTGACTTTTATACTGTTTTGCAGTATGAGATCCCCAACCGGTCCCAGCTCTATAAGCCTCGATAATATCTCGAGACTTCCTCCAATATCTCCAAACTGATTTTTGTGCATGATTGATACCCTCCGGTATACGAGACCGTAGCGCAGAAAGTGTATATGTACAGTTTTTTCTTGTGTACCATTTTGCGGCACCCCAGAAATATTCAATCCAATTAAGCTCACAATGAAATTTGGGGTATATAATAGCTAAATTACCCCTGTCCGTAACCAGCTGTTGAACTTTACTAGTTTGTTCTTTAAAATCGGGTTGAATTGACATGAGTCGTTCTGCGCAACATGCTCCAAGTGTATCGCATATAGCTTTACACTTGTGTTTTAAGTTATCTTGCCATAATCCATGCTCCTGCAGTATCACTTTAAACCCTTTTGGTTTACCTCTCCAATATTCGGGAACAGTAAAATCATCAAGAGCAAAATTGAATGATTGCGGTACTCTTTTGCCTGAGATGGAATCAACATACCAGGCGTCCCTCATATCAGGTGCTTTTCCGCCAGGTCTCAAATTCATTGATGAAGCTTTGAGAGCATCTTTCGCCCAAGCATGGTGTGAGGGCACATTATCAAAAAGAAACACCACTTTGCATCCAGGAAATGACAGTTCAAATATCGGTATTGCATAATTGGTGATTTGTTGCATCAATTTCTCATTGTCCCACCAGACATTTCCGCCACACTCAATTATCTCCATTGCATTTCGGCGGAGACCTAATTCCTGGAGATAAACATTGGAAATATTTTCAGGGGCTTGTAGTGTTGAGAACGGGGTAAGGAAGGCTGATACCATTATGCCTTTGCCCAACTCTTTTTTCCGTAATGGTTGACTATCATTTTTGACCCATTGATGTGTGGGTCCTTCGTTGGAATGAAAGGTGCATTCATCATGTGTAACGAGTATGTATGGAGATTCGCCCGTAGCCGCCCATATTTCTGCAGGTGTTCGTAAATAATTTCCATTTTCATCCCATTCTACCAATCGAGGTTTTAACGCTTCAAGTTGTGGTAGAAATGTGCATTGTCGATAGTCAACCACATCTTCTCTTTCATGGCCATCTTAATATAAACCTTTCGGAACTTCCTTCCAATCATAACCTAATCGATTAAGCCACGTTACTGCTGAACGGTTAAACAATGATCACTTAGTCTCATCTAACTCAATGTCTTGCAAAGCTAGTATTGTCTCCCGGATTTGAATAATATCCCCTGAATCCGCTGTTTCAACCCCCGATAATGAATTCTTCCAGTATTGCACCACTGAATCGGCAAGGTTTTGAGCAGTGATTTGTTGACGGGCGTGGGCAATATATTCTCTAGCTGCTATCAAAGTACCTTCATCTTCTAGCATTGATTGTACTAATGCTGTTTTCGCTTGTAGACCCGATTGAATATATCTACGAATTTTATCAGTGGGCGTTTGAGTTCAATGATGGTGTTGTTACTTACCGCCTTCTAACCCAACTACTTTCTCTCTGTAATATATAGCTTGCTAGCTTAACCCCACCGTTGAAAGAGTTTGCTATTTGTAGTGCTAATTTTTCCCGAGTATTTGCAGAAGAGAATGCAACCGGCCGTTTCAATTCAAGATTCATGAAACACTGAACTTGTAAGTGACGGGTATAATCCTGACCGGTAGGACACTTCATCAGCAAAAAATGGGTTTAAGCAAAGCGAATCCAGCACCAGATGTCCAAATTAAATGCTTCTTGCAGAGAACCGTCTTTTGGTCAAAAGACCCGTCTTATAACCCGTTTTTTGTCCTCGTCATTTGACTACAAAACATGGTGGATTTGACAGCTCCAATTAATAAAGCGTCATTTCGGCGCAGACAGATCGTCTTTAACTACACCATCCTACGTTAAATCTTATTCAAAAATGTCTTCGTCTTCACGACCTTTCAAAATTGAGCTCTTTTTGTCAGAAATCTAAGTCATTCTGTCTAAATACACCTGCCACTTCTTGGCGTCAGAAATCTAAGTCTAAATCTGCGTTCTTCAAATCTGGCTTCTGCCAGAAATCTCACTGCTTGCCACATTAAAGGCAGTCCTCGCCGCTTTTGTCGTTGCTTGTCTACCTGTATAAAACTACCTGTATAAAATCTATATGTTCTTTAGTACTGGCTCCGCCAGTCAAGTCTTATCTTATTTCAGTAAATCAAATTGTAGGTCGATGGGTCGATAGTCTTATTGATAAACCACTGTCGTTTGTATCGGCGTCTCGGTCCAAATGAGCGGCCCAAAATCCTTTTTATATTTACTACCCATATATCGTCGAAGGTGAGTTAAAGCGGCCGCGACACCCTTATCAGCTGTCGCGTTAGGGTTTCCATTGCAGTCAAAAATGGTTGTATCGCAGAAGTCTGGGCCCGTCGTCGGTCCGAATTAAAGACATAACGCTTCTTTGAGCATAAAGCCTAAGCCAAACCGACTTTTAACCCACCGGTCGTTCGCCGTCATCCTCCGGCGTTACGTTAAAATGCTGAAGTGTGAATTGTCTCTCGTCGCCTCATGGTGCAAAAGGGCGAATGCGTTGAGTTCTTGAATGTGTTTCGCCAAATTGTCGATGTCTCGGGGATGTCTTGGTAGAGGAGCTCCTCCTGAAATACCGCCGGATGTAATACCCTAGTCCTCTCCTAGCAGGGATATCTACACGCAGGCGTTTGTCAACTTGGCGGGCGTTTGGCCTTTCTTCCCATCTGGTGTCGTTTGGTAAATATCTGCGTGGCGCGATCTGCGCAACGCCGTCGTCACGAGGCCTCTAAGGTCCGTCTTTGGCGTCATTCTCTTCGAGATGTGGCTCTAAGACGTCGAGATTACCGGCAATTTCAGATGTCGAAAACCCGTCTTGTGCAATTTGCAGAAGATTTAGTTCACAAATGGAAAAAGTGTAATCACGGTTAAACGTCCGAAGTATCTGCACCGCGGGATCGACGCGATTGCTCCGATGATACGGTATTTTGATCGATCATGTGACTCATGAAACTCGTCGAATAGTCAGAATATTCTGTATTAGCCAATTTCTTTCTGCGAAATGGCGTGAGGTGTATTTTGGGGAAGTTGAAGTGGGATTCTTCGCAAGATCTCGTCGGTTTCAGCGCGGAGATTTAGCGCTTTGGTCTGCGACCATCCTTCGTCTTTAGCGCCTAAAGAGTCGTTTAAACTAACTCGACGTCGTATTCGCGCAATTCTGCGTCGTTCAGCTAGTCTCTCGATCTCTTTAGGTAGCGCGATATTTCCTGAAGATATCGCTTTGTCTGTGGAAAGCCTTTAGGTAACTATCCAACACATGTCTATTGTCATTCGTTATGAGAGCGATCTTTGGGCGACAAGTCTTGATCGATCAATCTTGGACGCATTCTGAGAACTTTCTTGAATGAATGGCTCTGCTGGGCGGATAATGATTCCTCGGGGTAAACGCTAGAATGGTAAGATTATTTTCTGAAAATTACGCATCTCCTTCCCCATTGGTGATCGACGATAAGGCTTCGGTAGAAATCAGGGTTAAAAAGTGGCATCTTGGCGTCTGGCGTTGAATTCATCCAACGCAATAGTATTCGTGAAGTCCTCCAGCTCCATAAGATGTTTCACGATTAAAAGTATCTGCGTCGCGGCGTGTCACGGCTTATGGAGTCGTGAGGAACTGGACGAAGGAGATTCCAGAAAGGGTTGTCTGAAATTAAATGGCGAGAATCAAACCACTTTGGCGTCTTTTCCGCTTCGTCTCGTCGGATTCTCCAAGTCAGCCTGTCTTGACGATACATTCTCTTGTATTCGTCACGATCGCGAGGTAGGTCTTGGCCGGTTCGAACCCGTGTATTCTATTGACGGGTATCTGCAGTATGAAGTTGAACTTGGTATTTAGAATATTGCAGTTCTCCATTTGGTCCGAAAGCTACGCCGTCAGAATCAACAACGTCTCGTTCGTCTGAGCAGCCCATTAAGACGCCAGTCTTTGGTCGAAAGTGAAGCAGAACTTCGATTATAATCGACATAACGCCTCGGCGTTTCCCGCCCATATGACCGAGTCTCCTTTGACGTCGCGTCATCGAATTATCTTGGGAGGTATTGGCAATAGTCACGAGCAACAAATCTTGGCGGCCGAACTAGATCGTCTATAGGGATATTCTATCGTGAGATATATCGGTAAGTCTTGTCTCCGGAGAAGTTGTCAGGTGTGTGGCGTCGAGCAGCAGATAATCGGGACAATCGTAGGCTGGGGCCTTTCCTGCATATTCCACCACCGTCCATGTGTATCTCGGAATAGAGCTGGTATCCGTCATGTCAAACCTCTCCGGTAGATAAAAGCCGACTTCGGCTGTACGCGTTGAGAGATACCTCGCGTTCGATTCCTGTAGTATAAGTCGGTCGTTCTCCCAAAGCCGTCACGGCGTCCCGTGATGAAAGTTGGGTGGGGCCGGTCGTTTTGTCGAGCATTTGTTTATGGAAGGTGTAAGCGGATTTGAAAGGCGTCCGTCGCTGTCGTCTTGTGCAACCCCTGATTGAAGTAGGCGTCGATTGATGTAGAGGTCAATTTGTCTTCGATAAAAGCGAGACAATCTCCATTCCGCGCGTGAGCGGCCTCAATTCTCTTTCATATAGTCGATAGCCCTGTACCGCCTAGTCTTTGTCCATTGTTGGGTAGGTATCTTTGTGGTCGTTGATTATCGTCAGCTTGCCCTTCGGTCGATTAGGCGGTCGCCGCCCGTCGTCGTCGTCGTAATCGGCGTCAAGTCAGATTCCACCAAGAGTTAGCTTCAGTCGGTATCATCGTCGAGCCGTCAATTACCAGAAGTAAGCGTCTTAGGCGGCATCTGGCAGCGTAGATTAATCCTCACAGTCTTCGTCTCACGAGAACTTCATCCACCATGAACCCGGTAAATATGTCTATGCAAGATTCGGCTGACGGTAATACCGTGGGCAGAAGAGCTGGATGCCATCCGGTCTTTTGATCCGTCGTCTGTATCTTTTGGTTTGTGGTCTGCTTCATTCGATGGCATCCTGTCGAAGGTGTTTATCTGATTTGAATTCTGACAGAGTAAAATGACCTCCGTCGCGCAGACCGGCAATCATTTCCTGGAGTTGTCAAGCCAAGATTTTGCCAAGCTGCAACCCGGCGTCATTTATCACAACGCGTTGATTCTCCCAACGTCGATTCTCGTCGTCGTCGTCACCACCAGCGATTCTGCAAACCTCCCAAAGCTCGTGTTGGTTCATTCATTAACCTAATCCGTGACGATGGCCTTTGTTTGTCGTTCTGCGCTTGTGTATATGGTTAGGCGTTACGAGTTGCGATTTCAGCACCCTGCGATGGTAATTAGCGTAGTCTTTTGTTACATATAAGGGTCTAAATACCCCGTTGTTTCGAGTCATTCTTCCGAAGGCATCCACCAACGGTCAACCGTCTTTTGACCACCTTCCTAACGCTACTTGACTCTGATGGTGGGAACTTCGGTCGGGTAAGAACAAGTCGGCGTTAAGCGGCGGAAAAGTCATCTCGAAGAAAAGAAAGGAAGAGGCCGATAACGATGGCGCGGATTTTGTCGATTGACAGATCGGCGTGCATAAGAGGTAAGATTTCTATCAAGTCCTATATCTCTCGCCCTCTGACACCTCTGGGGATATCTGAATAAGAGCGATTCTTGGCGCCGAAGTTAAGTCGCTTCTTCGGCATTCGCCCAATGGAGGAAGCGTGTTGAAGCGTGCGACTATTTTTGTCGAGAATGCGATTGCCAACAGAACTAAGGCAACAGACGAAGCAATGGGGCGAAGGCCGTGAGACTCCTGCTCAGTTATCCGCCCTGGAAAAGATTCAGACGCCTGCTTCGACAGCTGGAGGAAGAATGCACCTTACAAGGGGCCTTGGTCAAAGTCTGTGTGAGCAGTACACTCCAAGATCTTGCCAAACGTAAGTCTGCTGAGGATAGAGAGAAGTTCTCTGAAGCACTAAAAGAGAAGGCGTCTTGTGAAGTTAGCGGCGAAACGAAGAAGAAGAGGCAAAGGGAAGCGGCCAACACAAAAGCGAGGGCAGCAAGACGAGCAGTATCGCCATGATTCGACAAAGAAGCAAGCAATGCGCCTCTCTGACGGCGAGGGCGAGAACTCTGAACGTTAATTTCTTTCGTCGGAAGGCAAGCGGAGCCGAGACGAGGCAGATGTCGGAGATGAGACTGACGATGAAGAGCATCCAAAGCCGGCGACCCTTCGGCGAAGACCCGGAAAGTCGACAGGCGTCATATCTTCTTGATCGCCCTATAGGCATATCCCATTGTTTCTTCCAGATATCGCTTTGGCGGACGGGAAAGAGAAGTTGGAACTACGGCCATGGAAAATGCCCAATTGACTCAAGAACCTTTGGTGGCGCATCCGTCGACGTTTAGTTCACTACCTGGTCCCTATTTATCGGAGGTAGTGAAGATGGTCGAGACAACTAGACCCTGAAACCCGCGGTGCTTCTGACTTGCCACACCCGCGATCGCCCATCTGGTCGGTCTCTTGTCGCCGACGAGAGTTTTAAAGACGTCGGGTCAATATCGTGTTTACCGGCCGTTACCTGAACAAGTCATCTTCCTGAAAGTCGGACAAAGATGTCGAGTATGGCTCAATGCTTGTAGACTTGCACCGCGACTGAGACTATGGTGGTTTATAATGAGCGATAAAAATGGCGAGCAGACTCCACCACCGCTGTCGTTCCGCTACTTTCACGGTGACTGGGAGGTCTTGATGGACAATCAGTTCTTGGATTGACCGGAGGCGTCGAGCATCGAGGAGGCGAGGAACTTCGTTAGAAATCGGCGAAGAGGAAGAGAAGTGAGATTGTGGAGGTGGCGGCGGCAGCAGCGGCAGCGGCAACGGCGGCAGCGGCAACGGCGACGCGGCAGCAACGGCAACGGCGCGGCAACAAGGAAGGTGAGCTGAAGGTGGACGGTCGAGTTAAAATGCAGGAAAACGCCGGAGAAGGCGGCAAAAGCGAGCAGAATAGGTCGGCAAGCGGAAAAACGGCGATGATGGCGGCAACGGCGATAAAGCGCGAGGAGGAGGAGGAGGAGGAGGAGGAGGAGGAGGAGGAGGAGGAGGAGGAGGAGGAGGAGGAGGAGGAAGAAAGAAGACAAAACATCCGGCAGCGTCAGTAAGATCTTGGGTCAAAGCGCCGCGATCCATAAAAACCGCCGAAGGACGGGCAAAACACCTCTTCCAGACTACTTCTCTTGCGTGAAGAGGAAAAGGTCGAGGCGTAAGTTGAATAAAATTCAGTAGTATAGTTTTTCCTAATCACGGTCAATCGATGACACCATCTATTTGATGGCTGACCGCCCTATGAGTTTGGCCGGAGGAAGAGCAAAGGACTTGATCTGGGAAGTCTGAAAGACGGGCACTGGTTCGTGACGCTCAGTCTGAAAGAAGCTACTGTGAAGAGATGTCCGTGAGAGCCAGGGAAGGTAATGCGTTGATGGTGGCCCCGATGTGGGTATTCTCCGGCGTGGGGGACGAGTCAATCGATCTGGAGGTGGGTTCGCTTCTACCGATCGTCAGTAGGTTCGATTGAAGTGGCTAAACTTCTAACAATTCTCGTCTTCCTAGTTCCTCTGGCCAAGCCTCCTCCTACTATCATCAATCTCCGACGCCGCTGCGATGGACTTCCATCTCGTCCTGCTCAAAAAGAAAATTAGGGTTAAGATTTGGTAGATAGTAGGTTTCTGGCGTTCATGCACTTGAGTTTTCTGACCCTAATCGCAACCTTTAGCATTGTGGTTGTTCTCATCTTTTGTCGGCCTATCTTATCTTATTATGGCTATTTTTAACTCTTTGGCGGTTGTTGCGATATACTGGTCTATTTGTTTTGGGTGGTTTGACAGTCGTCTTGGTAAATCTTTTAGGATTAGCCTCGGTTTTGGTATTTTGGGATTAGCCTTATCTATTTTGGGTCTTTTGGGAGTTAGTCTTATCTCTTTTAGGTTATTTGATGGGGGTCCTTATGGTTTAGCCTTATCTATTTTGGGTCTTTTGAGAGTTAGTCTTATCTCTTTCAGGTTATTTGTGAGGTCGCTTATGGTTTAGGGTTAGTGATATCTGTTAGGGTCTTTTGGCGCAGGACGTGAGGTGAGTTAAGTCTTTCGACGCCGGTTGTGGTCGTTATGGATTCGTATGATCATTAGTAGTATTCTTTTGTTAGTGTTCTTAGGGCGTCATTTCGGTAGAATCTGATCTGTAAGTTTAAGAAGATTTACAGTGATGAGTATGTTGAGCAAAAAAGCGTAGCGGCCAATAAGCAAGTGCTTAGTCATCTGACAATCAAAAGTCGCGTCGACCTCCTTCCTCTATATCTGTCTGAGCGAAATCTGTGATAGCGGACTAGTAAGCAATTTGGATCGACGAGCAGCGATCTTCTTTGGGGGCTTCGGACTTGAGAGGGTTTTTACTCGACCTCCGCCGACTACCCATGCGATTTAGTGAAGCGGTGTGAATCTGTATTATTGTGGAGTTGAGGTGGCTTTGGATTTTAGGTTTTCTCTAGCATGTGTTGAATACCTGTCGTTTGTCTTCTTGTCGTTGGCTATATCTGTCGGTCGGTGTTCGTTTGAATTAGGCGCCGATGTCTGCAGGAAAGCGATGCAATCTTTGTTCTTCGTTTAATATTTCTAGTCGCGTGGACTGCGGCGTGGCGTAATGCCTCTGACGAAATCACTGTATGGTAAATATCTGTAGGGAGGTATGTGCGTCGAGAGATGGACGACTCCGTTCGAAAATTTGGATCTGCCGTTGAGGGGCAATGGCGGGCAGGAGTGGAATGAAACTATCGGCGGAATAATTGCTGCCTCGTAAATCCTCTTCTTTGGAGGCAACTCGAACTTGAGAGGGTTTTGACTTGACAGCCGACTCATTCCATGCGTGATTTAGTGGAGCGGCGTGAATTTGTCGTTAATTGGGACTTATTTACGCTGGATTCCGCATCGCGAAATATCTCTGGCGTCGTTTACCTCTACTATTGGTCATGCGTATCGATATCGCGGCAGAAGTCGCCTCCATCCACACGCGATACATTCTTATAAAGTTGATGCGTTCTTACCCATCTTGTCGACAGAAACATCGACAATCGCCTGCGAAGAGTCGGTTCGTTTGTCTAACTCCTCCGTCGCCATAAAAGCCTCTGAAACTTCCTCGTCGAGCAAGATTGGTTTAGCGAGGCGAGGCAAAACGTATCACGATCTTCACAGGAGATTCCAAGCCTTTCATGAAGTCAGTAGCGATCGCAAACGTGGGCGAAGGCGTCGTCGAAGACTATGTCTCCGAATCTGAGGACCCATCATAAAGGGTTCACAGATAGATTCTACAAAGCGTTTGACCAGAGATGGGAGGCTCAATGCCCGACAACCTCTGTTCCTCTCGAGCCCAAATTACAATCTCAGCAGTCATCTTGAGGATCGTTCTTGTCGGCCGCGGAATAGAGAGACGCGGACCAGTCCCTTTCTGGCTCACGGGCATCTAAGCTCCGAGTCTGTTAGACAATCATCAGCGAGAACCCATCCCAAAGCCCGTCAAGACCCACAGTCTTCTAGGCCATCGTCGATTAGGGATTCCTTCTCTGAGGTCGTCAGCGGTACAGGTTATACTAGTGGCAGTGGTGGAGGTCTTCGAAGCGGTCGTCTCAAAGTCATTAGCGTCTACCGATCCCAACAAGGCCTCTCGAAATAAATAACTTAGGTCGATTCGATTTTGAGTCAGGACTCTAATAGAAAAAATTTGGTTGGCAAGAGACACTATTCACTAACCCAATGCCGTCGGTATTAGAGTTGGCGTCCGTCAGAAAATCGTGGGATTTTCTTGGCGAGCAACCGACTTTCCGTGAGTTGTCGGCGTCGGCAGGTGAGATACCACCCGTGAACATTTCGCTTGTGATGGAGAAAGCGAAGATGTCAGCGTCGTCATACGGCCTAGCCGCATGGCCAGCAGCGAAAAGCCGCGTCGATTCTCTGACAGATGGCCGGTTTAATTGTGATCCGTCATTCGATGTATATCTATTGATCCAAGCGAGATTTAGTACTAACGTCATGCGTCTTGATGCAATATGCGCACCTCAAATACCGCGTTTTATCGTCTACGCCTACTATAAGACCAATCGTGGGATTGCCGTCAACCATCCGGAATTCAAGAGTTGTATCAACCCGTCTTTTATCTGCCTGGTTTCTACTGTACTATCTGAAATGCTGAGAGTCGCGTAATTGGAGGCGATAACTGGAAGAATGGTGTCTTCAATAAGGACTATTGCGGCGGTTAGCACCCCGTCGTTCTTCTACCCCTATTGACGGGCATAACTTACTAACGTACAAACCAGTGATTTTTGAGAGACAACGTCGCGCGCATGGGACGAAGTCGCTTCGACGAGGAGACATCAAATCTGGTCTTAGGCGGGATTAAAAGTCTTGAAGTGGATCAAGAGGACTCAGTGCTGCAGAATTACGCGGAGAAGCGAGTCAATTATTGTGCAGGTAGGAAAACTTCTTGGCCGGTCTCGGTAAAATCGATCTGAAGACTAACGGCGATCACGGAGTTACGAGCCAGACAGTGGGCGTTTGATAGCGATTATGGGGAGGATGGTGATGGCGAGGTCGTTCGACCCACGAAGACTACGTAGCGGCGGAAGAACAAGTGAAATGGCGCTATTGAGAGGAATATTGATAATGATGTAATTATTGAAGACACCGTAGAGACCTCCTGTCGATTATGGTGGCCGGAAGAAAAAAGGGGAGAAGTAGAACTGCGGAGGGGTAGGCCGTAGCAAACGAGGGCTGAGTGGAATCCAAAAGGCGATGGCGTGAGTAGTACTGCGTATGTAGTTTAATAAAGCGTTCTTCTACGCTAAAATCCTATGGGCAAGCGAGAAAGAAACAAAAGTCTGATGGTCGAGGAGGATAAGTTTTTATGGGCAAGCGGCGTTGTGTGATGTTCAAAATCTGCGAAGGAGAGACAATTCATCGTTAATTGGTGCGTAAGACATGATCGAGACGGCGCCGTTGGTCGATATCTGAGCGTATTGAGAGAACAAAGTCTGATGATCGAGGCGAGATTTTATCGGCAAACGACGTTGTGTGATGTTCAAAATACACAGATTAAAGACAGAAAGGAGTGACGATTCAGAGTTAATTGGTCGTAAGACGTGATCAGACGACTTTGATTGGTCAATATACGATTATATTGAGAGAAATTACATCTTCAGTTGTCGAGACGAAGCAGCGTCGTAGACGTCGAGGCGTCTTGGAAGTAAACGACGCGTGATTTGCGTCTTGAAAGTACGTCTTTTAACGAAAAAAACCTTGAAGCGGTCGTCAGCGTGGCGCCAGCGTCGGTCTGAGTAAGCAAAAGTCTTGGGGCGTCTGGGGCATCTGGGGCATCTCGGGCGCCCAGGTGCCCCAAGACGACACGTCGTTTTTTGCTGATGTTGGATGAATTGAAAAGCTTTTTGATGTCAAATAATGCTAAATCCATTAGCCACTTGAATTGATAGATCGTCCTGTGTAAATTTTGAGTTACCTGCTTCAAGTATCTTTCCTCGCATTTCCATATCTGTTTTAAGTCCTGGAGCTAATGGCCACTTCTCTATACTAGCTTCCTTTACCGATGAACCGTGACGATTGTAGCCTTTTGTATTGAGAATCAGATCTTGAATATTATTTAGACTACTAGCATTGTGTATTGAGTATTAAACATCAGCTAAAAATGGGTTTCTCCAGGACGAATCCGCGCGTCCAGACGTCCAAATTCGTGTTCCGCGCCCAAAACCTCGTCTATTGCTCACAAAACCTCGTCCTGCAGCCATCAAAATGTGACACGTCGTCTTTTGTCGCCTAGGAAGCATACAAAATGTGACACGTCGTCCATTCGCGCTTAGTAAGCATACAAAATGTAATATGTCATCTTTTAACGCCTAATAGGCGTCCAAAATATGACATCTCGCCTCTTGACGCCCCACCGCCTCCCAAAACGCGACACACAGTGGCGAATATGTGATATTCTGCCTAAATCCTGGTAGCCCTAATTTCGCTAAGAAATGGCGTCAGGTTTGACATCTCGAGGATCCACACCTCACCACCTCCCTCACCTCGCCTCCACCTCACCTCCTCACCTCCACCTCACCTCCCACCTCACCTCCACCTCACCTCCCACCTCACCTCCTCCTCACCTCCCTCCCTCACTCACATCCTCCTCACCTCCCACCTCACCTCCCTCACATCATACCTCGATACATACCTCCTCACCTCACCTCCTATCTCGTCATACCTCGATACATACCTCCTCACTCCAGCACGCTTCCTCTCTACCTGCAAAACTACCTCCCTACCTGCACTACCTCCCTACCTGCAGCGATCTTCTCCCACCTGCGGCGATGCTTCTCTCCTACCTCGATCTTGGATAAGTATTACCTACCTATATTTTGACGCCTGTCTTGACATACAGACTGCTAAATAAGCAAATTGATTGGAAACGCCCACCAAAACGTCGACTAATTCGTCGATACCTAAATCAAGATCAAATCTACGCTCAAATCGACGACGGCGGTAAAATCAACGTCAATTAAGCTCCAATAGGTAGGAAGGTAGGTATCGAGTCGAGGGGGTAGGCAGGTAAGCAGCGAGTAGGTAAGTAACAATTATGTATATAGAATTAGGTAGACAGATAGACGAATATATGTGACTGGCGCGCGGAAATCATGTCCTAGTCAATGTACCTTTTGCCGAGTGATCTCATACTGCCAGCAAATAGTGTGTTTGGGGAAATGCCAATGCTAAGCGATAGTTCTATAGCTTTTAAACTTGTAATATTGTAAACTGGATTCGCCTGGTGGTGATGATGCCACTAAGACGAGCAGACTCTCTCTATTTATACATGTTGGAGCCATCTTGCGCTTTCTAATACTAATGAGATGACGATAATAGAATAAGACAATCGAGAAGATAACCCATAGAAAAGCGCGTAGTTCCGTTCCTCCATTCTAATTCCAACACGTGTAATGAGCCGCGCAATTGCTTAGAATGTGTATCATACTATTGTCCATCTTACTAAGTAGAATGGCCTCAAGCCATAAGCCGCTCTATTCCGTTCGGGTGAGACACCCAATAGTGTACAATAGCGCGATCTGGTGTGGTTGTCTTCGGTCTTCACCCCGATCTTTCTATGCTTGTTCTAGATTCTTGACCATCTTCGCATCCCATCACTCGTATTATCCCTGTTCCTTGACTTAGAAGCAGTGTTCGTGTTTCCTGTAACATAATGCTAGCGAAACCCGTTAACCGGGCCAAAGATACTAGTGTTGAGACCTCGTTAGGCGCCAAAAGACGAGTTTGCGTCTTAACCTGTTGCGAGGATGTCTGTAACGGGGGTCAATAGACGAGGGACTATGATCTTGGAATATACAAGCGAAGGCTGGCAGTAGATATTCGGGCTATATGGACTATGGGCGCTCTACGCAGTATGACAGGCAGGTTGAACCCTATGGCGTGAAAGTGAAACGCGTGATATTCGTAGAGTAAGTACAGGAGGTTGCGTGAAGAGAAAAGGAAAGGAAGGAAAACATGAAAAGGCACGAGGCAACGCCTCCTTATATATCCAACTCCTAGTCCGTTGATGACTAATGTTCCGCGTAACAGAAACCGAAAAGAAACATAGAAACCCCATTACAAATCCCAATCACACTCTTGTAATCCTTCTCTTCGTCGTGGCCGAATAATCAAAATAGGCGGTTGCGTTCTGATGTCGCTTTGGCAAGAAAGCGTATTTGGCTCGTTTTGCTGGCGTCGGTCTACAGGTAAGCAAAAGTCTTGGGGCATCTGGGGCATCTGGGGCATCTCGGACGCCCAGGCGCCTCAAGACGACACGTCATTTTTTGCTGATGAACCTTGAAGATCATTTAGACAACTAGCCGTCTGGGTCTCTTTCTCCATTGCGAGTTTCTTTCTTTTCCAGATTGCCTGACGGCTAATCGGCTTGCCTGTCCGACTACTGTACTCCTTTGTTGACATATTTCCTGAGGTTGTTTGTTACCGATTGCACAGAAAGAATCCTCTCGTAATTTTCTATCATTACTCTGTGTAACAAGATTTCCGTTTGCCATATCCCTTGCCTTCGGATAGAGCTATAAGAACCCTAACCCTATCTTAGCGAGCCAATCAGAATTTTTCAAATACAACTTTCTTGAAGTTTACACACCCGCCCCCTATAGCTTCTCGCACCATACATCTAACGCATAGTATACTATATATATTTCAATTCTCAGGGTTAAGATTCGACTCCGAATGATGTTATTGATACAATTCTGGCTGTTATAAAGTTGAAATTGCCAAGAATTACGATTCAAGTTGCCAAGAATTGCCAAGAATTGCCGAGATTCATGCATCGTATTTATGCAATCCGGCACAACAATTACAATTACATTTGTCAAATCACAAACCAAACCTTGGCATCAATTGATACAGTCGCCCGGCTGCCCGGCTCAGTTGTTGGCGCCCCTGCTTGTTTCCCAATTCATGAAATACGCCCAGGTTGCAATACTTCCGAGAGTGTGTGTATTGTGTGGCGATCTCTATTAAAGATCTACGCTATGAGAGAGCTCTTCACCCCCGGATGGTTGTGGTGCGTACAAGGTGAATATCGATATGCCAGGCTACCTCGTGAGCCTTGTCGCCACACTGGCAGAGAGATCGCAAGCTTTGAGCATAGAGCTCCGGGGTTGTGCTGCCGGCATCATAATGTCTTTGCCTATTAGGAAATTCGCCGACGTTGCATAGGTCAATCTTGCTAACGATTATTAATCAACTCACCAAGGTTAGGAGATCGACAGGATTCTCGAGAAGATAAGCGAGGTGTACCGATATTGTGGGGGCGATCATGCATCTTGTAGAGGAAATATCTGAAGCTGATCTCTGCCTTTCAGCGAACCACCAATGAAGAAATCTGCACGGAGATAATTAAGTTGGCGAGTTTCTGCGGTACTCTATGCGCCACCGAGCCCGAGCTTTACTTTGCCAAGACGATCTCCGCTAGTTCCGTGATGAACAAGCAAGAGAAGCGGGGATTCATGCAAATGATGCTCATCCGGCCAAGTTGTCTTCCCGTCCTCATGTACTTACTCTAGTTTCACGGTCTGGTGTGAGATCTGTACAGGTATCGAGCACAAATAAGAGATTAATAAGATTCCACAGTCTCGGGGGCCATCACCTAAACACCTAAATGCTGCCTTGAAACCCTCCCAAGCCTAGTTAGAAGCCAAAACGCGCCTCCACCTCTCAGCCCCGATCGCGACCCGGACCCCCAAACTACAGCATTAACTTACACATGGTACCCCCACCACCCCCTCCCCTCCCATCAGCAACGCGTTGTATTATTTGTTTGATATGGATATGTGGGAGGTTCTGCCGCTACTGGTCCGGGTGCTGTCGTATATACGTATGGGCGAGCACTTGTATGGAGGTGAGCGCTCTAGATAGCTACACTTCTCCCCTTCTTCGCCTCAACCTCCCACAGCAACCACCTCCCCCCTTTCCACCACTCTTTTTGGCTAACCCGCTCACTAATATCTGGCGTGCATTGGCCTCCTGCTCAAAAAGCGCATCGGCCTTGTCATCACGGCGGACTGCGGCACCCGCACCGCCGGGGACATCACGAACGAGCATCTCATGACACTGCGGAGTTCCCGCTGCGATACCTGCTGCTCCTGCTGCTGCATGGTGTGTGCTGGTGCATACCGTATCTCAAGGCGTCCGCTGCCTACTCGGAGACTGACGACAGAGGATGAGCTACGGGGAGAGTGCTGCCGGAAGTGGAGGAGGAAGGAAGGCGAGCCTTGGGTAGGTTGAGGGCGGGTTAGAGGAGGAGGCTGATGTTTGCAGCAAGAGGCGGAGAGACCTACATGGAAATGGCGGGGGCATGATGGAATTTTATGATGGAATGTTATGCCGGAAGGCGAAGAGAATGCGGATTGGCCGGGGGGTGTTGGTGTAGTAGGTGATAGGGTTCGCACTCCTATATCAATGTGAAGACATCGGGAAATGTATCCAGGGATACATTTCCCGACAAAATTCTGTGTTGATGCATCTTTTCTACTTCTTCCTGCCCTGCCTTGTGTGGCTAATGCATCAACTGATGTATTTTCACGCCTTTTATAATTTAGCGATCGTCCGTCAGCAAAACGCTGACCCCCAGGAAAAAGCAAATCGTGGGCGGCTTTAACTAACAAATCTTTCATCTCACTTATCAAATAATAGATCCCTATACAGGTTTGGTTCCTCTATCATAGAGGGGTCTACATTGACGGACCATGGGATACCCGGTACAGTGCACACCCCACGTTATGAATGGCTTACCCATGCCCAACCCAACCCAACCTATCATACCCGTGTTGTCCGTTGCAAGTAAATAGGTACAAAAGTCGCCTTTTTTTTGGGGGTGGTTTAAGGTTCTGATGCCTCTTTTTGTCCAAAATCATCTTAATTTTTCCCATTGAAATGTGGTCATAGCTTATCACTCGGCCCATGGATTACCTCGGTCGATGTTTGCTTGCACCCAAGCTAACCAAAGCTAGTTTACCCGGGTTGACCAAATAACCCATGGTCGGGAGCGTGCGAACTGGTTTTAAAGTTTTCCCCGGTTACAATACCTGTATAGACCGCGAGTAATCTCAAGTACACTGCGATACCCTACGGGTTGCGTGCAAGTAGGACGAAGTATTGGTATTCTTATTATTGTTTCTATGATTAGTAATGTATGCAATCAAGTTAAACAAAAAAACAGAGATCAACAACCCGAAGCTGTGATTTAATGAACTAAAGAAAAAAAAGAAGAAAAAAAGCATGCGAAGCCGCGAGGCCTAACGAGTGATATCAGATGCCCGAGTGACACTATATGATGCTGGAGAGGTGACCTTCCCCGCTCAGGGCAGAGGCCACCAACATTACGGTACAATAAGGGATGCGGTTCAGTATAGGTACCAGGAGGGTATCACGCAAAGCTTATCTACTACTGGGTGCTATTCAACTTCAGTAAGGTGAATGTACAGCTACTCAGAAAAAGTGTTGGTGATTTAGTTTAATGTCAGTGCGCAGTGTGGCGAACCCGTAATACTGGTGTTATGAAAGTTGAGATTCGAAACAACGAAAAATATATAATATAGTTCGTGACTAATTTCGGACTGGGTAAAATATTTATCAATCGCTTAGGTGAATGTGCCTCTTTCCTGCGGCTGATATAGCACCGATTTATTGCATCAATATATTAACTGATAGCTTAGGTGCTAAGTCGTGGGTTAGTTAAGGACAATAGTACAAGTACTTTGATCCTTGCATTGTACTTTATTTTTATCCCATGGAAATGCAGGACACATTTACTGATCCATCTACTCACCATTTAACTAAACCGTCAATGAGCCAATTAACCGCTGAATTTACTGACAAATTGACTGACAGATTGGCTTGAAAACTAACTGATAAAGTCAGCAGTAAAATCGTAAAGTGGGACCGGAGAGATGCATTTAGTGGTGTATCATATAGATGCATTATTCCGGTAACACGGCGTGAAAAGGGGGATACTTTTACCGATGCATTATCACGGTACATTTCCCACCGTAGTAGGGACTCTTCATTAATTTGGGCGCCATTGGTCACTGGGAAAGTCTTCTCTTGAGAGTTCTTGATAGTCCGCCACCGTTACATATGGAGAAATGTCTCACTCTAAGGATAGATAGAATAGTAGATAAAGCTCTTGGAGTATTATTTGCTTGGGGTGGTGAGTGATATCTGTGCAGGGGACGGTGTTGACCTTCCCTGCAATTCTAGATATTTCATATGGCATTGCAACCCTGTACTATGTGAGGTATAAGGTACTCCTTTTAAGTTACCGGCACAAGTGTGCGGCGGTTAATACAACTGATGTTCAAGTTTTGATAATGTGTTGGGATGTAAGTTTGATAAGTGTAATGATCCAGACAGCCCACGAACACCCACTAGTCGTGAGCAGAATCTTACATCGGACAGAGAGGCGTGTCCCCGAATCACCAGCTATAGGTGGATGAAACCTCTGTCCTCGAGGCCAAATTCTCTCAAAAATGACTAGCCACGAGCCGGAGACCGAACTCTGATAGATATTATGTAAGAACGCATCCCTCTGGATATCCATTTCTGTAGAAATAAGGCATTGCGACATTGGTCATGTATAGTAATTACACATGACTCATAGTAGGAACAGCGGTTTCAGACAAGGCTTAGTGCCAGGATTATGGAATCAAGGGATCACGTGGTATTAGAGTACCTGTATATATAGAGCAACTGGATTCTCACATCGTCGTTGGAACTCCAGCGGCACAATAGTATACTTTTTTGCTTTCACAACTCAGCCTCTCACAAGGTCGCGTGTTCAAATCACACTCAAGTCATCTTGTCACACACTCCAAACTTCAATTTCCTGTGCTGCCTTTCGTCTGGTTGCGGAGTGAGGGTATGGGTGGCGGTGGGGGATTGCCGACAAACCCCCAAACACCGCCTTTGATATCTACTTCTGGGCTCCTTCGCAGCGACAATACGACGATATAACGGCCAGAATCCTTATATCTAATAATGTTACCCCCGGACTCCAGTGCTCGCCTCTTTGTCGATCCACAAACTCCGCACATTGGAAGGTTAGGTTAGGGTTAGGGTTAGGCACGATGCTCGCCGCAGGTTTCTCAGCTTTTACACTTGAGCAGGTGGTGGAGCTGAGCTTGTGATTGGAGCCCGTATATACAGCAAGGTTCCTCTGCAGGAATCGGCCACAGGCCGACTACATCCCGCGAGCGCCTCGGGCGAGGCCTCCTCCGGCACATATCCCTTGAGCTATCGACGAGAGATTAAGAGTGGAGCAAAGGTCTGTCTACCCACCGCGCTGGGTCGAGCAATGGAGAAGATAGTATAAAGAAAGCGTACACTACCCACTAGTGGTCGGTGGTGGAGCGAGATGCGTGACTGTGGGAGGTAACGGAAAGGGCGGTGGACAGAAAGAGCAATCTTTGTCGTGACAGAAGGAGGCGGGATATGAGAACGGAGGGAAAGGAGAGGGGGCACGCGGGGGGGGGGGGAATGCGAGATATAGAGATACCCCGAGATTTGATTTTGGGGGGGGGGTCAAGTTATTAGCGGATGTCTCATTTATATTCAACCTTAAATACAAGGATTCACTCGACTACATCATCAAAGATCCACCACATATTGGAAATCAGTATATATCATGCCACCTCATCCACCAGCCAGCCCGCATGAAATCAATCAAAAAATCAAACACCCGCCCGGCCATGGGACATAACCTTTCCCTCACCACCAATATATTTCTACTTCCGAGCCCTGCCACGATACTCTACCAACAGCGCCTCCATCTCCGCCGCCTGCGTGCTCTGATTATGCAGTCCCCCCTTCCACATCCCCATCCCCGGCGCCCGCGCCCCCGCCTGCAGCAGCCACCTCACCGTCTCCACATGCCCCCTGCGCATCGCCCTCACCAGTGGTGACGGGGCCCCGCACCCAGCCCCATCAACCGGCACCCCATGATAATCCACCAGCCTCCTGACAACGCCCGTGGAGCCCCGCCCTGGCGCGGAACCCAGCAGCCACAGCCTGCGCTCGTGGTCGGGCGCGCGGATGAGGCGTGAGCTGAAGGACGGGGGGGGGGGGTTTGCGGTGTGGTGCGGTGATGGTGGTGGTGGAGGAGGAGGAGGAGGAGGAGGAGGAGGAGGAGGAGGAGGAGGAGGAGGAGGAGGAGGAGGAGGAGGAGGAGGAGGCGGGAGCTAGAGAGGTGTTGGGTGGGGTTTAAATCTTGTGTGTGCGCATGCGTGGTGGCAGGGTGCCTGACTTGTGTGATGATCAGATCATCTGAGCCCGAGGCTGCGATTACTGCGGTTCCTGCGGAGGATGATTTATCAAGTACAAGTTACTATAGCCTATATTGAATTATACGCATGTAAATACTACTCCATACTTCATGTCTATAGCTTTTATCGCGGGTTCGGGTTTCGTGCCCGAGTAGAGTATCCCCCAAAACTCGATTAATTGGCTAGCTCCTGTCAAAATTGCTTCTAGAGTAGGTACATACTTTAATAGAGTATGGGATGCAGATCGACGCCATTCAGCCAATCACCCGAGAGACCGGTAGTTGGCCTAGCATTGGCGGCACCCGGGGGTGTGCAGGTTGTGCAGCGGGTCAAGGCGGAACACAGCGCGCAAGGCGCCGGCGGCAAAATGCGAGGTGTAGATGTCGTCGAGGCGGGCGCGGAGGGAGCGGCAGGTGGTAGAGAGGTTGCAGTGTGGGAGGGTGGGGAGATCGGACAGGATTATGAGTAGGAGCTCGGTGGGGAGGTTGAGGAGGTGCGAGGTGCCCCGGTGGCATGTAGGAGAGTTGGGTCTGTGTCGTGCTTTGTCGCAAGTCATTGTAGTGGTTTTGGTGTCTTTTGGTGGAGGCGTCAAGACGATGCTAGGCTTTGAGGTGGAGGATGAGGTAGGAGCGAGCGGGAGGAGAGAAAGGCGGGGTTTAAATCACGATTTTCTCTTTGTTTAATCCATTAGTTGTTTAATCACGGAAGTAAGCATGGCCCGCGACAGCGTACTGGGTCTGTAAAAGCACAATCAATAGATCAGGCGCGCCATCACGGGTCTATGAAGTATAAATAATAATAAATAATCAATTAGGTACCGAAGGTAGTAGCTGGCGATGCGGTGAACGAGTGATGTATCACGAACCTCATCGCAGCTAGTCGCAACAGGACAAGCGATACAGCCCAGGGAACAAGAGCATGGACTTTAAGCTCGACAGGATAGGACAAATAAGAGGGGACATGATATTGAAAATATATATAGTATGTATAGGAGCGGTCAGGAAAACAGTACAGTAGCGGGTACAAGGCCAAGCAGCTCGGGGGGACAAAGCAGCAGAGCAGGAAACAAACAACACCGGGAGCAGGAGCGGACACAGAAAGAGGAGCGGAAACTGGAAAAAATGATCGTGGGAAGCCTGGCTACCGGACGAAAGAAACCAGACTACTTGAATGTAGTAATTCCGATACGCCCCGGTTTGAGCTTTGACTAATAATACATGTATGTAACTAGTACCACCATAACTAGAAAAATTGGCTAGATTAAAATTACTTGTCAGGGGAATTTCTGAAGCTGATCGATGTCATTCAACCAATCACCCAAGCGGTAATCCCTGGACGGAGATGGCCGAGTTTTGGCGTACTCTACTCGGGTATGAGGGTTAGAACTAGAAAATGCAAATGAGCATTTTGTATGGCAGATCAGCGCCACTCCATACAAATAATCCCTTGCATTTTCTGCTTCTTTATGCTACACTACACGCGGGTATATACATGGGAGATCGTGGAGTCCCCCGGTCGCGGGAGTGTCGAACCTGCAACGTCGCTAACCGAGAAACGCGGGACGGTCCGCTGCAGAACATTCACATTCGCAACCCGCGATATGCTGGATCGCCAAGATTCTAGGGATTTCGTACGGGGTAGCAGGAAATCCGGGATATTAAATTGAGGATTTCGTAGAGATCCGGTGTATTGAGCCACAGTGAAGATCATCTTCTTGATCTGGCATGAAATCGCGCCAGAAATGCCAAGACAGCGTATTTATGCGAGAGGTATGATTACCTATTGTAGAAATAGGGGCCTAAAAACTCTCCCATATTTAAAATGTGATCACTCAGCCTGTCGCGAAAATGCTGACCCACCCAAAAAAAACAAGTGCAGTGTGGCTTTACTAACAGATCCCGTTATCTCGCTTATCAAATAATAGATCTCTCATACAAATCTAATTGTTATTGCGGGGGTCAGGCGGCAGCGACCAGCAAGAGGATCAAGGCTCCAGCGACATAAAGTTGTACCCCGCCGTCTTAAAAAGAGATTCCACCGAGATCGGGCTCGACACGCAAGAAATCAAAAAACACCTACTACAGCAAGCAGCAAATACCCCCCAAAAGATGGAGATGGAGCGTAAGTGAAGCCACGGCTCTTATCCGGCTTACTTATTAACGGAATTTACAGTGAAGGATCGCGAGAAAACGTTGAGATGGTTATCATGTTCTCCCTTTGAAACCGAGTTACGGGAGTTTGATAAAAATTGGGTTCCTGAAACATGCAAATGGGTGAACTCGCTTCAAGAGTACAAGAAGTGGGATGATACCAGTGCGGGCGCTCCTCAATTTCTCTGGATATTTGGAAAGCTTGGTTGTGGAAAAACATTTCTCTCACACGTAAATCCCCGCATCTATTACTGGCTGGACAATGTTGCAAGAAGATTCTAATGAGAAAACAGTCTATTAGAAAGAGGCTGTCACAAGAGGGCAGTATTGTCCTATACTTTTACTTCAACTCAAAACAGGAGGACAGCGGAAAACAGTCGGCCAAGGGATTCTACCAAACTATTATATATCAACTTCTCAAAGCTCTTGAAGGCACAGCTATATCTGCCGACTGCTACTCGGTTGCACATGAGTTGAGGAGGTAAGCTACTTCGAACCCTCTCGACAAAAAGCGTTTGAGCTCATGGTGCCTTCGCATAGAAATACCGGAGCCAATACTTCGATCACCAACGAAAGTCTTCTCAGCACTCTAAAGGACATCCTAGTAAAGATCGGGACGAGGGTCACTATAGTAGTTGACGCTCTAGACGAGTGCAAGGAGGACGACCAGGAGTTTGTGGAAAGCAGCGTTTCGTTGTGCCGCGATATCCCCTCCCTCAAGGTCGTGATTACAAGCAGGCCGGAATTGAATATAGTTGATCGTTTCAAGAAGATATCGTCAGTAATCAATATCCAACTCGGCTTCTCCAAAACGGAGTCCAATCATGATATTGATCTCTACATCGAGCAACGTCTCCAGAATTCTAAAACGTTGGGTGACAAAATGTTTCCGGAAATGACACAAGAGATAAGGGAAAAGCTCCGCAAGAAGGCTGATGTGAGTAAATCAAATGCTAACCTATATTCGCCCCACAGTACGCTTAGAGTACTACCGCCTCTATCCGGCAGTGCTGACATACAAGATGGATGATTGCAGGGCCTGTTTCTCTATGTAAGGCTCATGCTCGATCTCCTAGAACGGCAGGTCACAGAAGAAGGCATACGGAATGAATTGGAAAGTCTGCCGGAGACTCTAGTCGGTCTCTACCAGAACACCCTCCAAACCATGGAGAAGAATGCCTCCAAAGATCTACGGGAGATGGCACAACGTGTTCTCCGTTGGGTGCTTGCTGCACAGCGACCACTGACTATCGACGGGCTTATGATGGCGCTCAGGGCTGAGAACCTGAAGACCAAGGAGAACCCAACAATCAGTGATCTAGGCCCCTTCATACCGAATTACCGCGAACGGCTTTGGCAGATTTGCTTTCCGCTTCTGGAAGTCCTTGAAGATAATACAGTACAGGTGATTCACGTATCGTTGAGGCAATACCTCCTCGGTCAAAATATCTCCGGACACGAACCCGTGACTGCTGCAGGCGGAGACCATAGTTACTTCCGATATAACCCCCCCAAGGAGCATCTCGAGCTAGCTCTCACTTGTGTTGCTTATTTATCTGTCCAGACAATGAAGTCAGTTGGTCTTTCAGAAATCGAAAGTGATGGGAATGTGAAGAAACCCGAGGTGGGATTGATTGATCTCCTCCGTCGCATCCAATTACATGAGCTAACTAATGAGGAAGTCGGAGTTTTTTGCATACGCAACTCTCGAATGGACCAGGCATTGCCAGCTATCGTCAGAGGATTGTTCCTCCCAGGAGCAGAGTGCGAAACTCTTGAAGTATTTTCAGGGGCCGGATCAACTCAAAAGTTGGACTGAAGACCGCGCGGCCTTTGATGAAAGGTTTGCCGCCTACTTTCACTTGGCAATTGGCACGGAGGGGCAGATAGCGGGTAATTGAACACTCCGTCCAGTGCCAGTATACACTTCTTCCTTTATCTAACATGCAAATACACCTCCTTAGGCCAACTCCCAAGCCTAATCCACATCTGTGCATATTTTGGATTAGCCACGATGTCGGGAGAATTGATAACTCAAGACAAGGGTAAACTTGATCTCCGGGATACTACCGGTAGGACGCCACTCCACATTGCCGCGGAGAGAAATTGGGCCACCCTAGTCGATAATTATATCAATCAAGCGCTGCAGGCACGGGCACAACAAACATATAACTACAATTACGGAAATTATACCACCAATTATGGTCAGTTGGTGGAGTCCAAGGACAACAGCGGGAAGACCGCCCTTCATCGTGCCGCTGCCAGGGGGAACCGTCTCCCCGTGATTAGCCTACGCAAAGCTGGATACAGTGCCGACTCTCCCGACAATCTTCTCCAAACTCCTCTTTTGCTAGCGGCGTTATCCGGAGATAGGGATGTTGTTCTCGAGTTGTGCAATACAAATGAATCCCTGAACCGTGCGAGTAAATCCGGACTTACACCGCTTGATTGTCTTATAACGCATGGGCACGAGGAGACACTTAAAAGCTTGCTTTCGTCAGGTAAAGTGCCGGAAGTGTTGCCCAAATCTTCACATTTGGCCTTTATCACTGCGGCACGTAAGGGCTTCGTAGGTGTGGTTGATGTATTACTACACGCAAAAATCGACGTCAATGCCAGAGATAATATGCAACAAACTGCCCTTCATAAAGCAGCAACATGGGGGCACACCGAAGTGGCCGAATTGCTTCTTCGGCCAGAGTGGGGGACGTGTGTGGATGCGAAAGACCAATCCAACAGAACCCCGCTCTATTTCGCCGCGGCAGGGGGGCATATAGCTATTGTTAAGTACCTCATACAGGCTGGGGCCAACGCGAATGCCCTCGATAGACGAAACCAAACTGTCCTCTTCGAACCGGCCGGGAGAGGGCACACCGCCATTGTAAAGGAACTATTAGGCGCCGGGGTTCGAGCTGAACAGGTGGATCATCGGAAGCGTTCAGCCCTCCATTGGGCCTCACGATATGGCCGTAAGGAGGCAGTAGAGCTGCTGCTGAATGCCGGGGTGGATCTGCATGGAGAGGAGAGGGAGAAGGAAACGCCACTACATTGGGCTGCACAGAACGGACAGGATACGATGATTGAACAGCTCATAAACGCCGGGGCCAGCGTTGAAGCAGGAGATGAGCAAGGACGAACACCACTTCATCACGGTGCGTGGCGGGGAATGCACGCTTCCGTGTGCGCTCTTCTCAAATACGCATCCACACCGGACGCTGTCGACAATAATGGGCGAACACCTCTGTACTGGGGAGCGGTATCTGGAGATTCGGATGTCGTACAGACTCTGCTCGATGCCAACGCAAACATCACGGCCGGGGATACGCGGGGCGTAACACCTCTGCATATCGCCGCTCGCTACGGGCATGACGCACTTTTAAAGCGTTTTCTTGATACCCAAGCCAACCTGGAAGTGAGAGACAACAAAAATGCAACTCCACTACACTTTGCAGCTCAAGCAGGAAAGGAGAACGCGATCCGGCTCCTGCTTGATGCCGGCGCATCTCCCATAGCTGCAGACTTCAAAATGCGGACACCGACATGGAATCAAACCGAGAAAAAGGATGAATCACATAGCATGGTCTCTGTACTGAAGGAGGCTAAGGAAAACTCAGAGTCGAAATATCTTTCGCAGCTCCCGAGCATACATGAGGCTGCGAGGAAGGGCGAAGATACCACTATCCGGAATCTCATCACCAGAGGAATAAATATCGATGCAAAGGATGCTCGTGGACGGTCGGCTCTGCACTGGGCGGCTCTCAGAGGTCATAGCGCAGTATTCTTACGCCTTGTCCTTGCCGCCGGGGCCAACATTGAGCTTTCCGATGACGCAGGGCAAACAGCGCTTCACCTAGGTGTCGAAAGTCAATACCCAGCAGTAGTTCGACAGTGCCTAGTAGATGGGGCAGATGTCATGGTAAAGGACTCCCGTGGGCAAACTCCGTTGCACTTGGCTGTGGAGTGGGGGCTGGAGGAGATTGTAACACAGCTACTCGAATCCCCAGGCTCCCGAGTGGTTGTAAGCATTGCAGATAACTGGTCTCGAACACCATTGCACTTTGCGGCGGAGGGTGGATCGAAAGCAATTCTTGTCAAACTCCTGGCGTATGGGGCCTCTACCATAAATAGCTGCGATTATAAGGGTCAAACACCTCTTCATCGGGCAGCGCGTAAGGGACACCACGCCGTCGTTGAGGAACTACTCAAGGCCGGGGCGAAGCTTGATGTAACCGATAACAATACGCGAACGGCTTTGCATCTGGCAGCGAAATATGGATACCCTACTGTGGTCGAGAAGCTCCTAGAGGCAGGGGCTAACGTAGCTGCAAGGGATAAAAGTGGCAGAACAGCGCTCTATCTAGCAGTGGGTAATGGTCATGAGAGTGTAGTGGATGTCCTCCTCAAATCTCGCTCGGGAGTCGACGTCAAGGGCAGCGTCAACGTCAAAGACAGCGAAAACATTACGCCTCTCCAATACGCAGCCGAGAAAGGATGGGCAGGTGTGGCAAAACGTCTTTTGAATGCTGGGGCGGTCATATCAACCCAAGATAATCTGGAAAGAACCGCCCTTCACCTTGCCGCCCAGAACGGCCACAAAGCAACAGTCGATACCTTACTAGATGCTGGGGCGGGCGTTGGTATCAAAGACTATTGGCAGAAAACACCACTGTGCTGGGCTTCAAAGAATGGGCATTATACAATCGTCGCGAGACTGCTGGGTGCAGGTGCCAAGACTGGTGTCATCGGTGATGCGCTGGATACACCTCTGTGTTCAGCGGCCCAAAATAACGATGAAAAGATAGTCAAGTTATTAATAGATGCTGGAGCGGACCCTGACGCTACACTTTATGAAACGGGGGAAACACCTCTTCACATGGCGGTCAAGAATGGCAACCTGGTGGTGACGAGGTACTTACTCGATTCCTGTGCAGATGTTAGAGCTCTGGACGCTTCTCAGGAATCACCGCTGCACTATGCAGCCCGCAAGGGTCATGCCAATGCTGCGAAACTATTGCTACAGTGTGGCGCGGATATGGAGGCACGGAATGCCGAAGGGAAAACACCAGCGGATATTGCAAAACTATCACAGCAAACCAAAATCCTGGAATTCTTTGTCCGGTTCAGTTCATAACGGACTACCGCAGATGGGAAGGGTCGGATATAGCGGGATTTGAGGTATACTGGAGAGTGTGGGAAATGTTGAGGGGTTAAGCTGCCTCTGTTTGTCTTTCTTTTGTAGCCTATGTGGTTATATTCCATTTAATTATTTGAGTTGGAAGTGAAAGAGGGCTTTCTGGGGAGCTGTGGCCGGGGGATGATACGTGATCGGGGGTCCCTCATTTCTCATAGGCAGCATACTGGAATTGAAGAAAGGAAACGATATTTATCAACAGATTGTAATTCTTGCCCTTGTGATGACATGTGAGATTAACAGGCATACATATATGTGTGCTACCCACAAATGCACATCACCCGCCCCACTCTCCCACCCAGATCCCCCCTCAGCCCCCGCCCCAATCCGTCCTCCAACCTCTGGACCCCCGCCTAGCGGCTAGCTGACACCCGCTGCAGCCTTCCCTCCGGGGATGACCTCACTCTGAGCTCAGACTTCCAATGCATTGCAATTGCGTGTTGTATGCTGTGTTGACATTGTCAAAATTCCATTACTTGCGCGATAGAAGCTAAAGTCTATAGACAAGGTCCTCACATCGGCGCACTGGCGTTCGTCCGCGCATGCATTATCTCTTCCTGCTGCGTCGACTCCCATTCAAAGAAGATTGTAGAGTTGTTTCTGAAAAACCCGAAATTCTCAGATTTCCGATGGCAAACCCAGCAGCTTGCCCTGTGTAACAGGAAAAACCCTGGGGTGAAAGTAGTGAAATTCTGCAGGTGTTAAAAAGGTTGTGAATTTTTGGGATGAAAAGATAGCCCTGAGCCTGCTGATTCCGAAAGCGGTCTATATATGCTTTATATCTTGTTTGTTGAATTATTTTCAAAAACATCGTTCTTCGTGGTAGTTGTCACTGTCCGCTGGCTAATTGCCACTGTTTATCATATGCCTTAATTGCTTTCATCAAGAGTCCTATATTAAGCTCATCTATGAGAATTAACATAGACACCCCCATATCTCCATAGCCCCCAACATATCCCGTGAGCCCTAACCCTTATTTTCACTGCTGTTGCAACGGGCAGACTCATGTCCCCGCCTAAGTACTATAAGTTACACAGCTTACTACTAATGCGGACAATCTTGTGCTACAAGCTTTGGTTAAAGGTGAGTGTCTCATGATGACTAGTGGTATATCTAGATTCATTGCGGGTGCTCTCGGGAGTGGGCGTGGTTCCTCATTTCTGCCCCAATCACAACCCTCCAATGTCCAAAACGGATGTCTGCTGCGATTCAGGGCATACACGATACAATGAGAAGTTTGGACGTACTAGCAGTAATTAAGTAAACTGTTATCAAGAATGTATGTAGCCCCTTCTGTTTCTAATATGATCCGCGGATTGCGCTAGCGATCTTCCGGTAGCTGGGACGGAAAGGAGGTGAGATCTGGACGTGTAGGCAGATGGAGGTGGGGGTGCTGAAGGAGGAATATGAAAAATTGTACGGAGCTATCGATTACAGCACGGTACAGGGGAACTCTGCTATGGGGAGTCGGCGCCATGTGGAGGAAATGACGAAATGATTGTCCCACGGCGAAGGCGAGCTTTTGATATGGCTAAGTTTTCTCGGGGGGTACTCTCTTCTGCCCATGGGAATCCGCAGCCAGCGATCTCGACGGGCTGATAAAACTACTGAAGAAACCAGCGGATCTGAACACCTGATTGCAAGGAGCACAAGGATGGACTGCACTTCCTGTTGCTGCCTGGAGCGGCTCTGTGAAAGCTATCCAAATCCTCAAAGGTCTTGATATCGACATGAATCACCAAAACGAAAATTGTAATACACCGTTGACATTAGCTGCCATCCGAGGACATACCGCGGTGATAGTCGCTCTGCTTCAGACGGAACAGGAAGATAAGTCACAGCCCATCGATGCTGGCCTCTATCTACGGTGCTCTTCATATAGCGGCCTTGCGCGGAGATTTGCCATCGGTAGAGTTCCTCCTATCGATAGAGCTCAACGCGAGTACTCAGGATATGCGTAGCTGCACACCACTTTATGCCGCTGCGGGGCGAGGGCACGGCCAGATTTGTAAGATACTAGAGAACGGCGCCCACGCAACGTCCAAAGATTGCAGCGCTATCACGCCTCTCCATAAGGAAGTCCAATTAAAGAACAGTACCGGGGTTATCCAGGTGGTATTGAGACAAGGGGCTCATAAGATGCTCCCGAATGATGCTGGGATTGAGATCCACCTGGCCACCAAGGATGGAACAACCGCGCTCCTCGCTGCCGCCAAATGTGGATCTGGAGAGGTATTAGAGATGCTCCTCGGGTACTACGATAAAACGGATAAATTGGAGTGAATGCATGGTGACGGCGACACGCTTCTGCTACTCGCATCACCTCCGGGAAACGCGACAATCATTGAATTGATTCTCGAGAGGGGTGATCATGACATCAATCACAAGAACAAGCTTGGAAATACAGCTTGGATCTACGCATCACGTAACGGACACTTGGATGCTGCGAAGAGATTCCTAGAACCGAGTGGCATTAAGGTCAGTATCAGGAATGAGGAAGGGAAGTCAGCGTATGACGTTGCAAAAGAGGGAGGGCACGTTGATGTTCTCGCATTGCTTGCACTGCACTCGGATAACATGGATGCGTAGAAATGAGTTTTTCTAGTTACCTTGGCTTTCGTTTCAGTGTAGCGTAGCAGTTTATTGGCTGATATCGAGGCGTGAACACTATTTTAGTTTTTTTTTTGTTGTTTAATTCATTGGTTGCATGCAGCATAGTATTTTAGGTTGAACATGAGGTTTTTGTTACTTTGAGGATTATGAAGAGGAACGGGAAGGATAGGGGGCACACTTTTCTCCTGTGGCAGAGGGGCAAGATGCATGTCTTGTTCCAATTACCTTCTTCAACCGGTGATGCTGAATGCTTTTTGTCTGATTCCTGCCATTTTCTACTATCATTTTCAAGTCATTAACTGATTATTCTGTCTCCTACCTAATGAAATAAACCTTTACCATCGCCATAGTCGTGAGGCAGTATTTGATAGAGCTACTGAGTCAACATATATGGACTGTAAAAAGGTTGTAATCGAAAATGAATTTTCTCTGCGTAGTACGGAAATAAAATTGTAGCCTAAAGAGTCTTTTCAGAAAAGGTCGAATCCAAATTATGGTGCGCACACCCGTAAAGGCGACACGGCGGTATCTAAAAGTGGAGCAACTGTGGCTACAAGGTGACTCCTAGGACAATTTGAAATAACGGCCCATATTGGAACATCCCCGAATGTCAACCTTCCCATCTGAACTGGAGCAGGAATATGAGTGCTTTTAACTATTTCGGGAATTTCATTGGGATCATTACTAGCTACACCGATAACGCCATTTACAAATTAGAAGTCGAACACCAAGCATACAGGAAAGGAAAGGAAACAGCAGAAACGTCCTTCGCCAGATAACAAAATAATAAGAAGCACCTATACCATCTCGGGTGAGCCAGCCGTGAAGGTTAGTGTGCATGCTAAGAGCCCAGTCAGTCAGTAAAGTAAACATAACCCACCACAGCTCGAGCGGAAGAATTTCGGGAGAAGAGTAGAAGCAGGTCCAACCAGCAACGCGGTGGATCCAACCGGAGAGTTAATGCTCACCTTGAGGTTTATATCCAGATATCCACTAGGAGGCGGGGGGGGCAAGAGTTTAAAGGTAGAACGGAACCCCCAGATACTCTGCTATCTGACTCCTCTGTAAGATAACCGTCGAATTCGGCATGGGCGGGAGCCCAAGTGTGGCGGACGTCTGCTGACATCCTTCAGCTGTCAACCGATCACCCTGGGTTAGCAAGCTGATGTCGGTAGAGGGGGAACGCGAGGGTACGCCTACCACTCAGCGTCAAGAGGTCTTGCTGTGTGACCGGCATACCATTTCCGACCGTTACCCCCGGCGGGTATCGGAGAGGCGCCCCGTCGCCCGCCGTGGCATTGTGAAGACGAATGGGCAACAGTTTTTGGCTGTTTCTCACTCTGTCAGTCATGGCCAGAAGGGGGGGGGGGAGAAGCATTTCACGGGTCAGGGGTAGAAAGAGAGGGCTTCTGCGTAATATAGAACCTCCTACCTTTCACGAAACTCCTCGCGCAGCAGGCCTATCTGCGTGTGGAGATGACCTACCTCCGCACGGAACTGACCCGCCCCTACATTGAGTTGACCCATCTCGGCGCGGAGCTGGCCAATCTCTGCTCGCATCTCGCCCATCTCCGCTTGTATTGTGCCCATCTCCGTCCGCAACTCCGCAATGATGGTGCCTAGAGTAAGCTGCATTTCCTGTCGAAACATGGCAGCAGTGAGCGGGATGATGTTCGGCGCGAGCCCGACCTCATTCTTAATCCCATCGAGACACTGAGCAATCACGGCGAAGTTCGGTTCACTGGCCATGCCGGTTTAGTATATTGGGGGGGTGGTGCGCTGATATATATATAGTTCCCTGGAATATCCTTTAAGCTCTCAATGCTGATCCAACCTATAGAGATAGGGCCGGAATTTGAGTTGTAGATCAATTATTCGTAAAGAGAGATAGCAAGACCTGTCACCAAAGGCCAAAGCCCTTTTCTTTTCATTTAAAGGATTGGTGTTTGGTCGGGGAGTGTGTGGTGTGTAAAGGGAATGGAGGGCGGGAACCATGGGTGGCGTGATAAAGAGACGAGCGTCAGCCGGGTAACTAAGATGGATGATTCTAGCACATGTGTTACACCACATTTCTACGTGCATACGTTGAACACTGCCCTGCCGCAAAAAATGGCTTCAATAACGGTCCGGAGGTTTGTCGTGTTCTGTCGGTCAGGAGTGCGGCTCTGCAGCGCCAAGTTCACAACCGAGCGCGGGCTGTCCCTGCATAAGCGTGATCTGCAGGTACCGTGCAAGCACCCTTGCGTTTCCTGCCAAGGCGGCAACCACCGGGAGTTTAATCTTCGGAGGAAAAAGATCAGCGATGCAGGGTCACAGTACCTCTAGGACAATTATGGAAAAAGATACGAAGAGGTAGAAGAAGACGAAACGAGGGCCAGGTTTTGCATTCATACTACCAGTATGGAGTTTTACAGTCATTATATTTACTTCAATTACTCGATCACGACAATCAGCAAGCAGTTGCTGCACCACCGCCTGAGATGATCTTTATGGACTTGAGCCATACATTCATATTTTATCAAGGACCCTATCCCAGGATCAATTTTGAAGTCTTGTCTGATGGCCACTTTGTTCATTTTATTCGCTTTACCTTAGATTACCTGATAACCATGTACAAATTAGCTAACAATTGCTTTAAACTACTTTTTTCCTACAATCACCATCAAAGTTCCCCAACACCAGCCAGAATCCTTCCTTTTCACGGGAGAGAGCGTGTTTTTCTCCTGTTTCCACGGGAGTGGGCGTGTTTTTCTCCTGTTTTCTCGGTTAGTACGATCCAATAGGCTGAAAATCTTCCAGTTTCTGTTTGGTTATTCAGAAACAACAATTTCAGGATTTATCAGTTGAATAGATCCTCCAGTTCAGATTGGGGAACTGGGACTTCCTATTGATCAATGACTTTATCTCGTGTCAACTCAACAAAGAACAGCTCACTTTATCTGCCGGGAGATTGTACTCCTGCAGAGCCAGATTAGAGAAGTGTGGAAGATTCGTTGATTGTACAGCTCGATATCAGAATTGAGGATCGGGCGCAATGGTGTAGTGTGTAGAGCGCGTGCGCTCAACCATTTTTCACAACCCAGGATAGAGACGACGACGACATCATAAAATTCAACCACGAGAACCATACCTACTACAGACTGTAAAACAGGCAGGAGGCAGTGACCAGAGGGGGTGCTATGGGAAGGAATTGGAATAAAGCAGTTTGGAGGCTCTTATTCATCGATTACTAATCTCCTCAAAGTACCAAAGTCAACCCTTGCCCATTCCATTTCAAGGTATGAGAAGACTGGTCAAGTTAGACCCACAATCATATATGGAAAACCTAAAATCACTATTGCTAGAGATGGTAGACAGTTCCTGATCTGAAGTAGATATGAGAGGACAATGTCATATGAGCAACTCCGACAGGAATTTGCAGTGCAAATTTAAGCTAGAACAATGAAGAAGAGGCCAGCTACATTTGATGTCCACAAGCATATCATGGCTGAGAAACCCAAGCTAACCTCATATGATGCAAGAAGAATTCTGTAACAGCAACTACACAATTCGGCTATGTGAAAGATTGGAGCGTGAAGGGGAGATATTGCACATTGGGGTTAGCATTAGGAATAGGGGTTTCTGTCTCGTTCTTTATGTTTCTGTTACGCAGAAATATTAGTCAGCATTGGACTAGGGTTGCATATATAAGGGAGTTTTGTCTCGTGCTTTCACCTGTTTTATTTCTTTCCTTCTTTCTTCACGCAACCTCTGTATTCACTTCACTCGCTAAGGCACGTGGAGGCAGAGTTTACCTTCAGGCCTTTCGCCCGACCGCGACTGGAAGTTGGGATCCCCCCCGCCTACCCCGACTGGTAGGATTCCCATCTTATTGAGTTGAAGCCTCTCACCAGGATGCGTCCTTCTTCTCGAACCCACTCCTCAATACGTCGGCGCCTACGATCGCGACACCCCATCAACCGGTCCCCTGTTGCCAACCCAGTCTACCTTTCGTATCGGCCCACTATCACTAAGCTGGAGATTAGTGCAGGTACATTGCCAAAGTCTACGAAAAGCCCGCGTTGTTAGCGATTCTACGGTCGCAAAACAGTCGCTCCACTCCCTAAGCGAGGTCCTCCGTTGAACTTACCCCTCTTTTCGGCCCGAGCCAGGCAACCCATTTTAATCGAGTCGGCTTTCCCCGCTCACCACTCCTCAACTGTCCCGGCCTACAACCGGTGCTACCACTTCAAATACAGTCGGCACACTCGAATGCAACCACCATATTGACCTCCCCCGCACAAGCACCTTCTGCCCGACAAGCAGACTTCCAGGTACCCCGCTTAACCTATCTCCAACGCTTTCGAACCGCGTTCTTCTGTCGGCCAGCCTGCCAGTCAATAAGATTACGACTACGGATATACACTCAACGCAATCGGATCAACCTAATGGTGAACTGACTAATGGGTACTGTTAAGATTCGTTCACAGGTATTACCATAATTGAGAACAGGTAGCAGGTTCAGTGTACTATGCAAGAGTACCTTGTCGCTTCGCGACGTCAGGTCTGGACTAGGTTGTTATTATGAGAAGTGTTAGGATTCTATCAACCACGGGAAGGTTTCTTTGCTGTCACTCAGATTTTGCTTACCTATACCACTTTTGCACGCGTTCTTTTGTATTCGCACCATTCTTGCTTTGACTTTGTAATTAGTCGCTCGTTACCTTTTCCTTTGTTTATTTTTGTAGTTCTGGTTTTTGTCGGCGGTAGTTTGGAGTGCGATAAGCCCGAGGTTTCTATGCAATATAAAATCTATCTATCTATCTATCTGTATCTACTCCACGAATATTACCGTTATTCTGTGCTACGTCATAGGGCTGAACTGGTTTGTCATACTAGGTAGAGCCGCCCCATAGTCTATAGTCTCGCCCATAGTCCATAGTATCGAACACTTTCTACTACGTCCTCGCCTCGGTTGTATTCCTTGGCACTATAGTCCCTCATCCAATAGGCGGGTTCTAGGTTCGTCTCCGTCGCCATAATACAACACCATAGTCTGATGTCGGAACAGCACTATCGATTATCGACAATTAAGCGGCGCTTCAAAGCCTTTAGCGCGCGGTCGATATCTTGTTTATTGAAGCCTCGCACTTCTCCGCGTTGTCAAGCATTCGCACGATATCTGCAGCGGTTTACAGGAGATGGGCGGAGGTGAGAAGCTGAAGGAATGTTTGTCTGAAGTGAAAGCGGCAATATTGTATCTCTTTGGGTGATAGATTGGATTGTGAAGGGAAGGTATTGTGCAGTTGGATTGGGATTTGTAATGGGGTTTCTATCATGTTCTTTCGGTTCCTGTTACGGAGCATTAGTCATCAAGGACTGGAAGTTGGATATATAAGGCGTTGCCCGTCTTTTAATGTTTTCCTTATTTTCCTTTTCTCTTCATAGCCTCCTGTCTTTCTTTCATTCAAAATTTCGCTGGGGCAGGAGTTTCTCTTCAGACCTTCAGCCCGACCGCGACTGGAAGTCGAGATCCCCCTACGACCGGTGGGATTTCCATCTTATTGAGTTGAAGCCTCTCGCGAGGATCGTCCTTCACTCAAAACCCTCCTCAATCGTCGGCGCGATCGCGACAACGTCAACGGTCCTGTGGCCAACCACTCTATCTTTCGTGTATGTTGTCAATAGCGCGGAGGTTAAGCGGTAATTCTGCTCTGGCGTTGATAGCGATCTTCTGATTCATAAAGCAGTCGCCCTCCTTCTGCGAGGTCCCCGTTGGCCTTACTCTTTTCGGCCCGGTAGACATTTTAAGTCGGCTTTCATGCTCCTCAATCGGTACACCTGGCAGACTTCAAACTCGATTCGGCACCTTGAATCGACCACCATATTGACTCCCCCACTCAATCACCTTCTTGCCCGACAAGCAGACTCGATCTTACCGCTTTCTCCATGCTTTCGAACCTCGTTCTTCTGTCGGCCTGCCAGTCAACAAGATTCTACGGATATCTGTTCAATGCTATCGGATCAACCTAGTGGTGAACTGACTCATGGGTACTGTTAAGATTAGTTCGCAGGTATTCTGTAATTGAGAACGAGGAGCAGGTTCCGTGTTTTTTAGCGAAATCTTAGTAATAAACATGACGTCAGGATTCGGACAAGGTTGTTATTAGGAGAAGTGTTAGGATTCTACACGGGAAGGTTTCTTTGCTGTCCTTAGATTCTGCTTACCTGTACCACTTTTCTTGTAGCGTTCTTTTTGTTTCGCAATTCGTATTACCGTTTTTATGCGTGATGGATTCGTTACCTTTTCCTTTGTTTATTTTTGTAGTTCTGGTTTTTGTAGGCGGTAGTTGCGATAAGCCCCGAGCTTCTAGGCAATATAATAAATCCAATCCAATCCAATCCTGTATTTACTCGGCCTTCCTTCTGATAAGAATCATCTGCATTTTCGCTGTACTTTCGAGAGAAAATCCTGTATCTTAATAGAGCGTCTTCTACTGGTACCTCAGAATCCACTCTTAGATCAGGGGGCATCTACGCTCTCGCCCCTGAGTTGTAGAATTTTCTCTACTGTAGCACTTTCATCCCATCCGACAGTGGTCTTACGCAGTATATCATCTGGGTCGAGCCTCTCATCCATGTTGGACAATAACCCCAACCGACCATCACAAACCTCAGCGGGAGAAAAGAACCTTATCCGAAGTTTCCCCAGAGAAGAACAGGAGCGGATATGATGTCATGTCGTCATCACTCTCCTCATTCTTACTGGACCACCTCCCAAGATTTATTCCCAACCCACCCAACCAACCCAATCAACCACTATCGAAGAAACCCAGATCGAAGAAACCCAGAACAATGAGAACCCGAGGGAGGAATTCGCGGATTCCAAGGACTACGACCGGCCGTACATCCCCAGGATTGACTTCCTTCACCCCAGCATCGTCCCCCAGGAAACCCACAATGTCATGGATCTAAACTACACCGCATGGCTGGTCAGAAACGCCATGTCCATTGCATCAAACCGCATCACCGACGACATGCGGTTGAACATGGCGTCAAAAACTGAAGAAGATATGGTGAAACAAAACAAACAGCTCCTGAGCACGTCCGCGTCCTCCATGAACCAAATGCTGGAAATGATGAATAGGCAGGACGTAATGCTTTGGAAAAAGCAACAGCTTTCAGCAACAATACAACACTGTGCGCAGCCTTTGGCCTCAGGCACCACAAGCCGAACAAAACAAAGGGAAAAAAACCAAACCCAAGGAACCCCCATTCTAACAACAACAACAACAATCATCGCCCGTCATAAAGCGTATGGCCAACCAACTTCCAGGTAGTTCGAAAGGAAGAATCCAAAACAGGACCCCCTCTTCAAACCGGACTTCACCAAGATCAAGCAGAAATTGTTATTGAGACCAAGCATCATACGTAATGAATCAGACAAAAGATCAACTCCATGATCCAAGACCCAGACTGTCGCTCGCCATGACCAGACAAACCTCGAAGAACAACTTTGTCGCAGGAATCCAAATTCACCATAATAAAAGTCATGGAATCTATTCGAAATCGAATCATGCTCAAGGAACTAAAGATACCTCGTCGACATCCGGGTTAACTCTAGATGGTCGAAATTCATCCTCTGGCATCCCGGCGGTGGCGAAGGCTTAAGCCGGACAGTTGGTCAGTCATCCGAAATCACCAGCAATGAACAGCCATACAATAGCACAAATCACGATGGCTCAATAAACCAGAATCCCGTATTGGAAAAGCGGCTCCTCGATGGTAATCACTTAGGAACTATTCAATGGAAAACCTCGGACTCCAGCTCCTTCAACCTATTCGAGCCATGCAGACTCGAGACCTACACCTCCAACTCCGACCCAGTGCAACTGCCTTGAATATGGACGTAGGCAAAGCGCTGCAAACCCAACAGGCAGCTGCGGACACCGCTCAATAAAGACAACGAGCACGTCTGAGAATGCTCTGGAGGCACCAGAATCTTGGCCCACTCACCAATCAGATGCTTCAACTGCAAAAGGACACCATAAGGCAATCGGCGTGGCATGCCGGAAAAAAGGCCAAGATCGAGCCAAGCTCTCCAACCAGCCGATCCCAGAACCTGAACGCCCGATTGTCATCCCGGACGTCGAGGAACAAAATGAAGAAATGGAAACCTCCGGCTAATGGACCCACAACACAGAACCTAGCCATTCTTGTGACAGGCTATATAGCAGCTAACAACAAAGTCAGTAGTGGAGGAAGCAGAATTGGACGACATCTCTTTCTTTTATTCTGAACCATGGAACAACGAGGGGACGGACACCCACCAGAATCACCTCTCTTTTATCTTTTCAGCAAGCAACAAAAGACACAAAATCGCATGACGTATGTCAGAAAAGCACAGCAACCTAAAACCTAAACACCAAATGCATGATAACCGTTTATGCCGGTGACGGTGGAAATACAAAACAAAGAACACAAATCTTAACATATCTTCACCGGGAGAAGTGGCCTTTGCCAACATCTCGAGAACATCATAATCCAGAACTGCCTAGTCATGGGGGACTTTAACTGCCACCATCGGTATAGTGCAGACACAAATCACGAATCTGCGCCATCAGGCGGACAAAGCAAGCGTAGAATCAAGATGGATGGACAGACAGAGACTGCACCTCTTATGAACCGGGGTTTTCACTTTCCCGAAACAACAACCGACCAACCATAATCGGCCTTCTGGCTAGTCAAAGGAGTCTTGGACTATGGCGTACGTGGAATATGGACAGATATGGGCAGGGTCAGATCGTGGAAAGACCATAATCCATATCCAACTCTCCAAACAGCGTCTCAAGAAGACTATGGTACAAAACAGACTGGGAAACAATAAATCTCCCAATTCCACCTACTAGAAGCTTGGGAAAACCAAAAGCCAAACAATCGGCAGACTTCATCGCGGAATATATCGACCAGGTGATTGACTGACTCACCCCACTCAGCAATGGACACAAAAAGTCTAGCGATGGTGGACTGCAGAACTTAAATCTCTTGACGAACCTCAACCTGGAGCGAAGGGCAAGGAACAAAGGAAAGAAAGAAGACAGGGAGGCTGAGGAAAGGTGGGCTGGACCAACAATCTGTAAGCGGAACAGAGGGAGAAAGGCTCTCCAGGAGGAAGTACAATCTGGAAACTCACGAATCGGAAGAAGAAGGAAACCATAATCCGACTATCTGAGGTGAAAAGCGTTCTTGAGGAAGTCTGCAAGCTCTTAGGGCTGAACTCTTACCCACAAATTAGACGTCACGAAGAACTCCTTGCAAATCAGACCCCCTTATTGTGACCTTAGTGACACTTTTGAAGAAGTTACCTCAGATGAGCTACTTAAAGCTATAAACTCTGTCCGGTAAAACTCAGCAGGGACAGGCGGCATCCCTACCCATTCATCAAAGCAGTCATCAGGCAAACCAACTCATGCAGGACATGTTCTCAGCCATGTTGAAAGCGAATCTGGCGGACAGATGGAAGACAGCAAAATGCATCCGATACCTAAAATAGCGGACTATAAAATAGCAAAAAGCCTACCGACCAATATCACTCTCTACAATGCTTCAGTAAAGTCCTGGAAAAAATGTAAACTTCAAGGCTCTGCTCTGATGGAACCCTCGCTCGAACCCTATCCGATGATCAGTTTGGAGGAAGACCAACAATCTCAGCGATAGATGCTTCTGCACTGGCGCCCGATACACAAAACCTGCTCCAAAAAGAAACCACCGGTATAACACCAGACAGACCGGCAATCCTCTAAGCGACATACTGAGGCGTTCAACTGTGTCAACCACTCCACCAGATCATGGCCTTAACAGAAATTCCCCAATACCTCGCGGAATGGTGCAAAGAGTTTAATACCAATAGAAACATTCTGATTCTTCTTCAATCAGCTAGAATCCCCCCGTACAACTCCGGCCTACACGCCAATGTCGCGTCCTGTCATGATCTCAGGAGTAATCCTCAACCCATCCGCATCAGCAAAAAATCAACACCACCTACATCGATGGCGATGCCTGGTCAAATATCCAAATCCAAATCACCAGCGCCTTTCAATGAAAGAATGACAGAAAGGGTCTCCGATGCCAACCCCTAAATGTCAAATCTGAACAGAAATCAGGCCTTGTTTTCTTCAGACCCAACATCCACTCTCGCCAACCCAACAATACCGTCACCATAGAGGGACACCACAATCCAATAAAAGACCGCGCAAAATATGTGGGAGTCTGGCTTGATGCAACTCTCTCCTTCATGCCACGTATAAGCGCCTCTCCGGCGACTTGAGATCGGCTCAACCGAATCCGAATACTCTCGACTACCTGGAGCAAAAGTTAGAACAATCACCATATAATCACGCAGCGTTCCGCTCCTCTGGGGCTCAAGCCTGGTGGACAGGAGCAGACCACGTAGTCCGCACCCTCTCACCAATATACTGTGCAAGCTGCGAATAATCACAGGCCTCCCACGATGGACAAAAAGTAGAAACGACTGCTGAAAAAGCCAGCCCTGCCACCCCTGGAACACCTCTCAACTATAGATCCCGAAATCGGGACCCGTATCTATCATGGAAGATCGCATCCATCGACAAAGAAGCTCACCGACCTATTACCGAAAGTCTTTCGATATACAAGCAACCGGCATACACGAATCGCCTCCCTCATGCTCCTTTCAAAGGCGGGAGGAAGGAAGGAGAAATGGATACAGACCGATCTACTTGAAAGCGAATCTTTGGAGGAATGGAACTTCGCGTCCAATCAAACTACCACCACTTGGCACAACAAAAAGCCAAAATCTTGAACCTTGCGCCGGACAGAAAGCCTTCAAACCGAACCCTTGCCAGTGCTTGGTGGAACAATCTTCTAAACACATCGTCATGGAATGCCCCGATGGCGCAACTCAAACGACCCTTATCGAAAAAATCCCGGCATGAGGCGTGGGAAAATTGGATGTTCTACCAACCTCAGAAGACCTGATCTTGAGTTAAGCCAAAAACACAACTCCTGAAATGGTACGAGAAAGACGAGGACGGGGAGGATACAGATGCCTGAGAGGCGGGTTTTCTTTCGTTTTTTCGTTTCGCTTTCTCTTCTTCTTTCATTGTCGTACTGATATCTCCTTACTGTTCTATCTCTTCGGGTCGCTTTCCTTTGTCGCTTTCCTTTTGTCTTTCCTTTGTACGAGGGGGTGTGGTGTGCGATAAGTCCTGTACTTCAAAGCAATATAAAATCAATCAATCAATCTTGTATTTACTCCACGAATACTATCTTCGTTCTACGCTACGTCATAGGGTTCAACTGGTCTGTCATACCAGGTAGAGCCGTCCCATAGTTCATAGCCCATAGTCAACGAACGTTCCTACGTCCACGTCCTTGCCTCGGTTGTATTCCTTGGCATCATAGTCCCACGTCCATAGACCCCCGTTACAACAAGATCTTGCGGCTGCCCGAGCTCAACAGGCTGCTGTTGAAGTTGTCGCCCCTGACAAAGCACCCATTGGAGATGAGGCTCCACCTGCACCCCTAGTACCACCCACTACAGGCACTACTCATCGGTCGGAGAAGCTTTCAGACCCTGAGGTGTTCATGAGAGATCGTGATCGAGAAAGGCTACATTTATTCAAACAACAAATTAGAATAAAGCTGTTGGGGAATGCCGATCGCTATCCTACCTTACAGTCCAAGTTGTCCTACGCATTTGGCATATTGGAAGGCGTTACCATGTCGGTTTCTCTGATATATCGATGAATCTCAAGGCGGACGATAGAGAGTATTCCGCAGTGCGATATCTGACGATGAAAGCTGTCGAGTTAATCAGCGAGGTTGGCGAGGTCAGCGAAGTCTTGCGTTAAGAAGAGAAGTAACAGCGTATGTATTTAAGAACCAGCGTAGATATAGAAGTGGTCCTGCCTGGTATGGTATGCCAGGTACGGACAAGCGTTACAGTATAGAGAATACAGAAGATGTTGCGTAAGGAAAGAAGAAGAGAAAGGAAAACATGAACGAAGCGAGGGGGAGCCCCCTATTATACCCAAGGAAATCCTGCGATGACTAATCCTCCAATGACTCACATTCTGTAACCGACGAAGCCATAGAGCACAACAACATCATTACTAATCCAACTCCGTAACCTGGCGACTCCATCAACCGATCCATGAAAGTAGCATCAGCTCCTGCGAACCTGAGTCTTAACCTTCTCAGCGGCGGTTTAAATTATTGTCGTGGAAGATGTCGGCAATGACGATATCGTTATGGTGGCGGCGGGTTAATTGAAGTCGATTATATCGTGTCCACGAATACTGCAGGCCATTATTCCTTGTTGTTCGCTGAGTCAGAATCTCACCGACCGTATTCCTCCTCTTGTTAAGCGATGATAGGTGGAGGAGGTGGTTCTTGGTAGATGCAGTCTGCTGTGGCGGGTCCGATCATGGAAGGCGGGGTGTACCTTCATCGAGGTCATTTCGGTAGGCGTATGGGGAGGCGACGCTTTGATTGGAAGCGGTCAGAGTTTCTTCGTCGAGCTTCCGAATTGCGGGTGGTGCGGATATTCTTGGCGAGACAAAGACCATATCACCGATATTATATTGGGGTCGGGGGTTAAACAGCGTTGGTGGCTTCTTCCTGCTGGTCTGTGCCGTTCGGATGTTGGTGCGTAGGTATTCCTGTAGTTCCATCATCTTTCCGAAGTCTTTGGCATCGAAATTTGGCGGTGTCTTGTCGGATAAGCTTGACCGTTACTGTGAAGGGTGGAAACCGAAGTTCTGCGAAGAAGGGGTGGCTTTGGTGGAGGCGGAGACTTGATTGTTAGCGGAGAACTTCGGCCATTAGAACCCCTTGTCATCCTGTTGATAGGACGTAGCCTCGTAGATATTGTTAATTACGCGTTGAGCCTTCGGTTTGGCCATCGGTTTCGGATGGAAGCGGTGGACATCCTTCTTCAATCCCAAGGTGTTTACTCTTTCCAGAACTTGGCGTGAAGCTATGTCTGCGGTCGAGTGATATGTGTAGGGAGACCGTGGATTTTCAGGCGTTCGCAGATATAGTTGGGCGGCGTCCCCAGCGTTGACAGTGGTGTTGCAGGGTAAGAGGTGTCGCGTCTTTGTCGGTCGGTCGCGATTACCTGTGATGGCGTCGTAGCCGCCCGCTCTCCGAGTCAGATGTGAAATCCATTGATACCTCCTCTGCCATGGTTGTTCGGTATTGGTAAGTCGGAATCTGCGATTTTCCGTGGGTCTTGGTTTGCCGTCGACAATATAGATTCGGACATAGCCAATGTAGTTCATCTGGTAGTAGTAATCCTCTTGATGAGTTCGAAGGTCTTTTCGCGTCCGGTGTCCAGCAGAAGGCGTCGTGGTAAAACGAGATTTGGAGTTTGAAGTCGTAGTCGAGGGCGTATAGATTCACCGATAGCGATCGTCGCCGTTCTCGATGCATTCGGGTGAGATTTCCTTCGATTGTTGTTTGCCTTTGTTTCGCATTTAATATCTTTTCGGGAATGGGTCAGCTCTATATCGCCATTAAATAGTGTATCCAGTAAAGGCGTTCTTTTCAATGGGTTCGTTTGATAAAAAGCCATCAAACTTTCTTGGTTTCCACATTTTCCTTCTTCAAACGACTTGGCTCTGGTGCAAGTGTCTTTCATCCCTCTCAGGGAGATCTCCTGATCTTCTTGTTAATGCGTCACCCGCGCTTGCTTCGCAGTGGTGTTGATACGAAGTTGAATCGTGAAAGGTATTATTGCGCTTGCCTTCGGTTAAGTTGTTTTATCTTCATAAAATCTTCGAGGTTCTTGTGGTCGATATGACAGCGATTGGGTGTCTTCGCCCTCGAGTTCAGCGTTCTTGAATCTTTCGGATTATTATAACAGTTCCTTATCGTAGATCTCGTGAATTCTGTTCAGCGAAGTGTTTCTTGGAGAAATGGCGACAGGTCGAAGGGTGTGGGTATCGTCGTATTGGGAGAGTATGCGGCGGAGGCGTAGTCTGAGCGTCGGTTTCCCAATGATTTCTTACCGGGGTCAAAGTGGGCAAGAATGGGGGCGGTAGTGAATGCTTCGTGGCGCGTTGAATGCGGCGACTTGTCCATGCCCATGTTTTATCCTTCTTCGTCGATCCATTTCGCGGTCTGCAGCAACGGAGAACCATTATATAAACCGGCGATAGAAGTTAGCCGTCCAAGGAATCTTGTATGTCATGTAACCGTCTTGGGAACCGTCAGGTTTTGTATCTACTTTCTTGGGGTCGAATTCGAATGCGTTGGGTTCGATGATGGTAGGTAGGTGGTGCTTTGCGTGTGGAACTTCGCGTTTCTCCGGTTTCAGCGATACTCCGTTTGCCTTTAGGGCGAGGACTTTTTCGGCGTGGGCTTGGTGTTCTTGAGTGTGTCGTAAAATCAGGATGTCGTCGAGGTAGGCGTGCAGAATATGTCGAGTACTTCGCGGACGCGTCGTTGATGAAGTGTTGGAAGGTGGCGGCGTTGGTGAGAGAAGGCATTACCGTGTATTGAAGTGACCGTGTCGGGTGCGGAAAAGCTGTCTTCCATTCTTCTCCTTGGCCGATTCGAATTTGATTGTACCCTGGCGGAGATCCAACTTGGTGTACCATTGTGTCTTTTGGATAGTCGGTCAGTGTTTAGGATGAGTGGTAAGAATTGTCGATTCTTTATCGTTAAATTTCATTGAGGCCTGATGGTCAACGCGAGACGGAGGGTTCCGTCGACTTTCTTGAATAAGACAGGGCGCGGCGGAAAAACTAGCTCGTATAAGCGCTTTCTCAAGTTATCCTGTATGTATTTCACCGGAGGCGATCAGTTCGTCGCGGGGACATCTTAGTAAGTGGTCGAATGGTGATTCTTTCTGCCTTCGCTTGGCGGTATCTTATAGTCGTATAATTACGTGGGGGCATTCCGTTGGCGAGTCTTCATCCATCGTGGCGTGGAACCTTTAAATGTCGTCTTTGGTACTTTGGTTCTCCAGTCGGTTTAAGCGTTGTCGATAAACGGTCAGGATTCTTCGATAGTGGTCTTTGAATATCTGGAGTTTGTCTCTTGAGCGAAAGCGGCAGAGGCGGTGACGAGATGGAAAGCTTAGTGGCGGGCGATTGCTTTGTGAGGCGGCTTTACCGGGCGTTAACTTCTTTCTTACAATCTTTCGGAATCAAAGCGTATGGTGTTCTCCTTGAACGCATGAGTGGCGTCATCTGTTGGAGCAGGGGATTCCTATCTGAGGGTAAGAATAAAGTTTGGTGACGAAGAAGAACGGATCTCATGGTGGGCATCGATGGACGTTGGCAGGTAGCATGGGTGGGTGATTTGGCCAGAAGATATGGGTCGACCGTCTATGACCAGTGCTGGTGATTTGAGTGGAAGGAGAGAATTGTTATGGCGAATGTTTCATCAATGAATCTGAGCGAACAGCAGAGTATCAATCGATCAATCGTAGGTTTGAATGGGAGTTTTATTGTTTACAATTTTACAAAAGCAACAAAATGATCGTAGTCAATTTATCACTCGCGAGCGATCTGAAGAGATAGAAGCATGAACAAAGGAAAAACATTAGATGGTTAAGACAGAATTGATCAACCAGGACTCTTAGCCAGCGGAGGCGGAGCTGGCGATCGGCGGGGAGGCGGGGTCGTTGGTGGTGCGGAGCAGAGTCTGAGGCCTTTCATGGCCTTGGTTAGTTCTTCTGAGGGCGGTTGGCGGAGGGCAGTTAGCGAAAAACATGGCCGGGGTGGCGCGATGCATCTGAGTTATTATCGCCTCATTCTTCTCTCAGCGATGGAGGTTTCCGTTAACCATTGATGAAGGTGTAGCGTTGTTAAGGCCGGTCGTTGGGTGAAAGCGGCCTGCGGCGGAAAAAGGTCCATAGGGGCGAGCCTCCAGCAGTGTGGGACGGATGTCTTGGCGGGGAAGCGATGGAGTGGCGTCGATATTCTGGATGGCCTTTTGTTGGCCTTCGGCGGATCTGGTTGTCAATAGTCGTGAGGGTGGTCGCGTGAAACTTCGCAGTGTTGGGCCTGTCCGTCACTGTATTTCATCGCATCCTTGAGGTCACCGGAAAGTCCTTCAGCCAGAAGCATCGATCTTACTCCCTCATTGTAGTCTAGGTAAAGGCCATCACGGAGGAATTAGGAGTAGTATGTGGCAAAATCTCCTTTGCGCTTCTGACGAGTTTGACGGCGGTGCCTCGTGGGTCGAGAGTCTCCGACGATGCTTCGAAGTGAAGCGGCAATGACAGCGGAAGAAAGAATGCGGCGGGGTTAAGCGTTGACAAGAGAACGACCTGGTCTAGGGCCTCGCCATTCGGCTAACAGCGTAGATATGGCCTTTCTTCGTTCTGAGCACTGTAAATCGTTGACGCCGAGTTTCATCCGGAGTTAGATATCGCCGGGAGCTTTTGGCCATCTGGTAATTCTCAGGATCAGGAACTTCGGACCTGAAAGCGAAGCGGCGTTGGGTATGGCGGCGGCGAAGGAAGCGGCGGCGAAGCGGCGGCGATGGCCTTGGCGGCGTTGAGGTCAGTTGGCCGATTTATTCTTTCTTAAGGTTATCGATAACCGTTAAGCGGCGAGTTGTTGGCGAAACCGTTTCGTTAGCGTCTGGTGGGAGTTTTCGGCGAGTGGCGAATAGAGGCGTGGTCTTGTTCGAATTCTTGTTTGAATTCCTCGCATTATTGGGAGGGGCCATGCAGAGTGGGTCGGCGGCAGACGTAAGCGTCTGGTCGCGGATGATAATAACAATGTCTCGAGGCGGCGATAGAAGTATTCCATGAAGTGCGATATCTGACGATGAAAATTTGTCGAGTTAGTCAGCGAGGTTGGCGAGGTCAGCGAGTCTTGAAGGTCTTCGTTAAGAAGAAATAAGCGTATGTATTTAAAGAAAGCGTAGATATAGAAGTGGTCGCGGTATGGTATCTTAGAATGCGGACAGCGTTCTGATATAGAAGAATCTGAAGGCGTTGCGTAAGGAAAGAAGAAGAAAGGAAAACATGAGCGAAGCGAGGGGGCTATTATCAAGAAATCCTGCGATGACTAATCCTCCGATATTTCCTTATTCATAGAACGAAGCGTAGAAACTAACGAAGCTTGTCATTACTAATCCAACTCCGCGTAAACTAGCGACTCCATCAACCGATCCATGAAAGTGAAGAAGGAATTGGTTTGCCCTATATGTTACAATTTTATGAGATTCTAGACACTGCTTTTGGGGACCCTGATCAGATGCGCATGGCGAGGAGGAACCTCACAAACATCCGTCAACGAAATCGAACGTTCGCAGATTATTTTGCCGAGTCCTAACGATATGCTGCTGAGTCGGGTATGGATGAAGTCTCTCGGATTGAGGCTTTGATGGAAGGAATCAATGTGGAGCTCGATGAATCCATGATACACCACGAAATCCGTGCGATGGAAGATGCATGTGCGAAACTTTTGCAACGATTGGACAATCGCCATCGAGCGGCAGAAGCTAAACGAGGAAATAAAAAACCTTGGAATGCTACTGCTGCTCTGAGCTCTCATCCCCTATCAGCAAATCCTGTTCCTGCCCCCGTGCGGCCGCTCCGGATGCCAATTCACCTGCTACTGAAACCCACGCCTCGGTCCGCCCGAGAGGTGATGTACCAATGGATCTGTCTGTCGGATGTCGTCACCCCACCCCCGCTGAAAAGAATGCCCGCTTAGCTGGGGGCGATGTTTCTATTATGAAGGGGTTGGACATATGGTTAGGAATTGCCCGCAAGTAAGGGCAACTGGAAATCAACCAAGGAGACCTGTGATGAGGGGAGCGGCATTGAGGATGGAGGAAAACGATGGAAGTGACAACGAGTCGGCAAAAGATTTGTCCCTGCACTAAGTGGCTTAGCACAAGGACTGTTTAAGGATTTCTCTAGGATGTGTAGTTCTGGTTTTTTGGTATCAGAGGAGGAGATGGATGGGAACCAACTTGTAGTAACTTGTTGTATTTCACAGGATAAAGACTCTTTCATCTCTCTGCTCTTATTGATGCGGAGCGTCGCGATATCTTTCGTTAATGAATCTTTTATGCTGTACAATAAACACAATAGCACTCAAAATGCTTAGTATAGATGTTGTAGACGGCAGACCTATGAACTCAGGAAAAATTACCCACATCGTCGATGTTTCGGTAGTTATTCATGGCTATCGAGAGACTCAGCCATGTTTTGTGACGAAGTTAGGACTCTATCTGATTGTGATAGAGGTACGTGGAATGCGACGTCATGATGTTACGATTCGACCAAAAGAGAATTTACTAGTTTTTGACTCTCGGAGCTGTTGTCAATACTGTTCACTTAGTGGAACTGCAGTCGTTGTTCATGGCATCTCGATTCCATTACCAGAGCACCATACAGTCATCGTTTTGGCAACTGAGAAATCTACTATCGACATTGAACAACTTATACCGAAGGAGTTCTATCGTTATATCCATATGTTCGAAGAACACGATGCTTCAATTCTTCCACCACATTGGCCACTCCATGATATGAATATAGTATTAGAATAAGGCATGCACCACCATAGGGACCAATATATGCCTAGTCCCAAATTGAATTGAAGGCACTCTGGGATTACCTTCAGGAAAATTTACCCAAGGGAGTTATTCGCCATAGTGACTCACCAGCGGGAGCACCTATATTATTCGTCAGAAAGGCTGATTGAACACTTCCACTATGTGTTGACTACCGGGGCCTCAATGCAATTACGATTAACAATCATTATCCATTACCGCTACTGAAGGAGACCTTGGCTAGGTTATCGAGAGCAAAGTATTATACCAAGTTGGACTTACGATGGGTATATAATCAGATCAGGATAGCGGAGGGGGATGAGTAGAAAACAGTGTTCAGGCCTAGATATGGACATTTCGAATATACAGTAATGCCATTCGGACTAGCCAATGCTTCTGCTACATTTCAACATTGGTTCAATGACGTCACTACTATCTTGTTATTTAAATAGCGGCGTATTTGGACGATATCGCTATTTATTCGAAACCCTACTAGGCGTAAAAGCATCAGAAGGGAACTAAAAGTACTTGACGAAAACTATATTCACCCTCAACCTAAAAAGTGTGAATTCATGGTTCAGGAAACTAAATACTTTGGCCTTATCCTCACCCCGAATGGAAATAGAATGGATCCAAAGAAAGTTGTCGATATTTTGGAATGGTCTACACCGACTAACCTCCGCGATGTTCAGGTATTTCTAGGATTTGCAAATTTCTATCGACGGTTCATTTTAGGATATTCAAGAATTGTTGCCCCGCTCACAGCTCTAACAAAAAAGAATGTTAAATTCGAATGGACGGATGAAAGGGAGAAAGCATTTCAGATTTTGAAAAAGATGTTCACGACGGTACCCATACTAGCTCATTTCGACCCGGATCGAAAGATTGTTATAGAAACCGATGCATCTGACTATGTTCAAGCAGGAATCCTATCTCAACGTGATGGTGAAGGGGTTTTGCATCCGGTGGCATTCGTTTCCAAGAAATATTCTCCCGCAGAATTTAACTACGAAAAATACGATAAAGAACTTGTAGCAATCATACGATGTTTCGAAAAATGGCGACATTATCTGGAAGGAGCACAATTGGTCATTGAGGTCCTCAGTGCCCATCGGAACCTTGAATATTTCATGACGACGAAATTGCTAAATCGCCGACAAGTCCGTTGGTCTGAATTCCTTTCACGCTTCGATTTCGTTATACAGTTTCGGCCAGGATTCAAGAAGCGAAGCCAGATGCGTTGACTAGAAGGTCAAATGACCTACCTAAAGAGGGGGATGAACGGTCGATGCATCAGAGTCAAGTGGTTCGGGAGCAAAAAAATGTTGATATAAAGCTAAGTTTGTTCGCGGGTACTTTGTCAAATGAATCCGCTGAAGGAACGTCCACTGTAGAGGAGTTATTTCAAAAGCTTACCAAGTTGATACTTTCCCAAACAATATCTTTGCTATGCTTCGGAATGGCACCCGCCACTCGAATAAAATTTCGCTCGCCGAATGTACAGAAAACAACCACGGTCGGATAATTTATCGAGGAGCTCTATATGTACCAGACGATAATGGCATTCAGCTAAAGCTTTTACAAGAACATCATGATAAACCATCGGCAGGACATACGGGTAGAGCAAAGACATTGGAACTCATAAGCCGGGCATATTATTGGCCACAAATGCGGAATATGTCGATCATTATGTCAGGAACTGCAATGTGTGTATTAATGTGTGTCGTGGCATGCGCAATCTGTGCGTGTAGATACTCCATCCCGTCTTAGATGGACCGTGGACAGATGTATCGATGGATTTTGTTACCGACATCCCTGAAAGCGATGGATATAATACAATCTTGGTTGTGGTAGATAGGCTAACAAAGATGAGACCTTTGATACCAACCACTAAGGAGGCAGATTCGAAGGAAGTAGCGAGGCTGTATATTGACAATGTTTGGAAGCTCCATGGCCTTCCAAAAACCATTGTATCCGATCGAGGAACACAGTTTGTTGCAGAGTTCTGGCGGTCACTTTGCAAACGTTTGGAAATCTCTCCACGATTCTCTACTGCATTCCACCCCCAGACTGATAGACAAACGGAAAGAATCAATGCTATAATGGAACAGTATCTCCGAAGTTATGTTTCTTATCAACAAGATGATTGGGTCCGACTATTAGCAATGGCCGAGTTTGCAACAAACAACCATGCTTCGGAAACGACAACAGTTTCTCTTTTTTATGCCAACTCGGGGAGGAATCCAAGAATGTCTTTTGGTACTTTGGAATATGGTAGGACGACGGCGGAAGATCAGGCCAATAGTATTGCAAGGAAAATAAAGGACACCGTGGAGTATCTCAAGAGCGAAATGTTTCGAGCGCAAAAGATACAAAAAGAATGGGCCAACAGGAATCGATCTCTCGCCCCTCGTTACAGCATAGGAGATCAGGTTTTCTATCGACGCACCATATCCTGACTAATTCTCAAGGGGCGGCGATAGCGAGTATTCCGCAGGGTACGATATGCGACAGTAGAATCTGTCGAGTTAGTCAAGCGAGGTTGAGCGAGGTCAAGCGAGATGCGAAGGTCTTCGTTAAGAAGAGAAGGAACAGCGTATGTATTAAGAACCAGCGTAGATATAGAAGTGGTCCTACCTGGTATGATATGTCAGGTACGGACAAGCGTTATAGTATAGAGAATACAGAAGACGTTGCGTAAGGAAAGAAGAAGAAAGGAAAACAGAAAGCGAAGCGAGGAAAGCACTTATTATCTGAAATCCTGCGATGACTAATCCTCTAATGACTCACATGTAATAACGAAGCAGAAACATGAAAACATCATTACTAATCGCTAGCGACTCCATCAACCGATCCATGAAACCAATCTGCCCTCTAAAAAGTTCGATTGGAAAGCGTCTGACCTTCTGACGTTAAGCGAATCGTCATCTTATATAAATTAGAAACACCAACATCCATCCGTATTATTGGCGTTTATTATTATCGCGAGACAGGTAATCCGTTACTGACAGCAGCGATCGCTTCACCGGTTGAAATCGAAGGGTAGGAAGAATGGGAAGTCGAGGATATTTTAGATTTCAGGAAACGAAGTGGAAGATTTGAGTATCTAGTACGATATATAGGATATGACGAAGTCTCTTGGCAACCACTGTCGGATGTTGAATACTCACCTGACATTGTTAAATGATTTCACGAACGCTATCTACAGAAGCATAAACCTACCAGGAGGTAGGCTTTAGAGGGGGGAGTAGTCTGTAACGGGAGCCGTCTGGTTTGCTTATTCGGGTTGTCAGGGTACGAAGAGGAAGGAGTGTGCAGTGTGATTGGGATTGGTAATGCGAGTTTCTATAGAGTTCTCTCTGTTTCTGTTACACGAAGGTATTAGTCATCGCTAGGTTGGGGTATGGATATATAAAGAGGTGTTGTCTCGTGCTTTTTCATGTTTTCCTTCCTTTCCTTTTCTCTTCACGCAACCTCTGTATTCACTCCACGAATACTACATTTGTTCTACACTACGTTATAGGGTTCGACCGGTCTGTCATCTGGGTAGGCACTTATTCTGAGGAAAAGCACTGCTTTCTAAGTCGAGCGAGGGATGATCTGAGTGATGGGTTGTGATCTTGATGCGGTCAGATATGAGAACAAGCGTAGAAAAATGCAGGGGTGTGGGGGCGCGGGTGTGTAGCCAGTAATATTGTGACGGCTTACTATTGGGTGTCTCCAGGAGCGGAATAAGCGAGAACTATGGCTGCGTTCTCTTAGAAATGGCTACAGGACAATAGTATGATACAAGCTGATTCTTGGCAATTGCAGGGTTCATGGTTACGTGTTGAAATTAGAAGGGAGGGACGGAACTAGGCGGGGACGCTTTTCTATTTGAGTTATCTTCGGGTCCATTGTCTTATTTTTATCGTTATCTCATTTAGTATTAGAAAGCGGGCCTTGGCATAGGTTCCAACATGTATAAATAGGGTAGGATTCTGCCTCGTCTTAGTGGCATCATCAGTCACTCAGCGAGCGGAATCCGGTTCTACAATATTCTGAGTTTAAAAAGCTACGAAATATCGACTTAGCGTTGGCGTTTCACACTTATAGTCGTAGTGCTTGAATACCTCTTCTTCTGTAGCCATTTCGATTGTGTTCATGGCACTATAGTCCTCACCCATAGACAGCGTTACAATTCACTCCAAGTTAAGTTTAAACGTGCGAAAGAACTTTAGAAATTGGAATATTCCCCAAGGACAACCGAATCATTTGGTGTTAATTGATTTTTTCGATGGATAATTCGGGGCCCGTATTATCCCTAAAACGTGGTGAACGTGGAAATCAATTGCGTGTTTGAGCTTCAAAGCTCTCTCTATACTATCATAGTCCTTTGTCCCCCTGATAATGTTGCCCAATATAAGTGAACGTACTTAAGTTGCAGATCCCAAAACAGTGATTACAGAGTTGCAGAAAGCCTCCTGTCTTTTCGGACTTCCTTGAATTTACACTGTAAGGATCCGAAGTTTACTCAAGGGACCAATCTTTCTCCATCTCTCCATATCAATATTTTCCTTCTCTACTTGCTTCTGATTATCAGAAGCTAATAGTTGAACTGATCTTTTGCCGTAAAGGAAAACTTTAACAATAAGGTTGAGAATGTGACCGTAATAAGGGATATATCGGGATGTATGCGTCAATTGTATGCTGACCGGAGGTGGCACCAGTGTTATTGGTGGTAGTGTTGTTGATAAAAAATTCAGCAGAGCTGAACGTATTCGGTTAAGAATATATCGTAGGGCAGTCATGTTATTACCACCATTATCCAAAGTAAAATACCCAAATAGGCTTCGAATTTCATAATCCTGAATGACGGACCAAACAATTGCTCCTTGGTTCTCCCCACTATGTACTCCAAGTAGCCATCGGAAGCCAATAAGACCATGATGTATTGTATTTAGTTCATCCAACCAGTACCCAACAACAGCAAGAAGGACCAGATTGTTTGAAGACGTACACATATCAAAACTAATATGTATAGAAGAAACTGAACTGCTCAGTATCTTTTTAATTATTGCTTTATGTAACACGAATGAGAGTTATCGACCCTATCTTGTAATCTACAGACAAACACACGATATCACTAGTGCCAAGAGCTCCGAGCGAGCTTGGAGAGTTATCACCCCACACTGACTCTATCGTGAGCGTGATGTCCACGGTGTTGCTTCACCAAATTAAAGCAGGGCCTAGCCCAGTCGACTGTACTCACCCACACTACGGCGTTGCCCAGTATTAGTGTCACGGCGTCAGTCCAGTCAACAACGCGCCGTACAGTGCCCACTTTTCCGGCATTGATCAGCGCGGCATTGGTCTAGCAAAACAATAGCAGCACTCAAGCTATTCTACGGCGTTGCCTAAATATTGATGGAGTCAAGGCTGCCCCAATGTTAGAGTTTTGCGGTTAAGCTCTGTACGTTTATTGAGTATTTTCGTTTCATATTTTTATTTCTTTATACTGTAACATTTGTTCGAGGTGGTGAAGGTTCATGGGAAGTTCAGAGAGCTGTGATATTGCTGTAGACGAAAGTCTACATGCAATCGATAAATTAAACAAAAAGAAAAAAGGTACGATAAGATGTGATCACTCTTCTAGGCCATCGACTCAACCCGACTATCCACGGAGGACCGACATTCTTCTCCGGCCCACTCACTGAGCTCGACCCCAGCCACAAACATCTTGTCAGTCACGTAACTTTACTAGACTGGGCACGAGGTCACCCACTCACATGTTTCTTTAAATAGGAAACACCACTCTTTTAACATCCGACGCGCTTCCTGTTTTCTTTTTTATTTTTTCTTCCCTTTTCCTTCTCGACCAGCTCGCACAACCGCGGTGAGGCCAGGGCTCTTATCCTGTAGCATCCTTGCAACATCTCGCTAAGGACGGTACCTGCGTCATGATTCACAACCGGGATGACCTGCATGCGCGGGAGATCGTCAGGTACTGGACAGGGGTGGCAAGGGCCAAGAGTACAGGGATGTGAGGCGGTTCCGCTGCGACGACGTTACTAAACGCCCTAAAGTAATGTATGTGTACTGCGACTCTGCAATCGACAACGTACGTAGAAGAGTGTCGATATATGGTAATCGGCGGCCATGACTCGGTCGCATGTTCTGGCTCGGGTGTGCTGGTGGTGGAGGTGGTATAGAAGGTGGGTGTGCGAGGACAGTCGTTGTGAGGGTATGAATACGGAGCGGGGGAAGGGTGGGGACTGGATAACGGCTACTATGGTTACTTAAGAATGATCAATAAAAAAAATATCAAGCTTCCCTTGCAAGATGAGATTAGTATGATCAGGATAACGCGGCTAGTACTTAGTAGCCTTGCTTTCACGTTTGTACTTTTGATATAATGCCTGTGGCCTTGTTCTGTCCCATTCCTGGCTGCTTTCCCAGCTACTAGACACAGGTCTTACTTTTAGTCGAATTTTTTTTGCTTTCTAATGGCTTAAGGGGGCTTCATATTGTAAAAATATAGGCCCGTTCGGACGAGGAAAGAAATGATAATGCGCTTGAAAGAAGAAAGCCCGTAACTGACCTGAGACCGATAAGTCATTATTTCCCAGCCTGACGGAATTCGGAAGACAAGATTATCAGGCCCCGCAATATTGAGGATCGGATACAGGTATTATCAGAGAGGACCCTTTACTAAGCTCCAATAATTACCCCTCGATGTAATTATTTGAAAGCCACAAAAAGCCCCATTGTCCTTAACTCTCTGAACGGACGTGTTGGGTTGTCCAAACACCACATTACAGAGCTTTCCTCCTGCTTCATTATTCTACTATACAAATCTGCAACAATTCGGGCGGTCCGAACGGAGCCGTAAATGCTCATGTTGCTAAATACTTCACCGTGCAAAGGTTCAATGAGACAACAATTAGGAGAATATCAACACTTATCAGGTTGAGGTTCCGCATGTAGGTACATAAGATTTGTTAGGGAACACCATACAAAATCATGTTTAGCTACCCGAAACAACCACCCAGCCTCATCAAAGTTTCAAGGACAGTTGGGAATTATCTCAAGGCAGAGCACAGAGAATTCAAGAATTTTAAGTCCATTCTTCAGGTGTGTGCGATCTAATGTTTAAAGTCATGATTTATGTGTTTCTGTCTACTTTGGCTGTAAAAAGATTATATTACCAAAACTTCTGTCGTGGTACTATATGGTGCGCCTACGCTTAAAGGTAGCGGATCGCGACGAGGTGTCGGTCACTTAAGGCTTTGCCACGAAAAATGGTAAAACAAAAGCGGAAAGATAGCACTGTAGTTCAAGAAATAAAGTTTATGTTGAAAAGCCTTAGCAAGTTGAAATTGTGTATTCTTGTATGTGAAATGCGTTAAGACTGAACAAAGTGGAACAGTATTATACCCATTTATACCCCTAGAAAAGCCCACCTGACTGACCTGTGGCAATGATGCAGCAGAATGGCTAGATAGGGGCCCTCATACTAGCCCATGAGGCCTTATTGCAGCCACAATTGTTGCACTTCCGTATGTCACCGTATGTCACTGTATGTCACCGTGTCAGCTTTAAGAGTGTGCGCACCATACAACAAAAATGTTACCGGCCACTCTGGGTGTTCTAACCGGCCTGTAGAAGCGTCCTATCCAGCAGAAGGCTTTTCTAGATGTCCTAATTTGTGCAAGGTAAAACGAGACAATTTTACAAAACTCTCGGAACTTCCTCTTAAGTCAAAATCATGTTTATTCCGTTCAATTCTGCTCAGCATTTAACCCTAACTGTCACCAACATTTTTTGAATACCCTAACCCTCACTATCCCTCTCACTACTAAATGCTCGAGACTTTGTCAACACTAAAAATCATGTAGCGGGAATTACAAAACATGAGGCCTAAAATTCGAAGACGAGACAAGAATATGCTTTAATCTGTCCTGACTTCTTGGTCAATGCTTCCCAGTCGTCAAGGTTCGCACTTACTGGGTTATTATCGACCACCATGCTGGCGCCAGTATGCAACTCTGGCGACCCGGACACCCAGCTCTCCATGTAACCGATCATACTGAAAACGGAACAGATTTGGTCTGTTGGACAGTCAATAACCACAAAATGCACCAAAATTGGTCTGCAAGCATAGGAAATATTGTAAGTATATACAGGCGGTATATAGACATTGGAGTCTCGTGCTGTTACCGAGATACTGGAGTTCAGCACCCACTACAAAATCGTTTAGTGCGTTTGTGACTGGGACCCCGGTAGTCAATACCAACCCATTAATTAATCAAACGTCTCAGTTAAAAACGTTGACGGATGGGAAGCGTTGGTGAGGAGGTCAGAACACCACGAAAGTAGCTCGACAGTGTTTAGCGGGGTACCATGTCGGGTCGATATTCCAAGATGATAAAATACCGACCGAATAGCTCGATTGATTTCTTCCTATCAATAGACATAGGCTCTATTTATCTAGTCTCGATAAACGTAGCCGCACTCCCAGCTTCTCAACCCTGCTCTAACCCTAACCATAACAGCCTGCACCTGTCACTGTGGCACGAGATTAGTTATCAAAAAAAAAAAAAATCCTAACACTCCTGGATATACCATGAAGACATCTGTCAGAGTCATTGACCAGGCGCTGGTGTCTGCACAAATACCAGCGGGATTAGCAAGAAAAAAGATCATTTGGTCATTCTGCAAAAGTTGGGAGTAGTTGAGGTCTAGTTTCGCGCTTAGCCCTCGCCAAGGGAGTTAAATGCAGAGGATCTAATTTTTCACTTAACCCTTTTCCGGCAGTTCCGATTAATAGAATACTTGGTACATAATTCCTTTGGGTATGCGCCGGTAGTTGCGAGAACATTATCAATGCTATTGTAATAGGTTCTGATGCCCAACACTGTACGCCTTCCCGTAAGCTATAGCGGGCGTTCTATCGCCGGATAGATCAAATTTTGGTGTTCTAGTGAATAGAACAGTGTGTCTATGTGTTTCTTATAGCCCCCCCCCCACCCCGAAAAGGGGGGGGGGGTCTATTTGGTTCATGAACTCTATCCATTTTCTATCGATTGCAATAGGCAGGATACCTTACTAGCGCGAGAGATATGTACATAGTCCCAAAAAATGACCTCGCGATACCGAATTTGTATTAGGCGCTGATGAGACCTTCAGGAATCGATATCAAACACCGTATGCTTACGGAAACCCGGTCTAGTCGAAAGCCATCCTCTATTGCAATAAGACACGTTCAATAGCTTACGGGAAGGCGTCCACTATCGACAGGTATACAGATATATAGTCGACCTACTTCGTACCCCTGTTCGTCGTGACAAGGGTAGAGATCCTCGAGCAACTTCCCCCTGCTCGGTGCGTGCCTGACGATCAGGGTCCCGTGAAATATTCACGAGTAAGATACTGGGGGTAAGAAACATGGTTATAAACCGGTTATAAACTCAGGTCCGGTTGAGAGTGAGTAAGATACTGATACAGGGTTAGGGGTTATTTCAGCAACGAGTGAGCGTAAAGAGTGAGGAAGAAAGCACTAGAAGAGGCAGATACAACTACATGTAGCTGGACTTTTGAAGAGGCATTCGGCATGTTTTTCGCTTATGTAACCGGTAACCCGAAGTATCATGCAGTTATAAACACCAGTTTCGAACAGCTCGAGTATTTTGCCCTGTTTTAAACACGGTCTCGAGTACCTCACGGGGACCCTGCCAGTGACGATCCCACCTACACATGCAGCCCGGTTGTGAATCTTGATGCAGGTACCCACTGGTTTTGGCACATACGGCTCATGGCTCGAGCCTCATTGCGGTTGTGCGCTAGAGGTCGCCTCGGCCAAAAAAAGAAAGGAAACGCACGGAGCAGGATCCACTCTTCATCAGAGTAATCTTTCAGGACCGGACGCTATTTGTAGAGACTAAACCGGTCAAGCAAAATCTCTTGTAAATCCGCTGCTAATAAACCTAACCCTCAATCCGTGAACCTCTTTAGTATGAATGTAACGCTCGTCACCCTTCCTTCAGCAGATCGTTTCGTTTTTTGAACGGGTTTATTCTCTTTTTGGCAGCGTTACAATCCAATTGCGGCTAGTATAGTGAATATCGCCACGCCGTTTCTTCGGCAAAAAGTTGTGAATTGCGGGAACGAACGAAAGGATTGGCCATTTCCGGCCAGGGATTATCGCTCTAGTGGTTGGTTGAATGATATTGATATGCATCAGAAGTTTCTCATATAAGTAATTTTGATCTCTGGAAGCTAGCCAATTTTTTGAGTTATGGCGGTAGCTCAACTGGTAACATATGCAGTGCCGGGTATATTTACCCCACATTTCAAACACCAATAATCAGGAACCACATGTTTCAGCATCCGCAGTGCTGGGGGGGGGGGGGGGGCAACTCTACTTTTCTCTCACTTTTACATTCTCAACGTTCATAGTCAATCCATTTACTACCTCTCTATTTATCATTTCCTTTCACGAAAGGATAGCTATGATGACTTTGACATACAGGGAGGGCTTTAGCTGGGCCTCAGAAATAGAGAGTCGATGTGGAGGGACCGACATTTTGCTGCTCCAAGACCCCCCAGCATCCTTCGATCGAGATCATAAAATAAGTAATGATTCACTTGTTCCTCCGGTATCTAGCGTTACACACCCTCAATACTCATGGGCCTTTGTGGCTAAACAAGGCTACATTTCAGGATGTATGTTATCAAATCCTAGGGATGTTGAGCGGTCAAAACATTCTTGCTCGCCGTTTTAGACAGGTCAGCGTACATTTGAGTGCAGGCGTGACCAGGAGCTAACATTCTTAACATAGCTGCACAACTCCCCAGCGTTTTTTGTCTTATTCTGGATACCCTTTCTACCGGGAATCAGTGCTTCGCTCATTTTAACTTCTCACCGCCACCCTATTACTCTACTCCCCAACACTCCCGGGAGATCTGGAACAGATCTATACAGCAAGGCCCTATTCTCTTTCCTCATTTTAGGAGCATGTATTTCTATAGTGGCATACGTTTACGAGTACTTGGAGACTCGGCGCCTCGAGAGGGGATCCATTCCTTCATCAGTTGAGGTGCCGAACAGTGGCGAAGAATCCTCTCCCCCCAACTACCGGATTCTAGCTCTCAATGCCCCCAAAGCTGTGTGGACGATCCTTTATGTGATGAACCTCATCATGCTATTTCTCCAGCGGCCTACGCTTGCCCAAGCTGGCGAAAGCCCCAATCCAGATATAGCTGGCCTTGGGGCTCAGGTAAGCTTATGGATTCCTGCTGGAATTGTTATCCTCACTGCGGGGCTGGGGCACTTACATGGGGAGGTTATGGGTGCTAAGAATGTTCATTTAGCGTTGTTTGGCGCCCTGATAATATACGGGTGTAATCTTCTTATTCAGGATATGATGCCAGTTGACCAAGTGATTGGTGCAATGGTTCTCGACTGCCTATTGATGATCGATTCGGTGCCAACCTCCATGAAGGAGTGCTTATCAGCTCGCCACATAATTCGACTGGCATATCTCACTCAATACTTCGGCCTAGTAGTGACCTTTGTGCTTATTCAACGCTTTAGAAGCGCCGTCATAGCCCCCAAAACATTGGAATCTGACAGTCCTCTCACATGTGACTGCTTTCAAATCTACTGGTGGTGTGTGATAGATTCCTGCCATGGAATCTCGCCAAGCCTCGTTGTATATTATCTCCTCCGAGCTACTGGCACACTCCACGGGTCTTGGCTATCACTTCACTATACGGGACTCTATGACGAATGCGAGAAGGCAGAGCGAAGTGATTGCCTCATGTTTGGGGAAATGCCAATGCTAAGCGATAGTTCTGTAGCTTTTAAACTTGTAATATTGTAAACCGGATTCCACTCGCTCAGTGACTGATGATGCCACTAAGACGAAGCAGAATCCTACCCTATTTATACATGTTGGGACCTATGCCAAGGCCCGCTTTCTAATACTAATGAGATAACGATAATAGAATAAGACAATCAACCCGAAGATAACCCCAATAGAGCAACGCCCCCTCATAGTTCCGTTCCTCCATTCTAATTCTGACATGTAACCATGAACCCTGCAATTGCCAGTAACCGAGCTGTATCATACTACTGTCCTACAGCTACATCCCTAAGTAGAATAGCCTGCAGCCATAAGCCCCGCTTCTATTCCGTTCCGGGTGAGACACCCAATAGTAAGCGTACCCTCACAATAGCCTAATACTAATGTGGTTGCACCCGGTGCACCCACACCCCTCGGTACCTTTCTATGCTTGTTCCTTCGTTACCCGACCATACTTGCATCACAACCCATCACTCGTATTCTCCCTTTTCTTCGACTTAGAGCAGTGCTCGTGTTTTCTGTAACAGCTCGTCCCTAGCACTCGAATTGTAAAGACAGTTCACAATTCAATTCCTGCTACGGCTATCACCAAGTATCAAGAATGGATCCCGGTGATCGTATTTCCAGTCATCAACCTCGAGTCAACATTGGTGTGGTCCAAAGGTGCTCAGGATGTAAAGGGTTGGGGGCAAACAGCGTCGATCCTGGGTATTGCAGTACCATCGGGTTCATTCCTCTATGCACTGCACTTGCTGTTCAATACAGAAAGCATCGAAAAGCGGCAGCGGATTATTAGGGACTACAGTCATGGGACTGCCTTTCCACGTTTAGCTATCACGTCCTTAGTCGAATCCGACATGATTTCCTTTGCTGGGATATTACAGAGACTGTCAGCTCATCTTCTTTCTCGAAGACCTTTTGGCAAGGTTTGCTTGCGGAGTCTCAACCACTGTCGTTTGAGTATCATCCTAGGGGCCTGGGGAAGGATCACATACTAATGCCGACAGTGGCCTGGGAGAGATGCTGAGCGGCTGGGTATCATTTTAATCCAGACCTCAGTGTTAGGAAACATAAAACCAATCGGGGATCTATTGGCCGAGGGCGCAAGCATTGCAACAAAGGACCGAATAGAGAGACAGCCTTACATATCGCTTGTAAACAAGGGAATGTCAATATTATCAAAGGCCTCATAGCTGGGGGTGTGGCGCTTGAGATAGAATCTAAGGAAGAGTGGACTGAACTTCATTTCACCGTATCAGGGGGTTCGGTCGAGGTTTTAAAGTGCTTTCTTGACCTCGACATTAACACCAGTCCACAAGCAAAGAATGGTCAGACACCATTGCATCTTGCAATTGAGAGCGGGAATCTCGAATTGTTGCGAGTGATGCTAGAAATGAAGCTGCATCTAGATCTGGGGGATAAGACTGGATTGACCCCCGTTCACCTCGCGAGTGAGCTCCAGGATCCAGAACCTGCTTTGTTGTTACTCGCAACGGGTGCGAATCCCAATTTGAAAGACAAACGAGAGTATTCACCACTGCATATAGCCATCTTATGTGGCATGAATGACTTGGTGGGGGGGATGCTGGATATGGGTGTAGATATCGAGTCGCAAACCAGTGACGGATGGACTCTGCTTATGCTGGCTAGTGATAATGCTGGTGAAGACACAATTTCCCTTTTACTGGAGAGAGGTGCGAATCACAATTTGAAAGACAACAGAGGGTATGCACCACTGCATCTAGCCATCCGTCATGGCATGAATGAGTTGGTGAAAAGGATGTTGGATATGGGTGCGAAGCCCAATTTGAAAAACAAAAGAGAGTATGCACCACTGCATCTAGCCGCCCATCAGTGCCAGAGGGGCATGGTGAAGAACATGATACGTATGGGTGCAAACCCCGGTGCATAGTGTATGCACGGATGGTCCCCTCTTCACTATGCAATGACATGTGAGGATGAAGATCCCAAGCTGGTGACCCTGCTACTAGCCATAAAAGGGAACCCGAACTGCAGAGAACAACATGGATTGACACCACTGCATGTAGCCTCTGTACTGTCCAGATTAGTACAAGCGAGGGCTTTGATTAGGGAACAACATGAGGAAGTCAATGCATCAGACAACTACGGATTAACTCCTCTTCATTACTCTGTTCACTGCGTGAACCATGAAACTACGCGCTGCTTGCTCAAGATGGGTGCAGATCCGTATCATACAGACTATAGCGCTATACATCCACATGACCACGGCCACATTGTCCTTGACTACGGCTGTATGATAATTGTAACGGGGATCTATAGACGAGGGACTATGATGCCAAGGAATACAACCGAGGCGAAGACGTGGCAGTAGGTATTCGAGGCTATGGGCTATGGACTATGGTCGGCTCTACCTGGTATGACAGACCAGTTGAACCCTATGACGTAGAGTAGAGCAAACGTGATATTCGTAGAGTAAGTACAGGAGGTTGCGTGAAGAGAAAAGGAAAGGAAGGAAAACATGAAAAGGCATGAGGCAACGCCCCCTTATATATCCAACTTCCAGTCCGTTGATGACTAATGCTCCGCGTAACAGAAACTGAAAGAACATGACAGAAACCCCATTGCAAATCCCAATCCAACTTCTGTCACGATCCAATCTATCACCTTATGGCAGAGATACAATCTGATATTACAGACTACGCCTCTGGCCTACCTCCTGGTAGGCAGAACTTCCTGGATAATTTCATGAAATTGTTTGGCGATATCAGGTGAATGTTAGATCCGACAGTGGTTCTTAAGAGCTTCATCATATCCCGATATCGTCTCAAATATTCAAATCTTCGCCTTCATTTCCTGGAATCCAAAATGTCGCCGACTTCCCATTCTTCCTCTCCTTCGATCTCAACGGAGGTGGTGGTGATTATTCTTTGTCCAGGTAGCGGGTTACCTCCTTCTGGCGACAATAGGAGACATGAAATACAGGGTGGATCTTATAGAACGAGAAGTTCTAATTCATGGCGTAAGGATTAACAATCCGCTTTCGTATAATTATCGTTTCAGTCGAGTTTCTTGAAGGTTTAGTAAGGACATGGCGTGTTGAGAGAAAAACTTTATCTCTATACTATAGCGAGGCGGGAGTTCGATTCGATTGGTATTTCTTCTTGTATCTTCTGCAGAGCATTTCATCCTTCAAGAAATCAACAATGTCTTTTCATCTCTTTTGCAATACCATTGGCTTGATCCTCTGTCGTTTTCTGGTATTCCAGAAGGCGAAAGTCATCCTTGGATTTCTTCGAATTGGCGTAAAATGGAGAGACCTTGTCGTTTCAAGCATGATTGTTTGTTGCGAATTCATGGTGGTAACTTGTCTGGTTCATCTTGTTGATAGGAGAGCGTAAACCGAAGATACTGTTCCATTACGGCATTGATTCTTTCGGTTTGTCCATCAGTTTGAGGGTGGAACGCAGTGGAAAATCGTGGAGATATTTCCAAGCGTTTGCAAAGTGACTTCCAAAATTCCGCAATGAACTGTGTTCCTCGATCGGATACGATAGTGTTTGGAAGGCCATGGAGTTTCCAAACATTATGAATAAATAGTTTTGCCACTTCTCTTGAGTCCGCCTCCTTGGTTGTTGGTACGAAATGCCTCATTTTGGTTAATCTATCCACCACAACTAGAATTGCATTGTACCCATCGCTCTCCGGGAGGTCCGTAACAAAATCCATCGAGATATCTGTCCATGGTGCATCGGGTATTGGCATTGGACGAAGTACTCCGTAAGGTGCATTGCGTGGTGCCTTCTTCACGGTATGTATAATTTTGACATATCGATCGGCGTATTTTTCGCGTTTGTGGTAAATATCTCGGCTTAGGAGTTAAATGTTTTCTTTCTTACGGATGTCGCAGATGGTTTGTCGTGGTGTTCTTGTAGAAGCCTTAGTCGAAGATCGTTATCGTCTGAATGCGTATAAGCGCCGATAGAAGCGGCATTGTTATTATCCTCATGCGTTAATGAGTGAAATTTTGTTCGAGTGGTGTCTTGGCCTCTCCGGCGTAGCGAGAATCTCATTTAGGAAACTATCAACTTGGTAAGCTTTTGAAAATAACTCTTCAACAGTGGACTCCTTCGGATTCGTTTGACAAAGAACCCATGAACAAACTTAGCTTTGAATCTAAATTTTTCGACTTCAGACCACTTGGCTACGATCGTCAACCCGTTCATCCCCTCTTTAGGTAGGTCGCTTTGACCTTCTAGTTAATCATCTGATTTTGCTCCTTGTTTCCTGGTCGAAATTGTATAATGAAATCAAATCGTGAAAGAAATTCGGATACAGAACTTGTCGCGATTCAATAATTTTGTCGTCATAAAATATTGAGGTTTCGATGGTCATTGAAAACTTCGATGGGGAATTGTCTTCCTTCAGATGATGGCGTAATTCTTGAAACATCGTCACGATTCTTAAGAGCTCCTTGTCGTAGATTTCGTGAATTCGTTCTGCGGAGAATGTTTCTTGGAAAAAGAATCTTGACCGGATGTAGGATTCCTCCTCATCCTGGGATAGGATTCCTCTTTGAAACGTAGTCGGATGCATCGGTCTCTACTGGCAATTTTGCGATCCGGATCGAAGTGAACTAGTATCGGTGCCGTCGTAAACGTTTTCTTTAACATTTGAAACGCTTCTTCCTTTTCATCCGTCCATTCGAATTTAACATTCTTTTTCGTCAAAGCGGTGAGCGGGGCAACAATCTTTGAATATCCTAAATGAAGCGTCGATAGAAATTCGCGAATCCAAGAAACACCTGAACATCATGAAGATTTGTCGGTGTAGACCATTCCAGCATGTCAACAACTTTCTTTGGGTCCATCCTATTTCCATTCGGAGTGAGGATTAGACCAAGATACTTCGTTTCCTGAACCATAAATTCAAATTTTTCAGGTTTCAGGTGAACATGATTCTCATCAAGTACCTTTAGGACCCTTTGAACGTGATCTTTATGCTCTATGAGAGTTTCGGAATAGATGAGAATATCATCTAGATAAGCCGTTACGAATTGATCGAGATAAGGATGTAGGATGTCGTTAATCCAATGTTGGAATGTAGCGGGAGCATTGGCTAGTCCAAATGGCATTACTGTATACTCGAAATGTCCATATCTGATTCGGAAGGCTGTTTTCCACTCATCTCCCTCCGCTATCCTGATTTGATTATACCCCCATCGCAAATCCAACTTGGTGTAGTACTTCGCTCTTGACAATTTGGCCAAGGTTTCCTTCAACAACGGCAATGGATAACGATTCTTAATCGTAATTGCATTGAGACATCGATAGTCAACACATAACGAAGAGTTCCATCCGCTTTCTTGACAAACAATATGGCGCTCGGTGGTGATTCATTATGGCGAATAATTCGCTTTGGGTAAGTTCTCACGAAGATAATCAAGGCGCCTTCAACTCAGTTTGAGATAGGGCATATATTGGTCCCCATGGTGGTTGTTTGCCTTCCTCCAATACTATTTTCATATCATGGGAGGATCGATGTGGTGGAAGAGCTGAAGCATCGTATTCTTCGAACATATGAATATAGCGATGGAATTCCTTCGGTACTAGTTGTGCAATATCGATGGTAGATTTTTCAGTTCCGGAAACGATGACGGTATGATGTTCTGGTGGGGGAATCGAGATGCCATGAACAGTAACTGCAGTCCCACTGAGCGAACAATGTTGAGTACAGCTTTGAGAGTCAAAAATAAGCAAATTTTGTTTTGGTCGAATCGTAACGTCATGATGTCGCATCCAAGGTATTCCCATAACTATCGGATAATGTCCTAGCTTCGTTACAAAGCATGGAGCAATCTCTCGATGGCCATGAATGTCTAACGAAACATCGACAATATGGGTAATCTTTCCTGACTTGATAGGTCTGCCGTCTATGACATCTACGTGGCGTGGTATTTTGAGAGGGGTCATTGTGAGTTTGTTGTGGCATGCAAAAGATTCGTCGATGAAAGCATATCCTGATGCTCCGGTATCAATAAGAGCGTAGGTGGGTATGAAAGAGTCTTTATTCTGTGAAATAGAACAAGTTACTACAAGTTGATTCCATCCATTTCCTCTACGATACGAAAACCCAGAAATATACATCCTAGAAAAATCTTTAAATGGTCACTTGCTAAGCCACTTAGTGCAGGGACAAATCTTCTTACTCATTGTCATCTCCATCATTCTCCTCCACTCTCAGCGCTGCTTTCCCTCATGCTGGTCTCCTTGCTTGATTTCCTGTTCTTGCCGCTTGAGGGCAATCACTAAATGTCCAATTCCTCGCATGAAAGCTTGTCGGCCTCAGCTAGCGGGCATTTCTTTTCGGCAGGGGTTGGGCGGCGTCACTCCAGATAGGTCGTTGGTACATCGGGTGACGAGGATGGGGTTCAGTAACAGGTGTATTGGCGGTAGGCGGCGGCGCGAGGGCAGGGTTTGCGGTAGGGACGAGGGCGAATGCGATGTGATCCAAGGCTTTTACTCGCCGGCTTCTGCATTTCGGCGGCGATTGTCAACCGTTGTAAAAGTGTTGCGCGCATCCACCGTTCTGAGGGTTTCATGGTGTATCGTTGATTCATCGAGTTCGCGTTATCAGTAAGCCTCATAGAAACGTCCATCTATTCGGCGGCATGTCGTTCAAAGCTCGTGAAATAGTCGCGAATGTTCGGTTTAGATTGCGGATGTTCCTGAGGTTCCTCCGAGCGTCTGAATCCGATCGGGATCTCCAGCGCAGTGTCCAAAATTCGTAAAATCGTAACGTGGAGGGCAAAGCAATTATTCTTGACATCTTGTAGAAAGCGGTTGGCAGCTACGAACTGGTCTGTGAGCAGCGTGGGATAACTTCGATTATGGCGTTGGGTAGCGATCGGCATTACCCAATAAACAATTCTCATCTGTTGCTTGAATAGGTGTAATGTCGTTCGCGATCGCGTCCTCGAAATACTTGAGTGCAGGAGTTTCTCCGACCGATGAACAGTGGCTGCGACAGGTGCTGCTGGGGGTACAGGTGGCTCCTCTTCTCCGATGGGTGCTTCATCTGGAGCAACAACCTCAACAGCCGCCTGCTGAGCTCGAGCAGCAGCGAAGTTTTGTTGGAACATTTCTCTTGCTCTCCCAGCCTCCGCTTCCATCTCCTGTAAGTCCGTTGCATATTGGTTGAGAGCATTTCGACATTGTTGGAGAAGGGCATAGGCTTCTACCCCAACCGTATCATCAACCTGTGAGTGTGCTTGGAAAAAAGCTTGGAGGGTATTGCTTAGTTGCTGGTAATCAATAGGGGCGTGTTCCGACATGGTAAACTATGGTGTTGTATTGGCTGGCAATAGGTGGGCATAGCACAGTGTAACGAGGATCTATAGACGAAGACTATGATCTTAAGGAATACAACCGGCGAAAGGCGTGGCAGTAGGTATTCGAGGCTATGGGCTATGGACTATGGTGGCGGCTCTCGCAGTATAATGACCAGGTTGAACCCTATGGCGTAGAAGTAGAAACAAGCGTGATATTCGTGGGAAGTAAGTCTGAGGAGGTTGCGTGAAGAGAAAAGGAAAGGAAGGAAAACATGAAAAGGCATGAGGCAACGCCCCCTTATATATCCAACTTCCAGTCCGTTGATGACTAATGCTCCGCGTAACAGAAACTGAAAGAACATGACAGAAACCCCATTGCAAATCCCAATCCAACTACGCCATACCTTCCCTTCACGATCCAATCTATCACCTTAGCCGAGATACAATATTGCCGTTACAATAATGATAGTTAAGCTTGTAATTTTTTGGAACTGCAAGCTCGGGAGGAACGTCCTTGGTAGTGTTTCTTGCAGTACTACAAGAACCCAACCACAATCTCTTCCTCAGCAAATCAAAAGGTGGGAGGTTGATGTAGACGTTATCCATTTTCATGGATCGGTTGATGGAGTGGTTAGGTTACGCGGAGTTGGATTAGTCAGGAGGTTTCTATCGTGTTCTATGGGTTTCTGTTCGGTTGCGTGGTGTGAGTCACTTGGGATTAGTCATCGCCGGATTTCCTTGGGTATATTAGAGGGCTCTCCCTCGCTTCGTTTCTGTTTTCCTTTCTCTTCTTCTTTCCTTCTGTACGTCTACATCTTTATCTGACTGTTATCTGACTTGGCATGTATCATCATCTGGGTCGGACCACTATATTCTGTTGATTCAAATATATCTGGCTATTCTTCTCTTACTCTCGAAGATCTTGTGCCTCGCTTGACCGACTAAAGCTACTTCTTGTAAATGCGTATCGTCTACTCTTGAACACTTCGCCATGGGCTTGAGATCTATATATACATTAAATACTTGGTCCGAGCCCATAATTGCACAATTTTTCTGAAGTAGCGAGAATACAATCCTGATTGTATTGCTCATTTTGTCAACGTCGGAGAATGAGCTCGGAGATATGGGATCAGCTCCAGTCTGATTGGAGGTAGGGTGGAAGTTATAGAATCTACGTCGCAAGAGCGGTGAAATTTGAAGCGCGATAAATTGAACTGCGAGGCGTTTTGTAAGTGTCATTTAGATGTCGCTATCGTTAGAGGGGAGATTCTGATATGTTTGTGAAGCTTCACGTAATAGATTTAGTATTGGGTCAACTTTGGCATTCCATAAGCGATGTCCACTAATCTCCTTAGTCCATCAGGATGCACCAAATGAAAGTAGCATCTCATTTGCTCATATCGAGTAAGACTCATGTAATAACAGATATGATGAGTAAGGTAAAGGCCTTCATGTTTCCAGTCATCTTCTACTGCAGGCATACAGCAGACAACTATATAAATCAAGATACCAATCCAGCATATGAGATCTGAGACTCGAACTGGTTCCCTATGCCTTCTTTCTTCAACCGCTCCATGGGAATTGGCATAGAGATTACAATGCGCTGTCATTTCCTTCATGTAATCATTTGTGAAAAAAAAGTTGGTAATGTGGAGTGCTCAATGATATCAGAATGAGACATATTCCGGGGCAGTACATTGCTGGCAGGATGAATTGACTTTGTATAACAAATTGGTGCAAGTAGCTGGCCTCCAGGTAGAGTGGATTGTAGGTTTTCATCAGGTTTTTTTAATCGCCAAGACGGCCAAGTGATCCTCCATGATCGAGAAGCGGCTGAACTTTGAGGCATTCTTTTGTCTCTTTGTAGAACTGTTACAGGAAATCTGACGCTGCTTTCTGAAGTCGAGTACAGGGATATCTGAGTGATGGGCGGTGGCCTTGAGAATGCAGTCGAATGTAACAAAGAACAGCGTAGAAAGGTACCGAGGGTGTGGGGGCACGGGTGCAATCACACTAGTATTAAAGTATTGTGAGACGCGCTTTACTATTTGGGTGTCTCAGGAAGCGGAATAAAGCGGGGCTTATGGCTGCAGGCCATTCTCTTAGGAAATGGCTACAGGACAATAATGCGATACAGGCTCGATTCTTGGCAATTGCAGGGTTCATGGTTGCGATGTCGAATTAGAATGGAGGAACAGAATATGCGGTTTCCTATTGGGGTTATCTTGGTCGATTGTCTTTATTCTATTATCGTTATCTCATTAGTATTAGAAAGCGGGCCTTGGCATAGGTTAACATGTATAAATAGGGTAGGATTCTGCCTCGTCTTGAGTGGTATCATCGGTCACTCAGCGGCGGAATCCGGGTTCTAATATTACAAGTTTAAAAGCTACAGAACTATCGCTTAGCATTGGCGTTTCCCCAAACACTATATTGTACCTTATCCGCTTCTGCTATTATTTTACCGATCGCCTTTTCTAAGCGTCTCGATAAGACAACTACTCGCTTAGACCAATACTTGGAAGTATTTTGTGTGACGGATAGTCATCGTGCTCTCAAGTAAAGGAATAGGAAAGTAGTCTATTAGACAGATACTTGGTACTTTATGCACCCCCGAGTAGGAACAGCAGCCATCAACAACCTCACTTGCACTACCTCCTTCATCGTTCACAGAGGCAGTGCTGAACACCTTTACTGCGGATATCTCGAGTACGCCGGGTTCTTCACCGAAGCAGGCACTACTTGCACGTTCGAGGAACACGATCCGGAGATCCTCAACTATCCGGAACTCTTCCCTATCAAAGTCACCCTCAGTCAGCAATCCTACGGATTAGCTCACCCCGTCCCTTGGTTCATCACTCAACCCTGGTGCAGAAGACAGCCACAGCTCAGAATCGAGCAACTTAGCGATGTCAAGGGGTCATCAGCAACGATCGGAGGAAGACTACAACATGGAGAACTCAGTCACGGTGAGAGATCGAGGTATAGTCGAAGCCCAGTCGAGGCAGCGCCACCGGAGGGATCGGGACGCACCGATCAGCGACCTCTTCAGATCGACCCAGCCGGCCGAATCCTATGGCCAACCCCGCCCGCGCAGGCAAGGGGACTACCGAGACTACTCCCCATACCGGACGCCAATCAGAGAGAGGTCGTCTATTCCGAGGCCCTCGGTCCCCAGGGCAATGGACGACGACGAGGATACGGATATGGACGAGGAGGAGCGCCGTATCGAGCACCCCTTCGGAGAAATCATCGGGCAGGAAATCGAGCGGAGAGGAGCCCCAGTGGTTCAGCATCTGAGTCGAGGACTTGGAGACCTCACTATGAGCGTCCAAGACCTCCCTACCATCAGGGAAATCACTCGACAGCACTCCGCGCAGCTCGCCCAGCAGCACGAGGAACAGCTCAGGATCGTCCAAGAGCTGCAGATGAAGTTCGATCAAGACAGGGAGGATCGAGAGCGCCAAGATGGGTTTATCCTCGCACAAGTACGGGCAGAGACTGCCGCAACCACGGCGACTCTCGGCCAAGTTCTGGAGCAGATCGCCAATACCACCAGGACCCACCAACAGCGGCAGGAGCAGCAGGCCGAGCACATAACCATGCTGACCAACTGGATCCAACAGCTGCCACGAGATGGCCCGGTCCAAGTCCCAGAAGGCGTAGCAGCCACGCTGGAACAGTTGGAAATGGCCAGACAGCAACAAGCCTCATTGGTAGACGAATTCGCCGGTACGAGGAGAGCTATGGAAGAAATGATGGTGCAGATGAGGGAAACAGCCCGTAAAGCGGCTGCGGAACAACCACTGGCCCCAGAAACAGGTGCAGGTGGCAGCGGCTCAGGACAGCCTCCCCAACCCCCAGTCGCCCCGCCCGCTGGCTCCGGTTCTGGTGAGAACCCCGGAGGCCAAGAACAAGCACCCGGACCCAACCTTGGGCGTAATAGCCAACAAGGACAGCAAGGAGACCAGGGAGCACAAGGCGGAGGTAATGGGAATGGAAACAACGGAGGCAATGCTGGAGGAGCACCACCACCCCCCGGATCATCAAGCTCCTCCGATTCAGAGGAAGAACGCCGCAGGCGGCAAGAACGCGAGAGGCGGAGACAAGAGCGAAGGCGCCAACGAGAAATAGAACTCTCGCACCCGCCTCGCGCCACCGCAGGCGACGCACCCAAGAAGGCCAATATTCCCTTCTCCGGAAAAACCGATCAGGACGTAAGACTCTGGATCGACCAAATGGAAATTCTGATCAGTCTACAGAAAAGGGTCCAATGGGATGACGGCACCAAGATCATGTGGGCATCACTTGAGTTTACCGGTAGTGCGGCGAACTTTTGGCGAAATTTCACGGAGAGATTAGCGTTGGACCCAAGCATCGGAACCTGGGAACGGTTCAAGCAAGAACTTCGCACCCAATATGGCAACCGTACGAGTCAGGAACAGGCCAAGCAGAAGATGGATAAGCTCCGTCAAACTGGCCCAATCGACGATTACATCAACGAAATGCAGAACCTAGAATGGGACGCACGAGTTGGACCAGTTGTCATGAGATCCATGATCCTAACAGGAATAAACTCCTCGCTGGAACAACGGCTCTCTAACGCGATTGAGGAACCGGAAGACTTTGTGGAATGGTTAGCCTGGGTACGAAAGGTCGGACGCAAGGATCACGAGGTGAAAGCTAGGAAGGAGATCCTGCGAGGCAAAGACTCTGTGAAACCTCGCGAGGAAAAAACGGAGCGGCGAAAATCGCGCAACAACGCAAATCCACGGAGAACTTTCCCCGCACCAGCCAGCAACTCTAGAAACTCGGATGACTTAGGTGTCACCAAGGAGGAAAAAGAGAAGTGGCAGAAGGAAGGAAAGTGTTTCCGTTGTGGTAGAGATAACCACTTCGCGAAGGATTGCGTGGCGACGAGCAAGGTCAGGTTAACGAACCTGAAGAGAAAAGAGTACCCTTCCGGAGGAAAGGACCACGGAAGAGGGGGTGATAAAAAACGGAAATTGGGACCACAAAACGAGGCATTTAGGGCAAGGATCACGAATTTGGAGGACTAAATTGATTGAGTATTTCTATTTTTTTACGGGTTTTAGTCTATGTTGTGTTACGGTTTTTCTATTCTGTTTTGGGAAAGGGCTTTTCAAAGAGATCGGGTTATGCTATGTTCTATCGGTTTTGTTAATTCTGCGCAATTCAATTCTCTTTACACACACTCTGAGGATGGGGTTACACCCCGAAACGCCTGGCGCGTAAGTGTTGCACCATGATCTTCATCAACGCTCGAAATTTCTATATAAACTCCCTCGCCCCGCGCTCAGAACAAGATCCGAAAACATCAACTCACCCATGCTCCCAAAGAACAAAACATACCTTTATCCTACACTCTCATACGAATATGTCTTCACACAATCAAGAAACCCGCCTCGAGATCGAGATCTCTTGGACACACCCCGCAACTAGTACCCCACATGCAGAGAAAGTCAACGCACTCCTCGACAGCGGAACAGAGGACTGGGTCATGTCCTGGAACTGTATCCACCGTCTCAAGATCCCAACGCAACCTCGACCAAAGCCTCTCATTATCAGACAAGCCGATGGTACCCCTATGCCTAACTCCGGCACCCATATCACTCAACCTCTTACCCTCCGCGTCAGCAACCATCTAGACAGAGACATCGTCTGTGAGGTTGGCTCGTTCGCAGGAGAGGACCTCGTCATACCACATCGATGGCTCAAAGAGCATCAACCTACCATACATTGGGGTCAGAATAAGGTCACCTTCGGCAACATCAATTGTCAAGTGAAGGGATGCTTTAGGACCATGTATGACACATACGAAGAAGACCCAGAAGAGCTGGTCATCAGGCTGTTGAGGTCGTCACCCGAGACACAGATGGTAATCGAGCAACACCCTTTTTGGGCAAGGGCATTGGTAGGCGAGGCTCTCGCTAGTGCTATACCAATGGAGTATCAGGACTTCGTCGACGTCTTCTCTAAGGAGGGGGCCGATCGACTACCCGATCACTCTGAATGGGACCATACCATTCCCCTTATTGAAGGAAAGCAGCCTCCATGGGGACCGATCTATGCGCTCTCCCCAGTGGAACAAAAGGCACCGAAAGATTTTGGACGAAATGCTAGCCTCCGGCAAGATAGTCCCCTCCACCAGCCCAGCAGCAGCACCCATCCTATTCGTAAAGAAAGCCAATGGGAAACTCAGGTTATGCGTAGACTTTCGTGGCTTAAATGCTATCACAGTCAAGAATCGCTACCCCCTCCCACTCATGACGGAGTTGGCCGATGCGACGAAAGGAGCAGAATTCTTCACCAAGATAGACCTGAAAAACGGCTACAACTTGATTAGAATCGCTACTGGCGAGGAATGGAAAACAGCTTTCAGAACAAAATACGGTCACTTCGAATATAGGGTAATGCCTTTTACTGACCAACGACCGGCGTCGTTGCTCTGGTTAATACCATATTCACGATCTCTAGATCAAGGCGTAGTAGTCTACTTGAATGATATCTTAATATATTCAAAGACCAGAGAAGAGCATACAGAAAGTATTGGAAATGACTGCAGCAAAACCACCTATATGGAAACCTCGAGAAAACGGAATGGTACAAACCGGAGGTAGAATTCCTAGGATTCGTACTATCAGGAAAAGGGAACCAGGTCTCGCCTAAGAAGGTGAAGGCAATCACGGAGTGGTTACCACCCACCAAGGTCAAGGAACTTCAATGTTTCCTCGGGTTTGCCAACTTCCTACGACGGTTCATCCACAGGTACTCCGAAATTTGTCGACCGATGACCGATCTCCTGAAGAAAGGTTCCGTATGGCGATGGAGCAGTGAACAGCAAAGCGCTTTCAACGAGCTCAAGGAGAGATTTACGTCTGCCCCAATACTACGACACTATGACGAACACCGCGAAGCAATCATAGAAACTGACGCGAGTGACTGGGCCGAGGCCGCAGTACTCTCTCAGGTGTTCGAGGACGGTATCCTACACCCGGTAGCTTACCACTCTCGCAAGTTCAACGAGGCAGAGGTCAACTACGAGATCTATGACAAGGAGATGCTCGCTATAGTTTCTGCCCTCTTGACTTGGAGACATTGGCTGGAAGGAACGGACATTCCTATCCAGATACATTCGGATCATCAGAACCTACAGTATTTCACAACGACCAAGAAGTTGTCGAGAAGACAAGCCAGATGGGCCGAAAAGATAGCACCTTTTCGCTTCAGGATCCATTACCGACCAGGCGGAAAAAACGGCAAGCCAGATGCACTCACAAGGCGCCCAGAGTTCGCTATGGAAGGGGGAGTAATGCGTGAACAACCCGTAAAACAGTTGCTCAGCGCAGAACAGTTTGTCAGAAAATCACGGACCAGCGTAAAAACTGGCCCCGAAATCATTGGCAACCCCGAAGAAGGATGGACCCCTTTGGATCAGTGGTACGACATACCAGGTACAGAGCTGCCTCAGCCACTACAAGACTGGTATGAACAGGACAGACAATGGGTTCGGAGAGTGTTCCGGGATGAACCTCTTCCTGACGCAAACCTTGAAGTCTTCGGGACAGAGGAAGCTGATGCCGTAATAACGGAGCTTGCCACTGAATGGACCCCGGGATCGAATGAGGCCACCCACGATGACGACGCAGAGTGCTGCGATACGCGGTCAGACAAGTCATCGAGGATCATCATGACAGACCCGTAGCGGGGCATCTAGGAAGGGATAAAACCCTTGAGTTGATCGATAGGAACTACTGGTGGCCAGGAATGTCCACGGATGTAGCCAACTTCGTCAAGACTTGCGATGTATGCCAGAGAGCCAAGCAACGTCGGAGACACTTGTCACTCCCTCAACCCCTAGAGTTAGCCACCACACCTTGGACTGATATCTCAATGGATTTCGTAGTAGAAATGCCAAAGGAGAAATCAGGATTCCGTGAACGACGCAGAGTTGTGACCGCTTACTTAAAATGGCTCACTTCATTCCAATGACGGGAATCAATGCGGAACAGACCGCTAACGCCTTTGTCAAAGACATTTGGGGTTTTCACGGACTTCCTAGGAGCATCGTCTCTGACAGAGGAACACAGTTCGTATCAGCATTTTGGGCTGCGGTTACAGAACGACTAGGGATTCGTAGAAGACTCTCGACCTCGTTCCACCCACAGACAGATGGCCAAACAGAAAAGACCAACCAGCACCTCGAATCCTATCTTCGAGCCTACACTGCAGGCACAGGGAAGAAATGGAAAGACCTACTACCGATCTGCGAGTATGCATATAATAATGCGAAGCACTCGTCGACAGGACAATCGCCGTTCTACTGCAATTACGGGTTCCACCCACGAACGGATTGGCCAACAGATGCGGAAATCGGACAGCTGGATGCGAAAGGGAGTAACTACCTGGACGACCTTCTTCTAGCCCACGAGTCAGCAAGAGAAACGCTGCAGATGACTTCTGACAGGATGGCATCGAGACCAGGACCAGCAGTTCAGCGGTTCACGATCGGTCAAAAGGTCTTGCTGGATACTCGGAATCTCGGCGGATACCACAAATGGTCAGACAAGTTCACAGGGCCTTTCGAAGTCACCGCGATCGTAGGGAACAGGGCTTACCGATTGAATCTTCCGGTAGAATGGAAGGTTCATGACGTATTCCACGAAATGTTGCTGCGACCTTATCGAGAGGATCCCAACCCTGGCAGGCAACAAAACACACGGAAACGACTCGCAACACCTGATCCCCAAGAGGCACTCTTAGATGAGAACGTCAAACCGGTTACGGATACTCGACCCCATACTCGGAGTCAAGGGCCAGTCACCGACTCGAGAAGGCCGCCGAAACGACAACGGACTAGGGAAGACTAGCTCGATACCTTTCCTACTCTATGACTTTTCCCACAGGGTTTTTATCATAGAGAGGTTTTAACGGTCGAGGGCGACGTCTAGGAAGGGGGAGTAGTGTTACAGGAAATATGAACACTGCTCCTAAGTCAGGGTACAGGGATAATACGAGTGATGGGCGGTGACGCGAGTACGGTCGGGTAACAAAGGAACAAGCATAGAAAGGCATCGGGGTGTACCGCAATCACACTAGTATTAGGCTATTGTGAGGGCACGCTTACTATTTGGGTGTCTCACCCGGAACGGAATAGAAGCGGGGCTTATGGCTGCAGGCCATTCTACTTAGGGAAGTAGCTCTAGGACAATAGTACGATACAGCTCGGTTACTGGCAATTGCAGGGTTCATGGTTACGTGTCGGAATTAGAATGGAGGAACAGAACCATGCGGGGGCGCTTTCCTATTGGGGTTATCTTCGGGTCGATTGTCTTATTCTATTATCGTTATCTCATTAGTATTAGAAAGCGGGCCTTGGCATAGGTTCCAACATGTATAAATAGGGTAGGATTCTGCCTCGTCTTAGTGGTATCATCAGTCACTCAGCGAGCGGAATCCGGTTTACAATATTACAAGTTTAAAAGCTACAGAACTATCGCTTAGCATTGGCATTTCCCCAAACAAGAACCAGGGGGGATGCAGTCAGTGTTAGGTGAGTGTGATGCATAAGAAATATTCTTACAGCGGGCTCTTAAAGATCTTGGTGACATTGTAGAATAAGATATTGATGTGACTTATTTTTCAGAGGTGTTGTATGGGAATTACCACTCTCCAATGGGGGTTTATATATTCAAAGAAATTACCCTCTATACTCTATAGCTTTTACCTTCTTACTGTTTCATTTTCTTCATATCATTTTGTCATAATTTTGTCATGGCTTTGGGTCATAGAGGTATCATACGATAAGGCGGAAAATTCCATTATTTTCCGGGGACAGATATGTCCCCAAACCGCGAATCTATGGTCCATGCGATAATTTTGTTGCTTACTACCAGTATTTTACTTGGGAATATACCACGGGACCCTGTAGAGCGGTGGGTAGTAAGTGATCGGATGTGTGCTTTGAAATCTGAAACAAGTGAAGATGAAATGCCTTAACCTTACGTGTCCGGGGAAGGAATGGTAGCAACTTGCAAGGAGATGCAATAGCCGTAATCAAAACCTCACCAAACCCCGGGGCAGCAGCAAAAGAGAAAGCAGATATCGGAAGGTCAACGCTCTATGATTATTATGCTGCATGGTGAAGGATACCCTTTTACCCACCTCTCTTCCCGCTTTTCTTCCAATTTTTGAAAATAACTACCAAAATCTGTATTGCAACCGCGTTACACAAGGCCAAAAGTCTTTAACATTTAGGCTTCAACCATCACGACAATGCCAAGCCCACCCCCTGAGATGGTCAACATCCTTTCCCACTTGAGGTATGGGGAACTTGATGAAGACCTCACAGGCCACCACAGCTCCAAGGTGCTCTCCCAGCAAGCCCACGACATGCTCGAAGCCGAATCCACCACTCACACGGAAAGGCTTTTCCTCACGCTACTCCTAGGGATGGTGAACCAAAACGCAATCCTCGTCCGCCAACTTGAGGGCCTGAAAGACGAAGTCGAAGAGCTCACGTCAAAGAACTCCTCCCAACTCACAACCATCATGAACCGTTTGGAACGCATCGACACCCCAAACCGGCCAACACCGCCACCACCCCCTCCCGTCGCCGCCACGCAAAGACGCCAACAACCACAAACCGGGAGGCCTCAACCCCCCCCTCCCCAAAGAACACCCTCCTCGAACCCTAAAGATCCTATTCTGCTCAAGACAAGATCCCAACGGGAGCATCGTTTCAACCGGAGGAACCGCTTCAGAGCCCCCAAACCCAAGGATGTCGCCCCTTCCCCCCCCACCTTCCCAGCCTCACAACGCCGCTTCTTCGCAACCAGAACCAACCCAACTCCAATCGAGGCAGCTGACAGACTCGCCGCTGAATTATCAGTCGAGTTCGGCCAACTCCTAGCCAAAAGCAGACAAGTCGCCCCCGTCACCTCGCTCACGGTCTCAGTCAACGCAAGAGGCACCATGACGGTCCTCCCCCCTCCTACTGTCCCAGCGTCAATCTACGCCCATTGGTTCGAAGCCATGACCTACATCCTCAATACCAAAGTGGCAACTCCCCAGAACCCCTTCCTCACCTTCCGTCCCGCGCCATCGGACGTGGACATCGCGATCCATAACGTCCCCCTCTTCGCACTCCCCGACAAGGAAACACTGAACAAAGACTTCCCGGAAGTCTTCTGCCTCGCCTCCGGCGTCACCCCGATCGCCACCCGTTTCCTCAACAAGGACGACACCGCCCGCAACGCTAAAGCCACCTCCTCAATCGTCGTAACCGTATCCTCCACCGACGCCCCGGCAATCGGCCAATCCATCAACCTCTACTCTAAGCCCCGCCGCTGCGCAGTCATGTGGGCAGCCTCTCCCAGCACACAATGCCAGCGCTGCTGGAAGTTTGGTCATTCCGCTAAAGGATGCCGCGAATTCTGGGAAACATGCCCCATCTGCGCCAAAGACCACTCCCGCAACGCCCACCGCTGCGTCATCTACTCATGCCTAGGGTTCCAGAAACCTACCGCAAACTGCTGCGGAGCCTCACCAGCCAAATGCGCAAACTGCGAAGGTAACCACGCCGCAGACTCAAAGAACTGCCCGACCTACCTCGCCCTCCCCCACAAAACCAGACAACCCCCCCCACCCCTCAACCAAGAAGGACCCCCAGCAGCCGAGAACGACACCACAATGGAAGGCTCCTCAGAGCCTCCCGCTACTACGGACAAAGAAACATCAAACTAATGTCTGCCACACCCAACAACAACTCCTTCTTCCGCATCATACAGCACAACTGCGCAAACAGCAACCATGTACTAATCACACTGTTCTCGATCCCAATGGTACATAAAGCCCACATTGTCGCCATCCAAGAACCCCTCCTTTACAAAGGCAAACCCCCTTCCGTCCCCTCATTCACCCTGCTTTCCCCCTCCCCCACCAGACCCGAAGACAAAATCTCCACCTGTCTCTACCTCAACAACAACACACTGGAGAAGAACGACTTCGCCACCATCCCCTCTCATAGGGGAGAGCTAACCTCAGCAAACATCTTCTTCAAAACCGGCCCCAGCACACACCACACCATAACCATCACCTGCGTATACAACTGCCAGATAGGGAACACAACACGCTCCCTCAACCCATGCTCCATCTTTGAACACTCATCCAACCCCCACCTCGTCGTAGGAGATTTCAACATCCACTCCCCCTCGGCGGATCCTCTAAAGTCCTTCACCAGCAGAGAGCCCCGCCTCTCACAACCATACTTCGAAGCCGCCACCCATCATGGCTTCTCCCTGCTCAACAACCCAGGAATCCATACCAGGCTCTCCCCCGACCAAAACAAACGCCACAGCGTCATCGACCTAGCCTTCGCCAACCTCAGAGCCTCCACCCTCGTGAGGAAATGGCTCCCCCTCTCCAACGCCTCAGGCTCAGACCACAGAATCATAGCCATCTCCCTCGCCCTCCCCTCATCAGACCTTACCCCCTTCAAAAGCCCTAATTGGAAGCTCACCAACTGGACCTCCCTTAACGAAGACCTTCAGCTCCTACAAAACCCCCCCTGCCCTATGCCAGCAATGATAGATGACTGTTTCGACAAAACTCTTAAGAATCTCACTGACCTCATCAAATCCCACACCCCCTTGAAAACAACTTCCAAATGGTCGAAATCCTTGTGGTCCCCCAACCTCACCCAGCTCAGAAGTATCTTCCACTTAGTTCACCGCGCCTTCCGAAAGGGCCGAGCACCCCCCTTCGAAATGAGAGAGGCCAAAAACGTCTACTTCAACGCAATTAAAAAAGCCAAACAAGACCACTGGAACTCATTCGTGTCAAATACCTCACCACAAGACCTGTGGAGACTAAAGAAAATGGCCTCCAGATCAGAAGACAGAGTTCCCACCCTCCTCAACTCACCCACCCCCTCACTACTCAACAAGAACCTCCTAGAAGCCTTCTTCCCCCCCAGGCCGGAAGACACCCCCCCTCCACCTATCCTGTTCCGGGATACGACGCCGATAACCCCAGAAGAGGTCCACTCCGCCCTCTCCCCCACATCCAATCTCTCTGCGCCAGGCCCCGATGGCATTCCCTACTCAGTCTGGAAAGGAGTCCATAAGGCAAACCCCCTCATCCTCACTGCACTACTCAACTCACTCCTCACCCATGGCTACCACCCCCTCTCCCTCAAAAAGGTAAACGGCGTTATCCTAGCCAAATCAGGGAAGCCCGACTACACCTTCCCATCAGCCTACCGAATCATAGTCCTCCTCCAAACATTCTCAAAAATCCTTGAGAAAATCGTTACCCTCAGACTAGCCACTATCGCTTCCGCGACAGGTCTCATCCACCCACATCAATGCGGCTCCGTGGCTGGCCTCTCCACAGCGGACGCAGTCACAACCCTCATGCACGAAACAAAAGCCATGCAACTCGCCAAACTGAAAGTCTCCACCCTCTTCCTTGACATCAAGGGAGGTTTCGACCACGTCATAAAGGGCGTCCTCGCACCCAAACTCGCAGCAAAAGCAGTCCCCCCCTACATCATCAACTGGCTACTTTCCTTCCTCTCGGACAGACACATCACCCTTCTCTTCAAAGGGTCCCCGAAGATCCCCACCCCAGTCCAAGTCGGAGTCCCTTAAGGCTCCCCAATCTCCCCCCTCCTCTTCGTCATTTATGTAAACTTCCTCCACAACCTCGACCCATCGCCGGGACTAACCATCTCCTACGTGGACGACTTCGCAATCACCGTGGGGTCAGCCTCATACGAACAAAACCTCAAAACTCTCCAAACCCACTACAATAAACTAGTATCCCTCGCAGCACCCCAAAACATCACCTTCTCAGTCGCCAAAACAGAACTCATGCATTGGCGCACACCCAAAGACAAATCCCCCCCATGCAACACTCCAATCACACTCGAAGGCCTAGACTTTCAACCAGGCCATCAGGTCAGATGGGTCGGCTTCTGGCTCTCCCAAGCCTTCAACCCCAACACACATTTCCTCCGAAGGCTCGCCTCAGCCAGGGCCGCCTTCGGCCTCATACAACGTTTCTCCTCCGCGGGAAAAGGCCTCTCGTCGCAGAACTGCCGTAGAGCCGCCACCCTCGCCATCCGCCCAATGCTCACATACGGAGCCAATGTCCTCACCCCAACATCAGCCATCAAACCCATGACCACCTTCTGGAACTCCGTCCTTAGATGGGCCACAGGGTGCTTCAGATCCACGAACAGAAGAGTCCTCTGGGCGGAGGCTAACACCCCCCCCTCTCGACCTCTACCTGGAATACCTCAAATGCAAATACGCAATACGCATACTTCTCGCCTCTCCCCTGGCCAACCCAGTCACAGGGAGAACTAGCTCGTCCTTCCCAAGCATCTCCGTCCATAGAGTACCCTCCCACGTCGCACTGCTCAAAGGCCGCCCCAATCCACCAAAAAAGTGGAACTCCACAGCAGCCAAGGGAGTCGCATACCTCCCCATAGAACACTTAGGCTCCATCCTCCTCCCCCTCATCACAGTCGCGGGCAGCCTAATTGGAACCACCAACCATTTCCTGCCTCACATTAAATGGGGCAACGAAAGGCGTAGATTCCGACGCCATGACAAGAGAAGCTGTCGTAGCTAGTCCTAAGCGGTGCGAAAGATCTTCAGAAGGAAGAGGAGTGACGGTGTTCAGATTGATAAATAGCAGAAGAAGAGTGGTCCTACCCCAGATAATACGGACGGACAAGTAGTAGAAAGATAGAGAATACAGAAGACGCTATGTAAGCGAAAGAAGAAGAAAGGAAAACATGAACGGCGAAGGAGAGCCCCCTATTATGTCCAAGGAGATCCTGCGATGACTAGTCCTCTAATTACTCACACCGCGCAACCGAATAGAAACCCATAGAACCTAACAGAAACATCTTTACTAGTCCAACTCCGCGTAACCTAGCGACTCCATCAACCGATCCATGAAAGTAGCCCCCTTCAGCCTCCTGCGAGCCTTTGGTCTTATCCTTCGCTTTAGCGCCCCGGTTTCCTGCAGATTGCGTGAAGACGCCAATCGGCGGCGCGTTACAGAGGCGGCGGGTTCCTGCAGAGGCCAGATCCTGTCCACTTGACGAAGTATTGCAGTCCATTATTCCTGGTTTTCCGCGAGTCCAGAATCTCCTCAACCTCATATTCTTCCTCCTGTTCGACGATAACGGGTGGCGGGGGTGGTTGTACCTGACCCGGTATGGGGTCCTGTGCGGCGAGGTCCAATAGTGACACATGGAAGACAGGATGTATCTTCATGCTTCGGGGGAGGTCGACTCGGTAAGCGTAGGGGGAGATGATTGCCTTTCGAGCAGAACGGTCCGAGTTTCTTCCAGCCTTCGAATTGCATGGTGCGGATGTTGCTGAAACAAAGACCATATCGCCGACATTATATTGAGGCTGGGTTCGCCACATGGCTTGCTTCTGGTTTGCACTGCTTCGGATATTGGTGCGTAGGTATTCGTGTAGTTCCAGCATCTTCCCGGCGAAGTCTTTGGCATCGAGGCTGGGTGGTGTCTTGTCGGATGGCTTGATCGTCACTGTGAACCGAGGGTGGAAGCCGAAGTTTGCAAAGAAAGGTGTGGCTCTAGTGGAGGCGGAGACCTGGTTGTTGGCAGAGAATTCGGCCATAGGGAGCCATTTGACCCAATCATCCTGCTGGTAGGATACGTAGCCTCGTAGGTATTGTTCCATCACGGCATTGAGCCTTTCGGTTTGGCCGGTTTCTGGAAGCGGGACATTCTTGCTTCGATACCGAGGTGTTTGCATAGTTCCTTCCAGAATTTGGCAGTGAATTGTGTGCCACGGTCGGAGGTGACATGCGTAGGGAGCCCGTAGAGTTTCCAAACGTTTCGCAGGTATAGTTGGGCGACGTCTTCGGCGTTAACGGTTGTGTTCATCAGCAAGATTTGATCTGTCTCCAGAGTCTCAGGAGAATCAAAATCCGTTTTTAAGTATCTGGAGACTCTCAGGAGACTCATGAGACTGTTGGGAGACCTCTCATATATATGCTATCTTGCTGATGTTGCAGGGCAGTAGGTGTCGCATCTTCGTCAGCCTATCCACGATTACCATAATTGCATCATATCCTTCGCTTTCCGGTAATCCAGTGACGAAATCCATTGACACTTCTTGCCAGGGTTGTTCGCGGATTGGTAGGGGTCGGAGTACACCGAGTTTTCCGTGGGTGTTCGGTTTGCTTCGTCGACAGGTATGACAGTTCCGGACGTAGCGGCCGATATATTTCCGCATGCGAGGCAAGTAGTAGTCCCTACTGATGAGTTCGAATGTCTTTTCGCGTCCGGGGTGTCCAGCAGAGGGAGCGTCGTGGTAAAGTTTGAGGATTTGGAGTTTCAGGGGGTCGTAGTCAGGGACATAGAGGTTACCCCGATACAGCAGTCGTCCTTCGTTCTCGTTACATTCGGCCAGTGAGATGTCCTTCGTTTGTCGTTTGCCTTTGTTTCGCATTTCCAATATCTTTTGCGGGAATGGGTCAGCTTCATATCCTTCATTGAACAATGTGTTTAGTGAGGCGTTCTTTTCAGCGGGTTCGTTTGATAAAGAACCCGCCAACAAACTTAGCTTAGTTTCCAAATTCTCCTTCTTCAAGACAACCTGGCTCTGGTGCAAATGTCTTTCATCCCCCTCTCCAGGGAGATCTCCTGATCTCCTTGCTGTCGCGTCCGGTTTTCCACCTTGCTTCCTGGCCTGTACTTGACGAAGTTGAATCTTGAGAGATATTCGGCCCAGCGTGCTTGCCTCCGATTGAGTTGTTTGGTGCTCATAAAGTATTCGAGGTTCTTATGGTCGGATATGACGGCGATTGGGTGTGCAGCTCCTTCCAGTTCCGGACGCCACTCTTCGAAAGAGCGTATGATTGCCAATAGTCCTTTATCGTAAATCTCGTAGTTACACTCAGCGGGGGAGTGCTTCTTGGAGAAGTAAGCAACGGGTCGGAGGGTGTTGTTATCATCGTATTGTGAGAGTATGCCGGCGGAGACGTAGTCTGAAGCATCAGTTTCCACGACGATTTCCTTCTCAGGGTCGAAGTGAGCAAGGACGGGGGCGGTGGTGAAAGCTTCTTTGAGGGTATTGAACGCGGCTTGAGCTTCACTTGTCCATGCTCATGCTATATCTTTCTTCGTCAGTCCACTCAGCGGTGCCGCAAGTTTGGAGAACCCATATATGAACCGGCGATAGAAGTTGGCAAATTTGAGGAATGCTTGTACGTCTTTGACCGTCTTGGAAACCGTCAAGTTTTGCACTGTATCGACTTTCTTGCGGTCCATTCGGATGCTGTTGTATTCGGCGATGGTGCCGGCGAGGTGGTGCTTTGTGTGGAACTCGTGATTCTCGGTTTCAGCAGCACTCCGTTTGCCTTCAGGGCTTCGAGGACCTTTTCGACATGGACTTGATGTTCCTCGAGTGTGTCGCTGTAAATCAAGATATCGTCAAGGTAGGCTGTGCAGAATAGGTCGAGGTATTCGCGGACGCAGTCGTTGATGAAGTGTTCGAAGGTGGCCGGCGCGTTGGTGAGGCCGAAGGGCATTACCGTGTATTCAAAATGACCATATCGGGTGCGGAAGGCTGTCTTCCATTCTTCTCCTTCGGCCATTCTGATCTGGTTGTACCCCTGGCGGAGGTCCAACTTGGTGTACCATTTGGCCTTGGAGAGTCGGTCAAGTGTTTCCCGAATGAGTGGCAAGGGGTACCGATTCTTTATCGTTAGTTCGTTTAGGCCACGGTAGTCAACACAGAGACGCAGAGCCCATCAGCCTTTTTGACAAACAGAACGGGGGCACCGGCAGGGGAGGAGCTAGCTCGTATGAAGCCTTTCTTTAAGTTATCCTGTATATACGTCTTCAGCGCGATCAGTTCATCACGGGACATGCCATAGAGTGGTCCAAAGGGTGGTTCTTTGCCTTCCTTGAGCGGTATCTTGTGGTCGTATGGCCGGCGGGGGGGCATCCCATTAGCGAGGTCTTCGTCAAACATGCAGTAGAACCTTTGATATCGTTTTGGTATCTTGGCCCTCCAGTCGTCCTTCGGGTTTTTGTGGATAGCCTGATCGATTTCCTCTATGGTTACGCTAAAGATTTGGAGTTTGTCCCTTCGGACGAAGCGGCAGAGGGCGGTGGAGCTCTCAAGGGGCGGCGATAGGGAGTATTCCGCAGGGTACAATGTGTGACAGTAGAAGCTGTCGAGTTAGTCAAGCGAGGTGCAAAGGTCTTCGTAAGGAAGAGGAGTGACGGCGTTCGTATTGATAAATAAGCAGAGAGATAAAGTGGTCCTACCTCAGGTATAATACGCTGCGATGACAAGTAGTAGAAGATAGAGAATACAGAAGACGCTATGTGCGAAAGAAGAAGAAAGGAAAACATGAACGAAGGAGAGCTCTATTATACCCAAGGAAATCCTCGATGACTAATCCTCTAACGACTCACAATCACAAGAACAACAGAAACCCATAACCTAACAGAAACATCACATTAATCCAACTCACAGAACTCCATAATTCCCCATCAACCGATCCATGAAACCGCCGGACTACTACAAACTCCCCATCACTACGCGGCCCCCTCCATTCACAAACCTCCACAAGTTCGTCGCCACGCGAATCCATCAAATCAGAGCCAATAAAAGCTACCTCCGTGCACATAAATCTCGGATCAATCAACACCACCCGTCCAAGTGCCAACACTGCCTCTCCGCCGACGAAACCTCGGAATATGCGATCCTTCAGTGCCCCGCCACTATGGCCCACAGACCTGAACCACTTCGATCTGCCAAATCCCTCGATGAGATTTGGTATGACCTTCCCCTCACCTACGCCATTAGGGCCTTCATCATAGCATCCAAAGTAGGCTTCCCCCATAAGAGACGCCCCATCGCCCCTCTTAACAGGCTCTGCCACGATGTCCTCACTCACCACGCTCACCTCGTCCTCCTCATCAACCACCACCCTCCTCCTCCCTCGGCGGGACCCTTTCCCCCCAATCTACGCATCTTGAAAAGTCTCACCTTGGGCAAACGGGCTCCTGCCCTCGGTTACGATTCTTTCCTTTGTTCGCTCACTTCACTTCTTTTGTACATCTCTTTTGTGCTACTCGTTTTTGATTTTCAGGGGACGTGTTCTACGTTTTGTCGGGGATAGGTTTCTTTACGCCATAGTTTATACTGCATGCGATCATTCTGTACCTAGAATCTAGAAATGAAATGATTTAAAAAAAAAAAAAAAAAAAAAAAAAAAAAAAAGGATACCCTTTTACCAAGATAGTCGAGAAGACGGGTGTAGCACAAAGCACCTGCTATTCAATTGTCAAGCGTGATAGAGAGAACCGACAATCGGGAGCCGACAGTAGCAGCCTAGTCCCCTACACTAAGAATGCTACTAGGAGTTGACGCCCAAAAAAGGTTACACCCAGAAAGAATTGCTTCCTTGTTAGAATTACCCGTTGTCGCCGCCGTATTGTCCTCAGTCAAATTATCAAAATGCTACCAACCCGGCATACTGAGAAGACTGCAGGTACTGGAAGACTGCGGCTACAGTTACAAGAAAACAGCAAGAAAATATCTGGCATTGCCGGGATCCGCCGACGACTGGCAAAACGAAAACACTTCTTAAGAAACAGCATATGATCAAAGACTTCAATAGTGCGGCGAGAGAAAGAATTGGACAATAGTGGATTGGGGAAATATTATATGGACAGATAAATCACGGATTGAAGTGGAATACCATACTGTTACATGTTGGGTATCGAGAACTGAGGGGGAAGAATAACTACTAGATTGTCTTTTAACATCGTTTAAGAGTGGCAGAACGTCAGTCATTATCAAGCTGGTAAGAAAAGGACCTTTAGTTATCATTTGGGAATTGTCAATCAAAGGTAAAGATTATGTCAATCAGATAATGATTCCTGCTCTCTATTCCTTTTATTCTCAAACCAGACGAGCAGATGGGGCACTTGCAATGGTAATGGAGGTTGGAACTAGTATACACAGGTAAGTACATGTACTACTAAGTCCTTTGGGATAAACCGTGACGAAATTACTGAGGTGATCAGGTCAGTGGTGACTAAGAACTGTCGCAACCGCTTACTTATCCACCGGATCCCTTGGCCACCGTAATCTCCAGACCTCAACCCTATAGAGAATCTCTGGAGAAAGATGAAGTATAGGATCAAGCAAAGGAATATCACGAAAAACCCCGAACTTATTCAATCATTACAGGAGGAATTAGACAGATTCTCACCAGGGGACTTCAGAAGGCTGATAGAAACTATGACTAAAATGGTGAGGGAATGTATAAAGAAGAAAGAAGCATCTACACATTATTAAATTACATATATACTAGTAGTATGTTATTATTAGCAGTTTATGGATGGCGTAACAGTTGAGTTCGTGGTTCATGCCCCTGGGTGGCTAAGTGGGTAGGCTTACAGGTTGCCATGTTGTCCCGATGAGGTGGTTTCCTAGGGCTGACAAGGTTGCAGGTGCGAATCCTACTGAACGAAGCGACTAGTAGGTAAAAAGGTTCAACCCTGTACTTGTACTGAAGATTGTAGTACGCCGCCATGGACTAGGGTCTGCATGCATGATGCGAGTATGAATTAAACAAAAAAAGAGAAAAAAAAAGTTCGTGGTTCATGGCGGCGTTGTGGCGTTACGGTTCACAGCATTGAAGACCAAATATGATATTGCATCCAATGACTTATTACTCACCGCTGTACCACAAGCTGGATATTGAACAGACTGAATACTCGCGATTCCCGACGCAATTGACATTGCATACACAGAAAATACCTGTCAAGACTATCTTTTGTATGTCTTGTAATAGTGGTCCCATCCGGAAACACGTAATATTGCGAGTAAACCCAGGTTCCCACCTCACCTCGGCGACCACCTTCCTCCAGTAAGGCCACTACGAACCAACACATGCACCGTGACACTTCTCCGGGGATGCTTTTAGTGTGCAGCGGAGGATGGGGCGTTTAGGGGCGGGGCTGCACAGAAGATCCTTGATTTTGTCACTCCCATTTTTTGGTTCTTCCCCTTGGAACTGAGTAGCGGGCGTTGAGGGTAAATACCGCCAAAACTCGAGAAATTGGCTATGCATGCAAGATCAAAATTACTACTAATGGACACTCCTGAGGCTGATCTATAACCTTCAACCAATCGTTGAAGAGATAATCACTGGCTGGAGATAGCCAATATATCGAGTTTGGGCGGTACGAAGAATCTGATAATGAATCTTGCTGTGAAATGGGTGTGTTTACCTTATCACACCCGGACGTTTTCTCCCCAAAATATAGAGATCGCATGGTATTTATGCATTAGAGAGATTTTCTAATGGCTCATTCGTCCAAGGGATACCCTTTACCTTCACCAAATAAAGTACTGTCGTTCACGGGGTATCAGCGGGTACTGGGTGTTGGCGGAAAAGCCTAAAAAGAGACAGTCAAGCCAATTTTTGGCTTCAATTCGCCAATACTCAGTATCCGCCAGCACCCCGTGAATGACAGTACTCCTTGAGCGGCGAAGGATCCACGATAGAGGGGTTTAACGGCACCCAAATTCCGAGCTCCAATTTTGAGCTCCGGGCGCGCTATCTATAAGAAAAACCGGTCGCCAAGAACTAAATATTTAGACCCAGAAGTTGGTTCTAATATCCCAAACTGCTTTTATCAAATTAAGGTTTGGCGATTGAGGCGACAAGTGCACTTTGCGACGTGAACGACTGTACTAGAGTACGTTCTTTGCCGCCGACGGCCCGTTAGTCAAGTAATCTTATCGTATGACACTCAACAGAGTTCTTCTCCAGCCCACATTCAATTATTAGTCTGGAAGATGATGTTGCCAAAAACCCTATTTTATTTTATTATATAGTTTCTAAACACAACCGCTATTGCATGCGATACAAAAATGTAGTCTAGGCGGCTTTTGGTGTGTATGCAATATTGGTTGTGTTTAGAAACGCTATGAAGTAGAAATAGGGGTCTAAAAATAGGGTTTAGGTGGCTGCCCCGGCAAATAGGACTCTTGCCATACTTCTACAATAATTTTCTCAATCGCTGTATGGCAGAAGGTTGCCACTCCATAAAAATAATCCCTCCGATTTTCTGGTTCTTACGCTGGCAGAAGGGTAGAGTGTTACAGGAAACACGAACACTACTTCTAAGTCAAGGAACAGGGATAATACGAGTGATGGGTTGTGATGCGAGTACGGTCGGGTAACGAAGGAACGAGCATAGAAAGGTACCGAGGGGTGTGGGGGCACCGGGTGCAACCACACTAGTATTAGGCTATTGTGAGGGCACGCTTACTATTGGGTGTCTCACCCGGAACGGAATAGAAGCGGGGCTTATGGCTGCAGGCCATTCTACTTAGGGAAGTAGCTCTAGGACAATAGTATGATACAGCTCGGTTACTGGCAATTGCAGGGTTCATGGTTACGTGTCGGAATTAGAATGGAGGAACGGAACTATGCGGGGGCGCTTTTCTATTGGGGTTATCTTCGGGTCGATTGTCTTATTCTATTATCGTTATCTCATTAGTATTAGAAAGCGGGCCTTGGCATAGGTTCCAACATGTATAAATAGGGTAGGGTTCTGCCTCGTCTTAGTGGCATCATCAGTCACTCAGCGAGCGGAATCCGGTTTACAATATTACAAGTTTAAAAGCTACAGAACTACCGCTTAGCATTGGCATTTCCCCAAACATAGAGTACATACAAACAGGGGGCTGAAAACACAGTTATTATGGCTGATTGGGCCAATAGAACTCCTCCAAAGTTTCTAAGGGTGAACCCAAGCTTAATCCGGGGGTACGATCTCACCTCGCTTGAAATTTTCAAATATGTGTCTGTAAAAGGCTCTATTTGAAGCCCCAGACAACTACATAGTTTTAGAGCTCCACCTTGATCCGCGGTCCTTGTAGGAGAAATCATCTGCCACGAACGTTCGCTCCTTGGGAGGACTAGTAGCGACACATCAACCATTCTACTAAGCCCTCTTGCCCAGGTTCTTATCCCACTACTTCACGCGATAGGATGACCAGTCAACCAGAGGACAGCAAGTACGAGCACGAAGAGAGAGTTGTCGAACACGCTGATATAGTGGTCGGGCTCCCTGGCGAGTCCCCATCGGCTCGAACTATTGAACACACCGGGGATATTGTGACAAAAGAGTACCTAGGTGACTCAATTAGCGATGGGTACAGATTGAAATCAGCGCTATTTAGCAAGGCATTCACAGAGATTGGGATGGGTAGATACCAGTGGGAGTTGTTTGTCGTTACTGAAATCGGGTGAGTGTAGAATCATCTGTTGTAGAATGCAAATAAACTCATTAATTGCCGACAGATGGCTGATGAATAACCTGACAGCCCAAGGACTTTCATCGACGCTCATTTCTATTGACCTTGAATTCCATCCAGCACGCGTGAGCTACGCAACAATTGCGTATGCTCTGTCAATCTTATGCTGGTTGGTTTATAAACTCACTTTGATATCAATCAGATATGCCATCGGGTCCGCTATCGGTTCTATGTGTTGGGGATTCATTGCTGATGTGGGCGGCCGTCGGTATATCTATTTCATTTTATAACTATAATTTGAGTTGTTCTCAGGACACAAGCTGACCAATATCGTTAGATCTGCCTTCAATATCACTATCTATTGGACCGCTATCTCTTTCATCGCCGCCGGCGGAGCTAATAACTTCATTACATTCTCCATTCTTCAGGTCTTTATCGGGATTGGTTCCAGTGGTACTACCACAGTTGACATCATACTTTTCTTAGAATGTCTGCCTGCTTCACATCAATGGCTTGTGGCCGGTCTTTATGCCTGGTGGAGCTGTGGGCAGTTAGTTGCCAGTTTTGTCAGTTGGGCTTACTTAGCCAAGTTTTCCTGTCCAACTGCTGTTCTCGTAGGAGAATGTCGTCAGGCAGGAAACATGGGATGGTATGCCCTACGGTAGACTGTTCCTTGTATGTTCGAACACTAACTCTGATAGGCGATACACCACAATAACCCTGGGCCTCATTACTCTTTTATTTGCACTTTTCCGTATGCTCGTCTTTAGGTTTCCTGAGTCTACACAATACCTGCTCTCCGTGGGCCGAGATGAAGACGCCATTGCGGCATTAGAATTCATCGCTGTGAGGAACGGAAAGCCGCGACCACTGAGCATGGCAGACCTGGAGCTAGTTCATTCTGAGCTTACAAGGGCAGTCAATTTATCAGATGAGCCACACCCGAGCCCTATGGAACGCATAGGGAGGTTTATGCCTGACCACAAGGGTGGTCACTTCAAGGCCCTTTTCTCTACTCGGAAAATGGGTTTTCAAGTGACACTTCTTTGGACCATCTCATGCACCATCGGAGTCGCTTACGTATTTTGCCCACCCATGACGTTCCTTACTGGAGTATGGCTAATGAAAAGTAGTCTTTGTATTTCAATTTTATCCCGTCTTATCTGGCAGCGAGGTTCACAGTAGGTCGAATGCCTTATCTGATTCCAGAGATTGACTTGGGCGGCCGAGATCTGGGCTAGTCCAGGTCAGGCCACTTGCGGGACCAGGCGGGCCCAAGTCAACCTCTGCCTGCTTCCTTTGTCAGTGTATCTAATTAACGTAAACAGACAGATGTTTCCTTAAACGCTACCTATAAAAGATACTGTATTGTGTCAGCTGTATCAATCTCGGCACCTATTGCTGCTGGGCTTCTTATCGAGACAAGGCTTGGACGAAGATGGATGATGGCTATATTCTTTTTCTTACCCGGAACATTCCTTTATTTATATACGACAGCACATAGTCAAGCCGCGGATCTGGGATTCCAATGTGCAATATGCATAGTTGGAAATCTAAGCTTTGCGTAAGTATTCTACTATAGCCCCAGAGCCTCTGGAAGATCTAACTCCCATCAGAGTTCTATGTGTGATTACACCAGAATCTTTCCCGGCACCCCACAGATGAACAGGAAATCGTGTAGCATATTTCCTTCAATATTTAGGGATGATTTTTGCACCGTAGGGTCTCCCATTTACCCCGCAACTCAAATGCTGCCGACCAATCTGTTTACTTTGTGTCAAGGATCATCGCTGCGAATACTGGGTTTACCTCTGTGCCTATATATACCAGCGCCGGGCTATGGTTTTTTTGTGGTATTTTGGCATGTATGTTACCTTTCGAGACCCACAATCGCGCCGCACTTTAAGACCCAACCCTTCACTACCCCGCATCCCAGACTCCAATATTCTGCAATGACCGTTTTACGACAGCACACCCCATCTTAAGTTTATGTCACACCTAGTCATGTCTCTTCATATCCATTGTGAATTTCTTTGTGTGAGATCTCTTGGAATTTGTCATTATATCAATGGAAAAAAACATAAAATATCAACCTAAACCCAAATGACCAAGTGAGAGATTTTACCTCGGATAGGTGGTAGGCTATGGACAAAGGTAATTAAAGTAAGACTTATATATGTTGTATTTTGGTGGGAGATATTTCTTTGCGCTTGAGCGTCTCCTACGGTACGAAACCCTTGGTGCACCGATGTCATTTTATCCTCGTGGGAAGGATGATGATCGGACCGTTAGGGTAAAGTGGTATTTTTTTGCTCTTTTCACCCCAAAAAGAAGATGTGGGAGTGGCCGCTTGCTCTTGAGTGGTAATTTAACGGAACGATACTATGTACCGAGGGCCAGGCATAATTACCGAGAATCTGATAATTCAAGGACACCTATTTCACAGAAAGATTCCCTTATCAGATTCTTCCAATTTACCCTCAACGCCCGGTACAGGTTGGACTTTATCCATTTGTTTTTAAATAATGTTAATCGTAGTCTCGTTCCCAGCCTGTGGTGTGGTGTTCCAGCACAGTCTGCTGTAATGCGTCTTCGGAGACTTTCCGAACTTCCTCCGGGAGATGTCTGAGTGGGTCGGGGGGCTCTCGGAAAGTCTAGGGACTCGGAGACATTTTAAACCTCCGAAATCCTTGATTTTGTATGGCAAACTCGCAAATATTTAAGGTTCACCGGGGATATTTAAGGTTCAGAAAACACCGCTAGCGTACAAATATTACGCTAGTTCCGGGTGTTGTCGGAGTGTGATAAACCCATACAAAATACTCCCGAAAAGACCCCCCGAGAGCTCTCCGACGCTAAGAACTCCGAGAAAAATAAGTCACCAAAAAAAAAACACCTATTACACCAGACTGCGCTCTGAGAATCAAAAACACAGCCTGGGCACGAGACTAGGTTAATCGTACTGTGTTGTGACTTGTTAGTTTTGTTCTTGAATTACCCGGCTAGCCTTTGAGGGGTCACCGAGGTGTGATGTTGAACTACCCTCTCCCTGCCGCTACCCTATGGGGGGGTGAATGAAGTAGGAACGACAAGGGTCCCCGGCGAGGCGCAACCGAATGTCTCAAAGTTTTCGATGGAACGCTTGAGGAGGGTAGGATAAACATATATTTGTGGACTGTAACAAATGAAAATAAAAGAATAAAGTACAATGTGATATAGTATCTAATATATAGCGTGTGCAACCTCCATTTACTGCCTTAATTGCTGCCACTCGGGCTAGTTGATCAGCTTCTGTGGTGGTGGCGAATATAAGGGGAGCTTACCAATTTGTCTTCAAGTTTGAATTTCCGCCTGGTTCGTACATGATGGGAGAAATTGTGAGTAGTCCAAAGGCCGGTGAAAGGATGGAGTTTGAGCTGTTTAGTTGTCTGCTGGAAGTCACGTGAATTGGAGGACATTGCCTTTGTATGTAATTAATAATCAATTCTAATGTCCAAGATAGGCAGGGTGACTTGTGAGCGAAGCGAGCAATTACTCATCATTCTTTATCTAATCGATCTGCAGGATATAGGGGAGTGGAGCGAGTTGGGTAGCACAAGTAACACTAGGATGATCACTTTCACCAGAAAATCAACCGAGACTCATAGAAAGAGGTTTGTGGACTTCGAAACCCAATATATGAACGCAATATAAGAGAGTTCAGTGTATCATTTCCGAATGCTGGAGTTAATATTGGATACACAAAAACCTTTCGCAAAGTCCATAACACTTACACTCCCGTCCCAGCATTCGACGTTGGAGGGGACATGTGACTATACGTTGAATACAGAGGACTGCGGTTTGAGGACGTGAGTCAACAATCAGACGAGATTGAACGAAGATTTCACGCAGCGTGGGCGACCTTCGATGATCCGGCTTTCGGTGAAAACTACAGGGCTTGCTGACCTTCTCTATCTAGAGATTTGAATTCTTTAACGCGCCTAGAGAATAGCATTCTCGCCACGACTGCTCCTTTGTCTTTAGCCCAGAGGAATGACTCAGAACCAGCTGGTCCGACACCAGGCCAAACCGGGTGTTTGAGCTGTTAGTCATTCTACCTATCTATTGATTTCATAGCTCTGGGGGAGAAGGTCAGGGCCGCATAGTATCCCGCCACAGCGCAGTGTACAGATCCCATCTCCGCAGACGGTGGGAGCCGAAACGCTCATCCGTAACCCTAACTGTCAATAAATGATATTGTCAGTCTCAGAATATCACTCGCATCACCAGGTTCATGAAATTTCACTCTGAATGCCGCGGGGCGGGTTGCTGGTACGAGACGTAATGTTTATCTGCGGATTTGGAGCTTGATTGAGTGCTCGATCTGGCACTGGCGGAGAGGCTGCTGTAGGTAGTGGAGTCGCATATTTAGTGTTTGATCTGGTGGAGGTGGCGGAAAATTACCTGCGATTACCTGCCGGTTTGGAGCTCGATTTTGTGGAGGCGGAGGGGGAGCTATTGCTAGAGGAGGTGCGGTTTCCGTGCTCAATTCACTGCCGGCGGAGGTGCTGGCGGAGTCGCTAGTGGAGGTGGTGGTCCTGGGCATGATGAGCCCTATAGTGCGTCGGTAACGCCTACGTGCTCGCCAATACAATGTCGCACTGGCCGAATACTGGTGGGTATCGATCCTTTGCAAATATCTTATTACCAGGCGCCCAATCGGCTCCTGACTCAGGCATCAATTAGCTGACAGTTTGGAGGCTAATTAGCCATCGGTTTGGTGCAGGCGCTGGCCCAGTCGCTGGCGGAGTTGTTGGTGGAGTTGGTGGCGAAGGTGCTGCTCCAGGCGGTGGCGGAGGTAGTGGCGGAGGTGGTGGCGGAGATACTGCAGACTTGGTGCTCAATTCCGTGCTCCATTTGGCGCTGGCGGAGGTGCTGCCCTAGGGGACAATTTCGAAAACATTGTTTACCTAAAATATCCGCTGATGTTTAAGGTAAAGCGTATATCCGTAAGGAGCACCTGAATAGGCTATAAGCTACATTAATCAGAACATTAGAGCACAAGGCATTATCAACTGTAAGAACATTTTCTTTATTTCATTAGTAGTGTTTTCTGTAACCAAGTATTCTATCAAAGCAGTAACCTCTCACAGGCGATAGTTATCTTTGATAGCAGGCGGTGGCAGGCAAGTATCCTATTTGTGTTCCACTCGCGTGTTCCATCCCTTCTGGGACAACGATAAAATTATAACAGATAGAGTTTTACATTTCCTGGAAGATTCATCTTCCATATATCGACAAAGCCAGGTAAACACACAGGGCTTGCAAACAAGGGGAAGTTTGGACTTTTTCTTCCTTAATTATGATCCCCGCGCTGTTTATTAACCCACACGCACTAAGATAACTGTACAACAGCCCTTGTACCAATTGGAGTCATCGTCCGACGCATAATTATGTGAGAGCGCTTGTACCAACGCCTGCAGCGAATTGAGACTTCCACCAGCGCTTCGGTGCTAGTTTGCGCTCCATTCGATGCTGATTTGGTGCCGGCACGTCACAGAATATCACTCGCACGCGCCTGCTGATTTGGTGCTGGCGGAGACGCTGTAGATAGACATAGACGTAGCCGCGCGTTAGCCTCCAACGCCCGCGGACAGTATTGTGGCATCCTTCTTCCCCCACTATCATTACAGCTATCACCTGACTGCTAGACTCATAGCGTCGTAATGTTGAGAGTGCAGCCAATCGGAAGGCTGTTTGTACAAAAACTTGTGCAGTGATCACTGTGCAAGCGAAAGCCATATTTACGGCTCAACTGGCCGGTAATCACTGCAGGGACCTAACAGAGATTTTATATATGAACGTTTTACAACATGAAATAATAGACAATAACGAAATTTGAAGTACTGAAAAGAGACAACCTGAGTTCCCTCGGATCGCCTAGATAATAAAACCAAAACAGAGAATATAAATCGGAAAACCACTTCACACCTTGGGTGTTCCTATCGTCTTATCTGCATACATAGTCTCGCCTAGTAAGACACTATCGAAGTCACTCTCCATCTAAATACAGTGCGAGGCTTGACAATTCCATTCAGTCGGACAATGAGTACATGAAGGTTATTTTATGTATGCCATCAACTCAGGGTCAACATCAATCAAATCAGGGTCAACATCAATCAAATCAGGGTCAAAATCAAACAAATCAGGATACGCAAATCTGGAGTAATCAATAGAAAACATTCCATCAGGTTGTTCTTGAGTCTCCTTCTGCGTGGCAAGCGCAAGGCTCTGGAATGTCGCGTCGAGCAATGTTGGTCATATCTGAGATTTTCTCATGATTACCTCCAGCATCGGGTTCACTATGTATCACCTTGTGAAGCCTGCGGATGTGTTTCTTTAAATGTCGGCTTTCTTTGAACTTCTGGTTGCACTGTGAGCACGCGAATGATGACGCTTGGTGTACTCGTTCATGAGCTCTACATGAATATAAGCTTCAGTTTCAGTATCAACACAGGTTTCTATCTGAATTACCTGAGCTTAGATAAAAACCTAAAGGGTTTACTCGACGCTGGACAGTTCTGAACCCTGCAATAGAAAGGACCGGTGCTTGGGCTTGGGCTTGGATTGGAGCAACGATGAACTACCTCTGTACTAGACGACGGGCTCCCGATGGCTATATCCCTGTACCCATAGTCGATCGGTGTTATAAACTCCACTGGTGTAAATTCGGTCTCCCCGAACAGCTGCAGAGCCTTAAAATCGAAAAGCTGGAGGTATGATAAGGATAAGGTCTCAGAAGTCGATACGTCAAGGGCTATGAGTCCAACTGGGCCCGTCAAGTGCTTCTCTGAAAGCCAGGGAGTCTCCAACGCTTCCATCGCCGTCATCCGGGCTGATGGATCGGCTCTCAAAAGAGCCCGTATAAGTTCCACCGGATTCGGACTGACGCCAGACCGTTCCAGGGCCCCCACGGGCAGTGGAAGCTGACCTTGGCAGTACCCCATCAACCGAGCCATATCTATTTCTGCGGTTACCTGGTCGGGATCCACCGCGGAACATACACCTGTCATTGTAGTTTCCGGACCATCCTCCCACTCCCTAGCAAACGGTAGCTGCAGCGACAACAACTCGTGTATGATGCACCCCGCTGCCCATAGATCAACAGCGTTAGTGAACGGAGGACGTCGCCGCCGGTGAGGCAGCACCCAGAAGCCCTGTATCTCCGGTGCCATGTATCCACTAGTACCCACTCTTGTGCGACACTCAGTACCCTTCAAATACTTTGATGCCCCGAAGTCTGTTATCTTGACACGAACAGGTTCCAAAGAGGCAACAAGAACGTTCTGCATCGATTTCTAGTTTAGCAGAAAGCTCGGCGAATGGGAACCTACGGGGAGGGGGGTATTCACCTGGGGCTTCAGGTCACGGTGGCATATTAGCCTCTCGTGTAATACCTGCAGCGCCTCGAGCAGCTGTCTCGATATTGCCTGGCATGTTGCCTCCGGTATCTGCGACTTCCCATGCGCCTTGATATATACTCCCAGGTCACCATTTGCGACGTACTCCATGGCGATGTAGAGAAATTGCTGATCTTCGTACCACCCAAGGAAGTCTACGAAAAGGTCACGACGCTATTCTTTACTCAGCAACGACACTAATTTCTAAGGGGAGAAAGTATTGGGCTTACATCAGAAACCTTTGAGAGTGCAATAACCTCTTTCATGTAACTGTCACGCTCGTAGACACGTTTCACGGCACGCACAAGGCCGGAGGGCTCGGACTGGAGGTCCACGACTCCATTACCACCGCGGCCTATGGAACGGGTGGTAGTCCAGACGGTGGCGGTAGGCGGATGATTAGCGCGGTATATTGTATGAGACACGGAAGAGCGGTCGGGGGAGAACGTTGCCTCGAGGCGGTACTTGTCGAACTCCATACCGCCCAAAGTTGTTTGCAGGTGTGAGTTTCGAAAATTAAGCGGCGACAGTTTGATATACATGTATGTACCAAGTCTGTTGCGACGAATACGTGTCTGTCTTATTAGATCCTGACTACATTTCGCGTGAAATGTATATTCTTATCGCGGATGAGACTCGGAGGTATCTAGAGAGCACCTCAGAATTCCTGTAAAGGTTTTAAATATTATCAAATTCTTTTGATACATTATTAGTGGGGCTTAAGATTTTTAGGGTAGGTGTGAATCTCTGGGTGCAGGAAGCCATTCGTCTGATCCAGCGAATAACAGCGTGGAAACGGCGCCGTGATTAACCAGTTCTACTCGCGTGTTAATTAAAGAAACTAGGAATTTAGTGTAGGGATTTGGTTCCAGTGAGTGAGTAACAGCAATTGTTAATATCACCGCTGGATTTAGGATTTTTGCTGACGAGTGGAGTCAACTTTGCACTACCGACTGTCACCTACAACTAGGCAGGGAGCTCTGTTGGTGGGCCATAGACTGCCGGAAGTACTGAATACAGACGAAGGGATAAATGCGGGCCCCGAACAGATCGTGACTTTAGTTCTGCTTATGCACAGTTGGTGATGTATTTTGTCTGAGCTTCAGCCCAGTGTTCAGTGATGTAACCAAGACTCGTATCGCCCGAGTGTAGGCACATGTACGGTGTCGGACAGCCAACACCAGCCGGCCAGAGCAACCCACTCCCCTTCACCCCATCGACTTTCAACAATGCAACACTTGTCCAGAAATAATGTTCTTTTGTAAAATGGGTCTAATCATGGTTGTAAACATCCTCATAAAAGGGGATTTAAAATAATTAAGAACTGGCTGCACTATGACCTCTCAAACATTTGGTGCAATCTGCCCGAAAAAAACATAGGTGTGAAATAATAACTTTAATAGCTTTATGCCAAGGCGGCCACATTAATTTGGGATAATTCTTACCATATTGGGATAATTAGATAATCATTATTACCGGATTAGGACTAGTGTCTGGCTTGAAAAGAACATGAGGGTTGATTTTGACTGTCCGGCGCTGTACCTACTCTACTCGTAGGGAGCTGACGTTTTTAAACTGGGCCATTATTGCATACACCCAAAATCATGAGCATGGCGTATTTTTTGTATGGCATGCAATATCAGTTGCGTCCAGAAACGTTAGCTCCCTACGAGTAGGTAGAGTACGGAGCGCATGAAGGCCAAAGAGTCAAGCAATTTACTGGGATGTCTTATCGATAAGCTACCCCGTGCATAATACGGTGCGGGGTCGCGGGATCCATAACCCTGCCTGGATAGAAATGTTGGTAGCGAGGATCACCATCACTCACTTCCTGCAGGTATGTAGCCTACTCTCTAAAACCATTGACTGAAGGTTACCGATCAGTCCCAGAAGTATCCGCTTGTACTCTAGGGAGTTTGATCTTATATGCATAGACAATTCCTCGAGTTTTGGCTGTCTTGCATACCATATAAATACGCGCCAAGTGCACAACTAGCCACCTAAACACCCCCCTCACCCGAATAGTCAAAATGATCTTCGTTGCAACTGGTGTGTGTACCAACCATACTCAACTGTTCGGGTGAGGGCAGAGTTCGGGTTGCTAGGGAAGCCATCTATGAATAGCGGCCGGCCCTTTTTATAAAGGTCAGTAAAATACGAGTACAGCATTTGGCGAATACCTACCACCATTTGGCGAATTTGTATGTAGCTACCAGTTAGGAACCAGTAAAACTGCGAGGTTGACTTGGATACCCTGATTCTTATTGGCCGTAATCCCTGTTCGTCAAATGGGGGTATGTAGGTATTTGCCAAATCCCTGTGAATCACTGTAGAGTATGTACTCACATACATGACCCGACTCTCTACAACTCCCACGCCGTGGTCTATCCTCAGCATCCACACCACCTCCTACTCCCAAGCAAGGTGAAGTAGGCTCGATCAAAGCAATGCGCTTAGCACCGAGCGATAGTGCTACTCTTCCTGAACCCTAACAATCTTTAACAAGTCCTGCTGTGTAAAGATATATACATAATGTAGGAATAAAGATTATCCGGGCGCTCGTGTACATACAGACGATCACGCCGAGCGCAGGGCGATTTTCCAACGCCACATCTCTACCGATAACAGTAGCAACCATAATACCCTGGCTAGAATAACCAAATTTTGAACTCACTTCAATTAAACTAATATTCAATTAAACTAATATTGAAGCGTAAGAGAAGAGGATGGAGACATGGGTGTAGTTGAATATAACCTTTTTATATATACTACACCCATGTCTCCACCCTACCGCTCTGCCCATGCGCCGTCTGTCAACACTCATAAGAGCTGGTCTCGTCACCATAGCTGGTGGGTGGTCTCGGGGGAGCCTTATCCGTACTCTGCATGCTGTGCAGTGGCCTTTTGGAAGATATGGAGGCCGGAGAGGCCGCCGCCGGTAAACCCTACGGGAGTGCGAGAGCATTGTATGTATCCGAACACACAATAGTACCACCACCCTTGAAACATGATAGCAAGTTCCAACCTCGTAGATAGGTAGCCCACTCGCAGTTGGCGTTTGTCACGCCGTTGATAAGAACGACGCCATCAACCACCTTAGCGAAGTCATTAGCATTGTAAATGTGGATATTAAGTCTAAATGCGCGATTATATAGGTTGATCGACGCTATCACTTAGGTGGGGGTTGATGTTGGCTCTTGTCCTTAAGACCCCTTAGCTGTAGTCTGTGGGGGAAGCAGTTGTTTGGGTGTTTGACGGCGAGTGCCAAGCTGGTTTAACTTGCAGGTACCAGGTGTTGGTCACAAGTTAGGTGTTCAAATGTGCGTTTGCCAGTCGCTTGAACATAGTTATAAAGTGCGTACATCGTAGAACAGGGAGGTTTCGCGAAAAACACCAGAAAATATTAAACTCGGTTAACGAGAAAACACACGATTGATAGGCGCAGTCCGCTGCTGGACATCATTGTCCGAAGAAGGAAGATTTCCGGTCAATGATCCCCACTTACACCTCCTTCTCAAGTCGTACCCCATCCCGGATTTAATTCTATATAAAATCTCGTTGCGAAATCTCCCACAATCCTTAGAGAGAAGGTTGATATCCGCAAGGGTATCTCTTAGAGTAGCTCCAGGTGCCAGGAAACTACCTTGGGATCATATGTGGTACCCCGGACCCCTACGCCACTTTGCTCGCAAAGATGCGGAATCGCGCTTGGTCTCTTCGCTCCCGCGATAGTTCTTCAATCCCGAGTATTAACATATTGCACCGTGAAGATGATCTGTGAAATGATCAGTGGGCGAGACAAAGTGCGTTAAGTACATTGGAATGAAAGAAATGGAACCGACGCCGGCGGTGCTGCGGGGCGTATCATTGCGAGTTCTGCAGCGCGGCGGCGTTGCTGGGGGACGCCCAGGTGGCCAGCTTGACACGGTCGCACCGGCCGAATACTAGTCGTTGCCGGTTTATAGCCATTAGATAATTATAAGGTGCTTAATTTGGTCCTGGTTTAGGCCTCAATTTTTATCGACAATCTGGAGTCTAACTGCCCATCGATTTCGCACTAGCGGAGGTGCTGGCGGAGGTGCTGGTGGTGGAGGCGGAGGCGGAGGCGGCGATGGGAGGTGCGGATTGCGCACTGTCGCGGGGTTATATAGTTGCGGGCGCAACATTGGTTAGTGTACGTATCCATACACTTTTATCTCGGTATTGTTATGTGTTTCACCGCCCAGAGGATAGTGCAAATTTATCTCTCGCTATGAGGACGTCGTGCACAAGAACTGATTAACTTAAACAAGGCACTAACTTGCAAGGTTTACGGCACACCTTTTTTTAAACTCATCTCAACTTCTGTTTCTAGGTACCCAATGACTGCATAAGGTTATAAACCATGGCATATTTACGGCACATCTTTTATGTATACATATATGGATATATGGATATATATGGAGAACCCATTGCCGGACCCGTTTGCAGAAAACTCGAAACGCTAGCTATAGTGTATAAGCACATGAGAGAGAATTTCCATTATCAGATACGCCCAAGACACAGTCACTGTGGATTGACTATACACATAACACGGTTTTCACCTCATTATGGCAATGCACTACCTATATTATCCCACCGACCAATCTTAAGATACAGTAACCCACCGGATGCAACCCTATGACCCGCTGTTATTTATTTTTGTGCTCTCAAGGCTGGAGAGATGCAACGTTGAGGGCCCCTTATGTATATATTAGCCTCGTTCGCGCTCACTACAAACAGTACACCTTACCACGACTATCTGGGCGCTCACCAGTACTATTGCCGGGGCGGGACAGATAACGTCTTTCTCGGAGCTCTGGAGAATGCGGGGTTACTACCGACAGAAAGCGCCTGTGCGGCGGTGATCCTAGCCTTGACGCCCGCCAAGGCGTTCCCGTGATTCTCGAGCAAACCAAGTATTTGCTCTGTCCCGGTTTCAATCTCCATCAAGGCATTCCCGTGATCGTTGAGAATATCATACAATTGCTCATAACGCTGTTAGGTAGTCCAGGCCTCCGCCTCGAGTTGGCTCTGGAAATGTTGCATCCTGTCGGTGACGCTCGCCCAGCCATTCCTGTTATCCGTCAACGAACCAACCATTTGGTCATGCCGCCGTTGATTCTTCTGCCGGCGATCTCTATCATGCTCCTCGAGCCGTGATAGCCTTCTGCAAACATCGGCCATGCTAAGATCAGTCTCAGGCCCTGATTGTTGAGGGGACTGTTCTGTGGGATTGACGACAGGTTGTGGCGCCTGGTTAGCTGTCCCGCCTATATATAACTGGGTGAGTCGATGTCCCAGAACAGGGAACATTGAGCTCCATTCTGAGTTCACTGCGGGATCTGTCCCTAGGCGGAGAATGAACGGGAATGTAGCGTCTGCGCTCCAGCTGCGGTAGATTGAGATTGTCGGAGGCGAGGTTTCTTCCGGAGGATGTCGTGTGTTCTAGTAGGCGGTTGATAGCTATGTCTAGGTAAGCATCAACACTTCAGGTCTGTTGATCCGTTTTTGTAGTCAGGATAGATAAATACACATCAGAAAATTTAAACACCAGCGGGTACTCTCTCCCCCAAAGAAGCACAGGGCCAGCGCACATTTCCCTTGGCGAGCCTGGATACCCGCCCTATACATATCTAGGGCGCGGCTCGAAACGTCATGACGCCTGACCGGCGAAACTATGATGCAATAGTGGGTTTCAATACGGGTCAAGAAGGCATGTAGGATGACACTGTCAACCTTACCCACAACAATCCAGCGGAATCCTCAACCGCCCGTCCAGAGTCGAGTACTGCAATATCTAGATACTAGAGCCAATTAGACTAGTGATTCGGTACACTCGGGTGTGTGCAAAAGTGATCAAAACCCGACGACTATTGGTTATGGGTTTGCACAAGCCACAGCGTGGGAGCCAATAATATCTGCCAAGAATTTACCTTTTGAATGGGGGAAAAGGTCATCCAAATCTCCATCAAAAATCTTTGAACAAACTTGAATATAAATTTATCTATCAGTACCTACTCTATTTTTGACACACATTTGACTGTGTAGAGTTCATTTTGAGCAGATATCAATAGAAATGAGAGCGAAATTTGGTCCCTAGAGTTCCTTGGCGCATATGGTTGATATAAGGCCAGGGTGGGCCAACTTGGAACACCAGAAGGTTCTCTGGGCGGTTCTGATCACTTACCCTCACACCCGAACACACAGGCTATTAAACTCGCCTCAACTGTAAAAAGTTGAAATATTCACCAAGGATTATCTCGGAAACGACCAACTAAAAGGCATCGATTAGGTTCGATCGTTGATGCGTAGCCAATTCCTCGTATTGCCTTGGTAAAACTGCAAGTTTTTCCGAGATATATATTCTCACCCTCATATGCCACAATACCTATCTGCTAGATGGATGTGGAATACTCTATGCATTGAGGAATTCGTTACAGCTCAGCTGTGTCGTAGCCAACCAGAGGCTGTCTTTATGCAGATTTTGTCATATACCACGTGATTCGCCAAATGTCTATAACTCTACTCGCGACCAGCAAGAAGAACCCGAAAATGCAAGTTTTATGCATGTCTTGGACATGGGTTCGTACCGGGGTCATGATTGGAGCAGTTCGAGACAGTATATAAAAAATAGTTTTCGAGATCTATGTACATGTTCTACCAACGGGTGTGTTCTACCAGCGGGTGTGTCCTCCCTGTGCTTCAATTACAGCAGCAATACGTTCTGGCATGCTATCAACAAATTCTAGTATTTCTTCCTCCGTAATACCATTATTCCATTCATCAAATATCGCTGCCTTGATCTGGTCAACACCCCTAGGACGAGGTCTCCTAGCATTAAGTCTGTTTTTCAACAGATTCCATACATTCTCAATAGGATTAAGATCTGGTGATGAGGGCGGCCATTGTAGAGAGGGCATCTGGTACAAATCTCGCTGTTCTTGTGTTGCACCTGCCCTATGGGCCGGGGCACCATCCTCCATCACAACAATTCCACCTCCTACTGCTTGGTTTTCCCAGTACCAGAATGGCCAGAGAACTGGAGTAAGAACGTTGTGGATATAAGTGTTCGCTGTAATTGTCCCCCAGTTCTGTTTATCCCAGAGAATGAGTGGTGTTTTTTTGCCGCCTAGAACTCCGCCCCAGACCATGACAGAGTTCTGTTTTTTGAACTTAGGCGCGATACAATCTTCTGTATACACCTCTTCTGGCCGCCTGGTAACCCAAATATTGCCACGGGCACCACCTAGCCAAACATAGCACTCGTCTGTCCAAATAACGCATCTCCAGTCATGTTTTGTCCAGTGTCGATGGTTTAAGGCAAAGTTGAGGCGTTTTTCCTTGGTTTCGGCCCTCAGAAAGACTTTCTTTCGTGCAATTCTTCGCCCATATCCCTCCAAAGTAAAGGCTTTGCGAAGATTACTCTCGCACGCGTTGACTCTGCAGATTTCGGCAATTTCAGTGTAGGATTTCCGACGATTTTCGGCGTTCAAGGTGGCTGTAAAAATCAACCGACGACGCGTAGGTGTATCAATACTAAAAGGCCTGCCCTTTTTCTTTTGAGGAGTTGTTGGTCTATGGCATATATCGAACACTGTAGATATAGAAAGGTTCTGATTTGCCGCAATTTTGGCATATGTCCATCCAGATTCAAACCGGAGACATTTAACGTAGCATCGCTGCTTGTAGGAGGTTTCCGCAGTCTTAATGGCAACCATAGCTCACGGCGTTGGGAGGACACTTCACGACGTTGGAATTTTGAAGGACAGTTCACGGCATTGGGAGGACTCGGACAGTTCATGATCATAACAATCGTACTTTTCGGAATGGTCGTGATTCCTTCCAATCATGACCCCGGCACGAACCCCATGTCCAAAACATGCATAAGACATGCATTTTCGGGTTCTTCTTGCTGGTCGCGAGTACCATACATGCAAATGCATCTCTTGATGCATCTGTTTTCAAGTAGAGTACGGGTAGTACGTAGAGTAAATATCTAATATATATCCGAAGAATAAATCAATCAGAAGATGTCCGTGGGTGCTCTGAGACAACGTATGCACGTACTAGGTATTGTAACGGCCCGCCCCGCTCGACCGAGGCCCGGGGTGCATCAAGAAGGCGATTAATTGGTTGATTGGCATCGATCTGTTTTGGCGGTACTCTAGGCTGTAAGGCCTTGCATCCTGGAATAGACCAAATATGCGTAGAGTGCACATACCTTCCTCCATACGGGACGGCCTCTTAGTAGCACCGCGAATGATTGCCTGCTCGCTGCGTAGTCTTTTACCAATTGGAAGAATACCTCGCAGATCATCACAAAATATCCCAGACAGGTAGAACGATAACTGGACCATCACCATGATCCGCGGTATCTTCGCGATAGGTATGCAGAGACAAACAGGTTCGGAAACAATCTGAGCCCACGAGGCTAACAACCCCCATACCAATAACATGGTCCCCCGTCAAATGGCCAGGGCTCTGTGCTATCTAGTTGATCTATTGAGAGTGGCCGTTACCCATTCGACTGTTATATAGGCACATCTCCCCTCCCCTCTGCACAGAAGCGTTACCACCCTCATAACTACCGCTACCGTTCATTGTTTTCCTTAAGGAACCACCACTCTCAGAACAGACACATACGTACACAGAAACAGACTGTTTTGACTGCGATAATGGGCGCCACTTTGAGCATTGTTAACGATTTGACGCATAGCTGTTATGTTGAGGTTTGGACCTCAGGTTGGGGATTCCGAGTGAGCCAAGGATCGGTGACACCGGGGAAAACACTGGACTTCGAATTAGGGTGTGTCTGGTATGAGCTGAGTTTCAAGCTGCAAACAAAGTGTGAACCGAAGCTCAAGTATGAATCGTTAGTTAAAAGCCCCCCAACCTCTTGTGAATATTCGTTTGCGCGCACTGACCTATCTTGATCCGTAGAGTCCACCTCCCAGGCGGACAGACAATGATCCATCTCTCATCACTTTATACTGTGTATGCTCTTGACCTTCCTTTGCCTGAACCTGGATACCTATCGTACCCAACGGAGGCCACCACTGAACAAATGTTAGCTTAGAAGCATGTGGCAATTGTAATGTACCTGAGAATCGGAAGGCAAAGGATTGATCATACTCCGATATTTCCGGTTGATTGAGCTAGTGAAGGAAAACGGCTATATCCCACCGTGCGTACCATATTCTGTTTCCCCGTTCAACATGACTTGGCGGAAAAGCTAATGATGGATCGAACCATGGGCCCAGTAGCGAGCCCATGAACCCGAGCATCCCTGTTCAAGCTGCAGCGTAACAACTGCTGGTAAAAGTGCCGAGACATTCTCTGTGGCGTGGACCAGTTTCCTTATATAAGTAAATATGTTCTGTGCGAATCGACGGAGCGGAAGGTGGAGAAAAATGAGTCAGCACTGGATCATATGTTGATGCATCTAAATTGATCTTATTTGGTTTATCTATGCAACGTTTTATTCCTGCAAGTTCAAAACGTCGACGATATTTCTCTCGTGTATAAATATTCAATATGTGAACAGCAGTTGCTGCTGGAAACGCCAAAAGGATTGTTAACATAGTGGGCATCACTCTATTGGGGTCGGTAAAAGTATATACATATGTACATGAACGCCAAATCTATTTCCTCAACCACAACAGAATATGATTTGGATTAGAGGCCGTAGAATGACAGAGAACCGAGAGGAGAATCATTCTACGGCCTTTAATTTTAATTATCTTGTGTTGTGGTTGAGAAGATATACTTGAGTTTGGTAAGGAGACAGGTCACCATAACGCACTCGGTTTATTACCAAAAGGTCGTTCATCTGGAACCTGTGCTGTGAGCTCAAAAATACCTAAATAGGTGATGATTTACCTGATGGAGATTTTAAGATGTGCCAAGACCGTTCCCGATATCGTGACGCCTACTATACGTAGAGGGTCTCAGCTGATTGCTGTTTCCAGAGTGAAAATGCGGCTACTGCAGCTAAAAAGTAGAGTATAGTCGCCCGCCACTGTAACGAAAACTCCTATACCGAATTTTTGCTGTATTGAACCACTTAGCTGTCTTTTCTGTTTCCCCTTGCAACATCATCAATCTGCTGTACCGAATAATCTACTATACCGAGCAAAAGGTTGATCAGTATGTACATTCATTATAGCGGCGGGCAACTGTACAGACCTAGCTCTCAATGCGGTCGACAAAAAGTGCATCCTGTGGCTGCAGACTGAGAAATACTTGAGGACTGTAACATATTTGGTACACCCAAAGCTCCATCAACCATAGAAATGAATCTTTCGCCTTTCGTTTCCAGCCAAGTAAATTTCGGGCAACAAATCAATTAATTCATTTCCCGGTGACGGTTGTGGAAAGGGAACAAAAGATTCGTTTTGCATTGGTATCTTCTCTTGATGCCTTTCTTGATGCCTTTCTTGATGCCTTTCTTGATGCCTTTCCTGATGCCTTTCTTGATGCCTTTCTTGATGCCTTTCTTGATGCCTTTCTTGATGCCTTTCCCGCTGCTACCCCGGGCAGTAGAAATGTACCTATTCTCTCAGCGCCAATATCATAACCTCAAGTCTGCGGAGGGTAAGATATCGATCAATGGGGTGATAAGAGAATGTACTGTTCAATTCGGTCCCCCCCCCCCAAGGTTGAACACCGACTGTTTTTATATCTTTTTTTTTTATTTTGTTGATACATACATATAAGCGCCCTGTGGTAGGTATGTATTTACCAAACAAAGCACCAAACTAGAGTAAATCGGCGCCTCCGCTCGTATGTACTCCACCACCGCCAGCGCCAGCCCTGCACCAAACGAGCACCTCTCCGCCAGTAAGACTCACTAACCCAACGGCCGATCCATTACTCTACTCGGTTCAGTATGTAGAGTACGATGAGCAGCCAATTCGGCGCTTGGTTGGTCCGATTCACAAGTATGTATGTATGTATTTCTGGAGGGAGGGTACGATTGTGTTTTCGGGAGTGGGAGCGCTGACATGACTCGGGTCCCGACTGCTGAAATGGGTGCCTGGGGACGCCGTTAGTCACCCAACATCCAATGGGAGGGTGCTGGTGAATCTTGATTTGGTACATACAGCGGACGGAGGAGGCGCTGCAGGCGCCGATAGGTGTGTCGGGTAGAGTAGAGGTGCTGCCGCAGACGGGAGCCGACGAGGCTTCGGCGCGGGTTGCCGTTGTTTATGGGTTGCGCGCGCAAATGCGCGTATGTAGAGTACACAACTCATCCATACGACGTACCGCAGTCTGTGGTTTTGTCACAAGCGGAGTTGCGCAGAGAACCGGTGGAGCTCGAAGAGGCTCTTTTTCGGAACGGGGAAGTCGGGGGGTTGTGGGGGGGATTGGTGGTTTTGGTTTCTGCTGCGGTGCCGATATGTCGTCTACGGGAAGAGCTGGGATCGTAGAAGTAATAGGTGATATTCTATTCTGAGTTTCACTGTGGATTGGATTTTATCGAGAGACTAACTATCGTTTACGCGGCTCAGAGAACTGTCGATTCCTTTCTGAGGCGCTTCTGGGAACTGTACCTACCTACTCACGTGTTCATGAAATGGTGCGACTACATATTTGATCAACGCGCGAGTACCGTTAGCTTATTTAGTCAACTTAATCAGTAATTGGGTAATAAAACTATATATAAAAAACACAAGAACTACATATGTACATTCGGCTCATACGTTCATTGCGTGGGAACTTTAGACGCAGAGTTGGGGTTGAGGGGAGGGGGCAGGTTTACGCGTGTCATCGGCAGGGGCGGGTATTTCGAAACGCATGGCAGAGACTTACTATACTCTCACTCATAGGCGCATGACTCCCGAATAGGTAGAGTACCGGGCGTGCACGTTAAATACCGAGACGCTTTGGACGATTGGTTGAGGTTGTGAGGCGCAGCGAGTGGCGGGCCAATGGGAGCTGACGCCGAGTGACGCCGAGCGATGCCGAGCCAGAAATTTGTATGGAGGAAAGAAATACGGAGACACCCCTCTGAGGTCGTAGCCACACCTGTTCACGCTCACGAACAGGTGTTCCCGCCCACGAGCACGAACAGGTGTTCACGCCCACGAACGCCTTCAATTATATAGCTATTTAATACTTAGTAGCCTGCCCACCAGCAGCAATGACTGCTTCTAGTCTTCTGGGCATGCTTCTAATGAGTCCATCCAGTCTATCTACAGTGATATTATCCCAAGCATTCCTGATCATGATTTTCAAAACCTCGATATCTTGTACCAGCCCAATAGTTTCCCCCAATTCAGTTTCTATATCTGCCCAAAGAGCCTCGATGAGATTGAGATCTGGTGACTGGGGGGGCCATTCAACACTCTCTACCTCATTGATTTCTCTGCAAGCAATAGCCACTCCCTTATGGCCGGGTGCATTGTCCTCCACTACCTGTGTCCACCCATATTCTTCACAGGTACGATGCCAGAATGGTACAAGATGGGGATCTAAAATATGATCTCTGTAGACTTGTGACTTGATAGTGATGCCAGCGGGAGTGAAAACTAGTTCTGACTTTATCTCTCCACAGAAAGCACCCCATATCATCGTGCTCTTTCTCCCTGACTCCCATGTTTCATCGATGCAGTCAGGATGATACTCCTCCTCTGGTGTCGATGCTTGGTCGATGGCCATGCGGTCTTTGAAAATGCTCATCTGTCCAAATAGTTAAAACAATCATCGTAGGTCAGGTGTGGGTATGCAAAACGAACTGGTTTGATTATTCGGGTTGTCAAGGTACGAAGAGGAAGGATTGCGCAGTGTGGTCGGAATTTGTAATGGGGTTTCTGTTGTGTTCTTTCGGTTTCTGTTACGCGGGACATTAGTCATCAACGGACTAGGAGTTGGATATATAAGGCGTTGCGCCGTCTTTCATGTTTTCCTTTCTTTATTTTCTCTTGCGCAACGCATGTCTCTTCTACGAATCTTATTTGTTCTACTGACTACGTCATGGGGTTGAGTGGTATGTCATCTGAGGTAGAAACATACGTAATCCATAGTCATAGTCGTATGAACCTTCCTCGTCTACGTCCTGCCTCGGTTGTATTTGGCACTATAGTCGCTTTCGTAGGCACGTTCTGTTAGGTTGCGTCGCTTTATTCTTAAATCATCTGTCGTAATAGTCATAGTATCGAACCTATTGATTATCAGCAACTCAGCAATCTGCTCCAGCCTTTTTCAAGCGCGCGAAGTCGATAATATGGTCGGGGTAAAGCCTATCTTATACCCATGATGTCAGCGTAATTAACTGCTCAATATCGCGGATTCTGAGGAGATGACGGAGGAGGTGAGAAGCGAAAATGTTTAAAGAACTTACATTATAGGAGCTCAACAGCTTCTGAAATTATTCTTTTGATGAAGCGTCGGAGATGGCTCGTCGTCATAGTACCACGGTTCGCCCTCTCGGTCGGAGAAAACTCGGGCAAAGGTATTAGGAGATCGCGATCGGGAAAGATTGCATCTATTCAAAGCAACAAATGAGGATTAAATTATTGGGTAATGCCGATCGCTCTTCCTTCTGATCCAACTATCACTGTCGTTTAGCGGTGGAAGGCGTAAAGCCATAGGTTCTCTGATATGTCGGGAAGAAAGCGTCGGCTTTCATGTTGCGATTTTATGAGATTCTAGATACTGCTTTTGGGGATCCGGATCGGATCTTGTGCGCGAAGAGCAGCCGGAATATCCGTATAGCGGCCGGGACGTTCGCCGTTATTTTTGCGGAATTTCAAGCGGTATCTTCTTGAGTCGGGTATGGATGAAGTCTACCGGATTGAAGCGCTTGATGGAAAGCGTCAGCGGGCTCGGCGAATCGATAATCTGTGGCGCTCCTGCGGCGGTAGATGCGTATGTCGCGACAGCTCTTTCTTGCAGCGGTTGGATAATCGCCGTCGGCGGCAGAAATAACGAGAGTAAAAACCTTGGACGCTACTGCTTCTTTCCGGCCCCCGTTTTCACCAGCAAATTCTGTTCTCTTTCGCCGTCTTTGCCTTGCATTCTTGGCCTCTTCTGACCTCATCCTCGTTCACGGTGATGTCTGTCAGATCTTTCTGGAGGGCGTCGTCGCCCACTGCCGAAAGGAATCTTAGGCGAGGGCGATGTTTATTGCGGAGGTGTGGGAATAGCGTGGTTGAGATTGCGGCGAGACAGCGGGAATCAGCAAAGGCCGATGATGAGGAGCGGCGTTGAGGGTGGAGGAAAATGATGGAAGCGATAACGAGTCGACAAAAGATTTGTCACTGCACTAAGTGGAAACTGGCCGGGGACCGTTTAAGATTTTTCTAGGATCGTATTTCTGGGTTTTCGGTGTCGGAGGAGGAAATGGATGGGAATCGAACTTGTAGTAACATTACATTCGCGAGAATAAAAACTCTTTCATCTCTCTGTTCTTATTGATCTGGGAGCGTCAGGATATCTTTTATTAATGAATCTTTTGTACAACAAGCTCACTATGGTACTCAAAATACATGGCGTCGCGTTATAGATGGAAGGCGCATTGAGTCGGGAAGGATTCTTCATATTGTCGATGTCTCGCTAGACATTCATGGCCATCGAGACTGCCGTGTTTTATATGTAGAAAGGCTGTCCGATCGTGATGGGGATCGCTTGGATCTTGACGTCGCGATGTCGCGATTAATAAAAGAAAATCTATTAATTTTTATTTCTACCGGGCTGTTGTCAGCGCTGTTATTTCAGTGGAACTACGGTTACTGTTCATGGCATTTCGGTTCCTTAGGAACCTTGTCTGATCGTCGTCTCGGCAAGCGAAAAATCCACCGTCGACGTCGAGCGGCTATCTGAAGAATTTCGTCAATCGTCGTATGTTGAAGAATACGATCTTTGCAATTCTTCCATCATCGACCTCGCGATATGAAGATAGTGTTGGAAGAAGGCAAACAACCGTAATGGGGACGATATATCTTTATCGTCGAATTGAAGTACGGGATTATCTTGAAAAATTCTGCGAGGAATTATCCGTATGTGAATCGCCGTGAAGCCTTTATTTTGTTTGTCGAAGGCTGATGGAACATTTCCGTATGTGTTGATTATCGGAGTCTCAATGCAATTCTGATTAAGAATCGTTATTAAATTCGTTGTTGAAAAGCATGGCCGTGTCGAGGCGTAATTATTTAAGATGGGGATATAATCAGATTAGGATGGCGGAGGAGGCGAATGGAAAAGCGGCGTTTAGAAATAAGATATGGACATTTGAATATCTGGTGATGCCATTTTGAATTTCGCCAGCGCTCTCTTGGCGTTTCAACGTTGGATCGGCGATATCTCTGCTATCTTGGCCAAATTCGTAACAGCGTATCTTGGATGATATCGCCATCTATTCTGAAAGCCTCATGAGCCTTGAGGATCGTATTCAAAAGGTTACGAAGGTCTTGATGAGAATCGCGTCCATCTTAAACCTGAAAAATGTGAATTTATGGTTCAAGCGAAATCGCGGGTTAATCACCTCCGGATGGAAACAGAATGGATCGAAGAAGGTTATCGATGTTACGGAATGGTCTGTGAATCTCCGTGATGTTCAAGTGTTTTTAGGATTTGCAATTTCTATCGGCGGTTTATTTTGGGATATTCAAAATTGTTGCTCCATTTCTGGCGTTAGCGAAGAAAAAATGTTAAGTTGAATGGGCCGAATGAAGAGAGGAAGCGTTTGAAGCGTTGAAAAAAGATGTTCTGACGGCTCATACTAGTTCGTTTTGATCCGGATCGGAAGATTGTGGTAAGCCCGATCTTCGACTATATGCCAGCAGGAATTCTATCGCAGCGTGATGATGAAGAGTCCTACGTCCGGTTGCATTCTTTTAGAAAGCGTTCCTGCGGAATGCTGCTATGAAATTTATGATAAGGAAGGCTCACAGCGATTGTCACGATGCTTTGAGGAATGGCGGCATCGTTTGGAAGGAAGCGATTCGTCGAAGTTTTCAGCGACCATCGGACGCCGAATATTCGTAGCGACAAAATTGTTAAATCGTCGTCGACAAATGGTTAGTCGAATTTCTTTCGCGTTTGATTTCGTTATACAATTTCGGCCAGGAAAACAAGGGGCAAAACGGATCGTTAGTAGGAGGTCAGGTGGCCTCTAAAGAGGATGAGCGGTGGCCTTGTCAGGTAAGTGGTCGCAAGCGGAAAAATTTAGATTAGTAAGTTTGTTTCTTGGGTTCTTTGTCGAATGAAGCCATTGAAAGCGTCATTGTTGAGGAGTTATTTGCAAAAACTACCAAAGTTGATAGTTTAAAATGAGATCCTCATTTATCTTGAATGATGTCTGTGCATTTCGAACAAAATCTACTTCTTGAATCTTGCGGAAGACAACGATAATTAATTTCTTTCTGTCGGGCGTCTTTCTATGTCTTAGAGCAATGATGGCCTTGGTAAAACTCTTCTGAAACACCGCGATAAACCATCCGCGGAGACGTCAAGATGAAAGCGAAACGTTGGAACTCTGGCGGAATCTTATTGGCCTAATCGAAAGTATGTCGTCGATATATGCGGAATTGCAATACTTGTCGTAGTAGCGTAATGCAGCGCTTCTGAATGCCGACTATCTTAATTCCCGATGGGCCGTGGGCGGATGTATCGATGGATTTTATTCACGGACCTTCCGGAAGCGATGGATCTGATGCAATCTTGGTTGTAGTGGATAGACTAACAAAAATGAGGCATTTCATCTCGCAACAATAGGAGGCAGGCTCGAGGAAGTGGCGAGACTATATGTTATGATGTTTGGAAACTTCGTGGCCCCAAATACTATTGTATCCGTCGAGGAAACGCGGTTCGTTCTTGAATTTTGGAAGTCGGCTTTCTGCTTGGAAATATCGCGATTTTCCACGCGTTCGCATAATGATGGACAAAAAGAAAATTAGCCGTAATGGAGCGATATCTTGGTATATACTCTGTCAAGCAAGATGATTGGGTTGAATATTCTGCGATGGCGGAGTTCGACAAATATAGCGCTTAAAGCGACAAAGGTCTCTCGTTTTATGCCGATTCGGGAGAAATCAGGATGACTTTTGATGTACGGAGCGTGGTAAGACAACGGCGGAGGATCAATGGTGTTGCGAAGGAGATGAAAGACGTAGTGGACTTTTGAAGGATGAAATGTTCGGCCTTGAGGATCTGAAAGAATCGTGCAGGGAATCGGATTCCCATACCGCTACAGTATAGGAGATAAAGTTTTCCTATCGGCGTATGTCGCTACCAAAGCAGCCGCCGAAAAAGCTTCGATTGGAAAGCGTTGGGCGCTTCTGGCGTTAAGCGAGTCGTTAATCGCTATCTTTATGAGTTAGAAACTTGGTTCTATGAAGGTCATCCAGGTATTATGTTTTATTGTCGTAAACAAACAATCAGATTCTCGGCGACAACTTGATCGCCTTGCCAGGTTGAGATCGGCGAAGAAGAATGGGAAGTCGAGGATATTTTGGATTAGGAAGCAGAGGAAGATTTGAGTATTTGATGCGATATCTGAGGATATGATGAGGCCTCTTGGCAACCCGCTATCGGACGCCGAGCGTTCGCACGATATTGTTAAGCGATTCGCGGCGTTATCGCGAAGCTAAAGCCTCTGGAGGTAGGCGCTTAGAGAATAGTCTGTAAGCAACCGTCTGGTTTGATTATTCGGGTTGTCGAAGTGCGAAGAGGAAGGATTGCGCGGATGTGGTCGGAATTTGTAATGGGGTTTCTGTTGTGTTCTTCGGTTTCTGTTCTGGCGGGACATTAGTAAATCAGCGGACTAGGAGTTGGATATATAAGGGCGTTGCGCCGTCTTTTCATGTTTTCGCTTTCTTTCGGCTTTTCTCTTATAGCACTCGCATGTCTCTTTCTACGAATCTTATTTGTTCTGTCTACGTCATGGGGTTCAGACTGGTATGTCATCTGGGGTGAAACGCCCGTAATCCGTAATCTATAGTCCGTAATATGAACCCTCGTCTACGTCACTGCGCCGGTTGTATTCGCGGCACTATAGTCGCTTCGGCCGTAGACACGTTACAGTGATGGCACAAACGGCATTCTTGGCACAGTTAGATTGGGTCTTTCTAATCTGCATCTCTTCACTGATATTAGGCTTGAGTTTATGAGAAGAGGATTATCTTCTTAACTACGAGGTGAAGCGTTTATGGTAGCGTAGATCTTGTGGACGTCTCGTGGGATTCTAACGAAACGTCATGCTCATCTCATGTATTATTCATAAAGGTAGGCAGCGTTCTCTTATCTCTTGTAACAAACTCTCGTAGTCTCTCCTTTTCTGCCTCATTAAAAATAGGTGGTCTACTGCGCTTCTACATTCTTGGAGTTCGTTTGCATGTCTTACGTCTGATTCTTGACAGGTCGCGAAATCTATCTCGTTATCACTCACTATCTCTCTCCAAATTCTTCACTTGTCTCTCTTAGAGTGATAATCCTGAGCCTTTCATCCCTCGTAGTCTCTTTATTCTGGGTATTTTGATGATGATCAGACCGCCTTCCCTTCATGAGCAGGGGTCTCAACCGTCGAGCAGAGTCTCAATCGTCGAGCAGCGCCAGCGTCGAGCAGGGCTGAAACAGCGTCGAACAGGTGGAAACAGGGTGTTCGCGGTGTCGAGCGAGGTCAAGCATGTTAGCGTCGTCGAACGAATTCGAACAGTCGAGCAGGGGTGTTAGCGGCGTCGAAACGAGTCGAAACAGTCGAGCAGAGAGTTAGCGGCGTCGAGCAGTCGAAACGAAGTCGAGCAGGTGTCGCGGCGAGCAGGTGTCAATGATATTAGCGGGTGGAAAAAGTTCGCGAACAGAAAAAGCTCACCTCTGAGTTCGCCGCGATGCGACTTCACTCCTTGGCGTGGCGATGGCGGTGTCTGTCTTGGTCGAATATCGTACGTCGGAACTTGCGGTACAATGTCGGTAAATTTCAGCGTCTCTAGACTTCATGCTTACGATCTGATCTTATACCGCGGTTAAGTAGCATCTGTCATCTGTCATCTCTCTGATTATTCCTCTGTAGAGTAGGTAGGTCTGCGATCTTGGTCGTGATGGTCGATTTCGGTGTCGTCATAACCGATTTTCTTCATGGCAGGACAACGTTCTGTCTCTGAACTTTTCAGCGAGCTACAGGAGAAGGGTATTAGGTAATCTTCATCATCGTAATCTTTAGGCTGCCTGGGTTTTCTTCTTCGATGGTTGGAGGGCGTGGGGTTGATCTTGGCGAGGACCCCGCCTATTCGCGATTTAAACCTCATTGGCGTGTTTGGAGTACCTCAAGAAACTCTACCGTCAACATCACGTTTAGTATATGATCTTAGATCGCTTTTGAAGTAATTAAAGCGCCGTGGAGGAGAACTCTTGACCGTGCTGGGAACTGTTACCTGCGATGGTTTATTTGGTAGCGCGGTTGAGAGCGTCTGGGAGAATCGGTATTATAAAACAAAGGGTTAGTATACAAGATATTAAATGTCGATTATCTTTATTTAAATTCTTATTGAATAATATACAAAAACTAGCTCTCCGAAAATTGATTGTGGTTCTTTGGGTGGTAGCGGGAGGTGTCGAAACCCGTTGCTATGCCCGCCTGACCGTCACGGCTGTCCTAGAACTATACATACTTGAAACTCACCACCTCTTGGCGCTGGTGTGGTGCAAGAGGAGGGGTGGCGAGCTTCACTTTGTGCTGTGCTGGGCTGGGCTGGATCCAGTTGGATGAATGTTTCCGTAGACGGAGGGAAGGTTTTCGGGTGGCAGTTCTTGTATGTAATTCTCACACAGATTATAAGTGTTATCCCTTAAGCTGTAAATTGCTGACCCACAGTAATATAGGGTTGAATTTGTGTGGGAGGTCTGTTATTTTATAAGAAAGATAAGAATATTTGTTAGTAAAGCCACACAAAGTTTGCTTTTTTTTGGTGGGTCAGCATTTTGTTGACGGTTTAAGGGATAGAGTACCTACCTAATGGCCTACCCAGGGCGCATTTACCCGCGTGGCCCGACCCGTTACACGCTGCGGGTCGGGACGATATAAGTACGGGGGAGGGGTTCCTGGGTGCTCGATCTCCTATGCGGTAGGTGGTTCGGGCAGTGGCTGTGCTGGGGCTGGTAGTCCACTCTACAAACCTACCTAACCACCGACCTGTTGGGTGCCTAATCTGTATGTGTATGTCTATGTGTGAATGTATGCTCTAGAGTACTCGTATTTTCCTGACGTTGGTAAAAGGAACCACTATTGCATGCCATATAAATACGCGTCAAGTCTACAATTTAGTATGGTATGCAATAGCGGTCATTTTCATAAACGTCACGAAAATACGAGTACTCGTCTTTGTATGTACAGCGTCTGTGAACACAACTGGTATTACATATATACATACGCATAAAGGATAGCCAAGACCACCTTTCTGTACGGCATGCAAGAGAGGGTAGAGTAGAGCACAGCACAGGCCCCTATCTACAACCCCGAATCAGGCATCCAATCAAGTGGGCACCCACCGAAAGTCTGCGGATTCCGATGAGCCATACACCCCAGTTCCACAGCAACATCAGCCAATCGACTTCTCCAGACTTATATACCAAACACCAGGTACATACATATCTGCACACTCTAGTCCCAAACGAGGCCCGGCTGCGGCGAGGCGGTGGCTATTTCTGGGCCGTCCGCAACGGGCAGGAGGTCGCCAGGCCAGCCACGCTCTCATTGGCTGGAGAGGGGCAGCGACAGGTGATGTCACACCGTGCATCGGCATTGCATCACGGGGGGGGGGCTGTGGATTGTGGGATTGTGGCAGCCTTGCCAGCGAAGGCAGGCCAGGCCAGCTACTCCACACGTATATACGGGGAGGAGTGCCCGCCGACCACGCTGAACACACACACACACGTACCAGACACCATACACACAGACAAAGACACATGGCGCCCGCCCGCAAGCCCGAGTACACCAGGGGAGGACCCTCCCAGCGACAGCGGGGCCCCGCACCCGTCCCCGCCCCTATCCCCGCCCTAGTATCCGCCCTCGTGCCCGTGCCCGCCCAGGCCCCCCATCCACTCCCACAGAGCCGCGGTGACAGGCCAAAGCTCGAAGACAGCTCTCCCACCCCCACCCCCACCCCCACGCCCACGCCCTCGTCCCGCATCGCCTTCACGCCCATGGACATCGACACCACGCCGAGCGCGAGCTCGTCGACCCGAATCTTCATCGACCTGACGCTCGACGAGTCCCACGACCCCGTGATCCAGTGCCACCGCGTCGCCGCTCCCGGCCCATCCTCCTCCTCCTCCCCGGCGGCAAGTCCCGCCCCCACCATGTCCGACCTCCTCCGCCGCCTCTCGCGCGTCGAAGAAGGCCAACAGAACCACGAAGAAGCCTTCGGCGACGTCTTCCACTCCCTCGACGCCCTCGCCACCCGCAACGACACCTCCGAAGCCCGCAACCTCCAGCGCCACAACGAGGTCATCCGCCACCTCACAACCCAGACCACCGCCCTGACAACCCTCACATCACGCATCGACCGCGACCAAAGACACCACCAGCGCCTCTACGACATCCTTGAAGGCGGCATGCAAACCGTCTTCACGAACATGGGCTGGCAGCCGGCGTACGCCACCACCACACCACCCTCCCGCCCCCCGGTGCCGCCGGCCAGGCCAGTGAGGCCGACGGTCACGAGGAGCTTCTCGACCGGCACGGCGCCGCGGCCGGCGTATGACCCGCACCCGAACCGCGACGCGCGGGGCCGAAGATGGAAGATGCGCCACCGCGACCGCAGCCGTACACCGGCGAATGGGTCTGGTGCGGACTCGCGGACGGCGTCGCGGGCGAGTACGGTGGCGGCGACGCCGGGGAGCTCGGCGCCGGGGTCGCCGCGGGAAACGGTCGGCGCGCCGGTGTTTCCGGCGGTGGGGCGTGGCCATGCGGTGACGGGGGTGGGTGGTGCGGAGGCGCCGAGATATCGGAGTGGGTTCTTTCCACCTTCGCCGCCGCTGGGGGGGAACGGTGACGGGGGGAGAGAGGGGAGTGATGATGGGAGCTGGGTGGATGAGAGTGGACCTGTGCGACCCTCGGGGCGGCGAGGGATGCCGGGGGGACTGTGGCGGGGGGAGCGGTGATTGGGTGGGTACTTTGTGGGTGTAGAGTGTTATATAGCGCTGGGCACAAACGGCCGCAGTAAGAGGGACAAAAAAAAATGGAGTGAAATATGTGTAGTGCAGGTAGGTAACCCACCCTGTATAGTTAGTTGTATAGAGTAGGTAGGTAGGTAGGAGGGGGGCCAACAATAAATAAAAATAAAAATAAAAGACTTTGTAATCCCCGTGTTGAGACGTACTCAAAGCTATCACATTCATTCCTCATAATCGTGAAGCTAGGGGTGTACTTGTACACACGTCCGCCCTGATGATTATCGACTGCATTCCCGATCGGATATGCGCTTTCCTCAGGAGGGGGAATCGGTGGTGGCTCCGCAGGGGGGATTCAGCATCTGGGCGGCCCATAGAACTGAGCTCCAGCTCCCCATCATTTCCGCAAGTCGTGATTCGGCGCGGAATGAACCACCGGGAATGTGTCTGAGAAGACATATCCTCCCTCACCAGAGAAATGCGCCAGTTTCACCATGGGGCAAACGAAGCCGGAAACGCTGGAATCTTATGTTCCATAGGTCAATTTAATAAACCTATGTCTTACCTTATAGCTTATCCCTGTGGTATATACAGAAGTCGAATCGATACGTAATCAATCAGGTAATAGAGGATAACGTTTTGGCGGGTTAGAAAGGGGTTATATGACTTATCCCTTTATATTGTATTGGCTGAGTGAGGAAGGCATCAAGAAAGGCATCAAGAAAGGCATCAAGAAAGGCATCAGGAAAGGCATCAAGAAAGGCGTCAAGAAAAGCATCATGAAAGGCATCAGGAAAGGCATCATGAAAGGCATCAGGAAAGGCATCAGGAAATGCATCATGAAAGGCATCATGAAAGGCATCACGAAAGGCATCAGGAAAGGCATCAGGAAAGGCAGCAGGAAAGGCGTCAGGAAATGCATCATGAAAGGCATCATGAAAGGCATCAAGAAAGGCATCAGGAAAGGCGTCAAGAAAAGCATCATGAAAGGCATCGGGAAAGGCATCAGGAAAGGCATCAAGAAAGGCATCAAGAAAGTCATCGGGAAAGGCATCAGGAAAGGCTTCAGGAAAGGCTTCAGGAAAGGCTTCAGGAAAGGCATCGGGAAAGGCGTCAGGAAATGCATCATGAAAGGCATCATGAAAGGCATCAAGAAAGGCATCAGGAAAGGCGTCAAGAAAAGCATCATGAAAGGCATCGGGAAAGGCATCAGGAAAGGCATCAAGAAAGGCATCAAGAAAGTCATCGGGAAAGGCATCAGGAAAGGCTTCAGGAAAGGCTTCAGGAAAGGCTTCAGGAAAGGCATCGGGAAAGACATCAAGAAAAGACACCAATAGAAAACGGATTTTGTTTGCCTTTTCCACAACCGTCACCGGGAAATGAATCAATTCATTCATTACCCCGAAATTATCTGGCGGGAAACGGGGCGAATGGTTCATTTCTATGGTTGGTGGAGCTTTGGGTGTACCAAATATGTTCCAGTCCTCGAGTATTTGTCAGTCTGCAGCTGCAGGATTCCCTATTTGTCGACCGGATTGAGAACTATGTATGTACAGTTGTCTGCCGCTATAACGAATGTATATATTGAGCAACTTTCCGCTCGGTATAGTAGATTATTCGGTACAGCATACTAATCTTGTTGCTGGGGGAAAAAGAAAAGCCAGATAAGTGGTTCAATACAGCAAACATTCGGTGTAATGGCAACATTGCATTTCGGCTACGGCGATGGATTGGGACGTGAAGAGTAGGTATTGTATAGGAGGATCAGGGTTGGTAATGACGGTTTCTATTATATTCTTTCGGTTTCTGTTACGCGAAGCTATTAGTTATCATTGGACTAGGGATTGATATATAAGGGGGTGTTGCCTCGTGTTTTTTCATGTTTTCCTTCCCTTCCTTTTCTCTTTAGCACTCCTTGTCTTCTTCGCCGCCGACTTATTAGGCAGCTCATTTCAGATCTTCATACGATAAGATTTATTTACATTTAAACTTTACTTTCTAGAGAAAATCCTGTATCTTAAATAGACCGCGTCTTCTTTGATGCGCTCAGAATCCACTCTTCGTCGAGGGAGTGCATTCTGTTTCCTGAGTTGTAGAATTTTTCTCTGTATAGCACCTCTCCTTCACATCTATGGCCGAGCGCAGTCTTACCTGTTATATCATCTGTGAGCCACTACATCATCCTTGTTGGATAATAAACAACCGAATCTTCAACCCCCAAATGAAGGAAGAACCCTTTCGAAGTTTCAGAGGGCGAACAGACGTGATGTATAACGTATTTCGCCTCATTCTTCTTACCTTCTGCACCCCCGGCCACCATCACAGATTTGACCACACAATCCACCGTCGTCGAAGAAACCAGACGAGGCACTGGGGGAGTTATAGCCGAGGCCTCTTGAGCCTTATCTTTTGAAAATCGACTACCTCTCTGCAGCGTCGTCGCGGGATCTATTATGTCGTGAACCTAAACTTCACCGCTTGGGCTGTCAGAAATGCAATGGCAATCGCCAGAAGCGCATCCTCCATTCCAGCGCCATCAGCGAGAACAGGAAGTTCAGAGAAGAGATGGCTCCAGAAACCACTCCAGGAAGCTGTCAGAATATGACGTACATTGTCTTGAGATGACAAAAGCGCAGACAGGATGATGGAAAAAGATTCACTCCGAACAACAACAACAATCACACAGCAAAGCCACACAAATAAGCGCACAATGCCTTTGCGCATCATGAGCAGGAATAAGGAAAAATACGGAACGAACCAAAGGCCCCAACAACAACGGAGACGTCATCTGCGAAATCATGAAATGCGGATAAAACTTATTGGTCTGAGAAAAGACCCAACCGGACCTTATTCAAACCAGACTTCAGATCAAGAGAAATCGTCGTTAAACCAAGCAGCGTCATCCCCATTCAGCGGAAATCAGACAAAAATCAACTCAAAATCCAGGACCCAGACTGTCGCTGCGGTAGAAAAACTTGAAGAACAACTTTGTCGCGGAATCCAGTCGTCATCCGCATAAAAGGTCATGGAATATAAAGCTCGAAATCGAATCATGTTCGCGGAACTAAAGGTACCTTCACGTCGACATCCGGGTTAACTCTAGATGGTCGAAATTCATCCTCTGCGGCATCCGGCATCGATGGCGAAGGCTTAAAGGGACAACTGATCGCGTCGAAATCACCAGCAACTATAGATAGATATGTCTAGTAGCACAAATCACGATGGCTCAGCAAACCAGAATCCCGTATTGGAAGGCCTGCTCCTCTATGGTGATCGCCTTGACTCGGGACATATTCTGTGATATGGAACACCGGACGCTTTCAGCCAGCCTGTTCGACGAGCGTGAGGCTGAGACCTACCTCCCCACTCCGACAGTGCCCAGCTGCCTTGAATATGGACACGCGGGCAAAAGCAACCACCCAACAGGCAGCTGCGGACGCGCCTCAGCCGTAATAAAACAACAGCGCGTCAAAGTCTTTCCGAGGTATCGAGATGTCTTACTCACCAATCCGATGCTTCAACTGCAAAGGACACCATAAAACAATCGGCATGGCATGCGGAATAGTAAAAGATCGAATGAAACTCTCCAACCAGCCGATCAGAACCGAGAACGCCGATTGTCATTCAGGACGTCGAGGAACCAAATGAAGAAATGGAAACCTCCGTCAATGGAGCAACAACATAGAACCCTAACCGTTCTTCCTTAGCTGTCTTAAACTGTAAGCTACAAAAGTCAGTAGTGGAGGAAGCAGAAATGGGCGATACTATACTTTTCCTTTTATTCTGAACCATGGAACAACAAAAGGCGGACACCCACCAGAATCACCTCTCTTTTATCTTTTTACAGCAAGCAACAAAGCGAAATCGCCTCATCGAAAACACAGCAACCAAAACACCTTACGTGCGATAAACGTTATTGTACCGATAGCGGTGGAAATACAACAACAAAAACACAAATCCTCAACGTATCTTCACCGGAAGAAGTAGCCCGTTCTTCATCTCGAGAACATCACCACAATCCAGAACTGCCTAGTTATGGGGGACTTTAACTGCCACCATCAGGTATGGTACAGGCAAAATCAGCGCGATTACCAACACCATCAGGCGGACAGATGAAAGCGTGGCCAGAATCAAAAGATGGATGGACAGGCAGAGACTGCACCTCTTAAACCGGGGTTTTCACGCACTTAAAACAACAACCGACCAACCATAATCGGACCTCACACTAGTCAAGGCGGTTACGGACTATGACGTGACGTGGAACATGGACAGGCAGCGGGCGAGGGTTGAACTACGGGAAGACCATAATCCACATCCAACTCTCCAAACCCCAGCACATAGAAGACTATGGCGTAAAACAGACTGGGAAAACACTCAACTAATCGTCTCCCAATTTCACCTACCACCAGAAGCGCAGGAGAACCAAAAACCACCAAACAATCCATGAGACTTCATCGCGGAATCGTCGTGGTGATTGACCACTCACCCCACTCATGGACACAAAAAGTCTAAACGATGGTGAACTGCAGAACTTAAATCTGCAAAGCGAACCTCAACACCCTGAGCGAAGGGCAAGAACACAAGAAAGAAAGACAGGGAGGCGGCGAGAAAGGGTAGCAACTGTAATAAAAGCAGATCGAGAGGAAAAAGGCTCTCCGGCAGGAGGAAGCACAATCTGGAAAATCATGAATGCGGAAGAAGAAGGATACCATAATCCCGACCATCTGAGGTGAAGAAAGGTTTTGCGAAGTCTTAAGCCACCAGGGCTGAACTCTTCAAATTAGACGTCACGACAACCCCTTTGCAAATCAGACCCCTCATTGTGGCCTTAGTGACATGTTTGAAGAAGTTACGCCGGACGAACTATTTAAAGCAATAAACTCCTGCCCAGCCAACTCAGCGAGGGACAGACCATCCCTCTTACCCATTCATCAAAGCAGTCGTCAGCGAATCACAACCACAGACGTGTTACCGAGGCGTCTTTGAAGCTTGAATCTGGCCGGACAGATGGAAGACAGCAAAGTGCATCCCGATACCTAAACCAGGTAAAGGCGGACTACAAAATAGCAAAGCCTGTCGTACCAATATCACTCCTCTGATGCTTCAGTAAAGTCGCTCGAAAAAATCGTCGCTTTCGAAATTTCTGCAGCAGGGACCTCGGAACCCTATCCGATGACCAGTTTGGAGGAAGACCAACAATCTCAGCAATAGATGCTCTCCTACGCACTCTGTTTCATGGATCGGCTGATGGGATCGTTGGGTTACGCGGAGTTGGATTAGTCAGGAGTTTTCCATCGTGTTCTTTGGGTTTCTGTTCGGTTGCGCTGTGTGAGTCATTGGGGATTAGTTTCATGGATCGGTTGATGGAGTCGTTAGGTTACGCGGAGTTGGATTAGTCAGGAGGTTTCTATCGCGTTCTATGGGTTTCTGTTCGGTTGCGCGGTATGAGTCATTAGGGATTAGTCATCGCAGGATTTCCTTGGGTATAATAGGGGGCTCTCCCTCGCTTCGTTCCTGTTTTCCTTTCTCTTCTTCTTTCCTCAGCGTCTTACTGTATTTCACACTATTCTCTTGTTACGTCGCATGCTCATCTGAGGTCGGACCACTCCATCTTATTTGATTCATATATCTGTTATTCTCTTCATTCTGACCTTTGCCTCTCGCTTGGCGCCGGCTTGACTGGCCGACAGCGTCTACTGGTCGCCTCGTACTGCGGAATCTTCGCCGCCTTGAGATTACGTTCGTCGTCGTCATCCGCGCGTCTGTAATGTCACTGCCGCCTCCATGGGTCCTCCCGTAATGTGGAGGAATTCAAACAACAATTCGAAACAAGGCCGCCCTATTCGCGCCATGAAAACTCCCAGCTCCGTGTCATTTCGAAAAGCGAAAATTTCGTAAACAACTTCGCCGCCGCCAATGAAATCGACAACTTGGAAGAAACAAATAAACCGCTGGATCTCAACTTGTCCGCGATGCCGCCCTCCTCTTTCATCGCCGTCGCTCACGCCCGCAATCAACGCCTTGTACCTTCAGGTCGAAAAAGTTCGGACGCGAAATTCGATGGTACCGTCTTAAAACTCCAGGTTTATCAGCGCTCGAATGAAACTGGTCAGCGATGACAGGTTAAATGTGAGGCAGCAAAGGTCATCTATCTTTGTCAGCGAATGGAAGGAAGACCAGGTCGTTCCTCTTGTCAACGCCCCGCTTCTCCTCCGTCGCCGCCGTGGCCTTGGAAGCGTCGTTCGGAATCCAGACCTCGAGGCATCGCCGTCAGCTTCGTCGCCTCAGGCAAGCAAGGGAGACTTTCTGCGTATTCTTCTCAGTTCCTCCGCGTTGTGGCCTCGGACTACAACGAGGGGGCAAAGATCGGCCTGGCGAAGGGCTCTCCGAAGACCTCAGGGGCCTTGATGAGTTACAGGACGGACAGGCCCTATTTGTGGAAACTCTGCGACTCTCATTCTCGACAAATGAGATCCGGGGCGAAAGGCTGAACAAAGACGTCCGTATCTGATGATGGGCCAATTCACGCCCATTGCCCGTCGCTCTTAGGAGGTCTGCGTGGGACCTCTCCATCCAGCCAGGGCCCGATCCACGCAGCTGCTGAACAACTTCTGCGCTGTCAGCGGCGGAAAACCTCCGCTGCTTGAGAAGCAATGGGCGGGACAACAACCTGTCATGCATCTTCGCTTGATCAGCGTCTTTCTTCCAACTGTCACTCCATCGCCCGTAGCAATCAACCGGTATGAGGGGTCTTGCTCGCCTCCGCACCTTTGGCAACCCGCCGCATCGCCAGCTCCACTCCTCCAGTCGGGTTTTCAGTAGTCCGGGCTTGATCGGTGCTAGCCAATGTTTTTTTTTTTTTTTTTTTCTCTGTGTCTGCGTTCTCTATCTTCTGTAAATTGGATGGTGATCGTTTTGTTGCTTCTTGTAAAATTGTAAACAATAAAACTCGAATTCAAACCTCTGGCGTTGATTGATCTTGGTTGCTTTCCGGGTTAGCGTTCATTGATGAAACGTTCGCCATCGCTTCCTCCTTCCCCGCTCAAATCACGCCGCGTCGCCGAAGTCGTAGGCGGCGACCCATATCTTCTGGCCAAATCACCCACTATCTTTCTTGCCAATGTCCGTGATCTTATGAAACCGTCCTTTTTGTCACTAAAACTTGGCTCTTACCCTTGTACTAGGAATCCCCTGGCTCCATACGCCACCCTCTGGTTCAAGACAACACTATCTATCTGATTCATTTCAAGTATTATGAAGCCAGTGCAACGCCTCGAAAAGCGCCCTGTCAAAGCAATCGCCGCCACGCCGCTTCCACCTTGTCAGCTCAACGCTCTGCCCGTTTAATAAACTCAAATATTCACCACCCTTGAGAACTGGACCAAACCATCGACAGCGCAGACCGACTGGAGAACTAAGGTCTCGCACGATCTGAAAGGTTAGCGTCATGATGGATGAAGACCTGCCATGCGGAATCTTGCGCCGTATAATGTAAGATACCATTTCGAGGAAGGCAAAGAACCACCGCCGGACCACTCTATGGCATGTCCGCGATGAACTGATCGTCACGAGGAAATACATCTGAGGACAACTTGGAGAAAGGTTTCATCTGAGCTAAAGCTCTTCTCATTGGTGCCCTGTCCTATTAAGTAAAGAAAGCCGTGGCTCTCCGTCTCTGTGTTGACTCTGGCGGCCTCGATGAAATTTAACGATAAAGAACCGATACACTTCTGCACTCATCCGGAAACACTCGACCGACTATCCAAAGCCTTGATAGTGCCAAGTTGGATCTCCAGCAGTACAATCAAATTCGAATGGCGAAGGAGAAGAATGGAAGACAGCTTTTGCGATCGGTCACTTTGAATCTGTGATATCTTGCCGGCTCACCAATGTCGCCACCTTCCAACACTTCATCAACGACTGCGTCGCGAAATCACCTCGGCATATTCTGCACAGCCTCGCCGGCGATATCACGATTCTGGCACACTCGAAGAAACCAAGTCGCGTCGAAAAAAGTCCTCGAAGCCCTAAAGGCAAAGCGGAGTCTTCTTTGAAACCGGAGAAATCACGAGTTCCGCAAAGCACCACCGCCTCGCCGGCTCATCGTGACGCGGCATTCGAATGGATCGAAAGTAGATCTGATCTGAAAACTGGACGGTCACAAAGGCAGTTAAGGGCGTCTGGCGTTCCTCGGATTTGCCAACTTCTATCGCCGGTTCATATCTGGATTCTCCAAACTTGCTGCACCGCTGAGTGGCTGACGAAGAAGGACAAAGCGGGCGTGGACAAGTGAAAGGCTCAAGCCGCATTCAATACCCTCGAGCATTCACTACCGCCCCATTCTTGCCACTTTGGTAGAAGAAATCGTTGTGAAAGCCCGGCCTTCAGACTCGTCTCTGGCATCTCTCCCAATCTGACGATACCCATCTGACCGATACGTCGACATCCAAAACACTCACCCTGAGTGTAGCTACGAGATCTGACAAGGAACTGTTGGCAATAATCAAGCGTTCGAGGAATGGTACGGAACTTCGAGTGTCTGCACCTTGTCGCTGTCATGTCGGACCACAAGAACCTCGAAGTACTTTATGGTACAAAACAAAACAGCAAGACAAAGCGCTAGGCGAATACCTTTCACAATTCAAACCGTTATCAAATGTCGGCCAGGAAACAAAGGCGGAAGCGGACGCACTATGAGGAGATCGGAGATCTCCCAGAGGGATGAAAGGCGTTCTTGCCAGGTGGTCTTGAAGAAGGAATTTGGAAACCAAAATTTAAGTTTGTTGGCGGGTTCTTTATCAAAGCAATACATTGAAAAAAACGCCGATCGTTATTTAACGAAGGATCTGGTGGCCCATTAGGAAAAGATATTGGAAATGCGAAACAAAGGCAAAGCGACAATCAAAGAAATCTCGCTGGCGAATGCAGCGAAGAACGGACTGCTCTACGAGGTAACCTATATGTCGCGACTCGACCCTGGAAACTTCCAAATCCTCGAAACTTTCTGCGGCGCCTTCTGCTGGCACGGACGCGAAAAGACCGAACTCATCGGCGAGGACTACTACTGGCCTCGTATCTTGAATTACATTGGCGTATGTCGGAACTGCCACTTGTCGACAAGCAAACCAAGCACGCGGAAAACTTCGGTGTACTCCGACTTACCATCGGAACAACATGGCAGGAAATATCGATGGATTTCGTCACTGGACTCCCGGAAAGCGAAGGCTACGATGCCATCATGGTAATGTCGTGGACCGGACTGACAAAGATCTGACACTTCTTACCCTGCAACACCACTGTCAGCGCCTTGAGAGGGCGTCGGCCCGACTATATCTGCGGAACGTCTGGAAAGTCATGGTCTCCTCTGCATATCGCTTTCGGACCGTGGTACTGCGGTTCACCGTAAAGTTCTGGAAAGAGTTGTGCAAACACCTTGGGATTGAAGCAAGAATGTCCACGCCTTCCATCCGGAAACCGGCCAAAGAAAGGCTCAGCGGTAATGGAGCAATATCTGCAGTATTTCGTGTCTATCAACAGGATGATTGGGTTAAGTGGCTCCCAATGGCGAGTTCTCCGCTAACAATCAAGTCTCCGCCTCCACCAAAGCCACCTTCTTTGCAAACCGGTTTCCACCTCGGTTTACAGTAACGATCAAGCCGTCAGAACCAAAGGCGCGCTGCGCCGATCAAAGACTTGGGAAAGATGATGGAACTACTGCGAATACTCTGCGCCAACATCCGAGCGGCACAGGACCAGCAGGCAAGCCACCAGCGGCGAACCCCGATATAACGTCGGTGATATGGTGCTGTCTCTAAGAATATCCGCGCGCATGATTTCGACTGGAAGAAACTCGGACCGTTTAATCAGCGGTCATCTCATCGCCCTACCGAGTCGACCTTCCCCGAAGCATGAAGGTACACCCCGTCTTCCATGCATCGCTGTTGGACCCCGCCGCGCAGGACCCCGTACCCGGCCAAATACAACCGCCTCCTCCACCTATAATCATCGAACAAGAGGAGGAATACGAGGTCTAGGAGATTCTGGACTCACGGAAAACAAGAAACAATGACCTACAATACTTCGTCAAGTGGACAGGATCTGCGACCCTCGCAGGAGCCCGCCTCTGTAATAATAGCCTTGCATGTCGATGTCTTCGCATATCTGGAAAAGGGCGGCTCGAAACGAAGGTTAGGACTCGGCTCGCAGGAACTTCTGAAGGGGGGCTACTTTCATGGATCGGTGATGGGATCGTTGGAGTTCTGTGAGTTGGATTAGTCGGGAGTTTTCCATCGTGTTCTTTGGGTTTCTGTTCGGTTGTCTTGTGTGAGTCGTTGGGGATTAGTCATAGGATTTCGCTTGGGTATAATAGGGCTCTCATAAACCGTTCTTTGTTCTCCTTTCTCTTCTTCTTCATAGCGTCTTCTGTATTCTCTCTCATGACTTGTCCGTCGCAGCATCTGTCTAAAGTCGGACCACTTCAATATATCTGTTATTCTTCTTGAAGACCTTTGCACCTCGCTTGCTCGCTTGACTAACTCGACAGCTTCTCTTGTCGCATCGTCTCTGCGGAATACCTGCTATCGCCCGCCTTGAGGCTCTGGCCGATACAATAAATTTCTTCCGAAAAACCACCGGCAAAAGCAGCGGACAGACCGGCAATCATCGCCAAAGCGACGTTCAAGGAGCTTTCAAGCTGCGTAAACCACTCCTTCTCCATCAGATAATGGCCGCAGAAATTCCCCAATATCTCGCGGAATGGTGCAAAGAATTTAATCTGCAAATAGAAACGTTCTGATTCTTCTTCAACCAATCAGCTAGAACCATGTAACCATACAACTCCGGCTCTGTGAAAGGCTCATAAAATGTCGCGTCCTTTTCATGATATCTGTGAGGAGTAATCCTCGACCCGTCGCATCATCGTCAAAAAGAAATCAACACCATATATCGATGGCGATGCCCTAGTGCAAATATCCAAATCACCTATCCTTCATCTCCAAAGCGCCAGCGAATAGAAAAGGATCTCCAATGCCAACCCCTAAGCGTCAAGTCTGAACCTCAGAAATCAGGCCGTTTTCTTCAGACCGGCATCCGCTATCTTAGGCCCAACAATACCGTCGCATGGGGGACCACAATCAAGCAGAAGGACCGTCTGAAATATGTGGGAGTCTGGCTTGACTCAACCCTCTCATTCTGCGTAAGCGCCTCTCCGGCGGCCTGCGATCGCTCAGCAAGAATCCGGATCTTCGCCTCTTTGGAGCAAAAGTCAATACAATCAGCATAATCACACAAGCATTCCTTCAGCGCTCCTCTGGGGCTCAGAAGCCTGGTGGACAGGAGCGACCATGTAGTCCGCACCCTCTCACCAATATACTGATGAAGCCGCGAATAATCACTGGCCTCTCACGATGGACAAAAGTAAACGGCTGAAAAAGCGCCTGCACCCTGGAACACCTCCTCAACTATAGATCACGGAAATCACGGGACCGGATCTATCTGGAAGAAACGCCACCCCAATAACAAGGACTCACCGACCTACTACCAGAAAAGTACTCAACATACAAGCAACGGCCTGCGTCAGAATCGCCTCCTCATGCTCCCCTTACAGGGAGGGAGGAAAAAAAAGAAGATGGATACAGACCGACCTACTCAGGAAGCGAATGCTGGAGGAATGGAACTGGCGTCCAATCCCAAACTATCACCACCTAGGAGACCTAAAGCCCACAACAAAGCTCGCCAATTTGCCAATCTCTAAAGCGAGGCAACTCTTCTTAGAATCTGATTAAAACCGTGGACAAAAAGCCTTCCAAACTGACCCACGAACCCTGCCAGTGCTTGGCGGAACAATCCTCCAAATACATCGTCATGGAATGCGATTAGCGCTCAGGCGACTCATCGAAAAAATCCCCGGACCGCAAACTTGGGAAAACTGGATGTTTACCAACTTTAGAGAAGATATGATCTTCGAATTCGCCAAAGAAACACAACTCCTGAAATGGTACGAGAAAGAGGAGGACGGGGAGGAGACAGATGCCTGAGAGGCCGGATTTCCTTTACTTTGTTTCTGCTATTTGCTTTCTCTTCTTTCGCTCGTGTACTGATATCTCCTTACTTTTCTATCTTTTCGGGCCGCTTTCCTTTGTCGCTTTCCTTTGTCTTTTTTTCTTTTGTACGAGGGGGTGTGGTTTTAGGCGTGCGATAAGTCCTGTACTTCAAAGCAATATAAAATCAATCAATCAATCAATCCTGTACTTACTCGCCGCTCGACATTTCGGCTTATTCGGCCTTCACGATAAAATTTATTTACATTTAAACTTTCTTACTAGAAAATCCTGTATCTTAATAAAGCGTCTTCTACTGGTATCTCAGAATCACTCTTCGTCGGTGCATCTGTACTCGCCCTGAGTTGTAGAATTTTCTCTACTGTAATCCCACACCTCATACACTGTTCAGACGTGGTCCTCGCGGTATATCATCTGGGCGGAACCACCTCTATATCATGGATAATAAGCTGTCGACCAATCAAACTAGCGGAGAAAGAAACCCTATCAAAGTCTCAGCCCCAAGAAGAACAGGAACGGACATGATGTCGCAATCATCGCTTTCCTCCTTTTTCGCCACCCCAGCACCCCCCGGACCGCCACCTCCCCCAAGATTTGACCCGATCCAATCCACCCAATCAACCTCCATCGAAGAGACCCAGAACAACGGGACTCCCATTGGGGAATTCGCGGGTTCTGAGGATTACAACCGGCATTACGCTCCCAGATTTGACTACCTCCACCCCAGCATTGTCCCCCAGGAAACCCACAACGTCATGGATCTAAACTACACCGCCTGGCTGGTCAGAAATACCATGTCTATCTCAACAAGCCACATCTCCGATGCCATCCACACAGTTGAACATGATGTCGAGAGGCTTAGAAAAGACATGTCGGAACAGAACAAACAGCTCCAGGACACTGTCAGTATCCTGACAAACCAAATATTCGAAATGATGAAAAGACAAGACATAATGCTGGAAAGGCTTAACCGCTTCCAACAACAAACCCCTCCAGCACCCCCAGCTCCACGAGCACCCCCAGCCCGCAGCATGCACAAGCCCCTGAGCAGGAACAAAGGGAAAAACCAGAACCGAAAAAACCCCCAACAACAACAAAACAACCAACCCTCGCCGACATCATAAAAGGCTAACTTCCAGGTGGTTCAAAGGAGGAGATTAAAGCCTAAACCGGACCCCCTCTTCAAATCAGACTTCAACAAGATTAACCGAGAAATCGTTATCAAAACCAATGCAGCCTCCCCCTTTACCCCAACCGAAATCAGACAAAAGATCAACTCGAAAATCCAGGACCCTGACTGCCACCTCCTCGCAGCCAGACAAACCTCAAAGAACAACTTCGTTTTAGAATCCAAATTTGTCACTCCCGCATCGAAAGTCATGGAATATAGAATGGAAATCGAATCCGCGCTCACAGAATTAAAAGTACCCTTCGTCGACATCCGAGTTAACTCCAGATGGGCAAAATTCATCCTACACGGCATCCCAACTTCAATAGGTGAAGGTTTCCAAGCTGGACAACTAGTCGCTTCCGAAATTACCAGCAACTACGGACTATCCATACATGCAAATCGCCGATTAATTTCAGCTAACCAGAATCCCGGACTGGAAAAAGCACACTCCTCCATGGTCATTCTTGCTCCCAGGTCACTACACCATAGAAAACCTCGGACTCCCATTTCCTTCAATCGCCGACGTATCGTATGCAGACTTGAGGCCTCGTCGCCCAATATCTGGTGCATGCAACTCGCCGAATATGGACACGGCAAGAAGCGATGCAACAAACAACAGGCTGTGGAAACTGCGCCTCAACCGACACAAAACAATGCACCCATGCAGTGTCTGGAAGCATCAGAATCTGGCCTTACACTCAGATGATTCAAGCTGAAAGACAAGCAATTGATATAGCGTCTGCGGAATGAGCCAAAGCCAAGATCAGCAAACTCTCCGACCGATTTTAGAAATACGAGATTGCCCAGATCGTCATCCCGGACATCGAGGAACTAAATGAAGAAATGGTAACCTCCGTTTAATAGACCAACATTACTGAAGCCATATGTTAACAAGCGAGCTGTCAAAGCAGGCTAACAAAGTCAGTCGTGGAAGAAGCGAAATAGGCGACAACATCTTTCTTTTGTTACAAAGCAATGGAATAATAAGGAGCGGACACCCACCAGAATCACTCTCTTTTGCCTCTTTACAGCAAGCAACAAAGACACGAAATCGCGCATCATCAGAAAACACAGCAACCTAAAACCTAAGCACCGTCTGCGATAACCGTTGTCTCGTAGCGGTGGAAATACAACAAAAAACACAAATCACTCAGCAATATCTTCAGGAGAAATGCCGTTCTTGCCAACATCTCGAGAACATCGCAATCCAGAACTCTGCCTAGTTATGGGGACTTTAAATCTGTCCATCGGTATGGTATGGGCCAAATCAGCGAATCTGTACCGCTATCGAGGCAAACGAAACTGGACTAGGATCAAGAGATGGATGGATAGACAAAGACTGCACCTCTTAAGCAGCGGGGTATTCACGCTTAAAACAACAAGCGACCAACCGTGTCGGACCTCCACACTGGTCAAAGGCCCAGTCGCTGGACTATGATATGACTTGGAATATGGATAGAGCGTGGAGCAGGGTCAGATCATGGGAAAACCATAATCACGTCCAAATCTCAAAACCAACATATCTGAGAAGACTATGGCAAAACCGATTGGGAAACACTCAATAACTCGTCTCCCAATTCCAACTTCTACCAGGAAGCTTGGGAAAACCAAAGCCACCAAACAATCGGCAGACTTCTTCGCGGAATACATCGACCAGCTGATTGACCGACTCACCCCAACTCAGCAATGGACGCAAAAAGTCTAAGCGATGGTGGACTGCAGAACTTAAATCTCTGGCCCGAACCTCAATAGAAGCGAAGAGCGAAAGGAAAGAAAGACAGGGAGGCTGAGAAAGGAGTGGCAGGCTGGATACAGCTGTAAAGCCAAAAAAGCAGAACAGAGGAGAAGGCTCTCTGAAGCGAGGAAATCTACAATCTAGAAAATCATGAATCTTAGGAAGAAGAAGAAGCCATAATTCCAATATCTGAGGTGAAGAAAGCGTTTGGGGGAAGTCTTAAACTCTTAGGGTTGAACTCTTCCCCTGAAATTGGGCGTCACGACAACCCCCTTTGCAAATCAGGCTATTGTTAAGCTTAGTAGCGAGTTTGAAGAAGTTACTCAGATGAACTATTTAAGCGATAAACTCTTGCGCCAATTCAGCAGCGAGGGACTGATGGCATTCCCTACCCATTCAACAAAGCAATAATCAGCGAACCTACAAACTTATACTGAGCGTGTTATAATGCTGAAAGCAGGCCGGACAGATGGAAGACAGCAAAGTCGTCCCAATACCTAAGCCAGGCAAGGCGGACTACAAAACAGCCAAAGCCTATGGAGCAATATCACTCCTCTGCTTCAGCAAAGTCGCCGAGACAATCGTGGCTTCAAACTCTGCACTGATGGGACCCTCGCCGGAACTCTGTCCGGCAACCAGTTTGGAGGAAGACCAACAATCTCAGCGATAGCGCTCCTCGCACCCTGGCCGATACAACAACAAACCTGCTCCAAAAAACTACTAGGCAAAAGCAGCAGGACAGGCCGGCAATCGCCCATGAAAATGACATCCGATGAAACTTTCAAGCTGTGTAAATCACTCCTCTTTCCACCAGATCGTGACAGAAGTTCCCCAATACCTCGCGGAATGGTGCAAAGAGTTCAACACCAATAGAACATTCTGATTCTTCTTCAGCAATCAGCTAGAACCCCCAACCTAGCTCCGACCTCTGTGAAATTTCACCAATGTCATCCGTCACAATTCAAGCGATATCTGAGATGTACTCAACCCATCCACATCAGCAAGAAATCGACACCACCTCGTCGACGACGATGCTTTCTGGTGCAAATATCCAAATCCGCCTTCATCTCCAAAGCGTCTCAGCGAAAGAATGGCGGAAAGGATTTCAAAAAGCCAACTAGCGTCAAATCTGAATCCAGAAATCAGATCTTGTTTTCTTCAGACCAAATGACATCCATATTCTGTGCGGCCGAACAACGCGTCACCGTCGGGGACACTACAATCAACCAAAGGACCGCCCGAAAATCGTGGGAGTCTGGCGACTCAGCTCTCATTCAAGCGCCCTCTCCAGCGGCCTCACGATCGCTCAGCGAATCCGAATCTTCGCCATTTCGCAGGCGAAGTCAAAACAATCCATATATAATCGCAAACTTTCCTCGGCGCTCCTCTGGGGCTCAAGCCTGGTGGACAGGAGCTGATCGTATAGTCCGCACCCTCGTCAATATCTGATGAAGCGGTACCCATGTCACGGACTCGCGATGGACAAAAAGTGGAGCAGCTGAAAAAAGCAGCCTGCGCGGACACCTCCTCAACTATAGATCACGGAAATCTGGGGACCCGGAGTTCTATCTTGGAAGACCACCATCCCCACAACAAAGGCTCATTTGACCTCTACTAAAAACACTCAACGTCTGCAACAACCGGCCTCACGAATCGCTCCTCATCTTTCACTTTCAAAGGCCGGGACGAAAGAAGGAGAGCGGATACAGACCGACCTCTCAAAGCGAATGCGGAGGAATGGGAACTACGCAATCGAACTACCACCAGGGGACCTAAAATACAAAGCCAAATTGCCAATCTCTAAAAGCAAGGCAAGCTCTTGGGATCGATCTTGACACGCATGGACAGAAATGCCTTCCAAACCAATCACGAACCCTGCCAATGCGGGGCGGAACAATCCTCCAAACACATCATCATGGAATCCCCCCGATGGGCAAAACTCAGACGATCCCTCGTCGAAAAAATCTCCGGACCTCAGACTTGGGAAAATTGGATGTTCTCGCGCTTAGAAGACCGATCTTGACTTGGCAAAGATCTAGCTCCTGAAATGGTGCGAGAAGGATAAAGATGGGGAGAGTCGGATGTCTCAGAGGCGGATTCCTTTCGCCGTTTATTTATAAGGTTTCTCTCTTCTTTCGTTCGATCTTTGTTATCTCCTAACTTTTCTTGTTAAAAGCGCTTTTTCTGATCGCTTTCCTTTTAAACTTTCATTTGTTTCTTTTCGCTTGTTGCGAGGGGTGTGTCTAGGCGTCGATATGTCATATCTTCAATGCAATATAAAATCAATCAATCAATCAATCCTGTATTTCTTTCGGTTCGATAAAATTTCCATTTGGGGCAGGAGTTCTCTTGAGCCTTCGGCCGACCGCGACTAGAAGTTGAGATCACCCCACCTCGGCCGGTAGGATTTCCATCTTATTGAGTTGAAGCTTACCACGAGGATCGTCATGTACCGAACCCACTCACTCAATCGTCATTTCTTATGATCGCGATCGTCAAGGGTCCTCTGTGGCCATTCTATCTTTCGTGTCGGCTGGCCTGTCGATAACGCGGAGGTCGGCGTGGGTCAATTTAAAAGCCTCTGAAAAGTCTGTCTATTAGCGATCTTCTGATTGCAAAACAGTCATTCATCGCTCATAGCGAAGACCTCTGTTGGCCTTACACTCTTCGGCCAGTAGAGAATATCTTAGCAAAGGTCGACACGCATTCGCTCCTCAATCAGCCGAACACAACCAGACTACCACTTCAAACTTCGATTCGGCACCCTCGAATCGACCACTATATCGGCTTCCCCCAACCAACTGCTCTTGACAAAGCAGACTCCCAAAACACCTCCGTTTCTGCACCCATGACTTTCGAACCTCGTTCTTCTGTCGGCCTGCGCAGGTCAACAAAAATTACTACTGAAATCGCTCAATGCAATGTCGTATCAATCTAGTGGTGAAGCGGACTCATGGGTACTCTTAAGATTAGATTCGCGGGTATTCTGTAATTGAAACGAGGAGCAGGTTCGTGTTCGCATAAAATCTTAGTCATTTAGCGGACGTCGAGGTTCGGACAAGGTTGTTATTAGGAGAAGTGTTAGGACTCTATCGGCCAGGAAGGTTTCTTTGCTGTCGCTTAGATTCTCTTACCTGTCTGGCTTTTACGTTCTTTTGTTTGTTTCGCACCATTCATGTATTACCGTCTTTTATGCGTGATGGATTCGTTACCTTTTTCTTTTGTCTTTTCCTTTGTTTAAAACTTTGTAGTTCTGGTTTTTGTCAGCGGTAGTTGCGATAAGCCCGAGGCTTCTAGGCGATATAATAAATCCAATCCAATCCAATCCTGTACTTACTCGCCTCGCTTCGCAATTCGCTTCGCTCGACGCTCCGGTCGGCCTTCCTTCTGATAAACAATTATTTACTTTTCTCTTTACTTTTATAGAGAAAATCCTGTATCTTAAATAGGCGTCATATCTGGTACCTCAGAATCCACTTCTTAGTCGAAGTGCATTACGTTCTCGCTGAGTTGTAGAATTTTCTCTGACAAACCTTTTCCTTTGTCACATAAATCCGACCGCGTAGTGCTTCGCAGTATATCATCACCAGGTTGAGCCTTTCAAAATCAGCGGATAATATTAAAATAATCACTTAGCCGGGAGGAAGAGGCACTATCCGAAGTCTCAGAGACGAGCAGACGTGATGTCATGTCATCATCGCTCTCCTTCTTCGCTACCCCAGCGCTCCCGGACCGCCACCTCACGATTTGGCCGATCCATCAGCAATCAGCATCCATCGAAGAGGCAGAAACAACGGACTCGTTAGAGTCGCGGGTTCTGAGGATTACAACCGGCGTCTGTTCCCAGATTTGACTACCTCCGCAGCGTTGTCCCCAGAAACCCTGACGTCGTGGATCTAAACTCGCGCCTATTGGTCAGAAATACCATGTCTATCTCAACAAGCCACATCTCCGATGCCATCCACACAGTTGAACATGATGTCGAGAGGCTTAGAAAAGACATGTCGGAACAGAACAAACAGCTCCAGGACACTGTCAGTATCCTGACAAACCAAATATTCGAAATGATGAAAAACCGAGCATAATCTTTGGAAAGACACTTCCAACAACAAACCACAGCTCGAGCGCAGCCATGCAACAGCGCTTGGGCACAAGCCCCTGAGCAGGAACAAAGGGAAAAACCAGAACCGAGCAAAAACCACCAACAACAACAATAACAACCTGGCCCGACATCGCATGGCTGAATCTAACTTAAGGTGGTTCAAAGGAGGAGATTAAAGCCTAAACCGGACCCCCTCTTCAAATCAGACTTCAACAAGATTAACCGAGAAATCGTTATCAAAACCAATGCAGCCTCCCCCTTTACCCCAACCGAAATCAGACAAAAGATCAACTCGAAAATCCAGGACCCTGACTGCCACCTCACCATGATAAGANAAACCTCAAAGAACCACTTCGTTTTAGAATCCCAATTTGTCACTCCCGCATCGAAAGTCATGGAATATAGAATGGAAATCGAATCATTTCAGAATTAAAAGTACCCGTCGACGTCAGGTTAACTCAGATGGGCAAAATTCATCCTCTCTGGCATCCCGCTTCAATAGGTGAAGGTTTAATTTGGACAACTAGTCGACTTCGAAATTACCAGCAACTACGGACTATCCATACAGCTAATTCTAAATCCTCAGATTGGCTCATTAATAGAATCCCGGACTGGAAAAGCACACTCCTCCATGGTCATTCTTGTTTCAGGTCATTCGTCATCATTGAAAACCTCGGACTCCATTTCGTGAATCGCCGACGTATCATGCAGACTTGAGACCTCGTCACATCCCCAATCTGCAGTGCATAACTGCCCGAATATGGGACGCGGCAAGAAGCGATGATGCAACAACAGACGCTGTGGAAACTGCGCTCAACCGACCAAAACAATGAGCACCCATGCGAGTCTTGCGGAAGCATCAGAATCTGGCGGCTTCAGCTCAGATGATTCAACTGCAAAGGACACCACAAAGCAATTGATATAGCATGCCCGGAATGAGCCAAAGCCAAGATCAACGCCAAACTCTCCGACCAGCCGATTTTAGAACCCGAGATTGCCCCGATCGTCATCCCGGACATCGAGGAACTAAATGAAGAAATGGTAACCTCCGTTTAATAGACCAACATTACAGAACCATAGCTATTGCGCAGCAACTGAACTGTGCAAAAAACGAGCTAACAACAAAGTCAGTCGTGGAAGAAGCAGAAATAGACGACAACATACTCTTTCTTTTGTTACAAGAACCATGGAATAATAGGAACGGACACCCACCAGAATCACCTCTCTTTTACCTCTTTCTGACAAGCAACAAAGGCGAAATCATAACATCGTCAGAAAAAAGCAACCTAAAACCTAAACACGACTTCGTCTGCGATAAACCGTTATGCCGATAGCGGTGGAAATACAACAACAAAAAACACAAATCCTCAACGTATCTTCAGGAATGGCCGTTGCCAACATCTCGAGAACATCGCGCAATCCAGAACTGCCTAGTTATGGGGGACTTTAACTTCTTGCATCGGTATGGTGCACGCAAATCACGCGATTACACCCCATCGAGCGGACAGATGAAGCGTGGCCAGAATCAAAAGATGGATGGAATGAGGCAGACTGCTACTAAACGAACCGGGGTTTTCACACTTCAAACAACAACGACCATAATGTCGGCCTCACACTAGTCAGGCCGGTTCTGGACTATGACGTGGCGTGGAACGTGGACAGAACGGGCGGGGTTAGGCACGGGAAGACCATAATCCACATCCAACTCTCCACCCAAAGACTATGGCGTAAAACAGATTGGGAAACACTCAACTAAGTCGTCTCCCCAATTTCACCTACCAGAAGCGCAGGAGAACCAAAACCACCAAACAATCCATGACTTCATCGCGGAATCATCGACCAGGGTGATTGACCATTCCTTTAATCAGCAATGGATAGACGCAAAAAGTCGAAGCAGCGGATTGGAGCATAGAACTTAAAACTGCAAAGCGAACCTCAATACTGCTAGAGCGAAGGCAAGGAGGAGAGAGACGAAAGGGAGGCGAGAAAGGATGGCGAAACTGTCTCCTTGCAGTCTGAAAAGCCAAAGCAGAACAGAGGGAGAAGGAACTCTCTGAAGCTAGAGGAAGGACAATCTGGAAAATCATGAATGCCGGGAGAAGAAGGGACACCATAGTCCCAACTATACGAGGTGAAGAAACGTTTGCGGGGAATTGCCAAGCTCTTAGGGCTGAACTCTTCCCCATAAATTGGACGTACCCGAGAACCCCCCCCCCTTGCAATTTAGACCCCCATATTGTGACCTTAGTGACATGTTTCAAACAGTCACCCCAGAAGAACTATCCAAAGCAATAGAACCCTGCCCTGCTAATTCAGCCACAGGGATAGACGGCATCCCTTACCCATTCATCAAAGCAGTTATCAATGCGAACTCACAACTCATACAGGACATGTTCTCAGACATGCTGAAGTACGGAGTACACCCGGACAGATGGAAGACAGCATAGTGCATCCCGATACCTAAATCAGGCAAGGTGGACTACAAGACAGTGAAAGGTTACTGAGCAATATCTCTCTTACAATGCTTCAACAAAGTCCTTAAAAAAATCGTCGCTTCAAGGCCCTGCACCGATGGGACCCTCCTCGGGACCCTGTCCGATGACCAGTTTGGAGGAAGATCAGCAATCTCAGCGATAGATGCACTCCTACGCACTCTGACCCTGATACAACAAAACCTACTCCAAAAGGAAACCACCGGCACAACCACAGACAGACCGGCAATCCTCACAAACGACATCCAAGGAGTATTGAACTGTGTGAATGACTCCTCACTCCACCATATCATGACACAACAGAAGTTCCCCCAATACCTCACGGAATAGTGCAAAGAGTTTAATAGTAACAGAACATTCCAATTCTTCTTCAACTATCAGCTAAAGCCCCCACAACCATACAACTCCAGCCTACTATAAGGCTCAACAATGTCACCTGTCCTATTCATGACTTACTCAGGAGAAATCCTCAACCCATCTACATCATCAAAAGAAATCAATACCATCTACATCGATGATGATGCCTTAGTGCATATATCCAAATCACCTGCCTTCATCTCCAAAGCCTCAACGAAAGAATGATAGAAAGGATATCTAAAGCCAACCCCCTAAACGTCAAATACGAACCTCAGAAATCAGATCTCATTTTCTTCAGACCAACAACATCATCACTACGCCAACCTAACCACACCGTCACCATTGGGGATACACTAATCCAACCTAAAGACTTTCATGTATCGGTTGATGGCGTCGTTAGGTTACACGGAGTTGGATTGGTAATGATGTTTTTGTGGGATTCTATGGAGTTCTGTCGGTTCGGTAGTGCAAACCACGGAGGGATTAGTCAGCACAAGATTTCCTTGGCTATATTAGAGGGCTCTCCCTTACTTCGTTTCTGTTTCCTTTCTCTTCTTCTTTCCGTACGCAACGTCTTCTGTATCTCTATATTCTAACGCTTGTTCGTCGCAGAATACCATCTGCGCCGGACCACTTCTGTCTCGCTATTCTGCAATCATCTGTAATTACTTTTCTTCTTCGAAGACCTTTGCACGCTTGCCTAATTCGACCAGCTACTGTCATGCGCCGTCACTGCGGAATCTTCATTATCGTGGCAGAAATTACGTTCATCATCATCCGCGCGTCTGTAGTATCGCCACCCACCTCCATGGGTCCCTCCAAATAATGTGGAGGAATTCAAACAGCAACTCGAAAAAAGACCCGCCTATTCACGCCATGAAAACTCATTTCATATCGTAGAAAGCGAAATTCTAAAAACTCTCCGCCGACAACGAAGTCATCAACAACCTGGAAGAGCAAATAAATCAGCTCAACCTGGACCTCAACATCGCCCACGCCTCCTCCGCCGTCCCTGCCACCCCCGACCCCATCGCCGTCGCTCCCCAAAACGCCGCCTCCACTTTCAGGTCTGAAAAGCTCCCTGATCCAGAGAAATTAGATGGCACCCGTTCCAAGCTACCTGGATTTATCACCCAACTCCGGATGAAGCTCGAAGTCAAAGGCGACAGGTTCTGTAACGAAGCAGCAAAGGTCATCTATGCTGTTAGCCGAATGGAAGGAAGGATCTTAGACCAGGTTGTTCCCCTTGTCAATGCCAACCCCGCCGCACCTTTCTCCTCTGTCGCCGCTTTTGTTGCCCATTTGGAAGCATCGTTCGGAGACCGAGACCCTCGAGGCACCGCGCGCCATCAACACTTTGCCCTCGGACAAGGCAAAGGAGACTGTGCCACATATTACTCCCAGTTCCTCCCCATCGTAGCCTATCTTAACTACAACGAAGGAGCAAAGATCGACGCACTGACCGAAGGACTCTCCGAGGATTTCAAGGATGCGATGAGTTACAGGACGGACAGGCCCATCACTGTGGAAGCCTCCGTGACCACCCTAATGACCATCGATAACCAGATCCGGAACCGAAAGGCTGAACAAAAGGCCATCCGTAATACGATTGGTCAATTTACCCCTCCCCAAACCATTGCGCACCCATCCCACACTGATAGAGGTCTCGCCCCCACGGACCTCTCCATCCTCCAGGCTCGCTCCACTCAACGCCCCACTCCCGAACAATGATATACCTTCATCAACGGCCAACGAAAAAACTCCGCTGCTGAGAAGCAATGGAGGCGGGACAACAATCTGTGTATGTACTGTTCCAACCCCGGCCACGTCTTTGCCAACTGCCCCTCTGCCAGCCGCCCACGAGGCAACCAACTGGCTATGGAGGGTACCCTCCTCGCACCTGTCCGCACTACCGACGACTCCACTCCCCCGTCGATCGCCAGCCCCGCCTCCTCTGAGTCGAGTTTTCACTAGTCCTGGGCTTGATCAATGGCTCCTGCCCGGGACCATCTAATGTTTTTCCTTTGTCTGCGTTCTCAATCTCTGGCTTCTCGGTATCGTATGTGCAGGAAAAGTTCGATGGTGATAATTTTGTTGCTTCCTGTAAAATCGTAAACAATAAAACCCCCGTTCAAACCTACGCATTGATTGATACTGGCTGCTCCGGGTTTGCATTCATTGATGAAACATTCGCACGCCATAACAACTTCCCTCAACTCCCACTCAAATCACCTCGCACCCTCGAAGTCATAGACGGCTGACCCATCTCTTCTGGCCAAATCACCCACCTATGTTACTTACCAATGTCCATCGATTCCCACCATGAAACCGTTCCTTTCTTTGTCACCAAACTTGGCTCTTTTCCCCTTGTACTAGGAATCCCCTGGCTCTAGCTGCATGACGCCACTCTACGGTTCAAAGAGAATACTATACAATTCGATTCCGAGTACTGCAAGAGCAAGTGCAACGCCTCCGAGAAAGCCGCCCCTGTCAAGGCAATCGCCCCGCCGCCTCGCTTTCACCTCGTCAGCTCAGCCGCCCTCTGCCATTTCGCCCGGAGGGGCATACTCCAAATATTCAGCAACACTATCGAAGAACTAGACCAGGCTATTGACAATGTACCGAAGACCGACTGGAGAACCAAGGTACCAACACGATACAAAAGGTTCCACGTCATGATGGATGAAGATCTCGTCAACGGAATGCCCCCTTGCCGGCCATACGATCATAAGATACCGCTCAAGGAGGGCAAAGAGCCACCCTCTGGGCCCCTTTATGGCATGTCCCGTGACGAATTGATTGCTCTCAGGAAGTACATACAGGAGAACCTAAAGAAAGGCTTCATACGACCTACCTCTTCCCCTGCCGGTGCCCCTGTCCTATTTGTTAAGAAAGCTGATGGAACTCTGCGTCTTTGTGTTGATTACCGCGGCCTAAACGAGCTAACGATCAAGAACTGGTACCCCTTACCACTCATCTGGGATACACTCGATCGACTCTCCAAAGCCAAATGGTACACCAAGTTGGACCTTCGACAGGGATACAATCAGGTTCGAATGGCCGAAGGCGAAGAATGGAAGACAGCTTTCCGCACTCGATATGGCCACTTTGAATACACGGTAATGCCCTTCGGCTTCACCAATGCACCGGCCACATTTCAACACTTCATCGATGACTACATCCGCGAGTACCTCGATCTGTTCTGCACAGCCTATCTCGATGAAATCCTGATTCTGGCGACACCCCGAGAACACCAAGTCGCGTCAAAAATGTCGCCGAAGCCCTGAAGTCAAGCGGGATACTCTGAAACCGGAGATCACGAGTTCCATACAGAAAGCACCACCTCTTGACCTCATCGAACCCAAGGTCATCCAGATGGACCCCAAGAAAGTGGATACAGTGCAGAACTGGACAGTTCCAAGGACGGTCAAAGACGTACAAGCATTCCTCGGATTTGCCAACTTCTATCGACGGTTCATATATGGGTTCTCCAAGCTTGCTGCACTGCTGAGTAGACTCACGAAGAAAGATATAACATGGGCATGGACAAGTGAAGCTCAAGCCGTGTTCAACACCCTCAAAGAAGCTTTCACCACCACCTCCGTCCTTCTTCGCCGACGAAAGAAATTGTCGTGAAACTGGCGCTTGGACTCGTCTCGCCGCATACTCTCTGTCTGATGAGAACAATACCCTCCGACCCATTGCTTACTTTACTAAGAAGCACTCCTCCGCCGAGTGTAACTACGAGATTTACAATAAAGAACTATTGGCAATTATATTATCTTTCGAAGAGTGGCGCCCGGAATTGGAAGGAGCTGCACATCCAATCGCCGTCATATCAGACAACAAGAACCTCGAGTACTTCATGAACACTAAACAGCTTAACCGGAGGCAAGCACACTGGGCAGAATACCTTTCAAGATTCAATTTTGTTATCAAATACAGACTGGGGAAGCAAGGAGGAACACTGGACGCACTGACAAGGAGATCAGGAGATCTCCGTGGAGAGTGAGATGAAAGACAGTTGCACCAGAGCCAGGTCGTCTTGAAGAAGGAAAATTTGGAAGCAAAGCTAAGTTTGTTGGCAGGTTCTTTGTCAAACGAACCCGCTGAAAAGAACGCCTCACTGGACAAATTGTTTGACGAAGGATGCAAGGCTGACCCATTCCCGCAAATGATACTAGAGATGCGAAACAAAGGCAAACAACAGTCGAAGGAAATATCGGCTGGCGAATCTTGCAGAGATTGAAGGCGACTACTTTATCGAGTATCTCTACGTCACGTCTGACCTGAAACTTCAAATCCTCGAAACTTTACTGGCGCCCCTTCCATTTGGACAGGGCGAGAAAAACCTTCAAACTAATCGGCGAGACTACTACTAGCGCGTCATGCGTACTTCGTTGGGACCTTCGTCTGAAACTGTCGCGCGGTCGTAGAAAACAGCGCGGAAAACTTCGGTGTACTCCGACCCTGCCAATACGAACAATGGCAAGAAGTATCAATTGATTTAGTTCTTGGATTACGGAAAGTGAGGGTTCTGATGCAATCAAAATGTCGTGGATCGGCCGACAAAGATCGGCCTCTTCTGCAACGCTACCGTCAGCCTTGGAGGGCGTCGATTTCAACTATACCTGCGGAAGGTCTGGAAAATCCATGGTCTCCATACACACATCACCTCGGATCGTGGCACACAGTTCACCGCCAAGTTCTGGAAAGAGTTGTGCAAACACCTTGTAATTGAAGCAAGGATGTCCACCGCCTTCCACCCGGAACCTGACGGCCAAACCGAAAGACTCAACGCTGTAATGGAGCAATACTTAAGAGGCTATGTATCCTATCAACAGGATGATTGGGTCAAATAGCTCCCTATGGCTGAGTTCTCCGCTAACAACCAGGTCTCCGCCTCCACAAAAGCCACGCCCTTCTTTGCAAACTTCGGCTTCCACCCTCGGTTCACAGGGATGATCAAACCCTCCGACAAGAAACCACCAGCGCCTGCCAAGGACTTTCTTGTGAAGATGATGGAGCATGAATACCTGTAAATATCCGAACAGTTCAAATCAAAAGCAAGCCACCTGAGCGGACCGCCAATACAATGTCGGTGGCGTAGTGCTGTCTCAATAAAAACATCCGCACCACCCGCAATTCGAGGAAGCTTGACTGGAAGAAACTCGGACCGTTCCCCATCAAGGCGGTTATCTGCCCATACGCCTATCGAGTCGACCTCCCCCGAAGCATGATGATACACCCGGTCTTCCATGTGTCACTATTGGAACCCGCCGTACAGGACCCCATACCGGGTCAGATACAACCACCTCCCCCACCCGCTATCGTCGAACAGGAGGAAGAATACGAGGTTGAGGAGATTCTGGATTTGCGGAAAACGAGGAATAATGGTCTGCAATACTTTGTCAAGTGGACAGGATATCTGGCCCTCTTGGGAATACCCGCCCTCTGAGAAACGATCTGATCGATGTCTTAGCAATCTGCCAGGAAAGCAGGGGCTCGAAATGAAGGTTAAGACTCAGGAAATTTCGAAATCGAGCTTGAAGGGGGTTGATGGAGTCGTTAGGTTACGCGGAGTTGGATTAGTCAGGAGGTTTCTATCGCGATCTATGGGTTTTTGTTCGGTTGCGTGGTGTGAGTCATTTGGGGATTAGTCATCACAGGACTTCCTTCGGTATATTAGAAGGCTCTCCCTCGCTTCGTTCATGTTTTCCTTTCTGTTCTTATTTCCTTACGCAACGTCTTCTGTATTCTCTATATTATAGCATTGTTAGTCGCAGCGTATCATCTGGGGTCGGACCACTCTATCTCTTTCTGTTCATTATATATCTGTGATCACTTCTCTTCCTCGCGAAGACCTTTGCAAGCTTGACTAACTAAGCTTCGGCGAACCTTCTGCATGCGTATCGTCTCGGAACACTCGCTATCGCCGCCCCTTGAGACATAGTATGATATGCCAGGTGTGAACAAGCGTTATAGTATAGGGAACATAGAAGACGTTGCGTAAGGAAAGAAGAAGAGAAAGGAAAACATGAATGAAGCGAGGGAGAGCCTTCTAATATACCCAAGGAAATCTTGCGATGACTAATCCCAAATGGCTCACACCACGCAACCGAACGGAAACCCATGGAACGCAACAGAAACATCATTACTAATCCAACTCTGCGTAACCTAATGACTCCATCAACCGATCCATGAAATTGAGCCCTTTCGTGTACCTATCTGGCAGCAAATATTTGAAGAATCTAATGGAGAACCCTATTGAGCATGTTTGGTCTCTTATTTAGCACTATATTCAGAAGCATTACTCCGAATTATATGCACTAGATGCTAAAACATGTGATATAAGAAAGGTACTGGAGGAAAAGGCTATTCATTGTTGGGAGTTGATAGATTTCCGCATTCTAGAGAGCTTGACGAAGTCAATGGTTAAGAGAGTGGAAGTGGTGATTGCAGCAGAGGGTTGGTACACCAAATATTAATTAATTACTGCACTACCTATTTAATTATTCTTATTTGAAGTTCTACTTGACGAACTCATTGACAATTATTGACAATCGTTGTCATTGAGGTCCTGGGTCGCCCGTTGCTATGAGAGTGCGCAAGTCATCGGTTATTTTTGGGAGCCGACAATAGAAAGGGAAAAGGCTATTGAAGTTTTATTGAATCTGTTGGTGAAAGAGTTTGGGAGACTCGCAACTTCAGACTTTCTCGGACTTCATCGACGTGTTGAGCGAAGTGTTGTGCCTCAACTCCGAGCACTCAGGACTAGAGTGCAGGCAGAGAATAGAACACGGGGCAGTGATTTACCTCATGTATCAAGACCGGTTGTAGACGAAGGAAACTCAGAGGAGCAGGAGAGTGTTCATCAAACTCGGAGCAAACGCTCTATAGCATGCCAGTGTGGGAAAGTTCTCAACTTCCATTAGGAAATTATGCATATATATTACCTTTTTCTATGTCAGTATAGTGTTGTATAAAGCGTCAAGTGTTCGCTGCTGGTTCAACTGCTCATGACCACACACCCGCCATGAGCAGCTCAGCAGCATATCCCAATTGTGACCGGCCACCACTCGGACACCCGAAGAACGAACGTCCGTGGTAGGCATGCTTTCGGCGCTGGCATAGAGCAAGAACACAAGGTAATTCCACGAACACCAAACGACACAGGAATAACTCATTATGATTCCCCGACAGCCCTAATTCCTATATCGGCCAGTGCAGCAATAAAACTATTTTCTTCAACCGACTTGGTTATCGACAGAAATGTCTTGATAGACAATGTATCTCGACTGAAGTGACACGTAGTAGGTTCTTTGATGATTACTTCTATTGATGATTCTCTAGAGGGGATGGAGTAGCCGTCCCCTCTTATCCTATCTATGATGAGATCATGGCCTTGTGCAATGGTGGCCAATTGCCCAGACTATCCCTTGGACGGATGAAACTTGTCAAATTCGCGACCTCCATCTTTCCGCTATCACTAGCCTAGTGTGGTAATTGTTGGAAATTCTTGATTGGCTCTGTTGTTGCTATTTACCGTAAAAAAGCAAGACAATTCCTTTACCAAGTGGGGCACGGTCCAGGTCGCGTCTCTCAGCCTCATCCTTGGCCTCCTCGCTTAGTCATTACCCAACAAGATACTAGTACTCTACTACTCTGATACATGCTACCCCGTCGACCGACTATAACAATTACACGCTAGAGATGTCCACCTCCCTCCTCCATCAGAGACAAGTAGAGTAGAGGGTGAACAGTAGTTGCGTTTAATTGAGCACACATCGTTATATATTGTCCAGTCACGATTTCGATTGGAACTGACCGCCTAAGGGATTGGTGGGCTCAACTTTGACTAGAACTCGTTGCCCAGATTGTTGTAGCTTTAAGCCACGAGTCAAGGTCATACACAGTAATCTGAATCAGAAAGCAGGGTATAGACAGTCTAATTGCTACGGAAAAGCTTAATGGTTTGGCCGTCCAAAGACACTTCAACGTGTACTAAAATGAGAAGAGGGGGAAAAAAAAAAATAACAAAGCAGAAAACTAAAAAAGAAGAACACTATCCCTTCATAGGTTCCCTTACACCACGTGAGGAGAGGCGCTATACTGATGAACCATGCCCGGGCCCATACCCCACCCTATACCCCCCCCTATCACCCTGCGGTTTTTCTGGTCGTAACTGTATCCCTGCCCGTTGTAGATCCTACCACATGGGCATCTGATGTCCTGGTTCGTGCTTCCCATTTTAACTATCACGAGATATTGACACGCGCTCAGGCTTCTCGGTAGGTCCTCCAGGCGCGCCACGTTAGCTATCTTTATCTTCACATTGGTGGTAGTATCCAGCCACGCCTCATTCTGAACCCTCGCATTGACCGCCCCTAGGTATTGCACAAGGATATGGTCGTACTGCCACCTCTCCATTTCATTGATCGCGCTCCGTTCTCTCCTCTGCATTACCTTTACCAATAAACCCTGCCGGTGGGATTGCCTATCCCGCGCCAAGAAAAGAATCTGCTCCTTGTGCGTCGCCAAGGCTGATTGGATGTTGACCTGAACCAGAGAAGGTAAATGCTGGATGGATAATGTTATATTTGGCCCCATGCAGAGTGCGGTGCCCCATTCACCAACCACATCCCCGTCAGGCATTATACTGTGGTTGGGGCCGTATACTGCGAGTCCCACCGGTATTTTAAATATATCCGTGGGGCACCAGCTCCATCCGGGGTCTGCCATCGTTACTTCACCGTGGAGTAGTTGTGTGGTGGTGATAAACTGTGATTTCCGTATAATAGCTTTGCTTAGCTCCTGCTGCGAGCCTTGTTGCGAAATATCGACATTTGTCATGATTGCAGTGATGACAAGCTTGTCCGCTGGCCACGAGCAATAACGTGGCCCTAGGGCGTTTAGGAAAGTTCCCAGTGTTACGTGTCCTCGTCGAACACCCGATGTTAAATCCTGGATGATGGAACGGAAGATCATTTCGCAGCTGCTGAGTTCCTTGCGATTACTTAGTATATCATCCACAAGATCTTTAATGGTTTCGTTTTTAAAGATGAATTTGACTTTTTTGGACATAGCCAGTTCCAGAGCAGTCCATCCTCGCTTGAACCAACCCGACATCATGATGGCGAAGCAAGCGCTCGCGGGGTCAGTGTACTCGAAGTTTGTGAGGTAAAGGTCGTGAACGAGGGTAACTTTGGCCTCCTTGTAGTTTTCGTGCATCTTGGTCAGCACCCTGGCTCGAAGACCCTTTTCCTTCGGAACACTGATTGTGTCCCACCAGATCCCCTTACAGCCTAGGGATCTTGCCTTGACACAGAAATAATTCCACAGACACTCATTTGACGTCCCGGCCTTGCCGTTCCCTGACCCTGTGCCATCGGCCCATAGGTGTGATATGGCCATATAGGGTTGGCCTTTTGCCACAATGGACGATGCGTCCACTGACCATGCCGTGGGTCTCTCGCCGCCCTCGCCGCCGAGCTGGGCGCCTCTGGCATGCCTGACGCCCAAGGCCTGAACAAGCACCGTCTCGTTGAATGTTACCTCACGGCACATTTGGTTTCCGCACTTGTGAAGCTGTATGACATCCGTAAAGTCCTTGATCGATTCTTCGCAGTCATTGACGCTACAGTTGGCGTGACTCTCGTTGTATTTGTATCTGTCAGGATCGTGTTGTCCGATATCTCGCGGGAAGAGCGCTGATAGATTGCCCAAACCTCCCGTAGCCATCGCCAATGCGTACATACGGTGGCGACAAAGGCCGAGTGTTTGTATTCTCCCCATTGCCTCCTGGATCGACCAAGAGCTCTCACGAGCCAACGATCCCAGGTCCATTTCTGGACAAAACATGATATAAGTATCGTGTCCGCGGTCCCAGAGCCATGTGAAGACAGACAGTACTTCATGTATGTTTATGCTCGCGTCCCATGCCTGGCACGCATCGTCCATTTCGGTTAGGTGCTTGCCCTCGGGGCGTAGTTTTATATAGTCTTGCACCACGGCCTTGAGAAATGTACAGATGACGGGTTGCTTATTGTCAGTTATGCAAGACGCCAGCTGTATAACCCAGTCTCTAAACGCTCCCCAGGTTTTGCAGACGGGCACAATTCTGTCGAGGTCATTCTTTCTCTTGACACATTCCCAGAAGTTGCAGGTCGAAAGCTCGACGTCTGTACATCGCTCGTATAGGTAATGTACTATCCCCGGCGAGTGGCCTTCGTCTGACACATAGGGCTTAGTGCGATAGGCTTTCTTGTTGTTGCAGGTAACAGAGGTGCCGTATAAGGGCTTTAGTAAAGGGAGACCAGCAGACTGATAGTTGTAATAGGCTGCCCACAGTACGGATTGCTTTTCTTCGGGGCTATAAGGAATCAGTATGCGGCGTCATTTGTGAAAGAGATGGGGTGGAGGCAATACCTTCCGCTGTATTCCGTATCTGGGTCCGACCGACACTCCCAGGGAAAGAATGGCGACCCTCCGCTCTGGAGTGGCGCCCATCCGCCCTGGTATGGAGGCCCCCCACCCTGGGGTAGCGGCCGCCCGGCCTGATAGTACCACATTAAGGCGGGGGAAGCGAAGTGCATTACTTGGCTCTCATAAAACATGGTTTGCTCATTTTCCATCGGACCATATTCATTGCTCTCCCAGTAATCCCCACTGTAGTAAGACATAGATGGCGTGGATAAGATGGGGGCGGTGAACACCGTCTCACGACCAAATGGGTCTTTGCTTGAGAGGGGCTTGCGCTGGGGCGGGGCGGGGCAATATATAGGAAGCGGGCACGGAAGTTTTTGGTGGTATAGGCTGATCTCCAGAAACTCAAATAACTCTTATAAATAAGCTTGAAGATATTTCAGGTCTTGATCTGGGGGTAGGGGCTGGGAAGAGGTAGACTTGGTGTTGAGTAGTAGTGCTTCTGGGGTTGGAATGGGAGATACAGGAGCCTATATATGTTCTCCCCGTGCCTGGATACTCTAAGGCCAAACAACGGGACCCTCTCTTATGGGACGGGGGAGGTTGGTTTTTATTGCAGCGTCCATCTCGACTCGGAATTCAACCACCGTTAATGTTCTTACCACCAGCATCTGACTCCCCATTGTTCGAGTATGCTTTTCGAGTTTGTTCTCAGCAAATACTCGTAGCTTCATAGCGTTTCCGAACACGACCAATATTGCATGACATACAAAAAGGTGGATTTGGCGCTTTTTTGTATGGTATGCAATAGCAGTCGTGTTCGGAAACGTTATAAAGCTACGAGTAGAGTCTTTCGGTGCACCCAGTTTTTCTTTCGCAGTGTGATAGGGAAACCCATGCAGCCAAACATGTGCCTACCGCTGCAGCTGACATAAGAATGCGCATCGTTGAATCTTCCTTGAACTGATTCCCAGTATGGAGTTTCCAAGGTCTTCCTCTCTGTGTCCCGAGCCGATTTCTGGCTGCACGAACCCCCTACTTTGCGAACGGACCACAGGGATGCACCAAATGACTCCAAGTAGGTAATGGAATCCCTCAGCTACACGAGCGGGACTGAAAACCTTGCAGCCTAGACACAATCACACCAATCATCGTCTTCCTTAGGCTTCCGATCAGCACTTCTGTTTCTATTTAAATCATGCAGCTGAAAGTCTCTAATAACGCATAGCCCGTTCTTGTGGTTATCAAACTCTGTTACGCAACGGCTCCGTTAGTTGTGTGCCAAAAAAGATTTTTGAAAACGGAGTTTGGGTCTGCCAAACGGTATTGCAGTGTGGTGGGTTCTGAGTGTTGCAGCGGAAAGGAGGTCTCGCGGGCTCCGTTTCAAAGCCCTAATGGTTTCTCAAAATTGGTTGATTGAACAGAAATATCCTTTGCAGAACGGAGTTGTTAAGACACTCAAACGGAGTTATTCCGCTGCCATAAAAGCCTTGCACGTTTTGACATGCAGCCGAACTGGCCCTTAGGTTTCATATATGCACATAATTACTTAATCAATCAATTAATTCGGGTTTCAAATAACTGAGGTTTCATTGCGATTTCTGCAAGACAGATTAGTTACAGCGTTTCCCTGTGCAGCGAGCACACGGTGTCCCGAGCAGAGTGTGCCTCCACCTCACAAACTCTGCCACCAAACCTGCAGCTTAATGAACCCTTGTGTGGTCGCCTCATAGGTAAACACTGTAATGGCGCTGAAAGAGTCTGGTCCTGGACAGGGTCGCCGCAAAAAAGAGTTACGCCTGTTGTTCATCGCCGGAACCTCGTAGTAAGTAGCGGAGTAAGCGAGTGCCAGATAGGGCCTGCTGCTGCTATTTGATCACCTCTAGTAGCAGTGTAGGTAAAGTGATGGGTCATAAGTGATGGAACAACCTGAAACACAGGGGCACCTGTTCGGGGCTAACACCACCAATATAGCAGGGTCGCTTAGAACTTGGGTCACTTGGTGATCAAAACGATAGAGGTGAAAATGAAGGTAGATTCCGCCACCGTTCGAACCCTCTGCGAACTACACTTGACTCAGATTCTACATGACGTTTCCGAACACGACTGCTATTGCATACCATACAGAAAAGCGCCAAATCCACCTTTTTGTATGCCATGCAATATTGGTCGTCTTTGGAAACGCTATGAAGCTACGAGTAGTACGGGTGCTTTCAAATATGACTGTGCTCAGGCCATTCCGTCATTTATTATCTTTCGCTGTACTTAGTGGGGAACTCTGGATCGCCTTATGTTTGTGGACGATATCAACCGTCATCCTACCATGTGCACATCCTCGGCCTACCGGCCAACTGCCGCCGACGTCAGGGTGGTAAATAGTATATCTTGAGGGGGGGGAAGCTACCTTTGAGGCATCGAGTGACCGCCACACTCATACACTTCGCTTTAACCACCAGTTATAGTTTTTCAGGGCCTCAAATGTGATCGAGTGTCATAAGGTTGAATGGTTTCCAATGCAACGGAATGCGGCCATGCCCCGTGTCACCCGTGTCGGGGAGGTGTGCGCGTCTAATCGAGAAATTCCAGACGCAGCAAACCCATATCAGCTTCGTGCACCCGCCCACCCGAGTTTACCTGAAAAAAGGAAAACTCCAATCGCGCCCCAGGCTATGAAATCCTGGCCTCGTTCTGAACGACGGAGTGACGAAATTGAAGAAGAAACTGATGTCGCTTAGTCATATGTCATTTTTCCAAAGAATATCTTTTGCGTACGGTTCCTACTTGAGTGGGGGATCTATGTCGAGAGCGATCTAAGAGATCTCGAGCCTCACAGCCATCAAGAATACACTTGATGCGGGAATTGATATCATCCTGACCAGTGCCAAGGAAAAGATTTCATAAACTAAGAACATTTTTTTAGTGAATGGGCCATTTTGCTACTTTAGGAATTAGCTAGACTACCTAAGAATATTGTGGCAGCGCCCGGGTGACTTTCTTGTAACCTCCAGTGGCGCGTATTCCCAGGTTTCCCGTTACAGCCCCGAAGATTCTCTAACGTACAGAACTCCACGTCGCTTTGCAAGATACGAAATCAAACTTGCGTCCGACTGATTAAAAGTGTCTAGTCACCCCGCGCGGTGTTATGTGCAGAATCGAAGGTTCTTAGCTAAGATCTTGTTGTAAGCATGCCAGAGCGATCATACCAACCGAAAAAACATTTCGCAGACTGATCGCTACTCTCTGATCAATCACCCCGGAAACAACCCCTACTGGCACCTACCTCGGAAATAGAGGCCCAATGGAGCGTCTCCTTGTGGTGCTCCCAGTCAAACCTACTCCTACACCTAACAAACTCGGCGTTGAGGTGGAGTATGCCCATGCCTTGGGGGCTCGTACTGCCTAGGTTCAAGTAATATAAATTATACCTGAAAAAGCTACGTTTTGTCGACAGCGAAATTGGAGAAGAATTCATCTGCACCCTAGGAGATATAACTATACATCAGATTATATACAATCTCTGATACATTCAGCTTTTTCTTTATCTACCTCAGATTAACTTGCCATAGATGGTTCTGTTTACACCGCCGCTACTCAGCGATTGGCTTGCCAACCTTGCTGGTATCCTCCCATTGTCCGCAGTCATCGAGTTTACGGATCCGCCAAAAACACTCCACGCCTATGAACTCTGCGGACGCGGTATGTTATGGAACTGGATTGTAACTCCGGCAGGTGCTCGCCTCCTACTTTCGGCGCGAAATATTGCTACTGCGTGCTGCCTTGACGAGCCTGGTGCAATATCATCGTTACATTGTATCGATTGCAAGTGGGGAAATATGTACCCTTGCTCAGCCCCATTCACAATCCGGACTTGCATCCCTCTGGTAAAGACGGTATACTCCCAATCTGGCTTCCCCGAAAATCCCATAGAGTCAAGAAACAGGCAACAACACCTAGAAATTATCCGTGTATCGCTATGCAAAACGCCGGCACAGTATGACTCCCAAGTGACGCCCCCTCAGGAGAAGGCCCTGCCCCTTGGTACTAGTCAAATCGGAAACGGGGGCGGGCGATGGTTGTTCATTGCTGTTGCAGGATGGATTCTCTGGACTGGAGTGCTTCTGGCTTCCGCGCTGTACGGGCTCTATATTGCTATGGCGTACCTAATAGTCCTCTCATTGACTGGTCTCACCATCCGATATTCTCACGGCCATACGACACGGATGATCTTGGATGCCAGGTCTAGACCCGACGCGAGAATGGTTTTGGTATGTGAAAGCCTGAACGGCAATGAATGGACTGCCTTTATCGGTGAGGGTAATCTCGTGACTTCGATTCTGAATAAACCGCTGTACAAAGTTCATCCCACCCCATATCCCAAAGCGGTACGCATTATAACTCGTACACTGGTTGTAATCCAGTGGACCCTCACGGCGGTCGCATGCGCGTTTCAGGACTGGAACGCAATCATGATATCGGTGTGGATAGCGGTGTGTGCAGTTACATCAACATACATGTACTCCGAGAGCAGCGCCGTGGAGTACTGGCTTCGGACTAATGGGATCCATTTAGAGAAGGCGAGGGTGTCTTGCAGTACCAGGAGAACGATGATTAGTACACTCGTGGCAATAAATCCCGATCGCGAGTGTACATCTTTCATTGATCCGATTTTGCCTAGATCAGAATCGAGGACTGAATGGGAGGATGCATTGCTGGAGTACCTGAAAAATGGTCCGTACCCAACCGAAGTGGAGTCGCAAATTGGTCACATCACGCTAATGTAGGGCATAATAGGACAACCACTAGAAGGAGCTGACAAGCAATTCTTTTGGCCATTCTTAGTTGAGGGTGTAGGCATTGCACGAGCGCTTCAGCCGTGGTTGGACAGGTACCAAACATCACCGTTGACTAACCAGTAGTCCTTAAATATTATGGTTCTTATGGGCTTAGTTACATTTTGTTGGGTGAATGGATACAAGCAAGTCATAGAGCACCATGCTTTTGGAACGAGCGCTGTTTCGGAGGGGGCGGGGCGGGGGGCGAGCGGGGATGGCTTGAGGTATGGAGTGAGTTTTGAGCGGTATACCCGTTATATCGACAGAGTTGTCAATGTCTAATGTCTTTAATTTCCCTATGTAAGTAGAGAATCGAGCGAATATACTCAGTCTGCTTGGGTGTGTAGCTCTAGTACCTCTAGAAATTAGGCATTGCAACATCGGTTATGTACAAGGGATGACTCATAGAAGGAACCAGGGTTTCAGACAAAGCTTAGTGCCAAGGATTAAGTAATAAGGAGATAATGTGGTATTAGAATAGCTGTATAGGGAGACCAACTGTATTCCCACATGGTCGTTAGAACTCCAGCGGCACAATAGTATGTTTTCTTGCTTTCACAACTCAACCTCTTACAAGGTCACGTGTTAAAACCACACTCAACTGATTTCTTCCCATAGATCAATATTCAGTGCCGCTAGGATGCAAATCAAGAAATACGTCGTTTTTACCATGGAATCTGGAGTATGGGAAATGTGCGCTGTAAAATGAAAATCTGTCTGGAATGGCAAGTCCTGAAGGGATGAATCAAATTATACCCATTTCTGATAGGATAAACTAAGGATTAAAGTTAGCCCCCCATCAGCAAAAGCAGAGAGACCCCTATAGTATGCAGTTCTACATGCCGTACAATCACCTTCAGCCACTTCTCCTTTGTTACATAGGGGACATACAGTTGACTTGCTTTGGCCCCCTGAAATAAGCGTCGTGAGGTGTTTGTTTTAGCTGTATGGATGCATTCGTTAAATGAACCTTAAGTTTCTTGCATAAAAATTGCAAGTCTTCAGTTCTC